>OW119930.1:72909852-74109852 GCA_933210815.1 Meta bourneti
TAATAATACCATTACAACAATTTATTACAATGAAAACTGGTTTTCGTATAACAAGTTCTAAAATTCCCAATCCTGACAGGTACCGAATACTTCAGACTTTCCATTTCAAACATTCCAATCCTTTCCAACATAGTTTAATTTGCAAATATGTATCATAAGAAACACATTAGCACAAAAACAGCCACGTTTCTAAAACTAATTCCCCCTTCCAACTAAAAGCGGACGAAAAATATAATTTCCAATCTTCTTGAAAAAAAATGAACTGCATTTCGAATTTTCATTTCAACTTTCATTCAAATCAAACATTCTAAACTGAGGGAAGAGCATGAAGTGAAATGAACGCACTTATTGACGCGGGTCATTTATTTTTTATTCACTGTAGTGGCAACATGTACGACTAACTGATGGGTCTGTTGGGAAAGTCTAAGAGCTGTTTACAGAGAGCATTAAAACATCACAGCAAGAACATTTAACTGTCCATTTCTAGTGAAACAAACCAATGAAATTCCGAGTCCATTAAAAGCCATTAGTCAGCGTTTTGCAGTTATAAATCCATTATGTTCGAGATTTTAAATGTGACGCATGCCTTTCCAATGTTTCTTGTAAAGGTGTGTTAATCAACCTAGCACACATTTGAAGTTTGTGCTAAATAAAACTGTAAGATGACTTGAAGATGAACAGTGTTTTTAATAGAAATATTTTAACGCATTTGTTTTGGTATAATATATCGATTCCTGGGTATGCAGTGTTTACAAAATAGATTAAGTGGTCATAGATTGGTCAGAGAATTGAGAATGAATTCCGTAACTGTCGATTTCATATTATTTATATTCATAGTTGCTATTCGATAACAAACAGATAACTTTGTATTCTGTTCCACGTACGTTGGTGAAGTGTATAGAAATGATTACTGAATTAGCATTAATAAAACTATAATTTTATTACATTTCTATTAACAATAAAAATTATTTAGGAATATTTATGTGAGGTACAATTATGTAAAACTATCCTTTTTTCATTAAAACATTTGTACTACTTTTCTAAAATAAATATTTCGAAGCAATTTATTTATATTTACTGAAATATTTTTCATAGTATGGTGCATAGAATTTCATTTGATTAAAAACTGTAAAGAAAGAAGCATTGCATACTGAAATATCCTTAATTGATGTTTGATTAAACAAAGTTTAAAAAAAACTAGTTATGAACTGAGACTTAAATTAAGGCTTTGGTAGTTTCTACAGGAGAATGTTAAAAACTTAAAAAGGCTGAAAATTGCTCTTGAAATCTGCTTTAAAATACCCTAAAAATGGAACGCATTTACAAAGACTTCTGAATCAAAAGAAAAATCTTCCAAAAGTTTGTATCACATTTTTCAAAATTATTAATTAAGGAAATTTATTTGATGGCAATTCATAAACTTAGATATTATCTTTTCTTTATATATATATATATATATATATATATATATATATATATATATATATATATATATATATATATATATATATAAACTCCACCATTAAAAGGAAAAGAAAAATTAAAAAATAACTATTTTCTCCCTTGAATTCACTTTCAAAGAGAATAATGGAGATTCTGTTTTCCACAAATTATATAGCACTAAACAATAGTCTTAACAAAGTTAAGACTATTGTTATTGAACTACTGCACTGGATGTCTTCTACTTGGTACAACTGAATGTTTTCTTTTTCGCACAACTGAACGTTTTCTACTATGTACCCTGAATGCTTTCTATTATGCACATTGAATGTTTTCTATAACGCACAACTGAACATTTTCTATTGCGCACACTGAATATTCTCTAAGTACTACTGAATGCTCTCTAAGTTCTACTGAATGTTCTCTAAATACTACTGAATGTTCTCTAAATACTACTGAATGTTCTCTAAATACTACTGAATGTTCTCTAAATACTACTGAATGTTCTCTAAATACTACTGAATGTTTTCTACTGCGTACAACTGAATGTTTTCTACTGCGTACAACTAAATGTTTTCTACTGCGTACAACTGAATGTTTTCTACTAAGCATAATGAATGTTTTGTACTATGCATACAATTGTATGTTCTCTACTAAATATTGTTGCACAATTGAATATTTTCCGTTACACACTTAATGTTATCTAACACTACTGAATGCTTTCTACTACGTACAACTGAATATCTTCTATTACGCACAGTTGAATGCTTTCTACTATGCACAACTGAACATTTTCTAGTGCTAACACTGAATGTTCTCAAAGTACTATTGAATGTTCTCTAAGAACTATTGAATGTTCTCCAAGTACAATTGAATGTTTTCTACTACACATACTGAATGTTTTCTACAATGCATACTGACTGTTTTGTTCTATGCATACAACTAAATATCTACTACGCACAAGTAAATATTTTGTGTTACACACTGAATGTTCTCTAAGCATTACTGAACATATGCTACTAAGTACAACTGAACATTTTATATTTTGCACCCTGAATGTTCTTTAAGTACAACTGAATGTTCTCTAAGTACAACTGAATGTTTGCTACTACGTACAGCTGAATGTTATCTACTACGTATAGCTGTGTTTTCTATTACGCATACTGAATGTTTTGCAGAATGCGTAAAACTGTTAATTCTCTACGACGCACAACTGAATATTTTCTGTTACACACTGCATGTTCTCTAAACACTAATGAATGGTTTCTACTTCGCACAAATGTAAGCTCTCTACTACGCACAACTGAATATTTTACGCACACTGATTGTTCTCTATGCACTACTGAATAGTCTTTGCTACACACAACTGAATGTTTTCTAATCACACTACATGTTCTCTGCACACAACTCCGAATGTTTTTTATTTCGCACAACTGAATATTTCTTAATGCTCATAACTGATTTTTTTCTATTTAGTTCTTCTATGAATCCTTATTTTGAATTTAGTAGTTGAAAGCATGATCCAAATAAAAATTAAAAATTTCAAAAGAAAATAGCAGAAAATGTCAAGCACTGAGTCAAAAAAAGAGATCTACCCCCAGATTTTAAATATGTCTTAAAAACTAAAAACCTTCATTACAGCAAATGCAAATTTCGTCTATGTTTGAGTACACTAAGTGAAACTAGTTTTTAAATATTAAGTGTGGAATCTTATGAAAAATGGGACATCGTCTGCTATCGCAGTAAAGAAAGCGCGTCAGCACCCACTAAACACGCGATGATCGAGATAGGAATATCGATATTGCACGTTCACACAGCAGAGAAACAAACTGAAAGTGTATCAAAGATGAATACCAATTTGGTTAGTCTAATGAATGACCACATTTATCTCGACAATAGCTCTGAATTTCCAGGAATAAAATCTGGCTACTTACCAAATATTAACGTTTTCCTGATGGTATGGCAAATTGCCTAACATTGGAATCAAGTGCCTTAATTTATACTCTTTGCACGAAAATTCAAGCTCTATTAATCTATTTTAAGTTGGAAACTTTTCAGCGTACCTTTATTTTATAATTTTTGAATGGAACAGAAACATTGGAAAGAAACATTGTCATTTTTCTCACATAAGGCCTGATTAACCCAAATCGTTTTGCAGGTCATTACGACGAAGTCCAATTTTCCCTCTGCCCGCATAAAATTAAACAAAATATTTTGCAAATTTATTTCACTCATTTGTCGTAAAATTCATTCATTTTTATCATTCATTATCGTAAAATGTGTTCCCTTCTATCTCTCATTTTCCATGAAATTTATTCATTTCTATCACTCCTTTTTCGTTGGCTCTGCTTATCCGTTTGTGGACCATGCGCCATAAAACTCCAAATTCTAATCATGCACTCATTTTTCGTAGAATCCATTCGCTTATATCACTCATTATCATAATATTTATTCACTTCTATCACTCTTTGTAAAATTTATTCTTTTCTATCACTCATTTTTCCTAAAATTTATTCACTTTTCATCCTTGATTTTTCATCGAGTTAATTAACTTTTTATTCTTAATACTTCATAGAATTTATTCACTTTTTATCTTTAAATTTTATAACATCTATTCACTTATTTACACTTATTTTTTATAAAATTAATTCACTTCTATGATTAGCTATCGTAAAATTTATTAACTTCAATCACTGATATTTCATTAACTTTATTAACAAATCGCTCATCGTATACAAATTCATCTATGAATCCATCCCCTTGGTGCACCAGGGTAATGCCAAGTAGTTCACAAATCCGTCCTTGTAGTGTCATGATGACTAATATTCAATTGATCGAAGATTGGAAGAAAAACCATGGTCGCTGCTTTAAAATGTATCGATTATACTTAAATAATAAATATTCTTCTTTACATGCTTGTATCATGGTAAAAATCTGAATCAGTATAAAATTTGCCTACTTTTCAGTTGCGGCCCATTTCTGTTTAATCAGAAAGCGTATTTTATTAATGTAAGCATATCTAGATTCAATTGAAAAAGAATAATAATAAGGATTTTCTTTTTAATCTTGTGTTATAGAAGCGTACTTTGAAATAAAGTGTTTAAATGCATGGTATGTATGTGAGGTGTAACGTCTTATGTACAAATGACGGATATATCAATTTTATTTATATATAAATGGTGGATATATACACCACTTATATTTTCAAGGAGTTATTTAAGTATTAATCACTGATAAATCATTTACTTTTCAAAGTTATTTATACATAAATGATGGATATAGCACCAATTTTTCAGTGTTATGTATGCATAAATGAAGGATAACAACACTTTTTCAAGGAGTTATTCATACATAAATGATTAATACACCATTTATTTTTCAAGGGGTTATTTATGCATAATGGATGGATACACCACTTGTTTTGCAAAGAATTATTTTTGTATACATGAGATGGATGCATAATTTACTTTTCAAGGAGTCATTTACATAAATCGATGGATACGTCACTTATTTTTCAAAGAATTATTTATGTGCAAAAATACGATTTTATCTTTTAATAAAGCCCTCTAAAAAGAAATTTAAAATGCCCTTTTTTGTTTAATTAATTCATTTTCTGAGACTACAGAAGATTTTTCAACAGTGCAATGCGCTTTTACCTCACACATCACAAAATAACAAAGTAAACAAGTATACTGGTTTGAAGAATCCTGGAAAAGATTATATTGGTCAAGAAGAAAATTGTTTAAAGGTCATGCAGATCATATTCGTGCATGTAATTTATATTCATATTATTTCAAGTCATGCATATCATTTATGCAACATTTGTAGCAACTGCTGATTGAGGGTATAAAACAATATATTTCTTTCTCAACGAGATTTGAATGTCCTAAAGGATCACATGGATTGTTCTCTGTAGATGATTGGTTAGAAAACACTGAATGACTTCACAGAATTTAAAATGTCATTGTCCGTAAATGTTCAATGTCTGTAAAAAATCAATGTTTACTTCATTAATAGACAATGGAATGCAATTAAATATTAGGAGTTTTAATAAGTGATTCCATGGAACCATCAGTATTCAAATGAATAAAAGTGAAAAGAAAATTTAAAGTTGAGAATATTCTAAAATTGCATAGGCTTAAAAGTAATTTATAAGAGAAAATATTAAATCAGACATTACATATATATGTAAATCTTTACTGCATAAACACGAATATAAAATTACCTAGTTCAAAAGATATTATTCTTTTTCCAACTATTTTTAATGCATAAATTCAGTTTTAATCTATAGCTATCTTTAAATTTCTGCCGGAGCAGATCCTTGATAACATTATTACATTATTGCATTTGTATTTGTCTGTCTCCAAAAAAGAAGGCATGAAAAATATATTTGAAAAGTACGTAGTAGATCAAAGTCATTCTCTAACATTGCTTATTTTTACGAAGCCATTTCGATATTCCATCTTTTTCATATGTTGCATTTATCTTGAATAATTCATATTATTTTCTATCATGTATCAAAACTTTTCTTTAATACAGAAGGCCTGTTTCCGAAAGCTGAAAATATTGGTTACTATTCAGGGCATATGCAATTCATGTTTTTCAAAAATGTAATATTTCAAAACTTTCCTTAATCTAGATACAATGTTTTTTAGTGTTGACTTATTCTACATGATACATGTATGACATATGATCTTTTAAAATAACATATTTTAAGACTGCCTTTGTGGAAATATTGATCTTTTCTATATGATATGTTGGGGTTACACATATGCTGTTCAAATAGCATATTTCTTTTGTTTATGAAAAGAAATATGTTGAACATTGACTTTTCATGATGCCTACCTATTACTCAATATAGTACCAGTGGTATATATTATTCACATCCTGTTCAAATATCAAATTGTCAGCGTTTTTATTCTGTATAGTAATTTTTGAACACAGCGTATTTCAGGTTACTCAAACGAAGTGTGTTTAGAATAGATTTTCCTAAGACTTTCTGTAATTAAGACTTTCGGAATTATATTTTACATGGTAAATATTGGTTTAGATTTTTTTTTAGTTTTTAAACACTGCTCTACGTAATCAGTAATCTACGTATTTAGCGAACATAGATTACCATAATGAAGTATTTTTAGAGTAGATTTTCTTAAGACTTTCTTTAAAGTGGAACAAACATGTTTTTATGTGGAATTATTCTACATGGCGATATCGGTTTAGGCTTTAAATTATGCGATAGAATAATTTGATTTTATGTACAGATTGTTAAGAAAGATGAAATGAAATATCAATTGCACAGTACTTGGTCAACCACGCAAATATGGAGGTGGAGAGCAACGGAACAATCTGTCAGATGTTGACACAACTGAGATTATTTCTGCACATGTACTCGAGGAAGCATTTCAGTTAACCCTCCAAGTGGTTTTTACTACCAGTTTCTCGCTCCTAAAGATCTGACCGATTTTGTTATTGACGATATATCTCGTCCATCGAGATCTAATCACTTTTACTGATGGCGAGATACTTCGTCGAGACAAAACTGTCGTATTATTCAAAGTAGGAAACACAAATTGTCCCTTGACCAGAACTTGTGACAATTTGGAATAGGTTTTTGGATCAGAGGAAGGCACGTTTCGAAGCCAAGATAAATTACCAAGAGGGTTAGTGTGAGATATTGTACCACACAACCAAAAAACTGGATCTGATTTCCAGAATTGAACAATGAATAATATAGGCTTTATATTTTAAAGGGAGGGAGGGCATAAAAAAACATATTGACATAGGGATATATGTTGGTATTTTATAGAACAAGGACCATACTTGGCCATGTTGTGCCAGACACAAGACATACAATTTAAAGTAAATAGAAAAACACACACAATGAAAGTTTTACGGACACAGAAGAAGGGCCCCCGGAAGGAATCGAACCAGCACCGCCTATAATTCGCAGGTTGCTAGCGCAATGGGCATACTCACTGAGCCATGGTGGCCCCAATATCCTTTACTCTGACATATAAAAAAATAAATGAGCTAGATGTACTAGTAGGGTAAGAAAAGAGGCATTTTCACCCTTCACGCAGTCACAGTGAAAAAGGCCTTTTAAGCTAGCTGTGTGAATTGGTTAGCTTTAATTTACCTTTTCATTTTACGTTTGTATACGAAACTCGAAGTATTGTTTCAAAGAGTTTTTTCAAAAAAGTAAAATGGCTTTATTTTACATTTCAATTTTAAGGACCAATTGTACTCGAAGATTAGATTTTTGGAAAAGACGCCCAGGTAAAGGACTTCAGAATATTTTAACGAAGCAAAGTATAATGCCAGTACTTTGATTTCCACAAATAGCACATTAGAAGTTTTTTTCCCCGATAATAAGTTTAATAAGAAGGGGACATAGCTCGAAACAAAACAAACTCATTTGGAACAGAGCATTCTATTACGCGAAACTATTTTTTGTCCCGGGAACATAATAAATTAAAGAGAAAACAAGAAAAAATCCATGCCGAATACGAATAAACATTGTAATAAGTGTTTTTTTTATTAAAACGCCAATTTTTGTGCCGTTGTTTTACGTTCTCTATCATGTATCTCTTAAATCGCCTTTTTGAATCGTACTTCGTTTACAATGTCAGGAGTTTCTCCTTTTTTTAAAGCGCTTTTCAAATAAAGCAATCGGAAAAGCCGACGGGTAAGAAGAAATGAACGAAAACGGTTAAATTATGTACGTTTTTTTGCAGTTCATAAGACTATTTTTTTCCTTAAACATTCTTAAAATTGTATTTGCTTCCACGGAAAGTGTGTAGTTTTGAAGGAGGGGTATTTTTTATAATACTTTTTTTTATTTCAATCCTTCGACTTTGAAAATAATTGGCTGTCCACGACATATGTTTCTGCTCCTGCTATCTCCTGGCTTGAAAGATTTAAAGCGTAGTTTAATGGTAAGAGAATATTTTAAGGCATATGTTATTGTGTATGAGGGGGGACTTTTTTGAAGGTCCCTTTTTGTAATTTCTCTTCCCTGTCTAATTAATTTTCACGGAGTTTTTAATGGTGTAAAAAAACTCCTCAAACTCAATTCATTGTCTTTAAGTCTATGGAGTTTTCTGGATAGTTGTTACGAAAACCATAAACGAAAAACATAATGTTTTGATTAAGTGATACTCGTATATAATGAGGTGCTTTTTTATGCTCACGGTTTTTTTATTCTTCTTAAGATATTATACCGAGATTATAAAGTCAGATGATTTTTCAAGTAGTACTTTTTCTTGTCGAATTTTTATTAGCTCTCGCTAGCATTAAAGAGTGTACTCTGACTTCGAAAAACATTATTTAACCTTTTTCTTTTCTTCGGGAATGTGAAAGTAAGACCTTTTTAATTGTATGGTTAAATAATGATGAGTTTTGTTAAGAAACATGTTTAAAAGATCGAAATTATCGCTCCCTTTGAAATGCTTATCTGAACGGGAATGGAGTTAGATAAAACCTTAGAATCTGAGATTATGGAGTTAGGTAAAACCTTATAATATCAGATTATGGAGTTAGGTAAAACCTTAGAATATCAGATTTTGGAGTTAGTTTATTGAACGCTAAACTTAGAATCAGTATTTCAGAATATTGAATTAAGTAATTGTTAGTTAAACATACTCTCTTAATATCTCATATCATGGAATTAGGTAATCGAGTGCTGAACTTATAATCTTAGTATCTCGTATTATTGAGTTAGGTATTTGAACGCTTAACTTAGAATCTGCACTTAAAATTACTGAGCGGCGTAAACTTAGAATCAGAACCTCAGATAATTGTGTTAAGACGTAAATAAACGCTAAATACATAATTCTAGATTCAAAGACTAGATAGGTAATTAAACGCTAAACTTAAGAATCAATGCCTCAAATTATTGACAGGCACCAAATCGCTAAACTTAGAACCAGTATCTCAAATTACTGAATTAGGTAATAAAACGTTAAACCCATCGAATTCTGATATCTCAGATTATTGAGTTAGGTGCTAGCAGTGTTAAATAATCATAAAAATACTGAACAAAATGCAGAATTTTGATGAGACTAAGTAAATTAATGCCTCTATGCAAAATGAATGTCCATATTTGATTTCACAGCCCCTTTATATTTCTGTATCAATTTAAAGTTACATTAGGGGTTCACAACACCTGCACCGAGGATCGAAATGTAAAGAAAGCGGCACAACTGTATTAGTTTGAAGAAGGGAGCAGGTGTTAATGAAGAAAGTTGGTTAGTTGGTATATTTGGGTCTTATAACGCAAAATACAAAAATGGACAAGCTGAGCCAAAGCAAGGTAGGTAAATAATTAATTAACTTCTCACTAGAGCAGCACAAGGGGTTACTGGCGATATTTCTGGATTAATCCAGAAGGGAAAGATCTAAGGACAACGCCTCGTAATTTTGAACCACGGTCAGATGACGAGAACAACACATGAGATGGCACCTCACTCACTAAACTTCCGCACCACGCCAACGTGAGGAGATTTGATGCCACTACATATTTAACATGTGCAAGCCCCCGTGTACACCATGGTCTTTGGCTGGACCGAGTTGCGAACTCGCGACCCTCCGGTTGCTAATCCGTTGCTCTTCCAGCTGGGCTAACAATGCCCGCACCAAAGCAAGTAAAATCAACCATACAAACTAATAAAAATTGATGTTAAAATATATATCCTAACCAACAATAAAAAGTAGAATTAAGAGATGCGTTAATCAAACTGATGATATGGATGTAGTTTAAGTGATATAACAGCTGCAGGGTAAGGCGTGAAATGCATAAAAACAAGTAAGTCATGCGGCTAAAAATATGAAAACTCGAGACCAAGATACAATAAAAATTGAGACTAAGCTAGGATCAGTGAAGAGTAGGGACTTTCAACAATAATCTGTTTTTGGAACAAATATTTATTAAATATCAATGGTGACGCGTTACAATTTTTTATAGATTAGTAATTTGACTTGTAAAAGAAATCCTCAAAATAACTCGTAAATTTTCGTTTTTTAAATCAGCCCCCATTTTGCACTTGTCTTGGTTCAGAATGGAGGAAGTTTGCTTACACATACGTGTGCTTTCAAAGATGCTTAACATTTTGACGACAGTCATTATTAAATTATTAAGCTTCTCATTTTCCCAGCTTAAGAAAAAACTAAGAAAAGTTATTTGAATTTTGACTCATGTTGAACATTAAGACAATTTATGCCACGTATGCACATCAGTGTCTCCCTTCCTGGACTGCCAAGTTACATTGATGCCGCCCAAACCGTTCCTGTTATATTAAGTGACTGGATACTTTCCGAACAGACTTCGCAGTATTCGGATAGCTCCTGGTATGCAAATAGAGACAAACACTAGCACAATCAAATCCATAAAGGTATTGTGTATGTGATAGTATATATTAACATGCATAAGTGTGGTAGTCGGCCAAATATGAAGACTAGTTTAGAAGCCTGTCATACGCAAGGATGAAGATATGGATACCATGGGATTATAAGATGATGTGCTATTAGAATAACAAATTTTTCCGAGCTGTTTATGTACTTGTGGGACCACCGAAATCCATTGCATCCGTTATCAGTCAAAACTAACGCTTATTTTATGCAGTGTTAGAGCCTCCTTTCGCCAACAGAATCCGGATGAATTTGAATCCAGTAGAAAGTGACTAAAAAGCCCACAAAAACTCTTTATTATAAACATAAAAGGTTTAGGATTTAGTTATTTAAAACAGAACGCTGAGAAAAAGTGCTTTATCGTTTAAAAGTTAGTCGATTTTGAGGTGGCATCAGTCTACGTATGGAAATAATTTACGTGGCTCTGGAAGTGGATTAAATCAAATTAGTTTTTTCTTTCAGTCGTGCAACGCGTGCTAGCTGCAAATTTAAATATTATCTTTAGAATGCAACGATCAAAGATTGAGGTATTAGAATTATGTTAAGCTTCTTTTTAAGAAAAAACGCTTTTCCAAGACTAGTCAGTTTATTATGTTTATTTAATTTTTGATGGATTTTTACAAAAGTTACTCTTTTTACCTGCATCGTTATTCATTTAACCAATCGACATATTCATATGGCTATGAGAAAACATCAACGTATCCATACTTTCATTCACTAAGCATCGTGTCTGACAGCTTTGAAATTTGATTTAGCATGATTTGAAATTTGATTTAGCATTTGATTAGCATTCATGCATGCTATACAATTCCACAATAAAAAACAGTATGTTGGTCATATTTAGGGTACTGTGTCCTTAAAGTAAAATTGTATTGTGCACTTTCGAACGGTTTGTCAGTTTGTTGGATGAGAATATTTTACGGAGAAAACAATAAAGTTAACGGTAGAGATAAGAAATTGACATTCAACGATTAGATAAAAAGTAATGAACAGCTGTAGTTAAAATAACCAATAATAAAGCTATAGTTGCAAGCTTAAAAATGTAAGTGAATCTTTGTGAAATATTTTCAGCAAATATCAATTATAAAAACTTAACTAAAATATTAGGTTAGCTACTTCTAAAGCTAAATCCACCAATATTCAGTTTCAGTTACACAGAAAGCTGTACATTCCAGTAACGGGAGAGAGAAGAATGTGTGATTTAACCGCTTATATTAAAGTAGTGGACAGTTGCAGCTAAATTAATTAAACTAAGAAATGGTAAATTAAGTTTGTTCCGCATGTCCTATAAAATATTTCACAAAAAATTGTATAAATGTTTGGGGAACATTACGAGCAAACACCATTTGTAAAAGTGTAACCAAAATATTGGATTAAATACTTCAAAGACTAAATCCACCAATATTCAGTTTCAGTTACACAGAAAACTGCACATTCCAGTAACGGGAGAATGTGTGATCTAACCGCTTATATAAAAGTAGTGGACAGTTGCAGCTAAATTAAAAAGCTTGTTCCGCATGTCCCACAAAATTTGCTTGAATATTTATAGAACATTTTGAGCACACATCAGCTGTAAAAACTACAAAATATTACATTAATTTTGTTAAATATATACACTATTATTCAATATCACTAACGCGGTAAATTGCTCATTCCAGAAACTTGAGGGAAAATAGAAACTGGCCTTCAATTGCTTACCTAAAAGTAACGGACAGTTGAAGCTAAAATATTAAAACAAGAAACAATACAGCTATAGTTGCAAGCTTAAAAAACCAACTTAATTTTTCTGGAACATTTTGAGTTCACTTCAGCCGTAAAAAACCTTAAGCGAAATATTCGATTAACTACTGTTAAAACTAAATCTACCAATATTCAATTTCAGTGATGTGGAAAATTGCACTAATCTGTCCCATGAAAGCCCGGAACTAAGCACAGATAGTGTGCGCTAAATTATAAGAAAAAGAAAATGGAATGAAACATGTTCAAAAAATCTCAGAACATCCCATGGGATTGGTCAGGATCATAGGGCCAAATTAAATTACTCTCCTCTTCTTTCAAAACAAAAGTGTCCCCAGTTCTTTGAGTGAGTTTTTGGTTTCCCCATTTAAAAATCTGGACTTTCGCTACAAAACATTTTTTGAGATAAAATGTTATCGATTGCAGATATTGTGTTTCAGGGGTAAGGATTTTTATCCTTCCCACGAGAAATCAAAATAGAGGCAGTCTTTCACTTAGATATTTTCAGTCTCTTATGTCTTTCTAATTTATAAATGCCCTATTGTGTGTAAAAGTTTAAAAACAGCGTCGATTAATATTTGTAAATAACTTGAAAAATTTTCATTCCATGTTTCTATTCTGCTATCAGGGCCGAGATAGCCAGGTTGGAAGATTAGCGGATTAGCAACCGGAGGGTTGCGAGTTCGAAACTTGTACCAGCCAAATACCGCCGTGTACGTGGGGGCTGGTGCACGTTAATCTATCATGGCCTCAAATGTCCTCACATTGGCGTAGTGTGGAAGATTGGAGAGAGAAGTTCCAGCTCAATTATTCACCTCGTCATCTACGTGGATCAAAATGCTGAGATGCCCTCGGAACTTTCCCTTCGGGATTGATCCCAGAGAGTTGCTAAAACCCCTTTGTATTTGTGACATGAAATCAACTACCTACCTATCTAATCTGGAGGCAATGGAAGTCTCGTAGGGACTTCCATTGACTCCGAAGCTGACCTTATTGCAAGTATAAGTCCTCATATATTTCAAGTAGACCTCATATATTGCAAGTATAAGACGCATATACCTCATCGTAGCTGCAAGTGTCCATGAAAAGCCAGTTTTTTTAAACATATATGGCAATCCATGCTTCGACGATATTAGGCAAGCATTGCAGTTGGTGGACGCAACGTTGAGGATAACTGAGGAAAAATTTGTCGGTGCACTTCAAATCTGCCGTGGCCTCAAATGCCCTTACGTTGGCGTGGTGTGGAAGTTTGGAGAGTGGAGTGCCAGTTTAGGCGTTGACCTCGTCATCTAACTGTCATTCAAGACTACGAGGCGTTGCTCTTGGATCTTTCCCATCGGATTGATCCCGTACCGTCACCACCAGTGGCTCGTTAATTAATTAACTACCTAAAAACTACCTAATTATTGTGCTATTGATGTACTTAAGTAACTAAAGGTTTTTTGATAAGTTTGATAGGCTTTTTCTGTCAAAATAAATATAGGTAGTGGTAGTGATACTGTGACGAACGTAGTTCCCGTACGTGTTTAGAATATGAATGAATTTTTTTACCCTTTAAGCATTTGCAGTGAAAACAACTTTATGACTTCTTAAGTTGATTAGCTTTAGTTTAGACATTTCACTACAAAAGTACTATCGCCATTTATATTTAGCTTGATGAAAAATGCCTCATTCGATAATTAAGGATGAGTGGGATTTTCAGCGTAAACAGACTACAGAAGGCCATTTATTTAGAGCATAAACAGAAACAAAATAGAGAAGAAAGGTAGTTTGTTTGATTTTATCACCGTTTTGGCGATGCTTGGCGTAATTTTGAAAGAAAGTGGCATTCTGAAGTAGGATTTGAGTAATATGCAGTAACGTTACAAGGTTTAAAGAAATGCTGCCAAAACAATAGGCTCCTCTGTATTTATTTTGACAGAAAAACACTCATAGTATTCAATGTGGAATAGAATAACACTTTTTATACACTTCCATGTTAATTATAGGTTAAAATGTTAACAACATGCTAAATCATATTTGGGGAATGTAAATATTCAATTTCCCAAAAGTGATCTTTTCCTGCTGTCTAATATAAATAATTTCTTCAATTATCTTGACATTATTTCCACGGCTTTTGCGTGTATTCTGTTTTTATTTTTTATCAAGCTCAATTTTCATGTTCACACTATATTTGTGTTTAATAGATTTGCAGCATATCTAATCTCAATTAAATATTTACTATTCTATTATAAATGCATTATGCTTAGTTTGGTTTGTCGCTCTGCAGTCACTGCTTTTCTACACAACAGCCAATTAAGCATTGCATTACTAATAATACTTTGCATTGCTATACACCTTTTATTACTTCTCTGGTTAAATTTTTGTTGCCTAGTCATTACACTTCTTTAGTTAAATTTATTTTTCTACCGCGCAAATGTTCAACGAAATGTTAAATAAATATACCGTTAAAATGTTATGGATACATAAAAACTATTTTTTTGTTAAAAAAACCTCCATTTATAGATTTGATATCAGTACATTTATAGCTTGTAAAGGTTTAAACTAGAGAAATAATCATATTTCAAGGCTACAAAGGCTCATGATTTAGCTTATTGTGCATCTATGTCCAAAAATATATCATATTTTCAGGATCTGAAAACAATAAAAATTTGGAAAACAAAACAACTGTTTAAAATGTTTTCAAGCACTGAAGATTTAATAGTTTAAATATCTAAAACCTGTTGAAATACCTATACAGATTTAAGAATGTGTGTATATCTGTCTGTCCTTATCTGTATATTTGTCTATTGAAATTTGCTAAAAATGTAGTACTTTAAAAAATTGCCTGTTCCACTGCACACCTGATCCTAAGCCACACAAGTAATTATCAGTTATTTACGAATGCACTCAAAATTAACAGATGCAGATTTGATTTAATAACATTCAATCTAAAATGTAGCGTCAGCATCCCATTCTTATGAAAACTGGTATTTCACGCTAAAAACACGGATGTGTGGTGACTCTACATGTCCTGAAAATGTTGACACAGTAACACCTGTTTCAGATTCTAATCTCCAGAATGCAATTAGACATGAATGTCATTTGAATTTCCTTGACGATCTGTTTGCGTGCGTTTGTTAGCGTTGAAAACACAATCAGGTCTTTAATGAGCTCTTACTTTTAGAAGCTGTGTTTGGTTCTGGGAAAGCTCTAATGTACGGGCCAGCACTCGTGTTGGTGAAGTATCCCAGATTTTGGCGTGCGCGAAATGTAGTCAATCTTCTCCTGACAAACATATTTAAATTATTTTTACTAGGAGTTATCAAGTTTGCGTTGTAATGATGTCTTAAGAATTGTTATTATGTTTGTTTCAGAGATAGAAATTTTACTGATAAGTATTTAACCCTCCTGGTGGTTTATCTTCAGGTCGAAATCTGTCATGCAGTGGTCAGACTTGAGGAAAAACCTGTTAATTTTGAACACCATTGTAGTTGTTAAATTGGAATAGCTGTCAACTTGAATGGTATGATGAGGCTTGTGTATTGCTAAAAAATATGTATTGTATGGAACCCTAGCACAAAATCACGCCCTAAATAAATACTTATTGCTTATCACAATTGCTCCAGTCTGAACTAGACCAGGCCAAAAGACCGTTAGCACTTTCATTGGGAGCTACTGCAGAATGCTTTAAACCTCTGAGGGTCATGTAGGCTTCATTCCGCCATGCAACCTACAGTTTTTCTTCTAACCAGTTTTAGACTTATTGACCAATAGAATCCTTTCTAAAAATCGTTCAACTAATAGTGGCGATTTAGTCATTATGTGTATCGTAGGGGAAAAACAATAGCACAAGGACCACTCAGATGTCTCATGATACTCAGAGAGTTAAGCCCAACCTGCATGCTACAAGAACATTCGACATCCGTACGCATACTCCGTTTCTGCGCAGAAAACATGTCGAGAAGCATGCATATTACAGAGAATTTAGTGTCGCAGGACTGATATTGCACTAATGTGTTACTTGCCTTAGAAATATTTCCAAGCTACTCTAATACAGGAAAGAAGGTGCTCAATGAAAGCCGGAGCAGCAGTGAACTTGATGCACAGTAGAAAGCTATTGCTCCGATATAAACTTCATGGGCCTTTAATGTCAACTTCTAAATCTTGAAAAGACGGTCTGATCCGCATTGTCCCAATAGAACTTGAGGAATGATGTCCTTCGGACCAGTTAAGCACGAGAGTCTTACTCTAAGCTGTGTTCTTCAAAATCTTTGATTTTTGTGCCTTGCCTACTCAAAATAATGTACAAGTCGATGGTAGTGGTTCTAGGTATTCCTCGTTTACCAGTTTGCCCACTGTTTCATTTCCTTTGAGATCAGCGTTGGAAGAGATCCACAGGATGTGTACTTAACCATCTTAATGATTTTTCTTTGCAACTAAAACTGCCCTGTAGTGTCTAGCCTCCGTTTGCAAAAATCTGTTCCACATTCTCACCAGTTCTGGCAAGGGACAATTTGTTTTTGCAACTTGAATCTTCAGTCCTTAAAGTAATAGGGGAATTTTGTCTCGACGAGATATCTCATCCATAGAAAAATTGACTAGATCTTGGACGAAATATCTCTTCGAAACACTTGGGGGATTAACTCGTAAGTACTGACTGGAGTAAAATTGACACTGTTGTTCATTAGCTCTAACAATCATCAGGTGGTTTTCTGCCTTCATTGGAATAATCTCACAAGTGGAAAGCGCAAATTTGAGGTCCCTAAATTGCAATTTTTTAATGTAGAATAATACTCCATTAGAGGAAATACAAATGTAAAGGGACACGATGTAACAATCAGGCGTTTTCGAGAAATATCAATTTTAAAATACACGGCTGCTTGTATTATTGTTATGTTTCTAGACTACTTTTAATTAGTCGAACGACAGAATTCTCACAAGTAGAATCCCCATTTACAAATTAGTACTCAGTGATCGCTCATAGACCGAGACAAAGTGACAAATTTTCTTTTTTCCATCTCAAAGTTCGCTTTGTATTAACGAAGATCCCGCCTTTCATGAAGCTTTTCTTTAGGCCCGAGAATTTCCCACTTTCCAGAATCCATCTCAGAAAAACTCCAGAACCAAAGTCAGAAGCTCTTGGCAATTAATGGCATCAAATATAAAAAAGGTTCAAAGGATACGCCAACACATACTACTACTACACTATTTTGTTATCCTGGAAAGTATTCCAGTATATTGAAAGAAGTTATAGTTTTCTTCATATTATTTCCCCTGTGTAGTAAAACATGATCTCAAACAAAGAAAAACTGTAGACCAAATAACAATTTATCTTTTTCACTTTATCGTTCGCCAATGGTACATGCAACATAAGAATTAAGACTATCCATCATTTTAATTAGACGAACGACTAAATCCATAAACGTGGAACTCCATTTACAAATTAGATCTCAGCAATCATTCGTATATTGAGACTAAAAAACACACATCCTTATTTCCTTCCCAAAGCTCATGTGTGATGAAAAAGATTGTCTTTGAAATACTTCTTCCTGCACCCGAGAACTTCCATACTCCTGAAGTCATGTCAAGAGAGCACCATGTCCGTGACAGAACCTCCTAACAACACATGGTGCCAATGATAAAAAGTACAAACATAGGAGGCGAAAAAGGACGCAAGTATTAAAAAGAACTGCTATTTTAAAATTTGCAATCTAAAGTGAATTGAAAGCAAAAATAAATTTTGAAAGACGAACGAAAACAGTTGAACTAATTACGATGAATATTTGTCTGCTCCAATGGCTCATAAGAACCTCACAATTCAGACAATCCATCATTTTTATTAACCATCCATAAAAGCGGAACCTCAGTAACAAATTAGTTCGCAGCAGTCTTTCATCATACGGGGAAGAGTAACACACTTCCCTTTCTTTATTTCATCCTCCTTTACCTACCAAAGTTTGCATTGCTCTCCTGACAAAGATTGCTTTTAATAAAACAATTTCTTCTACACCCGACCCTCCTATCGTGAAGCGATGACAACAAAGCACAAATGTCAATGGAAGAAACTCCTTCTTGCAACACGTGGCTGAAATGATAAACAAAGTCTCACAAGACACACCAAAACATACATCTGTAAAGTAAAATTTTTAAACATGATTCACCTGGAGTAAATTGCATTCTTTGGGTAAAGAAAAGAAAGAAAAAATTATTTAAAGACGAACGAAAACTGTTGACCGAACTACAACGAATATTTTTCACTGCTGTTTCCAAAGGCACATAAAAGCATCACACCTCAAATAATCCATCATTTTAATTAGTCGTAAGACAACATCCATAAAGTGGAACCCAAATTGCAAATTAGTTCTCTGCAGTCCTTCATCATCCGATAAAAAGCATCACACTCCCTTTTCCCACCCCAAAGTTCACATTTGCTCTCCGACAAAGATCGACTCCAATAAAGCACTTCTTTCTGGACCCGAGAACTTCCCTCCTTTCCTGAAGCCACGACAACAAAGCACCAAGGCCAATGCCAAAAACTCCTTTCGCAACACGTGGCACCAATGATAAACGTGCCCTCGTATTGATTTTCAGGTAACAATCGTCGTAAGACGGGTAAAAAACACCACCGGATCCCTGGAGAATGCATACGCGTCCAAAATAATGGAGTTAATTGATAGAGGCAATAATTATCGTCGGAGTTATCACCAAAAAATCCTCGGAACTTGATGGAAATTAATGATCTTTTATGGAAGGAAGGGAGATAAGGGGTCGCCTAACGATCTTTTCATTCCAAGAAACACGCTCTATAGCGGTGGGAGCTTGGATAGCCTTCAGCAAGCTTTGCAGTGTCCTCCACTTGTTCCGGATTCAGACTGTTTTGGTGCCGCTTTATTATGCAGCCGTTGGAGCGATTGAATTGATTGAGCCGTGTCTTTTCAATCAATAAACTAGATAAAAGCCTGTAAGATTTCTCGGTTCTAAAAATAGCGAGTTTTGAAAGTGGGCGTGCGTTTTATTGTTTGGTTAATAGGGAAAGAAAATTTGGTGGTGGTGGGGGGGGTGCCACGCATGAGTTGAAGCAGACGAAGCTCGGAATTATGTTATCAATTTAGATTGGAAAATTAAATCGGGACCTTGCGGGCTTATTTCAAGACAGAGTGAGTTTTCGTTTTCTGTCATGATGGTAACTTTTAAAATTGCAAATGGAACACAAACAAAAGTGCTCCATTTTTTATCATTCCAAATTTTAGGAAAACAGCTTCGCATCTGTAAAAGTGACACAATATAAGAGTAACATAAATATACACTTATCAACCCCACTGCCATTACCATCAAAGTTTCTCGCATGTTGTAATTGATATTAATGATGAACGGTATTCTTACTTTTCATTTACGGAACAAATAAATTAATTACACTTACGCCATTTTTCTTCTGAGACAGCGATAACGAGACTTGAGTGATATTATTCCATGTTAAAAATCTCAAACTTCGAGTAGCCCATCAAAACGAACGATATTTGCTTTTACCGCTCACGCTCTGTCCAATTTAGGCTTATCGATTACTTAAAAGCACGTAAAAATAATCCTCCAAAGTCAACATAGATTAATCCTTCAAAGCCCGGTCACAGTAGATTATGCACGGATAAGCGCACTTAAGAAGTTCGGATCCCAAGTAGTCAAAAGAATTAAAGCAATAAAAGTTAAGCTGTGTTTTTTATCTCTAGTTAACCTAATCTTTCTCATCCGAACTGGAAAAAAATAACTATAAACACTGTTTAACCATCATGGTTTCAACCGAAAAGCTTCCCTAATTAGTATAGAACCCCTCTTTTTACTAAAGGCTGTCTTTTTAAAGCCCTCGGAGTTTTAAGGGTAAAAAAATTAAGAAGTTCTCGTTAATCTTTGAACGGAAATTTCTTTACTTTTTCGCTCTCGTCCCAATTTAAGGATGTTTTACGCTCGCATCCTTAAATGTGTAAGAGGTTTTTGTTGGAATTTATTTCAGCCCTGCTTTAACTTCCAATTTTGTTCCAGATTGAAAGTATTCCTTTTTTTCATTCCATCCCCGTTCGGCTGATCTCGGATTCAGGGAAAAACGAAAGTTTTAACTGGAGGAATGGCATCACGCAGGGAAAAAAATCCCTACCACGGGGAAAAATTATTTCGTTTTCCGTCGTAGTTTTCCATATGTATGCAAATTTCAAAAGTTTTCCGCTTATCAAAGGGTCCACGACCAGATGTAAAAACAGTGGATGTATTATTCCTCCTGATTTATTCTCCCTTTTAAAAACAGGAAAAGGAGGAAACGACATATCTGTTACTCTAACTTATATAAAAAAAGGATTTGGATAAATAAAAACATAAGCAAATTTCGAGTTTTTTTCCCCGGATAAAGCCTATATTTCTTTATGATACTTAGATTTAGGGAGGAGTATTTTTTATTACTCTGGTATTTGACTCTAGGGTATTTTTTCCTGTGTGTTCTTCGAAACGGATTTTAAGTCTCGCATGAAACTCATTTTCGAGGATTCCGCAGTATGTTTTAGTAGAGCAACAAGAGATTTCTTAAGAACGTCCGTTGAATCGCAAGAAAAACGGGACACTGAAGAAGAAA
This sequence comes from Meta bourneti, assembly GCA_933210815.1. Classification (NCBI taxonomy): domain Eukaryota; kingdom Metazoa; phylum Arthropoda; class Arachnida; order Araneae; family Tetragnathidae; genus Meta; species Meta bourneti. The sequence goes on from OW119930.1 coordinate 72,931,031, forward strand.
AACGGATTTAAAAGAAAGTATTTTCGGAATGTCCGTAACAAGAGCGTTTGAGGGGGAACTTGAAGAGTTATCCCTCTGTTACTTTATCAGGCAAGAAGAAAAATACAGCAATGCGACGAAAAAATGTTTGCGCAGTTTATTATAGAGGACAACCGCTTAAAAAATTTTCCATTCCCTGAAATAAAGCGTCTGGGACTATTTTCGGTCCTGGTGCTGTATTTTGAAAGAACTTTTTCTTTGTCCTTCAAACGTGCTTCTTTAGATAGGAAGTTGATAGAGTTTTGCAGAAATCTCATGTTCAGTGAATTTTGCAGTACCGTATTTTCTTTTGCAACAAAGAAACACTCATCGATCGTATGACTGTTTAATCCTGTGAGCCCCCCGACGAGCGATTTGCTAGTAGTACAGTGCTGCTTTTACCTATTATGCACCTAATGACTAAATAGCCGCATCTTTAGAAAGAGAGAACTCAGGGCTTATTTAAACCTTTAGAGAGATTCTACCAGTTCTTTCCTTAGAATCCTTTTGAATGATTGTATTGGTCTTTTCTTTAAAATTGAATCCTTAGGTAACGTTTTACTGGTCCTAACCTTAGAACAGAATTCTTTGGAACGATAATATTGGCTCATTCTCTTGAATAGAATCATTCGGAAAGTTTCTATTTGTGCTTTGTTTAGAACAGAATCCTTTGGAACGATTGTGTTGGTCCTTTCTTTAGAATATAATCATTTGGAAATATTTTATAGCTCATTTTCTCAGAAAACAAACCTTGGAAAATATTCTATTGTTCACTTCCTTAGAATCGAATCTTTTGGAAGGATTTTACTGGTACTTTTCCTTAGAATAGAATCCTTTGGAAATATTCTATTGCCTCTCCAGTCACCAATATAGCAGATGGTGGCACGACTGTCCAACTTCAATCTCCTTGGATTTAAAAAAAAATTGTAAGTAATGACTCTATGGGTTATTAATTTTTTGTCATTTTAGTTTAAGCTTAATTTAGAATCTTAACTTGTATGCTATGAATTTTCTTAATCAAGAAATGACTATGTGTACACTAATATGTGGGTGAATAATATTAATCTACCGATTTATTCTCCCTTTTAAAAATAGAAAAAGGTGAAAACGACGTATCTGTTACTCCAACTAATAAAAAATAGGTTTTTGGTACATAAAATCGTAAACAAATTTCGAGTTTTTCCCCCGGATAAAACATACATTTCTTTACGATGCTTGGATTTAGGGAGGAATATTTTTTATTACTCTGATATTTGACTGTAGGGTATTTTTTCCTGTACGATCTTCGAAAAGAATTTTAAAAGTCTCGCATTAAACTCATTTTCGAGGAATCCGCAGTATGTTTCAGTGGAGTAACAAGAGATTTCTTAAGAACGTCCGTTGAATCGCAAGAAAAACGGGGCACTGAAGAAGAAAAACGGATTTAAAAGAAAGTATTTTCGGAATGTCCGTAACAAGAGCGTTTGAGGGGGAACTTGAAGAGTTATCCCTCTGTTCCTTTGTCAAGGAAGAAGAAAAATACGGCAACGCGACGAAAAAATGTTTGCGCAGTTTATTATAGAAGACAACCGCTTAAAAATTTTCCATTCCCTTAAATAAAACGTCTGGGACTATTTTCGGGCCTGGTGCTGTATTTTGAAAGAACTTTTTCGCTGTCCTTCAAACGTGCTTCTTTAGATAGGAAGTTGATAAACTTTTGCAGAAATCACATGCTCAGTGAATTTCGCAGTACCTTATTTTATTTTGCGTGTATTTAAAGAAACACTCATCGATCGAATGATTGTTTCAACCTCTGAGCATCGAAAGATTTACCAGTGGTGCAGCGCTGCTTTCTCCCCACAATACACTTAATGACTAAATTTCCACATCTTTATGAAGAACCCACAAATTCTTTGAACCTTTAGACAGAATCATTTGGAACGGTTCTATTGTTCCTTTCCTTAGAACAGAATCTTTCTTTGGAATGATTCTAATAGTCCTTTTCTTAGTTAAGTATCCATTTCTAAGATTCGATTGAATCTCGTTATGTAGATAATAACCATTTCGAAAAATTCTATTGGTCCTTTCCTTAGATTAGAAACCTTTTGAAATCTTTTATTAATTTTTTCCTTCGAATAGAATCCCTTAGAAAGATTTATTGCTTCTTTCGTTAGAATATTATGCTTTGGAAATATTCTATTGATAATTTCCTTAGAATATAATCCTTTGGAAAGATTGAATTGGTACATTCCTCAAAATTCACTCCTTTGAAAGTATTTTACTGATCCATTACTTAGAACATAATCCTTTGGACAGATTCTATTGTTCCTTTCCTTAGAATATAATAATCTGAAAAGATTCTATAGATCCTTTCGAGAGAATACAATCCTTTGGAAAATGTCTATCGGTTCCTTCATTAGAATTGAATCTGTTGGTAAGCGTTATCTGACCATGGTTCAAAATTACGTGCTGTCCTCGGATCTCGTCCTTCGGGTTTGATCGCCAATAGCCCGTTGTGTTCCTCCAGTGTGACGTTAATTAAAATACCTACCTACCTGTTGGTAAGATTTTACTGCCCCTATCCTCATAATTAAATTTGTTGGTAAGATTTTACTGCCCCTATCCTTAGAATAGGATACTTTGGAAAGATTCTAGTGATGAACAAGGTCAAAACTGGGTAGAAGTCATGTAAGGAAGACCCCCATTATGCAAGGTGGAACCCTGCTTGTGAATCCTAAGAGCGTCCGTCAATAATAATCAGGGTCTGGATTCCTCGAAAACTCTATTCTTTAAGATACATGAATGGGAATTTAATAAACACAAGTTCAAATCCATGAAAGTGTAGCAGGGAGTAGAAAGACATTGAAACTTCAATCTACTAAAATACTGAATAAGAGTCTTACTGCTCACACATGTCCAAAAATTAAGGATAACACTAAACAGTTTACATTATTTAGCAACACGGGACAGTGTATTAGTATGAATAAAATTTGTCGAAAGATATAGTTCTTAGGATTTTAATACTGAAATATGAAATTTAATGTTAAAGAGAAATTTGAATGGATGTAATATTTGAGTCTAAAAATATGTCTAAAATATCTTTATATAGGGCAGTGTAATAGAAGTATATATATATATATATAAACATTTAAACATTATTTGTCTAAAAGATAAAATAAATATTATTATGATAATTTCAATCCTCACTCAATTGATTGAACTCAAGCGAAACCGGGTTACTTCAATACCTTACTAAAATTTTAGTTTGAACTTTTAACGTCCATATAAAAATGAGAAACGTTAATATTTCTATAAAGAAATGCTAAATACGTATCAGTTGTTTACGATTATTGACAAATATGAATAATTATTAAAATTTAATTTTGCATATTTGTCTCGAATTTTTCTTACATCACTAAAATCAGATAATTTCTATACCATTTAAACAAGTATTCACATAAATGCATAAGTATACATGAATGTTAAACATGATGCATCACTAACTAAAAAGGGAATACATTGTTTAAATTACAATTAATGCAATTCATATGGAGCGACTAGAAAATAAATTAACCAGAAAACGATATGGATACAGATAACATGCGAAATTTGAATAAGCATTCGAACTTATTTCGATGCGTCTGGGTTTCTGTGAAAAAATTATTCTTAAATTGCACAGATTGAACAACTGCTTGTAAGCTATTTCAGCAAAGGATCATTTCATATGACACACTGGAAGGATATACGCTCATTTGTTAGCATACATTTAAGGTCAATTGAGAAGTTTAAATGTACCTAAAAAAATGTATGCTTAAATATTTTGTAATACGAATGCATGTGATATATGTATTTTAAAACATCGTTTTCACAATTTTAAAGACAAAAATGGTTTTAAAATCAAACTTTTATCAAATTAGTAAACGATTTATTTCGATTCGTCTGCATTTAAGTGAAGCGGTTTAATTCATAAATTGCACGGATTGGATTACAACTACGTGTATAATAAACAATAATGAGCAAAACTTATAACTAGGAATACAAATCATGTTCCTATTCGGATAATTAAAGCAACATTTCAGTAGATACCTAAAAACAGGAGAAAATATAATCTAAAAACTGAACCATGATTAAATTTTATTCTAAAATTGCTATACATAAGGAAAACATTCTCACTTTAAATTATCCAATGAGGCTTCAGAATATTTAGGCCACAACCTCTCCCCGTCTTTCATTGGAATAATGAATGACGTCATATCATCTAAAAGACCGACGAGTGAATCGAAAGCGTCTCGTAACTCATTGAATTGTCAATAGCCCCATTCGATTGAAATGGATTATTCGATTGAGCAACCAGACCTATGTTATGTCAGAGGACATGCTTTCTGTCATGATTAGAGCGGCCATTTTCATAAATCTGGAACGAATTTCCGATCGTTTGCTCGATTGAAGGGTGTGGTTGCCAGCGAAGGGTGTGGGTCTCTGGCACGGTCAATGTTGAGTTGTCTTCTGGATGAGAAGTTTATTTATGAATGCATCAATTTGAGGCTACAAAGATCAAAGTGCCTTCAAAGTGAGATAGTCTGGGATTTGGGTCGGATAGTTTAATGATACTAGTATCAATTTTACAAGCTTGTTTTACAAATGAAGGGAAAATAAGATGTCTCACAAAAAATCTTGGAAATATATAAATAAAGAGGTTTTGATAATCCTAAAAACAGAGAGACCGATGCATTTGCTTATAACCGATGTTCCTTATAATGTGTGGGTTTAGGGATTGATGCCGGATCGTCGCCAATAGTCCGTTCTGTTGCTCCAGTTTTCGTTAATTAATTACCTACGTACCTTATAATGTGGTGTTTGGGTCGCCACGATTTTCAGAGCAAACAAATAAACAAAACGAATACGAGTATTTTGGTTTCGGTTATCCAATGCTTTAACTTGGTAAACATGGAGCAACCTGGAAATATAGCAAAGGCACGTCACTTCCGGAGTGCATACCGGAAGTGCATACAGGAAAAACATTCTACTTAATTAACGTCACACTGGAGCTACACAACGAGTTATTGACAACATCCATCCCGAAGGTAAAGATCGAGGACAACACCTCATAGTTTTGAACCACATCAACCATGAAATGAATACTAAATTTATAACGTCAACCATCATTATTCCAACCTTCATTCTGTTTTACGTTCCCCCTTGTTTGCGATGTCTAATTTGCATTTTGTCAAATTAACTTTTATTTTTAATTAAAGCTTTTAAAATTATGAGCATGGTCATCTTGACGAATCTTGTTTAATTGAAAAACCTTCCTGAATTGAAACAGAATTAAAGATATCTGAAACTCAATTCATCTGATTATGAACTTGAATTAAAAGGGCAAGGCAAAATTTATCACGACTTTTGAGAGAAATTTTCATTGTACACAAACAAAACACAGAAAAACGAGGATTTTACTTCCGGTTATTCAATGTTTTCTCTTAGTAGACAAGGAGGTTACCAAAAACGTTAACCAGAGTACGTCACTTATGAAATAGGTTTAGGTAGGTAGTTCAATTAACACCGAACTGGAGCAACACAACGGCTATTGGCCATGGTCCGGAATCAGTTCCAAATGGAAAGATCCGACGAAATCACCTCGCAATTGTGAACCACAGTCAGATGACCGAGGACAACAACTAAGCTGGTAACCCACTCTCCAAACTTCCACACCACGCCAATATGAAAATGCGTTCAGGAAATACGTTCCACCACAAAACATTCGTGCCTTCTACATTTAGCTTAAAAGAAATAGGTTATCATTCACTTCAAACACACAAATGAAGCATTTCGGGTTTTTTATGCTTAAAAAGGAATATTTTAAGCAAACTATGAAGCGTTTCTCAGTTAGAAAAAGTTCCATTGTATAATTTTGATATAAAATATGTCTTTGTAAGAAATTTCAAAACAGCTTATAGATGCTCTGAAGGTTAAATTGGTTTAGTTTATTCTTCAATAAAATGTGCTCCTGTTCGCCTTTTGAGATGCTCTATATCTTGATCTGTGTATCAATAAAAGAATAATTCCTTCAGCTTCTGAACTGCTCTATGCTCCTGTATAATCTAAGAGGAATTCTCTTATAGATTATATTAGTTTAATTAGTAAAATTATTTTCACCTCTTTTTCGCTAAAATTGCCATTCATCTTCTGATATATATATGTGCATCTGTATAATCTATAAAATAATGGCTTGTTCAGCTTCTGAATTATTTCATATGTTCCTGTATAATGTATGAGGAATTACTGTATAGATTAAATTAGTCTGAATTCGTAAAATCAGTTCAATTTATTCTTCACTAAAATTTCTGTTCATCCTCTGATATACTCTATAAAAGAATGTACCTGTATAATCTATGAGAGAAAGGTTCGTTCAGCTTCTGAATTGCTCTATGTTCCTGTATATTCTATGAGGAATTCCTTGAGGACATCTTATTAACGAAATTAAAGATTCCGAGTTCTTAACAAACCGTTATCCCATTAATACGCACAGAACTGCTTCCGCATTTTTATTCAGCTTACACCATAACCGTAACACACACAGTTAATTACATCATAAAACACAAAAGCAAAGCGTACTTAAGAACCTAAACCAGCATACTTCATACGACATTACCAATCGACCACAACATTACAAGCGACATTCATTGAACCGATCTTCAAAGGCTTTCACTCTAATGAATTCGACATGTTTCAATGAAGCCTTTTATGCACACATTTGCGCATACAATGCCCCCCCCCCAAAAAAAAACAACCAAACCACCGACACTCCAAACGAGAAGTTCCATTGTCTTTCCTCCCTAAAAGCAATTAAACCTGTAGAGCCGGTATTAAAATAGCCAAACAGCAGTATTACTCCAAGTACATTTTTCAATTATGAAGACTTAACGATTCCGTAAATGTTTAATTTCATCTCTCCGTCCTTCCTGCAAGTGCGTTTTCTTCCCTATTAGGAGGATGGCAATTATACAAGAGCCTTTGATGCGTAATTGAACTTAATTAAATTCACTCCTTCCCCCACCCCAGCAGCTCGCAGCGAGCACTTTGATCTCTTGCACGAGACGACTTGTGTGCAAATGTCTTTGAAGTACTTGGAGTTGTGGATCCAAACTAAAGAATACACTAATTGCGATTGATTGGTTCCTCCGACACCCCATGAGGACAGTATTAGTTATGAATGAGTGGAGTGACGGGAAACTATTTGGTTACTGCTGGAGACACTTCTGGATTAAGTTTCACGGAAGGGGTTTTGAGCTGAGAAGAGAAGGAAACTTATCATTGTGCTTCTGTTACATATCGAATGCTTAATGCGATTACCAAATTACGATAAACTAGATATACACCCGCAGAGGATATGCCTGGTATTTTATTTGTGAATTGAATTCTGTGATTTGTATAGTAAATCCAGAAACGAATAAGGTTTAGGTTTGTATATGGGTTTATATTATGCTTTTACAAACGGATTAAAATTATTCATTTGATACGTTTTTTGGTCGCAGTTTAAAACATAAGTACGGTAAGATGAGGTAGTTGATTAACATCGCACTGGAACAATACATCAGGCTATTGGTGACGTTCCGGGATCAATCCCAAAGGGAAAGATCAAAGGAGAGCGTAGTGTAATTTTGAACCACGGTTAGATGAAGAGGTCAGCACCTGAGCTGGCATCAAACTCTCCAAACTTCCACACCACGATAGCATAGAGACGAGGTCTTTCCAGTAAGTATTTAGCCATGTTGTAGGAAACGTGATAGAAACCCCTATAACTTCGGTACCTAGTCTCCTTCAAAGTAGGCACCTTGGAAACTCATACACTTCTTCCCAGCATTTTTTCCACTTTCAGAACACTCTAAAAGTCCATTGTTGGAATCTAAATCAGCTGCTTCTTCGTGTTCTTTTGAATCTCATCATGGTCTGAAGTGATTTTTGCTTTAGGAAACCAAAAGTTGCGTGGCGACTGATTCCGAATCCGGACTGTGGTAGGGGTCTCCGAGTGATAAGCTGCTTGTGTGGCAAATAACTCATAGCCAACCTCCAAGGATTTGGAGAAGGGTACAGCTATCAGAACTATGACAAGGCGTATAGGTTCACATAAGTCAAATCCTATGACGATCAATTGAAATAAGACATAGATGCCTATGCAGAAATTTCATCAAACCCAGCAAATCCGAGCCAAGCTGTAAATAGTAGGACACGTAAATAGGGATAAGGCTTTATCCGTCCTACATTTTAAAGACACCGATTAAAGTGCATATAAGCTTGAACTGAAGGGCATCTACATACACATACGAACACGTGAGGAAATCTTGCCAGCCTACGCTCGACGATCATGGGTTCACACCATGTGAATAACGATTCTCATACTTATTCGTCGAGACTTTTGCCAGAATTTATCGTGACCTTCCACATATTCATAATGACTTCAGCTAGTAGGAGTTGAAGGCCAGAGCCCCTAAATATGAGGAGGTGGCTAATCTACCAGGGTGTTTTGATGTTTTACAAAAATACTGCACGAGATATGATGAATGGGTGTCGCCACAAGTCTCATGAGAAGATTCTTCGACTTCCCAGATCATCATCCAATTTTGCACTGCCAGTCTCCGATCTTTGTTAACTGCAGCCTGTACTTGCTCATCCCCCTATCTCTTACTTCAGGTGTTCTGCTTGTTGAAGGCCGTCAAGAACAAGGACAACTTTTATCACCGGTTTCATTACATCGTTCCCCCGAATGCTTTCTCAATCAACTGAATAGTTTCTGTGGATGAATATTCTGTTTAACGTAAATTTGGTGCAAATTCGCAATTCTACTCATTCTATCATTGTGGATGCGAAGGTCTCACAGAACTCAAGGGCGTCGAGCACCCAAATGATTAGTCCAGTGGGTTCGTGACTTTTCACGCATGCACATCAGCTTCCCCTGTCTTCGAAGTTATATCGATGACGAATAAAGCGTTCTGTTATATTCAGAAAGACCTCGTAGTCATTAAATGATTGAGTGTCGTTGAAGATATCTGTGAACTCAAAGTTTAATTAATTTTGACACAGCATTGCAGTAAAACAAGGAAAAGTATCAAGTTCAAAAAGATGTTATGAATCTATAGATCATTTAGTTCGTTCAAATGCTTTATAGATTCATAGCATCTCTTACAACGATTCATAACAATTTCTGATTAAGATGCATTTAATATTTTGTTGTTTTACTTCCAAGGTAAGAAAATTTAGCAGTGAATGCATATGGAATCTTCACTTCAATGAAATCACAATCATTTTAAGTTTCTCTTCCATTTAACCCTCGAAGTAGTTTTGACGAGATATCTCATCCATTATATGATCGATTTTGCTAATGACTAGATATAAGATATTGCCAATTTTTGATGATGACGAGGTCAAGATCTGGTCAGTATTCTTCCAATGAACAGATTTATAGCCATCAAGATCTGCTTAGATTTTGTTAATGACGTGATACCTCGTCGAGACAATTGCCAGGATAGTAAACAATACGACAATACTACCTTTGATCTAATTATAAAATTTAACGTTAAAAAATGCAAACACGCATCTTCAACAATACATCGCCCTACTGGGGAGCCTGATATACATGCCGAGCTATCCATTTAATTTGGCTAGTTTCACATACACTACTGTTTGTGAAAGTTGCAACACCATGAAGGAATCATGCAAATTAAACGAAACTTGCAAGAAATGCAAAACAGGTTAGGCTATGCAAATGATTAGAATTACAAAGCGATCAAACATGTGTGCGCCGAGAAACACCCTCTAAACTTCCAAGTGAGCCGTGTATAAAAGGCACTGTAAAGGTGCGTTAAAATGTGTGTATCGTCGTTTGACTGCTGTAAATGATTGATTAGAAGTCAATATGCCTCACCAAAAACGCAGAGTGCCATACGAGCAAGTAACGGAAATCGAACGGAGCCGCATGATCGGCCTCCGTGAGGGCGGACTTTCGTATCGTGAAATCGCCATTCGCACGGGGCGTAATGCCACAACAGTGATGCGTGTGTGGAAGAGATGGACCATGGAGAACCAGACAAGTCGAAACCCCGGCAGTGGACCACGCAATATGACGTCACCACGGGACGACAGACTCCTCATCTGCATGGCGGTGACGGACAGTACAGCGTCCTCTCGTGCGTTGGCACAACATTTGAGCACGTCTACAGTTGTGTCATTGTCTGCCCCCACGGTTCGCCGACGTCTGCTGCGCCATGAGCTACGTGCAATGATTCCCCTGCGCAGGATTCCCTTGACGCTGAACCACCGACGCCTCCGGCTACAATGGGCTCACCAACACAGTCAATGGGTGGCGATTGGCAGCAAGTCGTCTTCTCAGATGAGTCCCACTACAACCTGAACTATAACGATGGACGCGTACTCGTCAGACGCTACAGAGGTGAACGCCTTCTCCCGGAGTGTCTTATTCAGCATCATACTGGACGAACACCTGGCGTTATGGTCTGGGGCGCTATTGGATATCATGGGCGATCCCGCCTACTCCAAATTGTGGGGACTCTGAACAGCGGGCGTTACGTCAGGGAAGTTGTGGAGCCCGAGGTCCTACCCCTCCTGCAACGCATTCCCGGAGCTGTATTTCAGCAAGACAATGCCCGTCCACGTGTTGCTCAGAATGTAGAAGCCTTCATCAGTGCAGAACAGGTTCCGCTTCTTCCATGTCCTGCACATTCCCCGGATAGGTCGCCCATTGAGCATGTCTGGGATTACATCGGACGGCGACCCGCTCGTACCGCTCGTCGGGAAGAGAGTACGACTGAACTTTGGCATCAGATAGAGGCCATCTGGAATGCCATTCCTCAGCATGACATTCAGAATCTGTATGATTCGATGCCACGACGTGTACAGGCTCTCATCGCTGCGTGTGGCGGCTGCACAAGATATTGATTTTGGTCATTATTTTTGTTTTATTACTCTGTAAATTTGATCGTTCATTTAAACCACTCTAGGTAATAAGTGGAATACATTTCATTTATTTCTCATAATTCTTTCATAGTGTTGCAATTGTTAAACAGTAGTGCATAAATAAATAATAGATTGTTTAAATATTGCAAAGAAATTAAACATAATCGATATAATATTATGCCAGGTAATTCCATTTTATCATTCTCATGATATATTATAGCACATAATATATTTTCCCAATTCAAAAAATTGTATTTCTTAATTGTTATCATATTATCACCAATGTGGTGGGATGAATTTAGCAATATATATTTCATACACAAATCTGTACATACGGAAAAAATTTCCTTTTAAAAGTAAGATTTATCAAATATTGTGATTTATATTTAGTATCATTTAATCAAAAAAGAGAATAAAATACACTTTTTTTCTACAATTAATAGTTTCTTAGAATTTATGATTTATATATTTTTTCTTATACTACTCGCAAGGGAAAAAAACTGTAAACAGGGAGTATTTAAAAATAAGCGAAACGTTTCTAAATTCAAATACTATTAATAATTCTTAGGCCACTCACCATTAATTAAAATTAAATATTCATACAAATCGCTTCGAGTTTGAATATAAAAGGTAATTACAAATACTTCATGAAGATATCTTTTTACGTCGAAATAATGCCTATAATTTGAAGATTCCATCCCATTAATTAAAACCAAATATTCTCGCACATGGCCGTGAATTTGATAGTAAAAATTAAAGCACAGAGACACGGACAAATACATCCAAAAAAGACTTCATACGAATAAAAAAATATAACAGCATTCATTATTCTAAAATTACACACCAAACCTTAAAACAAAAACCCAATAAACTCTAAGTGTTTTATCTGTAAATGAAAAATTGCTCCCCGATACAAAAAATCCCCCTCCAATAATGATGCAGTTTCAAATAAATGTGTTTCATATGTGGGCAGCTCAAACAACACATTTTTTGATGCTAAAAAACACTTGCTTAATAGCGCAAAATGTGTTGTTTAAATTATTTCCCAGACACAGGAAAAGGGGAAAAAACATCTTTTTTAAAATTGAATATGAAAAAATGTATTTTTTTCCTATCTAAATGGAATTTCCGTAGTTCTCTCATTGGCGGAGACGGGAATTTCCCCTTTTTTTCATTCGCATTTCCCCATTCGGGGAAAAAAAACTACCCGAAAAGCTTGTTATTCGATGCATGCTGGCTGGAAACGTAGAGTTTGAGAATAGGGGAACTATTTTCCCTTTTGTAGGGAAAAAAGAGAAGTTTAGTTGAAAGGTAAAATGGAATCCGCAATACTTTGGTGCGAGATATTTCGGGTGTTTTCTCCTCCTTTCAAAAATGGCTAGAGACGCTGGTGTTATATGCGTCCTTTAGAAAGGTTTGTGGGGTGCATTCATACCAAATATCAATATGATTTTTGAGTGCACTAGAGATGTATTTTATATTGAAGATCAGATAAGTAGGGGGAGTCGCCTCTAAAAATGTGTATTGCCTTTTGGAAATATCGGAGCTACGAGTTGGGAAAATCTATTTCCTAAAATTTTAAGTCTACGGAATCTAACCATACAATATTAAAATGTGACCCTTTACAAAAGTTGAAGTTTATGAGAGGGTTTCTCTGTAAAGCTCAATGGGCAGAAGGCACTAGTGTTTTGGTAACCTATTTAGTAAGTTATTACGGAATCGGGCATATTATTCAAATCATATCTTCTTTCTTATAACAGTGTAAAAAAATTACACTAAGTCGTTGAGTCTGCAAAAAAAGATGCAATGGCCAGATGGGTCCTTAAAAATGTCTTCATGTATGGTTCCAATGCAATTCAGGATGTGTGAGGGAGAGGCTGGTAATAAGCCACACTTTATATGTGGGAAAGGATTTCTGGCCATCAAAAAAAATCATCTTTTTCAAATGGCCAGATCGGAGCCTGGCAAGCATAAAGTTTTCCGTGGCAGATTTAACGCAAGCAGCTCTCCTGGTGTTCTACTGAAGTACCAGTGATGAAAAGGTACTGGAGATGATCTGCGTAATTTCTTTTTAAGTACTAACAAGTGGTCGTTCTCTGAGAGCATGACAGTGCTCTCTCTTATGCCAGGTTGTTTATTTGCTCCAGCTTTTGCCAATAAGTCAGCTCTTTCATTGCCCGGAATGCCAACATGTGAGTTGCTTCAACATGCCTCAAATCATATAAATAGGAAAAGTCACCTGTGGAAATGTATATTGCTTTCCCAAATATCGAAGCTATTAGTCGGGATAAACTATTTTCTAAAATTTTTTAACTCTACGGAATCTAAACATGGAATATTATAATTGACCCTTTACAAGAGTTGAAGTGTATGAAAGGGTTTCTCTGTAAAGCTAAATACAGGAAAAAAGCTCTAGTATTTTGATAACCTATTTCTTAATTTGAAGCGTCGTGTCAGATTTTACTTGAATGCAACTTCAGCGTGTCACTTATTTTACCCCTCCAAGTGGTTTGGACGATACATCACGTCCAACAAGATCTGAACAATTTTGCTAATGTCGAGATAACTCGCACATTAAGACTTGGTCAGTTTTCTTTTAATGACAAGGTATCTCGTCCATCAAGACCTGGTCAGTTTTCTTCTAATGACGACAAATCTCGTCCATCACTATGGGGTCCGTTTTGCTAATGACAAGATACCTCATCGAAATAACTATCACGAGGGTTAAAAACGAATGCCAAACATCCCCAAACGGTGATAAATCAAATTAGTTCTTAACTAAAAACTGTTTTAACGTACTTTGTATTCGTACGTATTTCTCACTCTGCGGGAGTAACTTGGGTAGATAGGTAGTTGAATTAATGTTGCACTAGAGCAACACAACGGACTATTGGCGAACGACTTATGAATTGAGAGTTAGGAAATACACCCCACTCTCAGTTATTAGAAATATGAATTGACACCAGTTAGAAGTATCAAATATTGCTTTATCTTTTCAATTAATTTTATTTTTATTCAGAAGTGTGAAATGTGCACACATCAATGCCTATATTCATTATAAATTGATTTAAATAAGGTATTAAATGCGAGTATGATTGTGTCATCAATGGCATAAAACATTTGGAAACTAAAGCAGATGCTGAAAGCATGTCTACTAGTATGAATTAATACCACTAAGAAGTACTCGAAGTGCTGTTACATAATTTTGTATAATTTATTTCATTTGGAACTATGGAATGTGAATATCATGCTGTATAATTATAAATGGATTTAAATAGGATATGATATGTGAGTAGTAACACTTGACATCGATAGATAAAATCAATCAAGGAAGTTTAGCGCAAATACTGCACACCGGATCTGCTAGTTTAAATTAATATACCATAACCCAATGCAAATATTCAATGGAATTCTTTTATGCCCATCATTTCCCCCACATCAATTATATCCATAAATCCTCTCCCAGAAAGCCCACTGGAGTATACGAATCCGTGCCAATGTCCGGCAACAAAGCACCCTCTCTGGACCTTCCGTCACCTGGGAGCACCCCTCAAAACTCGAAAGGAGCGACTAGGCCTAATTGCTCTATTAAAATCTTCGACGGACGTCCCGGCTGAATACCAACATCCGTGCTATAAATTAGCCCCACTGCCCGGACGAGTTGGTAAATTGATGTCACGCAGTTTAACGGGTATTTAAATGGAAAACGCCCGGGTAATAGCTGGAGAAGGCAAGTCGAGATCTATTCGTGGCTCAAGTGAGTAAGCGGCTGGACTTTGAGCGATCCTTTTGGAAGAACGCTCCTGGGAAACGCTGTTATCCGTCTAGTTAGCCGTGTTTGATGAGCTGCTTTAAATGGCTTTCTCGTGTCACTTTGCGTTTTCAAGGACTGACAGTCCGCTGTGAGGTATTAGTGGTCTATTACGCAGGAGGTGAACTGCAAATGGATGAAACTTTGGGCTGTCGAATGTGTTGACGTGAGGCACACTGGGAATGCTCGGGTGGAAATGGATGAACCTCATTTCAATGACGGAATCCAATAGAAGCAATTTATGAACGACAATATTCATTGGTGTGATCAACAGTCGCAAACTTTGGGAAAGAGATTTATAAAAGCAATAACACAATATATAACACTTAAGCTAGCTAAATAAAACCACATCTCAAGGAAAATAGACATTTATCTAGTCTAATACATTCGTCTAGTTAGCCATGTTTGATGATCGGCTTTAGATGGCTTTCTGGTGTCACTTAGTGTTTTCAAGGACTGGCAGTCCGCTGTGGTCAATTACTCAGAGGTTCTGGGTAATGGTGTAGTGGCCTATTACGCAGAGGTTCTATGGGAATGCAAGTGGATGAAACTTTGGACTGCCAATGGGTTGACGTGAGGTTGACTGAAAATTGTCAAGTCAAAATAGATAAAGCTCTTTTCAACGACAGAATTCAATCGATTCAATTTATGGCTGGTTGGATTGGGCAAGAGCCATATTTGGTCAAACTGCTCTAAACAACGTCAAGTAAATGGACACACACAAGAAGAGTTTTACTGGCTAAGCATAGATAAATACACCAGGAAGAAATCGTATCTGCAACACCTACAACTAACAGAGGACAAACCAGAAACAGAATATGATTGTCTGGTTGCTTAAGTCGTTGGTTGGATTTTTATGGCACAAGGGCCCATATATGGCCAAAATGCATAAAAACAAGATAGACAACTTCAAGTAATTTGGCATACATTCAAGAACATACACCCTTAGGTAGTTAGTGGTAGTTATGGTTTTTCAATGCGATTTATATTTATCACAAAAGTCATGCATATGCGTTTCCATGCCATTTAAATTGACAAATACTCTAATTTTGAAACTGCCGGGTGAAGAAAACGCTTATTTCAACGTTCCATGATGAAATCCAAATACAATTGCTGAATCCAAAATCACCAGCCGAAATAATCTAGAATATTCCAGCTCAGTCTAGAACATCGAATACGGACTAACTGCGCATTTTTGATGACTTTTAATCCAAGTCACTGTTTAAAATTGCAGTAGATCTTCTTTCCTGTATTGGAGTAGCTTGGGAGTATTTCTTAGACAAGCCACAAGTTGGTGCAATATCAGTCCTGAGAGAATAAATTGGCAAGATAGGTAAGTATTTTAATTAACATTGACACTAGAGCAGCACAACGGGTTATTGGCGACGGTCCGGGATCAATCCCGAAGGTAGATCAAGGATAACTCCTCGTAATTTTGAACCACGGTCAGATGAAGAGAATAACACCTGAGTTGGCACCCTACTCTCCAAACTTCCACATCACGCCAACGGGATAAATTGGCTAGAATAGGAGGTCTGCGTAAGTGGCTTCGTTCGAAAGCTACCAAACTAAACTACAATTAATGTTGGACAACAACAATCTCTCAAATAACAATCAATGTCAAACTGCACTATAATCGTTCAATCTTTAAATTAATTCTTGAATATTCACAAGAAACAATCGTTCAAACTCCTTATGTCTGCTTCATTCATCCCACAATTTATCATCAGGCCCGAGTATTCACTTCAAAACTGAGGTTTGTGCCCTCAACACAACCTACCAATTCTTTGGTATGGTTCAATAGAACACTTATTTGAGGGCAGTAAACAAACGTCATCATGCTTTTTAAATTGACAACTATTCTAATCTTGAAACTGCAGGAAAAAATGTGACTGTCATGTCAATCGTTCCATGCTGAAATCCAAATACCATTATTGATTCCAGAAATCACCATCCGAAACACTCTGGAGTACTCCAGCGCAGTCTAGAACACCGAATAAGGACTTAACTCCGAATTTTTGATGATGCCAAATCCAAGTCACTGTCCAAAATGATAGTGGAGTAAGTGCTTAAAGTACCACATTTGTGTGGGAGAGAGTCACGTTTATTTTGCCACGTTCTTTATTTGACGGTTCAGAAATCTCTACCGTACGAATCACACGGATTCCGATATATTGCCATTTTCGATTCCATCGGTAATTGTGGACTGTTAGATGGTGATTGGATGAAGTAGGAATGAATATGTGGAATTTAAATTGCGAAATGATATATCAGAGGCAATTTTACTTCACGCATGAGTTGGAGTTCGTATGACACAGATTAAGTCTCATTATTTTTAATGGACCAAATATAACATTAAATCTATCGGAACTATTTCGGAAAAATAACATGATAATTTCACTAGCTGTAAAGTTTGTTTGAGATAAGGAGAGAGAGGAGAGAGAGGGGAGAGAGAAAATTGGTGGATTGGTGTTCTTGATCACGCGGATTTTTAACCCTCCTGGTGGTTGTGTCGACAAAGTATCTTGTCATTACAAGAAAACTGACCAGATCTTTATCCCGTCATCATAAAAATATCAACAATATCTTGATGACGAGGTATCTCGTCATTAGCAAAATTGGTAGGATCTTGATGAATGAGATATCTCGTGGAAACCACGTGGAGGGTTAATAAAGTATGGTTATACTCAGGCGAATATTCGTGGCAATGAAATAAAATATTATATCAGTTTAAAGAAATGTAAGTCATGTCTTATGTCCTACGATCATCAATAAATTCCTATTAGGTCCCCTTGAGATTGGGGAATGTTTGGTTTGTTGTCTAAGATAATTTTGCTGCACTTGTGCTAATTATACCCAGATTGACACTGGACAATCAACGCATAAACTGAAAATGCATGACAAGTACACTCAGAAAATTATTGAAAAAATATTTGTCTTCTCAATGCCATTAAGCCTCTTAGTGTTTCTATGAGATATATCAAAATCTAGTCGTTTTTAGAGAGATATCTCTTCGTGAAAAAACTGCCCTATTACTCCAAAGGAAATGAAGAACCAAGTAGAAAAAACAAATTTTCCCTTGTCCAGAACTGGTGAGAATGCGGAACAGATTTTTGCAAATAGAGGCTGGACACTACAGGGCAGTTTTTGTTGCAAAGAAAAATCATGAAGATGGTTAAGTACACATCCTGTGGATCTCTTCCAACGCTGATCTCAAATTAAATGAAACAGTGTGCAAACTGGTAAACGAGGAATACCTAGAACCACTACCATCGACTTGTACATTATTTTGAGTAGGCAAGGGGCAAGGCACAAAAATCAAAGGTTTTGAAGAACACAGATTAGAGTAGACTCTCGCGCCTAACTGGTCCGAAGGACATCATCTCTAAAGTTCTCTGGGGACAATGTGGATCAGACCGTCTTTTCAAGATTTAGAAATGGACATTAAAGGCACAGGAAGTTTATATAGGAGCAATAGCTTTCTAACTTTGCATCAAGTGCACTGTTGCTCCGACTTTCAATGAGCATCTTCTTTCCTGTATTAGAGTAGCTTGGAAGTATTTCTAAGGCAAGTCGCACATTAGTGCAATATCAGTCCTGGACACTAAATTCTCTGTAATGTGCATGCTTCTTGACTTGTTTTCTGCGCAGAAACGGAGTATGCGTGCGCATGTCGGATGTTCTTGTAGCATGCAGGTTGGACTGGGCTTGCTTAACTCTCTGAGTGTCATGAGACATCTGAGTGGTCCGTGTGCTATTGTTTTTCCCCTACGATACACATAATGACTAAATTGCCACTATTAGTTGAACGATTTTTAGAAAGGATTCTATTGGTCAAGAAATCTAAAACTGGTTAGAAGAAAAACTGTAGGTTGCATGGCGGAATGAAGCCTACACGACCATCAGAGGTTTAAAGCATTCTGCAGTAGCTCCTAATGAACTCACTGCTAACGGTCTTTTGGCCTGGTCTAGTTCAGACTGGGGCAATTGAGATAAGCAACAAGTATTTATTTAGGGCGTGCTTTTGTGCTAGGGTTCCATACAATACATATTTTTTTTAGCAATACACAAGCCTCATCATACCATTCAAGTTGACAGCTATTCCAATTTAACAACTACAATGGTGTTCAAAATTAAGAGAATTTTTACTTTGGGGTGATTATTTTCAGAATTACTGATCATGTTTTAATGAAGTTAGTTATGTACATAGGTTGAAATAATACAAAAAATAACCACACAACTGTTATGGTACACACGCATGATTGTGTGTGACTCATCTGCGCAGGAAGGTCTCAAACAGAGGTCACAATATCGACACAAAAATGGGTTAATGGCGGTATGGTCCTCTCTTACACGTATACAGCTCTCACAAAGTGTATTCATACTGGAAGTGAGGCAGTTCATGAGTATCTGCGGCAGTCTGTCTCACTCCTCCAGCAACATGGTTTTCAGGTTCTGGATGGTTCTGGGAGGGGGAAAGAGAGTTGCAATTGCCCTCCCCTTGTGGTTTGCCCATCCAACATATGATGCCTGCCCAGACCATCAAACCTCCGCTGCCATAGTGATCTCTTTCTCGGATGTTGGAGGACAGGTAGCGGGCCCCTGGTTCTCTCCTGTACGTCGATAATCAGTGGTTAGGCTGAACCGGGACTCATCAGTGAATAGAACGGTCCCTCACTGATCCCTGTTCTAAAGTCGATGTTCTCTGCACCATGCTAAACGGGCTCTCCTGTGCGCAGAAGTGAGTGGGAAGCAAACAGCAGGTCTTTCAAGCAGACCTCTCTCCATGTAGCCTTCTGGAAACAATAACCCATAAAACTCGGCTTCCTGTGGCCGCATGAAGGTCACGAGAGAGCTGAGAATCTGTTGCACTCATGTTACGCCTCGCTGTAATGCACAAATATCGATCTTCATTGGCCGTTGTGGCTCTTGGACGACCTTGCCCAAGCTTTCTCTCTACTGATCCGGATTTCTTCATCAGTTTTCATAAGTTGTACACTGCGATGGGTATTACATTCAAGTCTCTAGCAATCTGCACTTGAGACTGCCAGGCTTCCAGTCTCCCGACGATTCGCTACCTCATTCCA
Organism: Meta bourneti; assembly: GCA_933210815.1. Taxonomy (NCBI): domain Eukaryota; kingdom Metazoa; phylum Arthropoda; class Arachnida; order Araneae; family Tetragnathidae; genus Meta; species Meta bourneti. Next base: position 72,950,897 of record OW119930.1, read on the forward strand.
TAATTCAAACGTTGGTGGTTACTTATTTTAACTGTTAGCTTTTGACTTTCACCGAATGTTGCTAAAAAACAACACGAAATTAGCCGATTAGGGTTCAGAGTAAGAGTTTCTATAACTTGAAAAATGCATGATGATATCAGTAGCCCTCGTGGTGCACTTAGTTGCACTCGAGGTAACTAACAGACTGACGAATTGTGACAGTTAAATAGAAAATTAACAGACTAACGACATGTAGATTTCATCTTACATAGTACGACAGTCTGTATTTTTCGAAAAGGTTCGCTGACGGTTATAAATTCTTTTATTTGTTGCTTTACGGTCGTTTTTTGCTATACGAAGGCTAATTAGCCGAGACCTACGAAAATGAGGGAACATAAGCACAAAACGTGTTCACCCTCCAAGTGGTTTTGACGGGATATCTCGTAAATCAAGATCCGACTAATTTTGCTACTACTTGATGAGGTATCTCGTCAGCAAGATAGTGTGGATTTTTTTAGATGACAAGACCTGGTCAGTTTTCTTCTAATGACAAGACATCTTGAGCATCAATATATGGTCAGCATTGCTAATGACGAGATACCTCGTCGATACAACCACCAGGTGTTTACAAACTGCTGGACAAATAGCAGTTTTTTGAGAACATAAAATCCAGATGTCTTTTGTGTCAATTTCCAACACTGAATCGTGATAATAAATTATCTATAACAGATGTTTTACTGCGGGTATGCGCTTTTTCTACATGCATGGATAATCAAATGTCGAAAACCATCAGCTCACACCTATAAACCACACAAACATTCGCATTTATCTATTATTAAAGATGCAAGAACAAGTTCCAACAGGGTAGTCCTTAAAACTAGGCACAGCATCTCATCACGACGAAAGTCGACCACGGGTATTATTTATCCCGGAATGAGACGTCATACTCTGTTAACGTCGTGGCGACATTTTTAGAGGGATGGGGGCCGACTTACCGGAGCAGAAAATGAAACTAGGCTGCCTAGTCGTGTGACTCCAGTCGCACGACGGAGCTCCTGCAGGAAGAAAGATAAATTGAAACCCATCTCTCGAAATAATGTCAGCTGTCATATCCACTCAGTGGGAGACCCCAAAGATTTTTTTCCTCTCCGACTGCTAAGTTGGAACTGTGGCAGACGAGAAGTAATGGAGTTCCCTACCCCTGGAAGTAATCTCAACAATTGAGAAGCAGTGGGTGAGGTATTGTCGTTTTCCCCCTGTGCCATGAGCTCGTGATGCTGAAGGAAAAATGGTGATCTCAGATTTTAAAGCTTAAAGATGGCGTTTGTGTTATTTATGTTGTTTTGGTTCGGAATTATTTTTAAGGTACCTACCTTTGACTACCTTCAAATGTGATTGTTTCAAGGAATTTGTAAAATTTTCATCTTTAGAACTATCGATAGTTTTAATTTGGAATTATTCCTTAGAGTATCAAACTTCACGCTTCCTTAAAGTACAGACCTTAAGCTTCATTGGGCTATCAAACCTTAAGCTTCCTTATGGTATCAGACTTTTAGTTTCCATAAGGTATCACACCTTACGCTCTTTAAGATACCAGACTACCTTCAGATATGTTATTTTTCAAACTATTTGTTGTTACTTTTTCATCTTAAGAACTATGAATAGTTTTAATTCGGAATTATTTCTTGCGGTATCAGACCTTTAACTTCCTTAAGGTATCACACCTTAAGCTTCCTTAAGATATCAGACTATCTTCAGATGTGATGTTTTTCAGGCTATTTGTTATTAATTTTTTATCTTTAGAATTATCGATGGTTTTAATTCGGAATTATTCTTTAAGGTAACAGACTACCTTCATATGTGATGCTTTCAAATAATTTATTGTACACTTTTCATCTTTAAACGATCGATAGCTTCAATTCGGAATTATCCCTTAAGATATATTCCACTAAATTTAGATGTGAGGTTTTTTCAAGCAATTCGTTGTTAACTTTTATCTTCAAAACTATCGTTAATTTGGGTTCGGAATTATTCCTTATGGTAAGAGACAATCTTCAGACGTGATGCTTTCAAAGAACTTGTAAACTTTCCATCTTTAGAACTATCGGTAGTTTCTATTCGGAATTATACTGTAAAGTATCGGAATAAATTCAGATGTGATGCTTTTCTAGCAATTTGCAGTAAACTTGTTATATTTAGTACTATATTCAGCTACAAGGAAAATCACAGAAAAAAGATAGACATTATTTTACTATAGTTAGTAAAAAGGAAAGCATCTATGTTCAACGAATATAGTGGAATCTCAATTACATAGCTTAGTTTGCAATCCAAAACAAATTGTGTACGCTGTATAGGATCAATTCCTAAAACATTGGGTGCATTTCTACCTTCTGTGTCAGCACGGCTTTTCTTGTGTGTGTTATTTTCATTTACCCAGTCAGAGTCCCTCTTGTATTTGGCGCAACTTAACCAAATCTGGCCATTGTGCCATTATACCCAATCAATCGAAAATGATTTTCTTAATCAAGGAACAAAAAAACTTCTTTCCATGAAGGGTAGTTTACATTTTTATGATTTTCGTTATCCTGCATGATAGGTTGATTTTATTTAAATTAAAAAACAAAAATAACTAAATCTTGTTGCAGGAAAATGTTTATTTGTTGCAAAAGCAACTATTAAGTTTATAATAACTATTACTTGTAATGCTGCTTACATGTACTGCATACATGTAATGATAATGTTCATTAAATATCATTCACATGTATTTTGAGTTTAGTTGTCAGTCTTATATACATCTGCGTTTTATAAGATCATAATAATTTTAAACAATAATGCATGCTTTGTTCAGTTTGTGAATAGCGGCAATTAATTTTAAGGTTAATTAAATCAGAATAGCATGGAATTGCGCATTCACACATTTTCTCAGCTATTTTTTCTGTCACTTGAATAGAAATTTGAATTAAAAATAAAGTAATAAATTATTTTAATAGTTTATTTTTACGAGCTTAAAATGAACTCCCACATGAGAAAAATACAGAAGTTCTATATAATTGTAATGGCTATAGACATTGCTTACTCAGACGTACTGTACGTAATGAGAACATAAATTGAGAGAAAAAGAAATAATTGCAGTTCTTTTTCATTCTGGTTTTCCATAACTTTTATATTTAAGGCAACTATTGTTCCTATATAGTAGCACGAAATTCACTAAACATTTTAAAGAAGTTGAATTTAAGAATTGACTCAATACATTGGCAAAGAAAAGGGAGTAATTATTATCGAAAAGCTAAATTTATAACTATTATTGTTTTGAAACGAGAGAAACAATTATTTTTCACGTCAAGTAACAACGAAAGATTTGGTATAAAAAAGAAGCAGTTTACCAAACCATCATATACAATTAAATAACCTTTATGATGATTATTTGAGCCCGTCTCACATTTCTCAAAGTACTTAAAAGTTATTTCCATTACTAAAGTAATTGGAATGAATGAACTGATACATGTTTATTCTTAGGAAACGTCAATTATCTTAAATAAATACGTTGAAATATTGTATTTACATAAAATAAATAGAAATCGGTATAAATTCTTCTTTATATGCTGTAAAGCACAGAACTCAAGCATGATAACTCAAGCTCAAAACTTTTTTAATTGCTTACATATACTAATGACAAATCGTTACTCACATGTCATACCTTATTTAAATGCATTTATGATGAATATAAGCTTCAACGTGCATATTTCATACGTCCAAAAGTGGGAAAAAAATATCAAACGACATTTTGTGCGCATTTTTCAATGGTGTGTTAATTCTTAATGGTGTTAATTCTTTTTCCAATAAAGTACTCAGTAAAACGTTCACACCTCAGTCTTGTTACCTCAGTTAGATTGTGAACGTCAATTTCATCCCATTCAACTTGTTCAAAGACGATTCGGCATTCTTTAACGCTTATTTTCGCCAAAATTTTCGTTTCTGTTGTAATTTCTATGTTCCAGATTTCTCATTGCTTCATATAATCAGACTGATGAAGAATTTCATTAGAGAAAGAGAGCTCTTCAGTGCAGTTCTAGTAATATTATACAGCACTTAGCTCTCTCACACACACACTAAGCATATTTAAACTTTGTGGTAAAATTCGCGAATTAGTATCTTAACGATTGATTTTATACTGCTGATGTTCGTTTGCTGCCATTCGCCAATATACAAATGATGCCAGTCTGTGCCACGTACGTTAGTGATATACGCATATACAGAATGCTTCGAAAATATCTGGCCAAATTCTAAAGTGTAGTAGAGGGGCATAAAGTTAAAATTTTTTGTTAATAATGCGTCCGAAAATGCCACGTTAGGTGGTAGGGGGCGCTGTTTATGTCAATCGCTAACATCGTTTCTTTGGCGTAAGGCGTCATTCCATACTCGGATTTTCAACGGCATACATCACTGCACGAATTCGGAGCTCGCAGATATGCATCTGATGTATGTCTGTTTAGGGAAAAGTACGAGCTCCTCAAAGGTTGTTCAGTGGTCAAAATGTTGCTTCTGGATTCAAGGGCTCCTGGCTCGAATTTTTGTCTGTCCTGAACGAACACGTGTTAGTGACCTTAGGTTCGTTCGACGCGATAAGCGGGGAGGAAGGAAAGGGGTGGTGATTCGGGAACTTTCTGCTGTTCCGCGCAAATTTAAAATCGGTATAACTCTGGACTGCGAAGCTCTACTATGTCGAAATTGGTCTCAAACGATAGCTAACGTTGAAATCTGTAGATTTCAGACATTAGAAGTGCAATTGAATGCAGTGTTGGTTATGAAACTTTGGATCACATTTAAAACATTTTTAAAATTCCATAATGTCGGCCCATTTTTGTAGAATTGTTCATTTAAAAAACTTTCTTTGCTAATCTTGTTCTGTTTTGATTTCACTAATCTGGCAATATCCAACTCACCTTATGTATCACTTTCCCACATCCAGCTCACTTCATGGCAAAGTAGCAGCTGAAAACCTTGTTCCTTAAACCTCTGAGTAGTTTCAACGAGATATCTCGTCCATCAAGATCTCAACAATTCTGATAATGACGAGATAGATCGTTCAATTTTGCTAATGAAAAGATATCTCGGCATTAAGATATAACCAATTTTGTAATGACGACGAGATTAAGATCTGTTCAGCTTTCTTTTAATGACGGAATACCTTGTCCACCAAGATCTGGACAATTTTGCTAATGACGAGATACCTCGTCGAGACAACCACCATGAAAGTTAAGTTTTGCACAAAAGTGTTTTTTCAGTTGACCTATACTCGTCGAATCGTTCATTTAAAAGACTTTAGTTACTGTTTGCTTCTGTTCTTGTTACCATTTTGGTTTCACTAATCTGTTTGTAATACTCGACGCCCCTTATGTATCATTTTCCCACATCCAGGTCACTTCAGGGCAAAGTAACAGTTGGAAACCTTGTTGTTCCTTAACTATGTAAACGGTTTTGACGAAATACCTCGTCCATCAAGATCTTACCAATTTTCATAATGACGAGATATCTCGTCATCAGGATGTTACCGATATTTTTATGACGACGAGAGTAAGATATGTTCAATTTTCTTTTAATGACGGAATATCTCGTCCACCAAGATCTGGACAATTTTGCTAATGATCGAGGCAACCACCAGGAAAATTAAATTTTGCACACCAGTGAAAGTTTTCAGTTCAGCCGTAAAACACTGCTGACTATTCTGAAATATTACTTTTATTTTATATTGTAGTACTACAATAATTCTATAATTGTTTCCTCTTCATGAATAAATGCAATCCAGGAACTACAATTATTTCTGCGCTTTTTGTGTACTGAGTATATTTAAATTCTAGCTTAATTATGATAACTGAATTTTCATTTATTTAGCAACGTGATTTTAGCTTTGCACGCATTAAAACAAACATATTCTTGGAGATAACAAGTCCAATAAAAGAATTGGAAAAATAATTCTTAAGCACTCAAAATTTTTCTTGGTTTTTACTACAAAAACTACTTTAAATTTGATGTAGTTCTATAAATTTCTTAACCTGGCATTTTTGAGATTGGAAACATTGGAATCAAAGAATCTCATAATGAATTTTAATTAAATCCAAATATTTGACGGCAAATAAATATTTTGGATGATCTGTTATTTTATTGAAATCACTCACATTGAATTTCGAAGTGTTTTATAATAAAAAAGTTTACGAACATGTTTCTTACTAGAATAAAACAGCATTTGCTTGTTTTTTTATATTCTTGTTAATAAGTTCATGCAGAGTAATAAATAATAAATTTCGAGAATTTCTAAATTCAATTCCCTATAGTGCTCAAACTTCTTTATTGGTGAGTGTAACTAAATTATGTACTTAATCTGTCACAAATTAAATATACATTAAACAACTTTTTCCAATTACTGCACTAGAAGTACCTCGAAATATTTTTTCATTTCAATTTTTTAATTGATAATTCAACATCATATTAAAAATTCACATTCACCTAATGAAGGAAGTAAAATTTTCTAAAGAATAATTTTTAAGGGAAAAACTCAATAAGACATTAAAAATTTTAACGTAGTTCGTACAGATTAAAACACAATCCTAAAATAATTTTAAACTAACTACAACGATTTAAAATAGCTCTAACTAGTCAAAATTAGTTCTGACTAATATATTCGGAATAATAATTCTGATGTTCTGACTAATAAATTATAATCTTTCAAAATCAAAACCAAATCATTGGCCAAATATCACCATACAAATAAGTCCATATTCATGAACTGCCTATTAAATTATTCACAAATTGAAAGGTAACTAAGAGTTTGACTGTTGTTTCGGAAGGATGTTGTCAGCTAACACAAATTTTAATGCATTGAATATGTTTCAACCAAATTAATTGGATTGTGCGTAAATGATGCCAAACAAATAAGTAGTCCATATTTGTGAACTGCTTATTAAATAATTCACAAATTGAAAGATCACAAAGGGTTTGACTGTTGGTTTTTGGAGGGATGTTTTCAGTTAACACACATTTTAATGCATTAAAATGTATATCACCCAAATTCGTTGGGAATAAGTAAATGATGCCAAACAAGAGTCCATATTAGAGAGTTGCTTATTAGATAATTCATAAATTGAAAGATCACTTAGGGTTTGACTGTCGATTTCCGGAGGGATGCTGAATTTAATATCTATTATTTGTTGGGTTGAATTTAGCACAAGTTCAATAGATTCTGGGCTAAAAATACATTTGTCGAAAATAGGAAGAAATTGTACTCAAGCAAACAAGTCATATAACGACTAGTTTGCTTTGGTGATTTGATACCTTCTCTACAGTATAAAGTTCATTAATAAAAGCCATAAAGAAAAACATTACTTTCAAAGGTATTAAAGCTTCACGAAATCCATGTACAATTTGTTTTAAAAACACTACCTTCTTTTTCCAAGGCACATTGGAATTACGGTCGTCTCTCACGGTTGATTTGTATTGTTTACTTTCAAACATAACAGCAGCATGACGTCAAAAATCAGAATTTATATCCCTCAAGTGTTTCTAAAATCCTATTCACTTAATGGAACTGGCTTTCTGATGTGCCTTCCAAGACACACCAAAACCTAATGGATATTAAAGCTTAAGTGCATAGAGGCAGGAACGGCCTGTGCTCTGATTGGACCATCAAACTTGGAGTTAGTTTGAGCGCTCCATTGGGACTGCTGGCAGAAGGATTCCAGGCACAGAAATTCATTCTCATTCGCTGGCTGCCCTCCTCACTTTCTTTCTTTATTAATTTATTCCAATTTATTTCTTTGTTTCTGCTTTCTCTTTCCCTCCTTGTGAATTTGGTATGGAAATTATTGTTTTTTGCTGTTTTACTTCCTGTTTACCTCGGGGGTTAGTGTAATTGGAATCCCAAAAATGGTTTCTGATGTTCCTGTATATGATTAGGGGAACCTGATTACGCAAAGGAAAGAATGGTTTGGAATGAGACATAAAAAGCGTAACTGTTCCAGTGAGATTATGTCTCTTCTTTCGACGAAAAAGGCTTATTGCATTTGCCCTGGACTTCAATAATGACGCGGGTTTTATTGTGGTTTTAGAAAGATGCAAATCTGACAGAGTAAAGTGCTTTCGAATTTCAATCTCGCACTAAAATAATCTGTATTTTCTAAATGGGAAACGTATTTGCGCTGAAATTACATAGGTTGTCATGTTTCAAACTTCTGCGAATATGAATACATTATTCAGTCGTCAATTAAAATAATTTGTAAAGCATTTCTCATGTGTGTTAAAACATATGTTACTATTTTAATGATATAGGTAATACATTTAGTATATTAATTTAATCCTACGAGTGGTTTAATTTAATCCAACGAGATATCTCGTCCATCAAGATCTGACCAATTTCGCTAATGACGAAATATATCGTCATCCAGATAGCGCCGATTCTATTATCATGATGAGATCAAGGTCTGATCAGTTTTCTTCCAATGCCGAGATATCTCGTCCTTAAAAATCTGAAATGGTTTTGCTGGTGACGAGATACCTCGTCAAGACAACCAGTATAAGGTGATCAATTAGTGTACTATACTAAATATATTACCTATATCATTAAAACAGTAACACAGGTTTTAATAGACATGAGAAATGGTTTACAAATTGTTTTAAAATATAATGCATTATAACGATTTTAAAATCACATAGTTTACCTCATATTTGATTTTTAAGGAATATTTAGTGTTTATTTATACACAAGTACAACTTATATTTATATAAATACAAATGATTTATACAAATACAATGGGATTCATTAGCTTTGATCTCAAAGGGTGTAATATAGTACAATCTAAAACTCTGAGGTAAACTAAAAACTAGGAAAAGCAGTTGAAATGACAGGGCACACAATTTTGACAAATGTTCTCCGAAATGAAAATTAAGATGTGTTCCAATGTCTCCTATTCGGTCAAACAAAGCACCTTCCCGAATCCACAAGATGAAAGCTGTACAGATACTACTTGTGGAAGAAAGTAACCCAATTTTACCCTGACTGCATAAGGGGCAACTGGCCAAGTGACCCTCTTTAAGTACACAAGGTCATTTGATTCCTTTACAAATTAAAAAATTAAAAAAAGAAAAAAGATGGCGGCTGAGTTACTCCAGTAATCGTACCACTTATGCCAATATATGCTAGAAAAATCGATGGTGCATTCAATGCAAGATATTTCTGAAAAATCTGCGTTGTAATAAACAGAGTTCTTCAACATTCAAAATAGAAAAAATACTTAATATTAAACCTTTCGGTTTAGCTCTCCAAGTGGGTTCGACGAGATATATGCCGTCCATTACGATCTGACAGACTCTCTCTCTCTCTCTCGTCATCAAGGTGTTGCTGATTTTTAAATGATGACAACAAGTGATCTCAATGTCTAAATTTAAGTTAAATTGTTGTATGCTCTCCGTATGCATTCGGAACTTTAAATGACTATCGCTGCATTCCAACTAAAGCGCAGGCGAACAGCGCCCTCCAGCGGATAACAGCGCCCTCAAGAGTGCATAACTATGGATGGTAAGAACTTTGAGCACTTGTTGTGAAACTTAACGTGTGCACGTACTGTCCTAGTGTAAAGTATCTCTAAATAAAGAGTTTTTCCACCCATTATTGGCTTGTCGTTTCTGCATCTTCGTTTATCCTCCAGCTGATCAGGTTGGGGTTTCCGGTCACACATTCTTATGTGATTCTGTTTTGTTTTTGTGTTTTCCACCTCCCTAAAAGTTTGTACGTTGAGTTTTGAATCACCCTGCATACAAAAGTCGATTGGGAATTTTGAAGTGCTTGTGTATGCCGTTTAAGTTCATTTTCTAAAATAAATGACATACATCGTATTATTGAAGTCAGTTTTTTTTCTTATCGATATATCTTTATTTGTAGCAACTTGCACCAGTAATGCGAATTTTGGAATTCCACCATCATTATGAAAAGCTGACAAATCATATTGATACAATATCATGATCAACGTTTCAAACAATTACATTTTTTGCTTGAAAATTCCATCATTCATTCTACAAAATAAACGATGTGATACTGAGCGATTTTCAGCTTAACCGCGCCAATTGAACCATAAACTAAGATTCTAAAAAAACTTCAAGGTCATCTTGAGAGGCGAATCCTGTAGATGTTAACTCTGGCGTCATATGCACAGCCAGACCGGGAGAGAGCGCCCCCTAGGAAGTGCTCGGTCCAGGATGACGGGACGTTACATCCCTCTGCACACCCAAGACAAGTAGAACGGGGGTTACTATGTAGCCTGCGTTACCCGCAGGATTCCAAAGGCCAAATGTATCAAATTTGGTGTGGATTGGTCAAACGGTATAGATTTGTATAGAGAACAGATAGTATGCGAACGCTGCTTTATATATGTATAGATATTATTTATATACTGAAAACCCATTTCAAACCATCTGATTGATTAACCCACAGCAGTAAACTATTCATCTGATAGATGGGAAGCAGAATCTGGTAATTTCCACCTTAAATATATTGTTTAACTTTCATTCTAACAAACCATCTCACATCCTGATTGATTCACCAGCACCAAAAAACTGTTGGAGTAAACTATTCATCTTAAGAATGGAAAGCATCGAGTGTGTAGTACATTTCTTTTCTGGTAGATTGCTTGAGTTTATACTGAAAAACCAATTTCATACGGTCTGATTGTTTCATCGACTCCAGAAAACTGTTGATGCAAACTATTCATAACACACAAAGTTTACTTAAACTAAAAAGAATTGCGAGTCACATCGAAATATCTACTTCCCCATAACGTTTTAAAAAATTAATCATGCAGGAAATAATATCTTCAATAAAGTAGTTTATTAAGGTGTCACCTTTCAAGTCCCCGCTAAAATGCCTATCTCGCCTCGACCAAGTAAGTAGCCCTATAACCATATACCTTTCGTAACATTTTCCATTTCATGAATGGAAAAAAATCTAAAAAATCTATCTCCGCCATGAAAAAATATTGCCATAACATCAAAGGAAAAAAAACAGCAAAAGTTTTTCCGCTTCGAAAGTGATCTAAAAAGAAACTATGGCGTAAGCTTTATTACGTCGCCTACATTTTGCAAAGAGGGGGTTATGAAGTCTTGTTCCCAGAAAAGCAATTTTCGCCCTTTCCGCCGCCCTCGTAACGCCTTTATGTGCCAAAAGGGCGCTCGCTTGAATGTTTAGATAGCCGCTTTTTTATGCGACGCCCGGTTAGAAGCAAAACTGAATTAAGTTGCGCAGGTATTCGTTATCGAGGTTTTTTTTAATAAATGCGAAAGAAATACGGCGTGGCGAAAGTGTAATTTTATGATGAAATAATATGGCGCTCTTAAAAAAATGATCTGCCCGGATGTTTTAGCTAGGTCGCCTTTTGAGTCGGGGAAATGTGTTCCGGTTAAATAATCTATTTCTATAGGACTCATTTTGAAAAATAAACACTAAAATTAATATACTTCCTTTGCTCAAACAAGTTCACTATTAGGTTTTTAATAAAATGACAAAACGAATCTACAGAATGAAATGGCACGGTTTTAAAGAGTGCTATATCAAAAATGAGTTTAAAGACAAAATGTAAAATGTTTCACACATATTCGTTATTGAGGGTTTTTTAAAAATCTGAAAGAAATATGCAAATGAAAATGAAGTTTCATGATGAAAATATGTGCACTTGTAAAGAAAGTGCTTATCTGCCCGAACGTTTTTAATTTGGTTGCCTTTTGAGAAGAAAAATGTGCCCGGTCTTTTGCAGACTTTTGTGATAGGACTAATTTTTAAAAGGTAATATCAAAATTAATATATTTCTATTGTGCAGAGCTTCAAACAAATTTACTATTGGAATTTTGATAGAATGGCAAAACATGTCAGCAGAACGAAATAATTTACTTTTAAGGTTTACCAGTATAGGTTGAACCTCCTGGTGGTTATGTCTACGAGGCATCTCGTCATAAGCAAAACTGACCAAATCTTGATGGACGAGATATCTTGTATCTGACCAGATCTTGATATCGATATCATAAAACAATCGGCAATATCTTGATGACGAGATATCTCGTCATTAGAAAAATTGGTGAGGTCTTGATGGACGAGATATCTAGTCAAAACCACTTGGATGGTTAAACAGATGGATTTTGTTTTTATCTCATATCTGAATAAACCTTCGCTATCACTGTAGTGTAAGCTGGAGAAGTGTAAATACGAGTACATATTACATTGAATCTCAATACAGAAAGTCTTAAGGCCCAGATTTTACCGTTCTGGATTGATTACATTAATCACTACCATTTAAGCAGACAGTGAACTTTCAAAACAAACTTTTGTAGTTATTATTCTATTGTTATGAAATTTGCAGACTGTCTTCTACTATTCAACTTCTATATAAAGTTTGATCCAAAAGTATTAAGTTAATCGGAAGTTATTACAAAAAAAACATGGTCAAAAAGCATCTGTTAAATTAGAAAAAGTTCATAGGTCCCATGCGCACCAATTTTCCATGCATTGTCCAAATTGTAATTTGCGTAATAGTTTACATACATATAAATTAAATAAATTCCGTTTGTTTGTTAAGTGTAACCCTCAATCGTTAAAGCAACAGAAAAACTACTAGAACACATAAAATTGTGCAAAAAAGAGTAGGTTAAGCAACATTTGAAACCGAAAATTTGGAAATACGATTAATTTCTCATTTTAAATTAGATAAATACAACATATTTCAAAAATTATCCCCCAAAAGTTAGAAATTAATCGATTAAAACCAGTTACTCAGGAAACATTTTGAAATCAGATATCGGCGCGATAAATGTAGGTAATTTATGATATCGAAGACCGCGTAATTTGCAAGAGATGCGAAATAATTACTCATTCAAACGACCTGGAACAGTCGTTATAAATCCCAAATAGGTCTCAGAAGAGAAGATAAAATTTCAATTTGCAAACATTTGGTGATTATAACTAGCAATTAGTGATGGTTAGATATACGAGATTCAATTTTGTCTCTTATCAGTCCTAGGTTTATTTTGCTATGTACTTCGTAAATTTAAGAGACTTCTTTTATATTATTAAAATAAAACTTTATTTTTTCAGAATCGTAATTCCATGGTCATCACAATGATCTATTCTCAAGTTGTAGTGGCTATTTTGAAGTTTTGTAGTTTATAGTGGGTGTTCTCCAAAACTTCCTATAGAAATTTTAACTCTCCTATTGGTTTATCTTAACGTCACAAACTGCCCTGTATTGGACTGCCTCTGGTGCAAAAACCTGTTCTAAACTGACACCAGTTCAGGGTAAGGAACAATTTCTATTTACTTCTTGTATTATTCCCCTTGGAGAAATAGGGCAGTTTTGTCTCCACAAGATATCTCGTCCTTAGCAAAATTTACTAGGTCTTGGACGAGATCTGATCAATTTTACAAAGGACCAGATATCTCGTTCATCTAGATCTGGTCAGGTTTGCTTATTACGAGATGTACCTGTTGGAGACATCGACGTATTGGTTTACGCCAAATACCAATAATATAAAAACTACCGTTGCGGGATTCATTCTCCAATTTTACAGCATAGTTTAAATATGATTGATTTGAGCTTTGGAGGCGCAAAATATTACTAAAATTACACAGGAAAAGCTCGCCACTCAGAAGTTCTTCAGTAGTTTGATTACAGAAAGCAGAGAGAGTGATACTGAAGATAGAAATCAGATCTGAAAAGAAAATATGAGCGAAAATAGATTTAGCGTTAAAAAGCAGAATTATCTTTGAACAAGGAAAAGGGATGAAATTAAAATAGAAGTTCATAATCTAATTATTATGGTAACCTGATTGAGGTGCTCTTTTATTGGAATTAAGAATGAATATGCCACTAAAAATAAACAAGATCCTCTTGCATATTTTTGGATAAGCTTATTTCACTTCAACGAATGAAAACTCAAGAGAGAGAACACTGCACCAGCCCCTCACCAAATTGGCGACTAAAATTTATTTTGCCAAACGACACATTGGATAGTCATCCATATTGAACGCCTTCACTTGTGCACAAATAGAAGCGCCGCATAGAGCAAACCTACGACAGGTTTCCACAGCCCGAAATTATCGCCAATTGGCGACCGTACCCTATTCATGGGTCTAATCATCCATTTATGCGAATTTGGATGCTATATTCATTGCAAATGAATTGAAATACGATACAAAATGGGAGTAACAACACACACATTGCCATCGATAGATATACACAATTAAGAAAGCTTAGGGAATATGCGTGGGTCTGCTAGTTTAAATAGTTTTAGTATGATACACATTCCCGTGTATTGCTGTTTTGTATTCAGTCAACAGCTTTTCAAGTTTCGAAATGTTCATTTGATTTGATATGCAAATTCAACCGGCAGTCACCTTATGCGTCCGAACAAAGTCAACAAGTTGTAAGGACTATACAGAACCCGCCGATTCCGATTGATATAAACTAAATAATTTATTGCCACTCGACTACCAAGAGTACACCCAATCCGGGTTGAATTTGATTTCTTCTGTTACCACGATGTTAGGATTAACATGTGAGATGGGTGGCCAAATACGCACACCTCTTATGAATAGTCTAGTTTTGGTTTCAGCGGCTGCGTTCTTTCGACAGGGTAATCTGCATGTAGTTGTATGAGGGGGTGATACATCAACCATTTATCGGACAGGACATCCATGGAAAGTGGTCTATAAACCAACTAAAGACATCTTATTCATAAATACAACTATTTTAATACAATTCGATTCCACTTCCTTGTTCGTTCTCGAATCCCAATGGAATGCATTCAGTTAGAAAAAAGAGGGCGAGGTCAATAATTATCTGCAATGCAGATAATATAACTTTATATAAATGAAATTGGTAAACTTACATCTTTTCAATATAATACACCTGTTTTTCAACCTATTTGTTCCGTTTTAAATCATACTGTTCTAAGCTCTCGTGAAAGGGATCCACTATTCTAACGACCTGTGAGTTGTAGGCGGTGCAAGTTTCATTCCAATCGGATTCGATTCCTCCCTCTCTTCGGTGTCAGTAAGATTTTCATTGTGCGTTTTTGTCAATTACATGAGACTTTCTTTTTTGGCTCTGCTTGGCCAAATATGGCCCTTGTGCCATAAAAAACTCGATGCAACCGACCAACTAACCAATATGTCTAGTGGTAAGACATGTATGTTTGTCCGTCCTGAATGAATGTGTGGCTTACCTACCAGAGTTGTGCCTAAAATGTATGGTAAGAATGTGTGGTATAAAGTGACCCCCTGGTGTTCCAGGGTAACTCAGAATAGTTCGTGTAGTGCTATGATGGAAATGTGCAACCAATTGCCCTGACATTAGAAAAAATGGCTCTTTAGTCATTACACCCGTATGGTTCTACAGACCTTTTTTTTGTGTGTTGATTGTTAAACTAAAATAGCAAAAGAACTGAACGCGTTAACAACTTAACCCTCCTAGTGGCTGTCCTGACAAGATATTTCGTCATTAGCAAAACTAACCAGATCTGGATGGATGAGATATCTCATCATCAGAAAAAACTGACCAGATCTTGATCTCGTCATCATCATGAAAAGATCTAAAATATCGGAGATACGTCGTAATTAATGAAACTGGTCAGATCTTTATGGACGAGATATCTCGTCTAAACCACTTGGGGGTTACTTGAAAGTTTTGTACAATAGAATGGCGCTGAAGATTTCAACATGTGTAATGAAACCTATTTCGGGAAACTATAAATGCACCACATGTTAAATTTCACCTTTAGTTCCAGCCCTTACCCTCATTTATTGATTCATCCTCTCTGCACCAATATTGAATTTCCATGTCCTTGAACCCTGTGATAGAACATTTCACTTTGTTCTTTACTCTGCAAAGAAAGTTCCGAGGAAGGCGGTCAATAAGACCAATCTAAATCCAATACGGCTAAAAATTCCTTCATCACTTGTGATGCAGAGAAAAGACGACTGGAAGGAAAAGCATTACTCTGTTTTATAGAGTTGCATTGTGATTATATTGTGACGTGTACCATTGTAGAAAAGCATGTCTATTTCGAAATGGACTGAAATAGGCTGTATAATCTATAATGTTATGAGTAAAATACCAAGAATTTACTTTGCGAAGTGATATCTATTCAAAATAAAAATTTTATTTTCTCAGAGTATAATTATTCAATAAAAAGTACAAATTTGATGTTTTACAAACCCGTTTTAATAATATACCCGTTTTATAAATTTTTTGCATTCCTTTGTTGCAAAATCAAACAATTGGTTTTAGAACAAAAGAGATAGAAATCAATAGATGTTAAAAAAAATGACGAAGTGAAATTAATATTGGGAATTTGTAAAAGGGGGATATTAATAATGTTAAAATAAAAATGAGCTTTTATTATTTTATATTTTTTGTTGATGCAACGGAGGTCTGGAATTTGTCAAAAGCATCATCTGGCTAGTTTTCGAAAGGGCTCGTGCTTACATCACGTCTGCCAGTCACCAATTTTGCAAGACGTATGAAACACAACTATCTCTGCCAAAAAGTACTTATTAGTGGAGATAGATTACACTGATATACGTATATACTACATGTTGTAAGTGAATTTTTGTAGTGATGCATAGGTTCACAACACCTGTTTTAACCCTACAAGTGGTTTCGACGAGATATCTCGTCCGTCAAGTTATGACAAATTTAGCTAATGACGAGATATCTCGTTATCTAGATAGTTTCGATTTTTCGATGATGACAAGATCAAGGTCTGGTCAGTTATCTTTTAATGATAAGATATCTTGACAATCAAGATCTTACCAATTTTGCTAATGGCGAGATAACTCGCCGAGACAACCACCAGGGGGGTTATAAAATTTTCATTCATCTAATTTTATTTCAAAACTTTTGATAGGGCTTAGAATGACCCAATGTCAAATCCATAAAACTAATAATAAACTGAAATATACTTCCTAAATTTAGTTATAAATGTATAAACTCAAATTATTAAACCTATTTGGTATTTCGCTCTATCCAAATAATCGCACCATAGCTTCAATTCACGATTCGTATCGAATAAATTATTCACAAAATCGAATCGATACGTCAACAATTCCACCTCTTAGAACCAATATATTGCCCACGAAACTTTCAAGGTTTGGCTCTCAGTTGCACCGGATAGCATACATGCCGCGGTAATCGGTAGATGGAAGTGCCTTCATTGAAAATTATAATTCGGCTTGGAACTCAATTATGAAAATCTAGTAATTTATTATCCGTTGCGGTCTCCTTTAGCCATTGCAAACCCAATCGGAATTCTAGTTGTCATATTCATAAGATTTCACTGTTTTCGTTCATAAATCACATGAATACTTTGTTTCGTTAAATACTTTGTTCGTCCTACTTGGGATTTATTTTATTTGTAAGGATATTAAACTAGATATTTATTTTTAAATTTCAACAGATTGATGATAAATGAACGAAAATTTTGGTCGTGAATAACGGCAATACTAATCATGCTAAAATCCGAAAACAGTGGTTAATTTTAAATCGGACATATTTAAATTTATACAATTACTTATTATTCACTTTAATATTCAGGATAAATTTTACACATGTATTACTTTAAACCTCTGAACATCGTAAGACTTAAGCGAAGTGTAGTGTTGCTTTTGCCCCACAGAATACTTAATGACTAAATAACCTCATATTTCTAAAGAATGTGAATTTTTTCCAACCCTTATAAAGATTCTATTGGTCCCGTCCTTGGAATAGAATTCTTTGGAACGATTCTATTGATCCTTTTCTTGGAACAGATTTCCTTCGAACGATTATATTGACTCATTCTGTGTAAAATTAAATCTTTTGTAAAAATTCTATTAATCCTTTCCTTAGATTAGAATTACATTGATGTATTCTATTATGCTTTTCGTTAGAATAGAATCCTTTGGAAATAGTTTACTGTTCCTTTACTTAGAATAAAATCCTTTGAAAAGATTCTGCTCTTTTCCTTAGAGTAGAATCTTTCTGAAATAATATATTATTCATTTCTCTATAACAGAGTTCTTTGGAAACGGAGTAGCAAACTAGCCACACACAGCCTTGAGCGACAAATGTCTATATAGCTTTATTTTACAACATAAACAGCTTAATGTGTTGGATAGTTTACTCATAAAGAAATGTGGATGTTATTTTATAGGGGATTTGAGACTTATATCTAATGATCAGTACAAGATAAAAAATAATGTACAGGTATCAGTTCCATGAATAAAATCCCAAAGAATACAACAGCAACACGTTCGGTTTTTAATAAGAACCATCCGTCTACTTAAGCTATGATTAGGTTATAAAGATAACGGTAAATGTCTATGTAGATTCACTTTATATCGTCGCCATAGCTTGCGAGATCTGATAGTTTGTAACTCAAACGGGATCACGAACTGTTATATTTTGGTATTTCACACATGGACTCAATGATCATTATTTCATTACATAGGCATAGTTGTACTTGGTTAAGCTGGAACAGATTACAATATAAAGGTCTTGTGATGGTATCAGTTCCGGTAAATGTATCATGTATTGTAAATATCTATATAAATTCGTTTTACTACTTAACCATCGCTTAAATGCAGGATTATCTTTTCCTCAAAACGGAACACGCTGCTGTTATAATTTTGGGATTTCAGAAATTGTTTTGATTTTCAATGTCCCGGAGCAGACGGGCGAGATTCTGCCAAGAAAACACTCAATAAGAAAAGTTACCAAATACAAAAGAGAACAAACGCAAAAGGAATGAAAAGATCGTTTGGGTTTCTTTAGCGCAGGACTATGTTTGGCTAAGCTGTGCCAAACACAAGACAGACAACGTTAATTAATGGACATATACTCAGAAAAAATGTTTACTGACACAGAAGAGAGCAATACACAAAGGGGAAATAGAACTTGCGCCGCCTCAACTCGAAGGTGAATAAAAGGGGGGAAATGTCCAGGAACAATCGAAGATTGTTGATCCGAAGATTCTCTAACCTTACAATGTCGAAAATCCTCAGAATCGTCATGGAGGGCTTCACAAAGGAGTGGGATCTGTTCACAGTTTGAGACGTAGACCTAATTGTCCGCTATATCGTTACATACTGGCATAGTGGTAGGTTTTACAATGAAACAGAACATTTGGCACATGCATGTATCAATACCACTAATCAAATCGCAAAGAATGTAACGACTTCATAACGGAACAGCGTACTTCGGTAACGAAACTCAAGGAAAGTTTCTTCTTTCACGGCACAACCACTGGTTGCAAAACTCTTTTTAACTCTTTGCGAAAAGTCTGCTTTGCTGCTTTTTAAATATTTATTTTTATGAATGAACATCCTGTAGGAATATCTGGTATCTGTATCTGGTCTGTGAGACTGATAAAAATATTTAGAAGTGCTGTATCTGGCTTGCTGGTTGGGTAAAATTGTCTAGAGGGTCTTATCTAGACAACGACCTAGTTATAACAGCAATGCGTTATATTTTGGGTAACCAACTATCTAGCCACTTAATGGTTATGATGCAAAATGAAGCTACATTGGCATTTACCGCTTGTTTTAGAATCTAAACACATCTTAGGTGGTAGTATATCTTGTTACTCAAAACGAAACGCATTGATGTTATATATTTAGATAGGTAGGTAATTGAATTGATGTCGCACTGTAGCTACACAACGGGCTATCAACGGTCTGGGATCAATCCCGAAAGGAAAGAACTGAAGACAGCACCTTGTAATTTTGAATCATGGTCAGATGACTAGGTCACACCTGAGCAGGCACTACACTCTCCTAACTTCCACACCACTGAAAAGTGAGGACATTTGAGGCCTCGACAGATGTAAGGTGCACCAGGGTCCCATGTATACGACGGTCTTTGGTTGAATTGAGTTTCTAACTCGTAACCCTCTGGATGCTTATCCTCTACCCTTCTAACCGGGGTACCGTGACCAGTTATGTATTAAGGTATTTGAGGCATAGATCCGCTATCTCAAAACATAGGCATAAATGTATATTTTTAAGATGAAACAAACTAAGGTACAATGGGCATATGCTGGTATCATTTCCACAAATAATATCTCAAAGAATATAATAGCATTGCATTACGTATTAAACCTCCTGGTGGTTGTCTCGACGAGGTATCTCATTAGGAAAATTGAGCAGATATTTATAGACGAGATATATTGTTCATCACGATCTTGTCGTCTCTTGTCATTATAAGAATACTGACCAGATCTTGATTTCGTACTAATAAAAAATCAACAATATCTTTATCACGAGATATCTCATCAAAACCACTTGGAGGGTTAAGTAACATGCTATATCAGGGCACTTAAACTATGTGTTCTATGATGTTCTTAGGTGGTCCCTTGCTTGTTCTTACGTATGAGCATAATTTGGGGATTTTCTGTGGATTGGAGAGTCGAGGTGAAAAGTGGGTCGTATGCCTTGCCCTAACGAAGACAGAAGAGGGGAGACAGCGATCGGAGGATAACCGGACTGGATGTGCATGGGAGACTGGAATCGGACAAGTGAAAAGAGCCGAGTGCCCCAACGTCAACGCCGGACGTTAGCCATCGTCCATGCCAGCACCCGTCATCTGGCAAGAAAAGAACAGGTTTCCGTCGACACAACAGAAATAGTTCCAGTCACTTCTGAGCCAACGGAAAGCTGCCAAAGTTCAGCAGATCCTTAGGTAAAACTGATTTACCTTTAGACTGAACACCATTGGCAACCAGAAAGAAGTAGATGAAAATGGTTTTGTTATTAACTGTGTAGCCGTTAAGGAAAATTGATCTCACTATCACATATGATTATGATGTAAAATGAAGCTATTTAGACATTTTTGCCCCTAGGTTTCCAACATAATAATAGCTTAAGGCAGTATAGTTTATCACTCTAAGCGGAATGCGTTGCTGTTAAATTTTTTGGGACTTGTGACCTAATCCGTTATTTCTAGACATAGACATAAATGCATGACGATGAACAGATTGATGATGAGCATTCAGATGAAGGCATGATGATGAGCATTAAGATGAAGCAGAGCCAGGCTACAAGGGGCTTGTGTTCTGGTATCATTCATAACAACGTAATCCTTTTTGAGTTATCAACTATTCCGGCACATTGTATGCTATGGGTACAATGTGAAATTTAGCTATACAGACAGTTAATTCTCATTTTACAATATAAAAATAGCTTAATCATCAGGATAAATTATTGCTCTAATTGGAAAGCATTTCTGTAATGCTTTTTGGAATTTGAGACCGATCCGATATCTCGAGAGAGAGAGAGGCATAAAAGTATCTTTTTAAGATGGAACAGAGCACAAGGTACAAGAGGCATGGTAGCAGTTCCAGAAACAAATCTCGAACAATATAACAGCAGCGAATTCCGTTTTCAGTAACTATTTCGCCACATAAGTTACGGTTACGATATAAAATGGAGCTACATAGATATTTACTCTAATTTTACAACATAAAAATATCTTAATTAGCAGGATAGTTTATTACTCTAATTGGAAAGCGTTACTGTAATACTTTTTGTAATTTGAGACCGATCCTCTATCTCGAGATATCGACATAAAGGTGCATTTTTAAGACGAAGCAGATCCCAGAGGGCATGTGGTGGTATCAGTTCCGCGAATCAAATTCAAAAGAACGTAACAGCAACGCGTTCCGTCTTGAGCAACATACTTCGGCAACCGAGACTCAAGGATCTAAATGAAAAATCCTCCGAACGAAAAGGAAGAGTCAAATTATCCATCCGTTTTCCAGCCAACACCATTACTTACGCTCCTCGACTTCTCTCGGCAGCAGGCCCCCGCGTTGTGATGAACACCCGATGAAGTGAAGAGAAGAGAACAGGCAGAAAGTGGGATCATTACCGGGGAATTTTTCTTTCGCGGCACAGCCCCGGTTGCAAAACTTCCAGGAAATAAAAATCTCGGAGAAATCGAGCCTGGATAACAGCCAAGTCATGAATCAAGCCAGCAACAAGTCTTTAGCAGTAAATAATCCGGGATTCTTTTATTATTTGCAACTTCACTTTCGTTAACGGCTCGAATGCGAGAAGCCGTAATGCCACTTTTACGGCGGCACGGCGGTATTTCTCTTCAATGTGACGGATGGCTTTGAAATTTATCGCCGAGCGGACGCGTAAATATTTTCGAAAAGGGTGCTTGGAATTATGGAGAAATATTGGAGCTGGATTATGAATAAATATTGGCGGGGAAAGTAATCCTGGTCGCCGTCTAGGTGGAGATTCATATTCCTCCGTTTTAATACTTTGAAGTGAAAAGGGCTTTAATTCACGATTTGGACCGAAGATAGATGTTTTCATTTTTAATGTGGACGTAGGGACGACATTTCGTGTTTTTAATATAGTTAGATTAGGTATGTCTAAAAGTGTGTTTTAATCTTCTAATGTATTAATAGTTAAAATTGCGAAGGTACCGTACCTTTTATTCTCTGAACGTCATGAGATTGCATAGTAGTGTAGTGTTGACTTTAACACACAACACATTGAACCCTCAAAGTGGTTTCGACGAGGTATCTCGTCCTTAGAGATCTCACTAAATTTACTCTACGAGAGATCTCGTCAACAAAATGTTGCCAAATCTTTTATGATGACGAGATCAAAATCTGGTCAATTTTTTTAATGACGAGATATTTCACCTATCAATACCTTGCGCCATAAAACTCCAAAATCCAATCTCACCCATCAATATCTGGTCAGTTTTGCTAATGACGTGATACCTCGTCGAGACAACCAATTGGAGAATTAGCGACTAAATAACCACATCTTTATAAAGAATCCATGAATTCTTTAGGAATCAACATTTAGAAGTATTTTTTTAGCTTTTTAGTTGTCCTGCATTTAAAAATTCAAGACTGTGCCAATAAAGTGATTTGAGAAAATTAGGTAAAACATGGCCAGAGAAATTCAATGATTTTGTTAAATCTAATCTGCTTTTCCATTCATTTGCCAAGTTCATAAAATCTTGTAATTTTAGTTAAATTGTTTTCCACTGTTTCTTCGTTAAATCAACTTACTTCTGTAAGCCCCCTGTTGTACTTCTGTGGTGCATGGGGAGTTTGCTTTAGTTCAATAAAAAATAGGATAATTTGGAACGATTCTGTTTGTCCTGTCTATTTGTCAGATCAGAGGTTACGACGAGACATGCCGTCCAACGAGATCTGACCAATTTTGTTACTAACAATATATCTCGTCAAAAAGTTAATGCCAATTTTTTGTAATGATGAGGTAAATTGTCTTCTAATTACGAGATGTCTCATCTATCAAGGTTTGATCAGTTTTGCTAATAAGAATAGATACTTCTTCGAGGCAACCACCAGGTAGGTTAATGGGCGAGATATCTTATCGAGCCCACTTGGAAGGTTAATGGATTTACGGACTGAAAAAAGCGCGAGGGTCACCCTGACCTCTTCGTCTTTCTAGTTTTAAAATATAAGAAAAAGGAATGCATACATTATATTTAAATAAGTTCCAATTTGTGGGGACTATTTTTGAATTACTTTATAAGCACCGATGCTTACTGGTTGGTTTGTGGCTCATCGACATTGCATTACTGAGTAGATTAGCAAGACCTGACAAAATTTGATCAATTTTTGAATAAAATGTATGAAATTAAAACCCTTAAAGCTGAAAACTGTTGGAACTATAGACACCATTTCAGTAGTGCAACTTTAAGCTTTAAAGTGCAGAAATACGATCTGAAATAATTCAAATGTATTTATTATATCTAATTCGTTTTATTTACAATAAAAGACGCTTATGAAACATAAAAACATTACGATTCAAGTCAATATCAACATACACAATTAAAGTAGCAAACTTAATTCGGAATTAGTTAAATTAACTAAGAATTAATTTAACTCTCTGACAGTGACGAGCTTTCCTAGTATATTGTAGTTATAGCTTTTATTCACAACACGCATAACTAAATAACCTCATCTATTGGTTGAAAGAATCCTAGGAAATATTTTAGTGGCCAAGAAGGTCACAACTGTATGGAAGTCATGCAAGGAAGACTGCAGGTTGCACAAAGGATATACGTATGAGTGTAAACGCGTCAAAGGGTGAATATAAATCACTGAAAGTTGTAATGAATGTTTTATTTTGCATGTAACATAAAATGTTTCAAAATGTTCCTTACATACTCTAACAGGTAAGGAGCAAAAAATAAACCGTATTAAATAGATGGTATCGTATATTGCATAGGTGTCTGCAATCACGTACCCCTATAGATTACATGATAATACTACTTCTGAAATATGCAATAATAATACAACCAATAAAACGTGCTATTACTACTATCGATAATACGCGACAATACTAGTATATAAAAGTCAGACTTGCGACCACATTGATAGTTTCTATTCTCTATAATGGTTAAAGTTAAACAAATAGTTAAATATTTTCACGAGAAATTTCTCACGCATTAAAAATAAATATAAAATCATGGCATAAATGTAAGAAATGAGTAATACAAGGGAAATTATTTATGACAAAATAGTGAAAAACGCCAGCGATATTTAGAGACTGAAAATGTGCATGTGGTAGTACAATTAAATAATTAATAATTATGTAATTTTCTATATTCGGTAGCACCATAATGTGTTTAATTTTTGGTTCCATTTAAAATTTCTAATTGAGCTGTAGCTTTGAGCTGCGAATTTAATTCAGTTCTGTATTACTGAGATTACTATTGAGACGGGGGATGTATATTTGTGATGTGAGATTTATTAATTACTTACTATTCTGAGTATATTGAGATGTAAATATTCATGAACAATGAAGCACATCAAGAGTATGTTTCAACGCTCACTCATTATTTGCGATTACTTCACAAAAGCAATAAGCACCTGAATAGCAATAAGTGATTTCAAGAATCCATTGTATTCCTATCTCAAAGGGCTTTACAACTAGTGAAAAATAAATGCCTGATTTGGATCTACAATGCGTATCCAAAAATATTCAAGGAGTGGGAAAACGATTTTAAATTAAGACCAATGCAATTCTGAAAGCAAATTTAACTTCGCGACAAGAAGCAATTTCAAAACAGGTGGAATTGAAAACAGAATAAGAAAACAGCGCGCAATCAATTTTAGAGTCTTTGGACTGGAGCCAGATTCGTGCAGAGCAACAAGTACGGAGATCAATTACGAGGTTTCTTTCATTGAAACAGAAAGAAAGTGAATGGAGTATTCACAATTACGCACTCACGAATTGATTTCATTCAATGCTGTGTCATCCTCCGAATAGTTGACAGTTGAAACAGCGTGACGCTGATTTAAATATTCAATTAAGGTGTATGCATGCACTAGAAATCATAAAATTGACCAGAATATCGATATTTTTAATAGTTTCAAAATATTTTCCAACTCCTTACCATAATATCAAAATAAAATCATCTAATAGTTGGAAGAATGATAGGAAATATTCTATCGGTGAAGGTCAAACTGGTCAGAAATTATACAGGGAAGACTGCAGGTTGTAGAACGGACATGTGAACCCCTCAGATGGTTAATTGGAAATACAGAACACACAATTAACCTTTCAAGTGTTTCGGTGAGATATCTCGTCCATCTATATGTGGCCAATTTTGCTACTAACAAGGTACCCCGTCGAGACAAAGCTACCTTATTACTCCAAGAGGTATGAAGATCAAAGTTAGATAAACAAAGCGTCCATTGCCCAGAGTTGACAGTTTGGAACAGACTTTTGCACTAGAAGTTGGCCACTATAGGACAATTTTCGAAGTGAAGATAAACCACCCTAAGAGGGTTTAACCGTATTCATATTGGAATGTGCGAAACAATACTAAAATTAACCCCCTAAAATATATTGTTCAATACAGATAAGTCTCTTAACGTTCCAGAATGGCTGCCCTGTTTTCTCCTCTTTTCACTTCAAAGTCTTTGTTTCATTGCTATATCCGTATGGGGACATGAACTTAATGCATCTCTACATCACTTTCAACCTTTCCAACTTTGCTACCCATGGCGCTAGTTCTTCTCCATGGCTGCGAATTAAGCAGACACCCCTCCTTTCCTGCCTATAAACTTTCCTAATAGGTAACCTAATCCAATAATCTTCCTCTAAACCCTTAACCCCCGAGTGGATTAGTTTTGAACTATTCTGTGAGATCGACGCTCCTAACTGTAACCGAAGGGTTGCAGTGAGATGTGGGGAGGAATAGGATACTTCCTACCTCGCGGTAGAATGGACGGGCTGGCCCTTGCTCTGTAATGTTATGCTTTCTTTTCGTTTCATTAATATTGAATTGTGATGTCCTCTCATCTAAAATAAAGTGTGTACTTGTCCTTAAAAGTTTTCTTTAAATCTGATCAGACCGTGATTCAAAATCACGAGGTGCCCTCGGATCTTTCTCTTCGGGGTTGATCCCGGACCATCGCCACTAGCACGTTGCGCTGATCAGTTACCTACCATGTAATCTGACACCATTGTCGCATTATAACGCCAAACCAAAATTATTCGACAGATTCATTCCTTCACGATCCCATAGAAGAAAAATCACAGCTGCTCCAGCTAGACGTAAATTTAACTACCTACTATATTATGCTGTTCCTTACTGTGTTATAACTTGTCGATTACTTTACTGAAAGAAGTAGTAAACGAGTGTTCTTTGGGGAGGAATAATGTCTGTATCTCAACATTGATAGTACACTAGTGTATATTATTCAATAGTGTACACTAGTCATAGCGTTCTTCTGCAACACAGGTGGTACCAGTTTCGAATCTCGGTTTGTAAGAGCATGGATGCGTGATCGTCTGTTAGCAATAGCGTCAAATCACCCACTAGATGCACCTTCACAGGTAACAGCTATTCCTCCCCTTGTAGTGCCGAAGACTCAAGTAGTCAGTGAATGGTCATTAGAAACTTTTACATTGAGCTGATTAATAAACAACAATATACTCTACCCGTCAGACTACAAAGCCGTCAACACTTCATTCAATCCTCACGGAAACCAGATCGAAAGATTGCAACAACCATTCGTGCGAGGCCTTTTTCTTTGATTTCTGCTATTATAAAATGTATGTCCGCAAGGGAACTTTTAGGGATAGATGGATTGACTGGGGTGGTCCAGTCGTTTGACCTCCTCAATCTCCAAATTGGCATTCATGCGTTGGTTTCTTTCTCTGGGGGTACCTTGTGCGAGACCCCCACTCACTCCGAATGGGAAGAGTCGTGGTCGCGGCTGCAAATATTCGCGAAAGAACATGAGTTTTTGAGCATGTACGCCAACCCATGGCGTTCAAGCTGTGAGTAGTGCATTACTTTTGATGGTCTGCATTTCGCGCACCTACTATATAAGTGTAAAACTATTGCCAAACTGTTACACAAACAAACGTTTAGTGTTTCTTCTGATATGATTTTAAATATTTAATATAAAACTAGTACATTCTTAATTTCCAAAGGAAACTACAGTTAGTTCAAATGCTCTTTCTAGAAGTATTGTATTTTGTCAGAAGCTACAGGGTATTTTTCAAAATTTCCATTAAAGACTTTACGGGATGGAAGAGCGCACAAAATTAATTTCCTTCAGCTAGGAACACAGTGCTCTCTACAAATTCGCAACCGACCCTTTGGTACTCTAGAGGGTGCTGTTTGCAATCATGGCAGTGGAACAGTTTATACAACTCATGTATTTATGTATGATTCGGGAGACAGCTTCGTTACCAATGTATATGAAGTGGCTGAAGTGGAGATTACTTCTTGCTAACAATCTTGCTTGCTAATCACAATTAATTACACGAGTATTGACTGCAACTAATATGAAGTGAACATATCATTTCATGCTAAATGTGAAGTAATACGAATGATAATGCGTCGAAATGCGGCAGGGTGCTTTAAAACTTTCTGTGCATAAAGGATGATGGGAACACAAAATCAAACCACATTCAAATAAGGATGAGTGTCCGCAAAGAGCTAGTAAGGATATTTTAAACCCTTCAATTGGTTTCGGCAAAATATCTCGTTCATCAAGATCTGACCAATTTTGCTAATAACGAGATATCTTGTCCATCAAGATCTGGTCTGATTTGGTAATGACGATATACCTCATCTAGACAACCACAAGGAAGGTTGAGGCTGGATCCGTTGCTTGTCCACCACGATCACCCGATTTGTTATGCATAGATTTCTTCCCCTGAGGATGACTCAAAACAATCGTGCACAGGACCACATTTACTCCTACGCTGACCTCATTGCGGTCGTGGCTGAAAGTGTCTGTTAAAGGTGAAAAATCTTTGAACATGTAAGTCAATCCATGCTTCAACTCTGACAGACAAGCATTGGTGTTGTTGATTGTAGCAAGTTGGAACAGCTACAGAGAGAGAGAGAGAGTGAAACTACTTATATAACTACTCTCAAACTATAAAATCAGGGTTGATAAGACTTTAGATTTTTGCTAACATTCCATAACATTTCTGCATCTTAGCATATCGTATAACACATCCGGGTGGTGGGATTTTGGGCGCACGCCTCTATCTGAATATGCTTTATTTTGCGTTCCTTTATGTAATATAAGTATGTCCCTTTAAATTTTGTACAGCAGATTAAGTTATGTCTTGAGAATACTGAATCATACAGTCCTTCGAATTCTAATCCACATTTGTTTTGACATTTGACTTCAAATAAGATTTACTGTATTTTATAATTGCTGGGGAGATTTATGAGAACGCATTATGTGACTCGCATTCATGTCGTGATCCCCGCCCTGAGGCTTTTGAAATTATTGAGTGTGCTTTGATATGCAAATGTTATTTTCTGGTATTCTGTGCAGTTGCTTGATTAATAGGGTTATGAATGAAAGCTCGACATGTATCTCGATGGAACGGTGGAATAAAGAAGCGGCCTTATCTGAGATGCTTCTGGAAGTACTGTTAATTCTTAAGCTGAGTATCTGTGGTTGATTTTGTTAAATAAGTGAATCTAAACATGTTACAAGTGACGTGTTAACGCGTGATGCATTCCTCAAATGCAACATTACATCGTCGGCTTCCAAATGAAGCACACTAAGTCAGAGCTCATAGTTCTCAGGAAACGAAGTGTTTCTCAAGAAAAAATATGCTACAGAGGCGTTGTTGTGTATTGAGTTGTGTACTGGAGAGGAAGGAAGCAGCTTAGAAGTAACACATTTATTGATGACGATCTGGTTGTCGAATATGTATAAGTGCGAATTCTGGAAACATATATACAAATTATGTTACAGCGCATGCGCAGGCTTCAGGTTCTTCTCAAACACGTTGCCAGATTCTATTTACATATATAACAGACGGACAATACGTTGCAAATTCAGATACTAATTTATGTAATTATTTGCAATTACGCATATACATATATGTAACGAAGATTTTCATTACATCGAATAAAAATGTTGTATTCATATCTGATTAGAAATGCACACTGATCATACAAACACTAAGTTCGTGAATATTTCATGATTGTAGACAGGTATGATTAGGGGTCAAATATGTCTACAGATGGGAAATTCGAGAGAGTGGTTCCCAACGACTGGTATTTAGGATTGGGTGCTGGGGTGTCGCTGATGCATGGCATACTGAAATGAAGAGGCTAAGGGGCCAGGAATCACTTTTTAGCTTTTACTTTGGTTTGCCGAGGAGTTCATTCTTTTCCCGTCATCCACTCTCCACATGTTTCAGAAGTCTTGTATTGACCATAGAGATTACCAGTTTTGTCTTTTGTCGGTAGCTCCATCCCAATTAAATCATATCCAATGCTTTGACAAATGCCAGCAAGTCCTCACATCCCATATTGAAGCAAAGTGGCTGCTTGACCCCCTCCCAATTCACTATGCTATAAATCGTTTAAATTCGTATCGTCCGTTGCTTTTCAACTTGCCATACTATGATACAATATCTTGCCTTCATACAAAGAAACGATGACCAAATGTATTTCACCAATCTTGAGATCAGCAACATTCTGGTCCGAAAAAACCAAAAAACCTATATCTCAAAAATGTGACTTAACGTGCTTCCCTTGTAAGCCGACGATGCATTTTATACTAGAACTCTTGCCCTTGCTCGTTCCCTTTGCCAACCCCGAAGATTGTTAAGCTACCTGCATTGTCCAACCGATTGTCACTTCATGATATCCGAGTGGATAGCGCTCTGGGTTAGATTTTCGGTCTGAGCATGGATGCATACAGTGGTTCGGAATCAATCCTCTTTTGGCTGTAGGTCACGGCTTAATTAGCTCTTGAGTAATAAGAAAAATTGGGTATGCTGTGTCCTTGCAAGATTTTACGTGAATACGTCTCGTTAACTTATAGTATTTTTTGGATGTAGCTAATGAAAAAAAGACCAATTCAGTGTTTACCGAAAGCTGACAAATTGCTCTAAAGCGTAGACAACGTTCGATGCATTTCTTCTTGTCTTTTCGACGACTCGGACCGACTAATACCGACCAAGTGAACTTTTTTAAATTTTTCAACTGGCGATCCGAAGTTCCACAACAAAAATTGCATTCGATTTCAGGTTCAAATGTCTGAAATCGACGAATCTCAATATTAGCTTTCGTCGGAGACCAATATCGACGTCTCAGCACTTTGCTGTTCCGAGTTTAACTTGAAAGGAAAATCTCCAAAACGCGGCCACAAGTTCACTAACAAGTCTTTGTCCCCACAGTTATAGAATGACAGCTATAGGCTGGTTTGATTTGCATTGATATAAAAATTATTAGACCGAACACGAGGCCCATTTTTTGTAGCGCTTAACTTTCCGTACTGGCTACCTAGTATTGGTCTGATTATAAAGATATGTTCACGTAGAAGTGACCGTAGAGTGACAAGCCAAAC
Source organism: Meta bourneti (assembly GCA_933210815.1). Classification (NCBI taxonomy): domain Eukaryota; kingdom Metazoa; phylum Arthropoda; class Arachnida; order Araneae; family Tetragnathidae; genus Meta; species Meta bourneti. The sequence continues at coordinate 72,981,791 of OW119930.1, forward strand.
CCAAACTCTGTCAAACATGCTTGCTTGGAATACACCGTAACATCAAAACATTTGATAAACATCCCATGAGAAGTCAAGGCGGCGATAGCCCAGTTGGAAGAGCAACGTATTAGCAACCGGAAGGTTGCTAGTTCGAAACTAGGTCCAACCAAAGAGTTCCGTGTACGCGGAGGCTTGTGCACATTAAATCTGTCATGGCCTCAAAAGTCCTGATGTTGGCGTGGTGTGGAGGTTTGGAGAGTGGAGTGCCAGCTCAGGTGTTGTTCTCGTCAGCTGACCGTGATTCAAAATTACGAGGCATTGCCCTTGGACCTTTCCCTTAGGGATTGATCCCGAACCGTCACCAATAGCCCGTTGTGTTGCTCCAGTGCGACGTTAATTAACTACCTTCCTACCAGGGGAAGTCAGGTTAGCTATGGTTCGGTGGGTTTGGGCACTGGACTAGCAATTTGTGACTTTTAGATACCCCAGGTTAGATTGCTCCCTTAGTGTATTTCTGCATCACTAAAGCTATTCCTATGGTACATGTCCATTTGAGTGACATTCTTTGGCTCAACTTGGCAAAATAAGACCTTTGTTCATTCAAACCTAATCAACTCAGCCCATGAAAGTAAAAGTCACCGTTTCGTTTTTATTTGGGGGCTGCGGTAGCTCAGTCGAAAGAGCAACGTATTAGCAACCGGAGGGTCGCGAGTTCGAAACTTGGTCCGACCAAAGACGTGTCCACGGGGGCTGATGCACGTTAAATGTCGTGGTTTGAAATGTCCTCGCGTTGGCGTGGTGTGGAAGGTTGGAGAGTCGGTGCCATCTAGCTCATGTGTTGACCTCCTCATCTGACCGTGATTCAAAATTACTAGGTGTTGCCCTCGGTTCTTTCGCTTCAGGATTGATCCCGGACCGTCACCAATTGCCCGTTGTGTTGCTCCAGTGTGACGTTAATTAACTACCTTCCTACCTTGATATTTGTGTTTAACTTTCATTACTTTCAAGTTTCCCCATCAGCTAAATAGAATTCACTAAAACATGGGGAAATTCAAGTTATTTCTGAAGTAGGATGAGGTGATGAAAGTTAGAATCTTTAAAGTTAATATTGAACTAATTACCACTCTACCGGTAATTGTTTAAAAAAATATGCTTTCACCACGCAAGTTCGAATCCAATCAAAGACCAACGTGTACACGGAGGCTGGTGCACGTTAAATCTGTCATGACTTCAAATGTTCTCACTTTGGCGTGGTGTGAAAGTTTGGAGAGTGGGGTACCAGCTCAAGTGTGACCTCGTCATCTGACCGTGATTCAAAATTATGTGGTCTTGTCTTCGCATCGTTCCCTCAGGGGTTGATCCCGAACAGTCGCCAATAGCGCGTTGTGTTGCCCCAGTGCGACGTTAATTAAAATACCTACCATGCCTACCTTTTACCACGCACTCCCAGAACCTTTATTAATGTTTACACAGTTATTTGTTTTAAAGTTCATTAAAGTTTAACAAAAATATTTAAAAATAATTTTGTTGAAAGTTTAATGAATAATGTTTTCAGTTATTCATTAAAACTTTCCACTGTTGGGGTTTCATGGATCACTTACCCCACATGATAGGGCAAATGTATACCATGGACTATGTAGTATTTGCAATGTCATAGCATCAAGAGTGGTGCAAGAGCATATAATTTCATTTATGCCCTTCTTCGGTCTTCGCAGCTTCCCTGCCGAAATTCTAAGCGCTCTAGCGGTGAAACTAATCTATTGAACTCCATTCAAGCATTCCGAAGTAGGTGGTTACTTTAATAGAGTTTCACAGACTGGTTTTGTATTCAGTGGACGCACTTACCTCTTATAATTAGATAAATTATCTTTTTATGTTCTCTCTTTTCCTCTCTTTTACGCGATTTTTCTCTAGGAATCCATTGCTTGTTGAGTACGCCTTCGTACTTTATGAATGTGATACTTGGCAGAGCAACTTAAATTTATTTATTTATAGACTCAAATAGAGATTACTCCCATTACTTGACAACGAGAACGGTTCAGAACTAGAGAGCAAGCAACAAACAATAAAACAAAAAGCAAATGCGTTGTATAAACACAATGCTAATAATTACATAGAAGAAACTAACGGAAAAGAAAATCGCGATCGAAACATACGACTTCAGAAAACAACTGTTAAAATTTCAGTTGTCGAACGAGAAAGTTGGAAAAACTACTAAATCACCAATATCTAGGGTCGGGGTTAACTACTGATTGTTCTGACAAATTTTGCGGTTGGTTTTTGAAGTAATTTTTGCTGAAACTTTTTACGAGTATTACGTAAGGTAAATCTGCATGACACCTGAACTTATGTCTAAGCTAGAAGACCCACTTATAGCATCTGCTCAATTTCAACACTATCAATTTCTTGCATCAATTTATGTTAGTGTCGTAACTTTTTGTACCTTATTTAAACCCATTTATAATCGATATAAGTGTTGTTATGTCCATTTCATACCTCCAAGTGGAATAAAATTGGTAAAAAATATGAAACAGCATTTCGTTTACTTCTTACAGGGTTAATTCTTATTTCCAATAAGTGAGTGGCAAAGGTTCATAATACAGTGTCATGTTACCCCAATTAGCTTCTGGACGTCCACTCAATTGCATCTCATTTACTTGAAAGGTGATTCGGTATATTTTAACATTCAAATCTACTTTCTCATTTGTTCACATTTTCTATGCTGCATTGACTTCTATCTTCTAGAATCAACATTACCTTCTGTTATCAGACGGCAGAAAAATTTCATTTGTATGTCGAGCACTTTCAAGTATTTTTATATTTCATATCTTCACTGTTCAAATTCATATGGATTCCGTAGCGTTAATAGATTATATATGCCCATGTATATAGTAGATGACTCCATTAGTGTTCCATAGTGTATATAGATTACGAGTTTCAAACAGCTTATCTCATCTGTTTTGAGCCTCTGATCAACATGAACGCATTATTCCACCATGCAATTTGCAATCTCCCTACACGGGTTCCAATCAGCTTCAGACTTCTTGATGAATAGAAACATTCCTAGAATTCTTTTAACGTAGTTAGTTCTAGAATGTGGCTATTCAGTCATTATGTATGATGTAGGGTAAAAGCAATAGTGCTCTACTAGGAAATCTCGTCATAGGGTTAAATAATCAAAATACATTTTCCGGAAAATCTACTTCCCGATCATACGTTTTCGACATGTTTTGTATAACATCGCATTTGTATTTTTAGCGATTACTCGTACACATATGTGTCTAAGAATCTGAAATATTTAAAAAACGAATAACATTCTGTGGATAAAAATAATCTTTGCCGTCACTACTTAAGTATGGTACCCAAATTGCTGAAATCTGGAATTTTGAAGTTATAGTTGTGATTTTTGGTATTCAGGTAGATTTTAAGTATAGTATACAAAATGTGAATTGAAAATTTAAAAAATTAAAAACAATTAATTTAAAAAAATTAAAATTTTAAAAATTTGAAGTTTTCTTTTTGATATAAGCAGAAAAATAATTTGCTAAAATTTTAATTTGAACATTTTTTAACATAAAAATATGTAAGAAATAAATTGTCTTCACAGTTTTTGTAAACATGAATCAGAAAAAATTGATAAAAAATAATGTAAAAAAACGTGATTTTGCACCACAAATATTGTTTTCAAAAATCATAATAAAAAAAAACACATATTTCAGCAATTCCTGAAAACAAATTAAAGAAATATGTATATATATATATATATATATATATATATATATAAAACAATTGTTCCAAATTTCATTCATATCTGTGTAGTAGAATTTGACTTATAACAATTCAAATTTATAAAAATATCAAAAATCCCTTCTATGAGAAAAGAGGCATTAAAGTTTTAAAATTATGCAAAATAGCTGTTTATGAAGATATTCATCTGAAATTTGTTTCAGTAATCTTTGACACACAAGAATTATATTCCAAGTTTTAATTTTAACAGAATGTTCATATATGTACACAAAATAAATTTTAAAAATTGAAAAGATAAAAAAATTTCATCAGAATTTTTACATACAGAGAAAAATATTAAAATTGCTGCTGTTGGACCATAATATATTATAACATAAAATATAGATCTACTAACAACAAAATATATTTAACAGCATATTCAACAATAGCCGTTTTCGAAATCGAAACTAGCGTCAAATTTTTCACATCAAATATCCAATTTACATTCAAAATGAGCAATCCAAAAGATACTAACAAGTGTTAGCTAATATATTTTACTTCGCTTCTTTCCTCCTACCAAAGAAACATCATTTTCAACTGAGAGAAATAGATATGTAGAGGTTTAACTTTCGTTTGTTTATGTTACAGTAGGGTAGACGAAAATGGGCGTGGCTGGTGACAACCTTCAGTACTTCAATTTTTAACATTTTAATATAATCGGTCCTATTTAACGTAGCAAGATGAATTTGGTGTCATTGGAAACAGAAAAAATTCTGAACATTTTTAAACAATAAAAAATACTGCGATTTTTCAGGATTTTTTGAGTACCATACCCCGTTAATGCAAAATAATTAAATCGAATAAACTACTTATTTTAAGAGTTTGAAGCGAAAACCGATAGAAAATACACTCATTAAAATAGATTTTTACGAATTAAGCTATTCCAGCTTTAAGATTATCTTCAAAAAGAAAATCATCACATAAAAATCTGGATTGTATTTGCATATAATTTACAAATGGGAGGATATAATGATATTCTCGGTTCTTAATTTATTTTAACTTTAACTATAGTAATAGTTTTCCCTTGAATCACAAGTAAAATTTATTCAAGCTAAAAATTTATGTGCGCTCAGAAATTTCGTGTATTTTTTCGGCAGATTTGACTCTCGAGCAGAATCGTGTGATGCTCGACACAGTCGTTGCCAAACAACCAACACAAATTAGGCTTTCTTACGTGCTACACAAGAAAAATATATAGATGTCTTCTGAGATGTCTCTACCGAGCCGTTTATATGTAGCATCTGCTTCAGATATGTGGTATTTAACTGATAACCCACGAAGGCTGAGGATTTCTCAATGAACTTTATTGAAGTGCGATTGAAGCCAATCTCTGCAGATTTCGGATGCATCTACGTGAATTTGTTTGACTCTCCGAGGGTCATACATTGATGTCTACTTGACTTTTCCATATTTTAGACTTCTCGACCAATAGCATCCTTTCTTTCTTTTGACCAATTAATGTGCTATTTAGTCATGTGTGTCGTAGGGTAATACGATAGTATACTACTATAAAATTTACTAAAGCACAGAGGGTTAAATCCGGTGAAAAATATTTTGGAAATTTTTTCGTCGGTAGATTTGATTGGCGAGCGGAATCACGTGATTCTTGACTTAGTCATTCCCAAACACCAAATACACCAATAAGTTGGGCGGTTTTTACGTAAGAGAAATATAAACATATATATTACTTCTAAGATGTATCTATTGAGCTGTTTATTGGTGGCGTCTGCTTCAGTTATCCGGTACTTTAGAGATAACCCACATAAGCGGAAGCTCATTTCCCCATGAACTTCTTTGAAGTGCGATTGAAGTGAAGGTCTCAGCAGATTTCGGAAACATCTAAGCGGATTTACGGGAACTTGTTATCCTCATACCCAGTGTCCTTTAGAAGCTTTAGACGAGTTCCTCGAGTTCCAAGAACTGAATCATTGTCTCTAAACTATTTTTTCCCTTTAACGAAATCGGATCTGAGAACATTTAATGATCTCAGCTAAGGGTCATACATGTGTTGTAATTTTTAGTCTATGTACGAACCTCACACATATGTATAACAAAATGTAATATATATTTGTTAGCTCATAAGTTTCTTATTTAATATAAGGTTTTAAGTAATATTCATAGGAAAACTGAGTCCAAGACTATATGTTGGAAGTTCATTTTTTTCTGAAAATGAACTAACAGGATATTCGTAATCACTCCAAAACTCAAAATCGACTTCGTAATAGTCAACTTAGAAAAACCTTTTGTAGTTTGTCTTACAGTAGGAGTGATATGAATATGAAATGGATTACATGGATGCATCATATATCATGGACACATATTTGTGTCCGAAGTAAATTGTAAAAGCTATTTAAAAGTAACTTAAATGATGCTTGTATTTTTCTCTGATACAGAAGTGATTAGTCGGATCATTTTCCATCAACATTTAACCAATTCAACCCGAGCAACGATGGGTAAATCTGCACGTTATTTTATAATATTAAGTTTTTTAAGTTAATGTCATTATCGCACCGAATGCCCATATGCTTTGTTTTTTAATTACCTTATTTCAGCTCTCTTTTAATTTTTCATAGCTTTCCACTTACAGATTCACTTTGCAACTGAATACATTACACTTTCGTTGTTCACATAACAACGAAAGTGAATACACTTTCGTTTGTTATGTGAACGAAACTTCACAACATAAATTTTTATTTCTAGTGCAAGTTTATGGATATCATGACCTTTCAAATATTCCATTGACGAGTATTGTTGCAATCTTTCGTCGCGTTATAAGCGAGCATATTATAAAAGTTTCATTGGAATTCATACATGAAACTTTTCAGAGTAAAACCAAAAGTTCTCAGCTTTTAATTACGTATCCATATTTCTTGAAATAGCAGGTACTTCATCTAGTATAATAACAATCAGAGTAATCCGCGCTTTTGACGTACCTCGTAAATTCTATCATTGAATGAGTTCTGTGCCGGGTAAACTTTTTCGGAGGGCTGCATTTTATGTATTTACTTTTGATTTGCTACTTTTTGAAATATTAATTGTTTTAGGAATGAGCATCATCTAGGAATATCTGGTCTGCGAGCCGGGAAAAACATTTCGGAGGGTCGTATCTGGCCGGAACGCCGAGGAAAGCTTGTCGGAGACCCTTATCTCGTGAACCTGATAAAAAAAATTTGGAGGCCGTATCAATCCTGCGGGTCGGTCAAATGCATCCGGAAGGGAGTATAAGATTTTGGGGCCGGTTAATCTATTCCGAGGGCCGTACCTCGTTTGAGGGACTAAAAAATTATTTAGGAGACAGTATCTAGTCTACAGGTCTGTTAAAAATATTTGGAGGCCACATCGGATTTGCGGGCTGGTTAAAAGTATCCATAAGGCCGTATCTAATCTGCGGGCCTAAGAAAATAACATTTGGAGGGCAGTTGGACTGTGGTCAGAGAAACCTATCTGGAGAAAAGTATCCAGTCTGAGGGCTTGATACAAATATTGTGTCGATGCGAATGAAATGTCAGGGAAATGACCATCACACTTCGATGGCGATAATTGAAAAATACAGTACCTGACCCACTAGAAATAATCTCCCTCTGAATTGACACAATGTTGCCACTTGTCTGACAAGGCCATGATCCCGGAACAAAAAAAAGTGTTGTGGCTGGGATGCGAAGAAGTCATCAACTGCACGGTGAGCCTCCGTATCTAGGGTGAATCGTTTCCCAGAAAGAAAGCAATCCAGGTGACGAAACAGATGAAAATCTGTAGGGGACAAGTCAGGGGAATAGGGGAATGAGACATCGCTTCATAGCTCAACTCACGTAGTGTCAGCATCGTCTGTTGTGCGACATGAGGACGGGCATTATCTTGTAAGAGGAGAACGCCATGCCTGTTTACCAAATCCGGTTGTTTCACCATCAATTTCCGGTGCATCTGTCGTAATTCATCACAATATCGTTCTGACGTGATGGTTTGGCCACTTAGCAGGAAACTGCGATGAATTATTTCAGCTGTAGATCACCATACAAGAATCATAATCTTCCTGGGATGTAAGGGTGGCTTGGGATAGCGTCCAGGAGGCTGTGCTTTGCTCAACCATTGAGCAGATCGTTTCCGATTGTCATAAAGGACCCATTTCTCGTCGCAAGTAACGATTCGCTGCAGTAGAGGTTCTCTTTCATTCATGGAAAGAGCGATGCAGACTTCCAAACATCTCATCTTGTTGACAGTTAATTGTCAATTGATGAGGCACCCAAGAATCCATCTTTTTTACCTTAGTGCAGCCAGACAACGAACAATTGTAGTGTGGTGGGCACTTAACTCGGCCTCTATCTCACGACATGTTTTCCGCGGTTCAGCTTCAACCACACTTAGCAGAAAATCGTCAGAAACTGCAACTTTTCGGTGACCAGTTGATTTGTTTTTCAGGTCCATATCTCCACTTCGAAACTTCACAAACCATCGCCGAATGGTTCGTTCATTGGTTGTATTCTCTCCGAATGCTGTGTTAATATTTCGAGCAGCAACTGCAGCAGAATGTCTCAGTTTAAATTCCTAAAGTAAGATGACTCTCAAATCTGAGTTTTCCATGTCGAATTTGGAAGCACCTTACGCCCAAACAAATTAAATCTGGAACTTATACTTCACACGCGTGATAGCTATTTACAGTAGCTCTGGTTACGTAAGATTCCGGAAACTTGTAGGTAATTACTTTTAGCTGTATGGGGGGTCATTCCCAAATCTATTTCTCATCGGACATTTCATTCGCTCTGACCCAATACTTGGAAAGCCATATCGGTCTGCTGGCCTGACAAAAAAAACCTGGAGCTATATATGATCTCCGGGATTGAAATCAATCCGTTCTCCACAGTTTATTTATTTTACGCTTACGGTTCTTTATCTTACACGTATGGTCTTGTTAAGTTAAAACAGACCTCGACGAAAATAGCTATTTCTCAAATAACTAAAAATAATTACCAGATAAAATAACTTGATGCATTCTAAAACACTTTCGGCAACACTCATTTTATTATCTAACTGCACCGCCGTTAAAAATTAATATCACCCACAGACACAAACAATAGCTCGACTTAGACCCCAACGGCTATGAATCTCCGAAACGAGGAACAAAAACACACACTGCCGCTATCTGCGCGTTTAAAATTAAAGCAGATATCGGCTTAACGAGCTACAAAATGCTAAAGAGGGAGATAAACCAGGAGAGGAAATTTTTCGGAGTTTTGCGGGGGAAAGTCATTGTCCATTATCGGTCCCATGGTGGCGCAAATGGGGTTGTGGAGGACTCAAGGGTCTCCTTAAAGTTTACTGTGATCCATAATAAACCATCCAGCGTATGTTTGCATGCCGCTGGGTTCTGTGTCCCTGTGTTTGGTTTGATTTATGCTGGCTCTCCTTTCCTTCAGAAGTTCTGTGGTAGCGTTTAATGCATAATTGCCCGCTTGGGATCTTTATGACCAGTGTTTGATCGCAATAAGCTTCTATTTGTATGTATGTGTGTATTTGTAGAGAGGTTATTTCTGCATCTTATAGCTTTTTGATTTGTTTTGTATTTGAAAAGATAAGTTCGTATTAAAAAAGTCGAATCTCTTCGACTGCAGAATATTCTGATTATTGGTTATGAATTAATGACAGACTTAACACTAACAAGACACAGACTAGTGTTAGAAAGACACGGTCTTGTCTAAGAGACAGTTCGTCTCTTTGGTTTGATTTATGCTGGCTCTCCTTTCCTCGAGAATAGCCAGTTGTGTTGCTCAAGTGAATATTAATTAACTACCTACCTACCTACCTTTTTTGTAGACGTTTTGTGGTAGCGTGTAATGTGTAATTGCCCGCTTGGGATCTTTATGAACTGTATTTGATCGCAATAATAAGCTTATATTTCTATGCATGTGTGTATTTGTAAGGAGTGCTTGCGTCAAAAAATCCATTTGCTTTTTCATTTTAGAGCTTTATATTTGAAAATATAAGTTCATATAAAAAGTAGGATGTCTTCGACTACTGAACATTCTGATTATTTGTTGTGGATCAATGGCAGACTAACTGCAAAGACCGACTAGTTCTAGACAGGCAGCGAGGGTTATTTCTGCCTTTAAGAGCTTTCTGATTTGTTTGTATTTGAAAACATAAGTTCGTATAAAAATGTGGAATCTTTTCGACTACTGAATTTTCTGATTACTGGTTGTGAATTAAAGGGAGATTTAACCTCCCTGGTGGTTGCCTCGACGAGGTATGTTGTCATCAGAAAACCTGACAAGATCTTGATTTACGAAATATCTCGTAGTTGGAAAAAAACTGACCAGATGATATCTCGTCTATCAAGATCGGACAAATTTTGCTAATGATGAGATATCCCTTCATCCAGATAGTGCCGATTTTTTTATGATGACAAGACCAAGATCTTGTCAGCTTTCTTCTAATTCTTCTAACCTCGTCCATCAAGATCTGGTCAATTTTCTTATGACGAGGAACCTCGTCGAGACAACCACCAGGAGGGTTAAAGCAAGTAGAACAACGTCTTAATGGATTGTGTAAGATATACTGAAACCAAGTGGTAGAATTCGAACTAAGGATATGCGGATGATCTGATCCACGCTACCTCCAGTGAAGCTACTTTGGAACCATATTGGACCCTCATTCGACAGAAATAAAAGCGTCTCTGTGTTGATTTGCATGGTGGATTTTGTTTCTACCTTTACGGGTGGGTTGATTTACTTGATATTTGAGAGTAGAATACCTTCTACAGCCATATCGACTGATTACTGGTTCTTAATTCAAACAAAATAGTCTTAAATAATTCTGTAAATTCGATGATACCAGAAATGATTGAATTACAGAATTAACAGATTACCAGATCTACGCTTCTCTATTCCTAATAAGTTTTGGTGAACTGAATCAAAGCTAAGAGTCTTGGAAGCTAATGGGACAAGTAGGTTCAGTTCGGACTGGCATGATTTATATTGGTCTTGCATTTCTCGAGAAATTTTGTGTTAGTGGCTAATGCGCAAATACCCACGTGGAATTCTTCTGACTTTTATTTGATGGTTATATAAGCTTCTATGTGGCTGGAGGAGATTCTTTCTGCAGATAGTCTTTAGAGTGTGTTGATCTCTTTGATATTTTGAAATGGAATATATAGCTTCAACTGCTGAATCTGTTGGTTGATGTTTTTGAATTAAACGAAAGACGATGTTTTTGGTATTTTGTATGAGGGTGGATCAATAATTTTTCAATATATTAGAATAAAATTCTGCCACTAGAAAATATAATAGAAATGCTGCCACTGGAATTTATTAATTATATTCGTTCTTCTGTTAATAGCATTTCCCATTGTTGGCGGCACTACGCGTGATAACAGCCTTATAATACAATAACGCGTGATAACAGCCTAATTCATCTGTAATAAGTCAATTCATTCTATAAAAGTCCATGTCAAATTATGCACACTAAAAACATATTTTTCAAACTAGTGATGTTACTTTAAACTTGACAGTTATATTCCAATAAGTGCTTTCCTTCCAGCTCTTAATCCCATGTGATATCTACTATACTATTGGGGCATACAGAGCTGACAAAAACAACTCTTCAACGTCATATACATGACTCCTTTTTTCACCGAAGTCATTTGTTTTAATTTCAAATGAGTAAAATAAGGTGGTACGCAAGAACGAGGCTTTTGAAGCATATTCAAAAGTTAAATGTGTGTGTGTGTGGGGGCTTAAAAACACCAAATAAAATTCAATAAAACCTTATTAAAATAAATACAGTAATAAAAAGTGATTGTAAAAATGCAATTCAGAAGCACAAAAAGTAAGCATGCATAAACGAGTGAATCAACAATGAACATTATAATTAAAACATGATTGTCAATATGAAAACGAAAAACAAAATTGAAATAATTTTTCCAAGATTATTAAAACTGTTTGTATAAGATGGAAACATGGCGTTCAAAAACAAAACATAAACTAGTGATAGAAACGTAAATGAGTTGAAGTTTCGATCCAACCGCGCCTCGTGGCAAATAATCAAATCGTTGCCAGAAGAGAAATACGAATGAAGTTTCAAATTGGTGAAGGCGTCAGATATTTTTTTTTACATCGAACTTCTCATGGAATAGACGGAGCATGTGAACTGAGTCGCTATCGTAAGATCTCCGAAGGGTAAGTCACGTTAGTTGACAATTCGACTTGGACTGTTTGGATATCGGAGAGCAGACTAGTGTTTTTGATCACTCTGGATAATCCCTTTAAGTATGTATACACTAGAAATCACGAAAATTGACCAAAATATCGATCTATTTTTTAATAATTCAAAATATTGTCCAACCCCTTAGCTTTCAAACGATACCAAGATCTTGAAAATGTTCTAAATAGTTTTCTAATTATAAGGGTTTGGAATAGGTACTATGACCTTAGACAAACACGTTTCCAAAACTTTAAACTCGATTTCTGAAGAACTAGGTTTTTCAATACGATGCTTCTTTCGAACAGTGATAACTCAACAATTAATTGATCTATTATAATTACTTTTGTGTCATTATAATCTATATAATACAGTGGATGTTTTGACCCTCAGTCAAAGTTATTGGTTAAGAAATTAATTTTTAGTTGATTTTTAAATCTTGAAATTCCTGGAAAAAACTTGATTTTTTAGACTTCCTTCATGAAAAAAATTGTAAAAAATAACCTATTCCCTCTAGCAACTTGATGGAGGGTCAAAACATGAAGAATAATATTAGGAATAATTTCCAACAGGAATTGTCTTTCTGAACACATTAGAATTTCAGATATCGCTGTTCAAAAACATGCTAATTAGTTAATTATACTTAATTATATAATTAATGAGTAGCTTAATCAGAATTTTTCACACTGAAATGAGTTTAAACACAAACCAATGACTTATTGTGAAAAAACTGGATTTTTAAAGTCAAAATTTAAAAAAAAAAATGTTCTAGTGTATACATACACCTTAACCAATCAATAATTTGTTACACATTAGGATTCGTGCATTTTCCCACAACCGCGTAACAGATCTTCAAACCGAGTGACACGGAGAAATAGCATGAAGCTGCGCGAACTTTCTCCGTCTATTTCATTTGAAGGTAGGTGCTTTTTTATATAGATTGTTGAAAGAGAAGTCGTCTTGCATTATAACCTGAATAGAGTGCACATACGATCCTGTCAGCATTGCTTAGAACTTAAGACTCATATGTTAAAGCAAACCTGTTCTGGCATTTGATAATTTGGATACAATTCTCTCTGTGAATTTGTTTCGACGTCCATATTACGTGTTTTACATGTCTACGTTACATAACTTTGAATCAGTCACGCTCAAAACATTTCGAAAGGTCTTTCGAAACATCCAAACGCGAAACGCAGGTTGTTAAGTAGCAAGAGGGTATGGTTCCCTCTGGAGACCCGCAAAAAAATCCTCCTCCCAAACGTAAAGCGTCTCCCACCAAGACAAATGAACAGAAAGACTGCTGCTGTAAGCTCTCATACAACGTAACGAGTCTTGACATTCCATTGATGTTATACGGAATACGTTGCAAGTCACAGGAAAGAAACGGATATAAAAAAAGATCCAAAATCGTAAAGTGAAACTGGAACACAGTACGACAGTTTTCCTCAAATGCAAGAAAAGAAAAGCGCATTTAAAAGGTTGAACAAGAAAGAAAAGAGAAGAAAAATGTTATACTAACTCGCATGTGATCGTTTCAATGTACAAAGGGTGTCACGGTTTTCTTGGAAATATTTTTCACCTGACATTTGGACACTTCTTTCGCAAGAAATAACAAAGAAAAAGTTGTTTTTATAAATGCTCCAATGGAGTAAGAAAGAAGAAGAGCTATAAAGTTTTATTTGCCACCACAACTTTCATTTATTTTTATAGTGTCACCGTGAGCTGCATTTTTGGTATTTGTGAACGTGCCTATTTTTCTATCCTTTCTTAAGGGAGGTTCCTAATAATTGGAATACTTTTAGTAAATATTATGGAGAAATAAAATTAACCTGTTGCACTAATATACAACTAGATCTATATGTCAAAATAGATCCATGTGATGACTGATTAAGTAAACAATATGGCTGGTGGGTTGGTTTTAGGGTTTTATGACGCAAGGGCCATATTTGGCTAAGCGTGTTCAATATGTAAAAACATAAATAAAAAACAGGTTTTTTTTAAATGTTCCCAAACTAAATGTTGCCTTAACATTAAAAGCACCCATATTAGTAGTGCAACGCATCTCAATCGTAATGTATTTTTTGGAAGACTGAAGCTGAATTGCATTTACACGATTTGCTATAATTGGTGATTCTCAGACGTGTTTATGTTTATGAACACGTGTTCTTTCAAAAAATTCAGAAGGGGGAAATATTAAATATAAATATTTGTGAATATTTTTAGAAGAAAATGGTGCTCTATAAGATTTTCATATAATACAATTTAAGATAACAGTATTGACAACAAAACGTACATTGTATAAATGGAAATAAGTAAAATGTGGGTATTTATATATTTTGTTGAACTTAATAGTCACAGCTGATATGAAATTCTATACAGGTTAATGTAAAACTAATAGGTCATGTGTTGAGAAAAAAACGAAATGTCTTAAAATTAAATTAAATTGAACTGTTTTCAAATATTCATTTACAATTTGCGTTTATGAAGATAGGACTAGAATACGCTCATGTATGAAAGTGCAAGTACGAGTCTGTACATAAAGTATCAGCCATTGTAAATATAATAACAGTTTGTGCTGCATTGATGTAACTTGGCAGTCAATGAACGGAGACATTGATACACATGCGTAGAAAAGTCACGAACTCATTGGACTATTCCGTTGGGTGCTATACGCCCTTGAGTAAACGTATGTTCTGTAAGACAGTAACATTAATAATAAACAAACGAGTAAAGCATCAAATTTTGCTAATTGGAAATTCGAAAATTGACAAACTTGGAAATGCGTCCCCAGAAACTATTCAGATGATTAAGGAGTCTTCCCAATGGAAGACGCCTAGTTCTCCACTAAAGAGGGCGCGACATGTTTCCAGCAACGTCAAGACCATGTTGACTGTATGCTTTGATTGTGAAGACACATTGCTTCATCACAAGTACGCTCCTTCAGGTAAGACAATTGCCCTTCAAACTGGTTTCGAAGAGATATCTCATCCAAGACAAGATCGATTTTGCTAACGACGAGCCATCTTGTCCATCGACATCTGATCAGTTTTGCTAACAACGAGATACCTCGTCGACACTAAACTGTCATATTTCTCCAAGGGGAATGACAACCCAAGAAGGAAAAACAAATTGTCCCCCGAGCAGAACTGATGATAGTTCGGAACAGGTTTTGCATCTGATGCTGGCCACTACAGGGTAGTTTTCAGATCTAAGATAAACCAACAAGATAATTAATAAGGAGTAATACCTTGATGTTTCTCGCCGGTTGGAAACGACAGCGACTGAGAGTGATTGGTGATTGGGCAGATTCATCACGACAATGCGCTCACCAATTCATCACCGTCTCGAGCAAGTTTGTTTAACAAAACATGAAATCATCCACGTGGCCCAGTCTCCTTAAAAACCAGATTTGACACTCGGCGACTTCTGGCATTTCCAAAACTAAAGGGCCATGCTAAGCCCGGTTGGTAGGGCAGCGGATTAGCAACCGGAGGGTCCCAAGTTCGAACCCCTATCCAACCAAAGGCCGTCATGTGCGTTGGAGCCGGTGCGCGTTAAATCTTTAAATCTTGCCAAGACCTCAGATGTTCTCACATTGACATGGTGTGAACGTTTGGAGAGAGGATGCCAGCTCAGGTGTTGACCTTGTCATTTGACCGTGGTTCAAAATTGTTGCTCCAATACAACGGTAATTCAACTACCACCTAACCAACCCAATGCTTAAATCTACTCTGAAGGATAAGACCGTGAACTCAATGCGGGAGAACACAACGAGTCTGACGGTGGTTGCGAAAATTGACTTTGCGGAGCGTTCTGAAAAGTGCAACAGACGCTGGGGGAGTGTCTGACGGCACAAGGTGCCTTATTCGAAGGAGACTAAGAAAATAAAATATAAAAAAAATTAAATATAGGAAATAAAAAAATAATTCGAAACATTTTCTACAAAATAATACCATTATTTTGTTTGAACTCCTAGAAGAAATCAAATCCATTATTTTCATCTTTCTATATTTAAAGGATACGATAGTGAATTCGTGACTAGCTAGCGATATTTGCTATACTAATATAATATAATATCTAATAACTTATATTTTCACAAAGTAAGGAAGATTTTATTATCATAAAAGTAATTGAAATGTATTTAACACATAATAATCAACTGAAGGTAGCAAAAGTATTTGCAATCTTAATCAAAAGATAAGATGTGTCAATATAAAGGAGACGCAAAACTTACTTTTCATTCGACTCGAAATCTATTTTTAGAAATTGGATTTCAATCTCAAACTCGAATAAATGCAATATATTGAAACATGTATGTGAAATGAATTACCTCAAAACGGTACCAGAATAATCTTCAAACATCGGATTAAATAGAAATGAGATGCATTCTAAGTGGGATCAATACAAATGAAGAGTATATTCTTGGTTTGCCAATTTATAAGTTCTGAGATTTATATCTATATAATATTTACTTTTAATGTAACAGATTTGAAAAAGTCATTTTAATTTATTATAAATTTGAACTCACTTCTGTATTAAAATTAATATTATCTATATCTAGACTAAATAAATAACACTGAAACGTCTTTCATCATTCTGAACCGAAAATATTCTTTGTTATACATTTTTCACTTAATGTAAAGCAAAAATTAAGGGAGACTAGCTTCGACCAATCGAATCAGGAGGAAAGAAAGACTAATTTCGATCAACCAAAGTTTGCTGTGTATCTAAACTTTAAACAGTGTTTATGTATATTGTAATACACAATACAGAAATATCAGGTTAATATTTTAAAACTAAGTTATACTTTATTTGAATTCACATAAACTCAACCTACAAGACAAATATTTACAAGGACTACTTGCGCACAACTTTCAGTCAACTCATGCATTTTCTACCAAAATAATGACTGAAACGGTTAAAAAAGTACTTAATTTAAAATTAAAACCGAAAAATGTAACTCAAGTAAAAGAAAAATGTGAAATAATTAATTAATATTTCGCTTAATTGATTTTAGCAAAATTCCTCTCATATCGGATATCCAACATTTTGAAATTAAGTGTGTGTGTAAAAAAAGAGCTTATTTCGAAGTTCCATTAATCAATTTCATTCCCATTTTCAAGCAAGTTTAGTATCTAAAGAGTGTACGAAGTGTTTAAAATTCTCACTCTGAGAAAAATGCGATTAAAGTTAAATTGAAAGAGTTTAAACTGAAATAGGTATGTCAAAAAAATTTTAAATGTGAAAAAACTAATGCTAATTTTTTATGATGTTCTGTTTACCAAAAATGGAACATTTCAGACTTTCGAAGTACATTGAAATTGATAAATCGATTTTTTGAAGTTCTAAAGGTACTGTGCTTAATTATACAAAATAGAAATAGATTACTAGAAAAAATAAACTAGAAATGAGATTCTTAAAATAAATTATTCTATGAGCTAATTAAAGCAAACATTTTATACTGAATTTTGAAGTAGAGTTATTAATTGCCCCGTAATGAAGAAACTATTTTTTAAAGGAAATTAATATTACGATTGCGTTTTTACTTGAAATGTTTTAGTTTCAGCTTATTTTAAATTAATAATCTAGTAAGATATAAAAAACTCACAGAAAAAATTTCTACCTATGGTCAAAATTATAAAACAGTATTAATGTATGGATTTATATATCCACTAAAGAAGAAATTCATTTAAAAAGTTTCACTTAGTAAAGTCATGAATTAGATATTTTTATGCCACTGTTGTTTTTTACAGAGAAACGTTTTGGTATCACAATTCTGAAAAATTTAAAGTTTGCTTTTGATTTAACGTAAACCAACTGTGGAGATTTTTTGTACTAAAGTTCTCATTTTCCTTCAAGTAATTTAAAAAGTTTTTTCGGTGGATGAAACATATGAAATGCTTGTATGCTTAGATTAATTTTCATTTTACAGTAAAGATACATGGACTCTTAGATTCACTTTGATGTTCATATTTCATAAATGTTATGGCGTATAAATGTTTTTCTTTTAAATTTATTAATGTGCTATTTTTGAGAAGTAAGCTATAAAGCAATTTTTTCATCGGGTATTCAAAGATAAACTTCTAAATTTCGCAAATATATGTAACTCGGTTTATTATTTCGACATCAAACGGATATGATTAATAATTTAAATTCAACCGCTTGACAATTTTGCCGCTTAGTCATATA
Organism: Meta bourneti; assembly: GCA_933210815.1. Lineage (NCBI taxonomy): Eukaryota > Metazoa > Arthropoda > Arachnida > Araneae > Tetragnathidae > Meta > Meta bourneti. Next base: position 72,999,938 of record OW119930.1, read on the forward strand.
TATGTTTGATTTGTGCTATGGGGTTGCATTATGTTTCTGAAACTACATGGAGGAACTCGCCACTCTAATGCAATTATTTAGCATTTTGAGTACAGAAGGCAATGGGCAATCTGGAAGATAGAAATCATCGCTGAAAAGGAAATTTCAGAGATAATAGACCTAGACTTCAAAAAATACCTAATTGCCTTTGAACAAATGAATGGGATGCAAATGAAGCAAACTTTCAAAAGCTGCTTATAATACGAACTAAGGTGTGCTTTTTGCCATGTGGGTATTTGAAATACGAATACCCATGATTAAGAAGAATCAAATATTGCTCTATATCTTGGATTTTTATTTCATCTAAAGGCATAAAACGGGTATATTGATGCTTAAATTCATTATAAATAGATTTAAATATGTATTAGATGAGAGTATAATTGTACTGTAAATAGACAAATAATTCAGAAATTTAGCGAAAATGCTATGTGCTAATCTACTAGTCTATACATATAAAGCAGAGTTGGCGTCTGTCTGTATGTTCTCTATACAAATCTACACCTTTTACCAATCTGCACCAAATTTGATACAGTTATACTTTGGAGCCCTCTGCGAGTAACGCAAGATACATATTAACCCCCGTTCTCTTTCAACTAGGTGGGGCTAAATCAATTCGAAATTGCCACTGGAAAAACATTGAGCATAAAACGATTGCGGTACGCAACTCTGTTTTACCAGTATTGATCGAAAATCAAATTTTCTAATAAAATTGTTTTACCAGTATTGCTCGAAACACGATTTTTCCCGAAGAGTTATATTTAAACAATTTAAAATTCGAATTATTTTTGAATTGATTTTTTATTTCTTTCCACAATATAAATAATTTAGGAATATTTGAATGATGAAAAATGGATAGTTAAAATACTTAATTTTACATAACTTGCATTTTGTAATGGAACACGAAAACCAAAACAAAAACTCATTGATCATAAAAGCGTAATTTTGCAATTCGGTATCTGGAAATGCCAGAATTAATGTTTTATTTTATAAATTAGATTTAGAATTCCGTGTTTGCGTATTTGAGTTAAGACAGAAATGTTGCTGTCATATTTGAGCATTTCTAAGCTTTGTAAATTTGTGTTCTTTTTGTAAATAATTCATTATTGTCTATCAATATTTTTCAAGCGTCTTTTCCGAATTTCTCTATTTCAGAATATTCTCGTGACGTCGAAATTCAACACGCTTGCTCAGATCTTTCGTTTTTCAGAATTCTACATTTTCAATGACCAGAATTTCGTTTCTGTTTGTATTTATGTGTTCCATTCCTTTCCATTATGCAGATATATTATTAAGGAGTTAAGGGGACAGGGTACCCTTAAAATGATCAAAATATCGAAAAAAAATTTATTGCTTTATTTTAACTATACAACTCTTCTGAATATCTATGCAAAATTTCATAGTTCTAGCAACATTATTTCAGGAGTTATTTAAGTTTTTTTCTCTTGGATGTAATATACTGAAACCAAAAATTAAAACTTTAAATGGCTTTTTCTTAGCTTTCTGTTTTTGATGACTATGAAGTAATCAAATTGCTAAGGCTTTTTAAAAATTTAATTTAGAGGTTTGAAACTTTTTGTAGTTGTTCACAATAGTGTATTTGACAATTCTGTGCGTGCGATAAGAATTTGGATTAAAAGTTTTTTTTAAAACATTGCGAAACTAAAATATTCATGGTTTTTAGTTTTTCACAGTATTTTTTAGAAAAAAATTCTAGAAAAATAAATAATCAGAATACATGCAAACCCATGAACAGAATTGTGTAAAATACTGCAATGAATAGAAAAGTGTAAAAAAAATTTAAAAAAGATGATATTTAAAAAGTAGTAGGGATTTTAAAATGTTGATTTTTTTTCAAAAAAATTAAATTTCTGAATTATTGCTTTATTAAAATTAAATTTTTTCGCCTGAAATATTCATTTTATGTGCATTTCAATATTATATACTAAAAAAGTTTGCTACACATATGAAAACAAAAAAAATTGTTCAAAGGGTACCGTGTCCCCTTAAATTGCAATGAATTATTTTTATTTTCTGCTAAATACCACTAGACATGGGTATTTTCTTGGTCGTATATGTATATTTCGACGAACTTTTATTAAGACTTTGGTTAAATACATAATACACTGCTGGCCACCCAAATTGCAACACCAAGAAAGACAAGAGATATCACAACAAAATTTATTTTGTAGATAACATGTTGACCAAGTATCAAATGATTAAATTTATAGACTTCTGTGAAGTGTGGTTCCTGCCAAAATCAGTAGCCAGAGTAGCCGCCATTGTTGGAGATCACCGCTGCCACACGCCTCGGCATTGATTCAAAGAGACTTTGGATGTGTTCTTGGGGTACAGCAGACCAAGCAGCTTCCACACGTTGCCAAAGTTGATCTGGTGTGGCAGCTGGGGATGTATTCTGGGTCAATCGTTGAGCAACCATGGACCACATGTTTTCTATCGGCGAAAGATCCGGAGAGCGAGCTGGCCAGGGAAGCAATTCAATCTGGCGATTGACGAAGAACCCTTGGACAATGCGTGCCACGTGTGGTCGCGCATTATCCTGTTGAAATATGGCTGTGGGCAAGCCCTGAAGGTAAGGAAGGACAACTGGCTCCAACACCTCGGAGATGTAGCGCTGGCTGTTTAAAGTACCGGCAATGCGTACTAGAGGAGTGCGAGAGTGATATCCAATACCGCCCCATACCATAATACCCGGTGCAGGACCAGTGTGGCGGTGAATAACGCAGCTGTTCAGCATCCTCTCTCCACGGTGTCTCCAGACTCGAATCCGACCATCGTGGTGTTGCAGACAGAAGCGTGACTCGTCAGTAAAGACAATTTCATTCCATTCTGCCGTCCACATCCTTCTTTCATCGCACCATTGGCGGCGGAAACGTCTGTGGTTCTGCGTCAAGGGTAGACGAAGCAATGGACGTCTTGCGGACAGACCACTCTGCTGTAAACGGCGTCGAATGGTACGCGCAGACACTGGATGATGCGGTACAGACTGAATGTGCTGTGCTATGGTTCGTGATGTGGCTGAGCGATCCGTCATTGCCATACGCAAAAAATATGCCTGTCATCACGTGAAGTGGTGCACTGAGGTGGATGCGATCGAACACGTCGGTCCGTCGTACCCTCCTGCATCCAACGATCACATATCCGCATTACAGTTGTTTGGTTTCGTCCAACACGACTACCGATTTCCCTGAAAGATAATCCACAATCTCGGTAGGCCACTATCCTTCCTCTGTCGAACTCGGATACTTGATCAAAAGATGATCGCTGTTTTCTACGAGGTATAATTGATCGTTTTTTTGAAAAAACCACAATAAAAACACAATTGCCGTACTTGAAATCGTCGAAATCTCCAAGCCTTAAATAGCGCTTTGAAGTGGCGCCACAGGCGCGCGTGATGTGCGTCTGCGCTGAAATTCTAATCATTTGCATATCTCACCTCCGCTAATGCATGTTGTAAATTTCATATTATTTGCATGCTTCCTTCAGGGTGTTGCATTTACGGTGGCCAGCAGTGTACTTTGTACAATTGTTTCATAAAAATAAATGGAAACCTTTTTAAGGTGTATAGCTTCTTATTTTAAAATAACTAGTAAAGTTAAAATAAAATTATTCTAAAATAAGATGTTACGTTACATCAAAACGGGTAGCCATGCGCTGTAGTTCAGATATTTCTAAATGTTGACATATTTTCATTATAAGACGATTAAAATCAATTTAATTTTCATTTGTTTTCATGTTTCATTGGTGTTATTGAAAGCTGTACTCCATAGTAAAGTAACTACATCTATCATTCTAAATAGGTCTGTGGTTTCCATATGGAAACTGAGTCTCTCAATTCAAAAAGTAACTTAAGGATTAGATTTAAAACTGAATTTTTCTGTTGGAGGAAAGCGAATTTTGAATAAGACTTTGCTGATCTTGGAATAATATCATAGTAAGGAATTACGTAAAGTGCGATTGTTGAAAAATGGAAATTTTTGTCTTAAGTGACAGAAGGTCAAGGTTGCTTACTTGAAGCTGAAACTGTTCATATACAACTTAGGTACCTGAGAAGCATTGAAAGCAGTGATTTTGTAAAAAGTATAATCGATTGAGAGAGAGAGTTTGCTTTGTCTGCACTGATGATATTTTTTTAAACAAGCTCCATTATTTCACCTGCGGCTGCATAGAATTTTCATGAAAGAAATGTGTTCTTCAAAATAAATTAACCACAAATGCCGTAACAGTTTAATTTTCCATCTTCTCACAGTGATAATGTAATTCGAAAACATCGAATTCATGGTGCAAGGGTATCACAAATAATAAATATTGATTAGAAAACTGAGTGCAAGACTATACGCTGAAACTTCTTCATTTTTACTGAAAATGAACTTAATTGGCATCCGTAATCACTCCAAAACTCAAAATCGACCTCTGAAGTCATCTCAGAAAAAGCTTTTGTAGTTGCCTTATAGTAAGTAGTAAGAGTGTAATGAATATGAAATGGATTATATGGATGGATATATTATGTACACATATTTGGGTCCGAAGTAAATTGTAGAAGCTATGAAAAAGTTAAAACTATGTTAAAAAATATTTTCTGTTCATTTAAATATTGCTTGTATTTTACTATGAAATATAATCAATATTTTACCAATTCAACCCAAGCATCGGCGGGTAATTCTGCTAGTAATACATAAATTTATTTGCTCAATAACAAACTCAAATTTTCGGTGCTTCAGCTGCAACAAACTTGTTTATTTAAATCTAAAACAGAAAAGTTAACATACCCAAGGTGGGTAGGTAATTAATATCACACTGGAGTAACACGACGGGTTTATGAAAGTCCGGGATCAATCCCGAAGGGAAAGATCGAAGGACAACGCCTCGTAATTTTGAACCACGGCCAGATGACGAGAACAACACCTGACCTGTCACTCCACTCTCCAAATATCCATATCAAGCCAAAGTGACAACATTTGAGGCCACGAGAGATTTAAATTGCACCAGTCCCCGGTTGCACGACGGTCATTTACTGTACCGAGTTTCGAACTCGCAACCATCCGGTTGCTAATACGTTGCTCTTCCAACTGGGCTACCATGATCAATATCACTCCCAAGAAAATAATGCTAACAGATCTAGAGATTTCAAATTAAAAATTAAGGGTGCCATCCTAAAAAATAGATAATACAAAAAATAAGAGACATAGTTTTCAATGAATATATTCAGAATATGTCACAATAGTAAAGCTTACGAAATCCCAGTCATTTATTCCACTGCGCTAGCAACCTTCTAGTTGTAGGTGGAGCAGGTTCGATTCTTGCCAGGTGCATTGCTCCCTGGGTGTCTTTCTCTCTTCTCTGTGAGTAAAGCTTTAATTGTGTGGTGCCAATTACTTGATATTGTATATCTTGTGTCAATTACTTGATATTGTCTTGTGTCTGGCGCAGCATGACCAAATACGGCATAACCCCCCCCCAAAAAAAAATCACCCAGCCCATTTATGAGTTAAACAATGTACTTCCCCCTTACATAAAAATAAATTATCAGGTCCATGCAACTTATGACAGTTAAAAGTGCAATTTTGTGATAAAAAAAAACATCATTGATCAACATCATTTTTGTGAAACATCATTTTTGTGAAACACATCTTCGAATTCTATCACTTCTGCACGTCGCTCTCTACAACAGCAGTGGTGAATGACTATCCCAAACAAATCTGTCAGCAGAGATTCATAAATAATATATATAGTTTTCCGCCATTTTGATGTAAAGCCAAACAAAGAACAAATCCCAAGGCCAACCTAATTTAAATGGCGCAGCAGCTAAAATGAAGTGAAAAAAATTCCATGGCAACGGCTGGTCATAACATGTATTCAGGAAAACTAACGATTCTCCCCAAAGACCTATTTACCGTTTGACTTCACGTGATTTCTTCTTTGCATTTAGGTTGCTCTGCTGTTGAAATTTGAATACTCAACAAAATCAAGTACACACACAGATGTCGAACATAGAATAAACATGGGGGCGCTTGTATTTTGACAAACTTATCAACACAGACATTTGCATTTGTCAGAAGGGTCTGTTATTGTTGGAAATCTTGGCTTCTAAATATGTAACAAACATTTATGAAGTGATTCTATTCACTTATTGAAAATATTTGTTTATAGTAGGAGAATTGTATGCTCTTTCATAGATTATACTTTTTACGTGTATTCTTTTAAAAAAAAAATTCAGTTTTTAAAATGTTTTATTTTTCCAAATTACCGATTACTTTATTTGTATGAGAGAGATTTTTAGTGGTAAACAAAACAGACGATCTACAGATTTTACTGTTCAAATGCATCTTATGATACATATAGGGATTACCTTAAAATGTAGTTTTCGTGCAATTTTGGAAACGTTTGGTGTATAATCAGTGTAGACCAATCAACTATCACACATAAATTCGGAATTTATTCTCTGGAATTTTTAAAGGCGAATTGTTGAAATCACTTGAAAAACAAACCAACTGAACTCACTTTCAAAATATGTACAGAAAACACGTGTAGTAACATACATTTAGCAGCATATTTAACAGCAAATGCCTCTCATAACTTTATTCTAAAAACAATTAAGCGCAAAATCTATATAGTAATGTAAAAACGAAAAAGACATTCATAATTAATAACAACAAAAAAATTTTCAATTACATCTTGAATGCTACAAAATATTATCATAGCCTTTCATACATATCTGCTTTCACTTCAAACTATCCGTATGTAGTTTTTTAATTTATGTGTCGAAATAATTATATTTATATTTACCTCCTCAGTATTTTAGTTTCATATTCATAAGATTACTTTTCTGAAATTATATTTATTTTTGTTCGTGGAACTTGTTTTGACTCAAATCTCTCTCTACTTGCTCATGGAATGACGTCACAAATAGAACGTCACAAGCTAATTCAATTTCATAGGGCTAAAACTATATTTTTACAGACTAAACAGAAGAGAAAAGTTAACTTGCATCCTTTAGCATATGATTAAATATATAGTCTCAAGATATCTCTTGATTTTTGAAAATTTCAGATCTGAGCTATTTGGATTTATGACAGATCATCATCAACCTGTGACCTCATTCAACATTGGATCATTTGTTATAAAATGTATTGTACCGAAAATATTGCATTAATTTGTTGAATAGTAAGGGAATGATAGCTGAAATATAAATCAGACTATCTAAACAATCCTAAATCGTCTTAATAATTTTTATTTATAAATTATTAACCATTGAAAAGAAAGGTATATTCAAGGATTGTGTGTGGTGTGTGTGTTGGGGGTTATAATATTATAACTTATAACTATAAAAACTTTTTGTTAATAAAATTCATAAAATCAAGTCTTCTATCTTAAACATTTAATTACGAAAATTATCGTTTTATTCAATGATTCAATAAATAAATTCAATAATTTTTATTTTATAAACTATATGATAAGCTGTGAAAGATAAAATCCAGTTCATTATAAGTTGTATAGATTGAAGAATTGATAGCTTAGTTATTATTTACGTCTAGTTAAATATCTGAGTCATAAATTAGTACTATAACGAATTTATAAGACGGAATAGGTTCCTTACAAGACTGGTGATAAGTTAACTAAATTTTAATTAACTGGTTAAAGGTAATACGTTAACTGGGTGATACGTTAACTACAATTTATTATATAACATAAACTGTGCATACTTAAACGAAATAATTACGAGAAAAATATCTAGACTAGACTTTACAAGTCTTTGATTATATAAACTAAAAATTTGAGTCACAGAATTTATATTAATGTGCTTATCATGGTTAATTTAAAATAACGACAATACTTTTTATTTTACATTCGTATAGTTCTATTCATGGAATCTCTTCATTTCATTTATTTAGTCATTGTATGAAATCAAACAAATATTACTCCCTGAAGCATTAAAAAATCCAGTTTACTAGAGCATTGGGTTTCATATCTATACTAGCAGATCAGTTCACAGCATCTACGCTAAACTTTCTATTATTGATGGTAGAGTATCGTTATTGCATTTCATATCTTTTTTTTCAATCCATTTATAATGAATACAGCATCCATATTCAATAAATGAATTTCCCACGTCTAAGTAAAATAAAATTATCCAAAATGAATAGTATAATTTCGAATACTGTTACTGGTACTAATACTTATTTCCGATAAAATGCATGATAAAAAGTACAACAGTTATTTTACCACAATTACATTCTAAACGTCTACTTCAATTTCATCCCATTCCCTGGTTCAGAAGATTCAGCATTTTGGGCCGCTAAACCTATTTTCTAGACATATTTTTGTGCTTATTTATACATCCCAAATTGCTTCTTGCTTTTCATAATAAGACTGCTGAAGAATTTTATTGCAGTTGCGAGCTCCTCCGTGTTAATTTAGAAATATTATACAACTCCACAGCTCAAACAAGCATATTTAAACTAAGTGGGAAAATTGGCTAATGAATCCCGTAACGGTGGATTATGTTTATATCTGACAATAAGTAAATAACGTGGTTTTCTATACAACGTACCTTAGTGAAATATATGTAGAGATTGAGGACATCTTGCGTTTAAATAACAGAATTTATATTTAAAAGGATTTATTTCATGCGTCAATTTTATACCTCTTTAATTTGTCTTTCTCGCCTAGCTTATGCAAATTGTCTGCTATCTTTTGGCCATGTTTTGCTACATTTAAAAAAACGTTTTTAAAATTTATTGAATTACTAAATTAAAAATTTTTTTTGGAAACAGTTTATTATATCTACCTCATTATAAATTACCGATTACACGTGTGCAGTACCTGTGGTAATTAGGGCGAAGGTAATAAATTGATTAGTCGATTTATAGTAAACAGAATTATACTTATAGTATGGCTTCAGTATACCAGGGGTCAGTCGATTTTTAAATGGGTGTGAATGCTCATTTGGAGGGACCATACCAAAAGAATGAATATCGCCGTAGACCCTCGTTTCATACCACTACTATCGCTTTCAGCACCAAACGAACTTAGAACCAGAGCCTTCTAAAGAAGACGATTGTAGAATCGCTTTGCTTACGTTCCAACTTATCACCTAATTTAAAGAATAGGTGCGTTCAAAACCACTTGACCCGACTGCCAATTCGCGGGAACCGGGCTATAGACGTGTATGAGGGATTTTCAGTGTAAACCAACAAAACGGTCGGTCTACGAATAATTTACCTCCGGGCCCCAAATTCTCAAACATTATACATATCCGGGGTACCTTAAAATGTAGTCCATTGCAGTTTAGATAACGTTTTGCGTTTAATCTAATTGGTGTTGATCAATAAACAATTGCATATCAATTTGGAAATTATTCTTTGGGATTTTTATTGGCAAGAGCTGAAATCGTTTTCTAAAAAGAAGCTATCTGAAGTCACGCTCAGACCACGAGCAAGAAACACGGATCACTACAGAAATGCTACCACTACCAACATTTAGCTTGATCGAAAATGCCTCTAATACAGTTCATTTTTTTCATAGATTAAATTATTTATATTATGTTATTAACCCTCTAAGTGTTTTCGACGAATTATCTCGTCCATCGAGATCTGATCAGTTTTGCTAATGACAAGATATCTCGTCATCACGATATTGCGGATTTCCTTTTTGATGACGAGATCAAGATCTGGTCAGTTTTCTTCTAATGACGAGATATCTCGTCCATCAAGATCTGATCAGTTTGGCTAAAGGCGAAATACATCGTCGGTTTGAGACTAACACAAGAAGGGTGAAGTTCAAAGTCATTATTACAACCATTAAAAGATGCTTTTTATTGTATTTTAAAGCGTATTAAATTCATTGCATTATTGAATTAAGAAAATATGTTATGCATATTTTTACTGAATGGCCCATTTTCAAATAATCAAGAAAAGTCCTGTATGAATATAGATAAATCTATTTCTGGTTATAAAGAAATATGCTCCACAGTCATTCACGAATTGAAAGTCAAGACTTATGAAACGGAAAAACACCAAAATTTTGATTTATTCCCTTTTCAAAATAAACAATTCAATCTGCGGAAAAGAGTTTAGTATTCCTATTAAAAGGTGCAATAGCTTTTTGCGAAAAGCTATTTGGCAACTTCAAATTTAAAAAAATGCTTATTTTAATTTTAAGAATCAAATATCAGAATATATTTCTATGAGTATTGTAACAACTTCAAATTTAAAAAAATTAAAAAAAATTAAAAAAATTTTAATTTTAAGAATCAAATATCAGAATATATTTCTATGAGTATTGTAACACACTATCTCAGAATGTATAAACAGAATGCAAATTCCAACGAACTGTTATGTTGAATATTTATGTTTAATTAATTATATATAATGTAAATTTACTTGCATAAATTGATTAATATAATTGGTTATGAAACGCTGTTTAGCAACAATAGCATCCAAAGTATATGAAATGAACTGATTACCAAATAAACATGCAAGATACATAATTTCACATAAAAACAAGTATGTCCATTTTCAAAGGGTATGACACTTTATGAGAAGTTATTTCTTAACAATATACATTCCAATGAGAACAAATATTTGGAAATATGAAAGCTTTTGCATTTGCATGTGTACATATTTCTGCTGTGCACATTAACACATCTTTAAATGCCTACAATTCATGAGTATCCTGTCAGAATTTTATGTTTTCAGAAGTCATACTGTCTTATCAATTCTTTTTTATAAGTAATGATGTAAATTTTACTGCAGCATATTTTCTAAAATATTACATCTTGATCTGAAACTATAATATCATTTAAATTACTTGCTTTCGTAACATTCTTCAGCGGAACGTAAGATCAAACGAAATGAGAAATTCTAAGAAATGCTATTGTTGACAAAATCACAATAACGAAATAAATATTCAAAACCTTTTCCTTACAAAATCCAAGAAGCATCATTACTTGTGAAGTGGAAATCTGACGTATACATTTGAAAGATCTATCCATATTATTAAAAGATAGTATGTTGACTTAAATAAATTACTACGTGCGAAATTTTAATTAATTCCTCAAGTTAAAAACAGTTTTTAATCAGCGTTTCAAACTCCTTCTAATTTTACCATTATTTAAAGAAAATCCAAGAGATATATGTGCTAAGGAATTCGAGATAATTAATTTTTTATTCCGTTCCAAGCAAGCGATAGCGATTTGGACGATAGCAAATTACATTCTGTTCTTCTCAACGTAACGTAAATACGCAGAGATAAAATGAATTAAATAAACTTACCTTGAAGTGACGTTGCTGATGTGGGTAATTAATTGAAGATTCTTTTTTTCTCGTGAGAGATCTTGATCAGTAATTTATTTCTCTGGGTATTAGTACGTCAAGTTGAAAGCTCTGGAAGGCTTTTAACGTGGGCCGAAAAATCGTCTGAAATTTGAAATGAAACGAGTTGAGATGTATTTATTCGAAATGCCCAATCAGCATAAGAGAAAATTGAGACATTGCATGAAACAGAACATTATCAAGGAAATAAAAATAAAAATGCAGAAGCGGAAATCAGAAAAATAAAATACTATTGTGTATGTAAATAGCTGAGGTATAAATAGATCCATCTGAGACGTTCCGTTTAATTTCGTTCAACGTTAAATAAATTATAAATTCGCTTTCGGTTTTCGTAGTCTGGCGATATTCCTGGGTTTTGTGGAATTTAAGGAATTAAAATACATCATCCGTGTCAGGGCAAAAGGGGTTAAGTCAAAATGGCTACTTCTCAGACTCTTAATTTAAATATTTCTCTTTCACACAAATATTCGGGAAGGAAAAGAATGCCTTCCATAATGAAGGATGAATTTATTCTTCCGAATTATAGATTACTTTATTTGTATAAGAGAGATTTTCAGTGGTAAAAACAAAGCAGAGGGTCTACGAGGATTTTACTGTCCAAATATTCTCGCGTATATGATCAATATTAGGATTACCTTAAAATGTAGTTTATTGAAGGTTTGGAAACGTTTGAGGTTTAATCTAACTGGTGTCTACCAATCAACTACCGCATATCAATTTGATATTCAGTCTGGAATTTCCATTGTCGTAGTTCTGAAATTATATACGAAAAACTAGCCAAGGGACTTCATATGGTCAGAATGCGGACAGAAAGCACGTATCGACGTGTATTTAGCTTCACAGGAAATACTGCATTTCTTATTCAAGAGAAAGGTAGAATGAAAATGGAAGCGCAGAGAAACTTACATTTTCCGAAATATTTGAGGAGATTAATCGCACCAATCGAGAAAGTGACAAAACTAAAAAAATAATAAAATGTAAAACTTGAGGATACGGTACTAGTCCCTTGCCACATAGAGGATTAAAGCTTTTGTCGCCAAATTGCTATTTAAGTAGGCCGCCATATTGAATGTTCTCCACTTGCGTGCAAGCGGAAATGCATGTAGCAGACCTACGATGGGTTACCATATTCCAAAAGTAGTACCGATTGGCAATGGTAATTATTGCTATTTGGAGATGGTACAGTATTCTCGAATCTAATCAAGTAAATTTTACAGGAGAGCTAAAAGATTGAAAATCTTGAGTTATGATAGCTAATTTTAAAATTTGTAAAATTCTTTCGTATCTTAGATAAAAATCTATAGTAGCTTTCCTGAATAGATTGCTATGATTCGTTCGAGTTTAGTAGAATCGTTTTTCAGTTGAAAAATAAAATATATATTTTGAGTTAACCTATTTCACTTTAGAAATGTGTACAGAAGAAACACATGAATGTTTTTAAAGTGTTGTCTTCTAACACATGCCGATGACACACTTAAGCCGATGGCGACATTCTGATTATATGAAAACACAAATAACTCATTTTAAAGTTGTGAGTTCATGCTAACCGTTTTTTGAACTTTCATTCTGTATGGTGAAAATCGTTTTCGTTTATCGTTCATCTTATCAAAGCTGTAGGATTAACAATTACATCAGATTATATAAAATGCGGATAAAAATCAAGAAGACGGTACCGGTCCCTTCCCAAATTAGCTTTTAAAACTTCGTCTCCGAACGTATATTTGGATAGACTTAATGTAATCGCATTCCATAATTATCGCCAATTGGCGATGGTACAGTGATTTTGCGTTTAAACTAAATTGCATACTTACGTGATACAAAATACCAAGATAACAAACAATCGGTAATTTAAATGTGTGAAATTAGAATAACAAACAATTCTTTTAGATACTTACAAAAAATTTCAGTAAAACCAGAATTGGATAATAATCTGTTAGTTTAAACACATTTCAGTTTTATCGTTTGTAGAGATATTTATTTCATATGGATTAAGAAAATTTTGCAGGGAAAATCTAAAACACCACTTTTTAATTACCCTTTCGTAGCTGACAGATGTTACTTTGATTTAAACCACGAGGCTCACTACAATTTCAATCAAGAGACATTGTAACCAAATAATTTTATTTGGAACGTGGAAAAGAAATGCAAGTTTTAATGAGCTTTAATTCGCTTTGTAAGGGAAACTTGTGTTAAATCTTGAAATACTTTAAATAAATTCGATTAACTTCCATTAGCTTACTGGGTTCAAAAATTTCTTTGTTGTATGCTTCACTTCTTTGCATAAAAATTAATTCTACAAACACGTGTGTTAAACAAAGAACGTTCGTGGAAAGTTGGTTCAAATGCAAGGATGCAGTCCAGAAAATGAACGCGTCTTCAGCAAATGGTCATAAAATAATTAATTTCTACCTTGCTCAAATGCAAAAGTGAATGTTTTATTATCTTTATATTGTCCCTCTAATATTCGGGATATATTTATATTTCGAAAAAAATCAAGTTCAAAATAAGTGAAGAATTAAATTTAAATTCCAGAAAAATATTTTTTGGAAAAATAATTGTTTTTTTCCAGCAATACTGGTAAAATACTCTAAGCAGTCGTGATGATCAATATACATCCTAGATTCTAAGCTACCGAATTAAGATGGATAATGTGAAACTTCCACAAATTTGTAAGTGAAAGGAAATACGAGGAGTGTTCAAATGAAAAGGTACGAAACGTCGCAAAAACCAAACCGGTTGAAATTTGAATATGCCGCTTTGGGATAACGTAGTGAGACATCTAAGGAAGCGAATGCACGAGTACCGGCGTGGTTGTGCGCATGCGCGGACGCCCGCACATGACGCAGAAGAGAAGCATGCAGTTGTGTGTTCCGTCCAATTGACGCGGCAGTGCGTGTGAGGACATCATGGCGTTCACATTGCAAAATTCGACGATTGAGGAGCAGCGAGGTGTTATCAGATTTCTGATTGCGGAAGGTGTTGAACCGGTAGGTGAGACACTCCGTAGCCTACGCAAGTCCATCAAGAGCAAACGGCCTGGGCTGCTCAAGGAGGGAGTGATTCTGCTCCACGATGACGCGCGTCCACACGTCTCCAGGGTCACACAAAGTGTACTGGCCAAGTTCAAGAGGGAGCAGCTTGAGCATCCGCCCTGCAGCCCGGACATATCGCCCTACAACTTCCATCTGTTTTGTCCGCTAAAAAACATCTCAAAGGGAAGCGCTTCAACTCGGACGACGAACTGAAGGACACAATGGAGGACTGGCTCTTGTCACAGCCACATGAATTCTGGGAACAGGGAATCCTTCGGCTCGCGAAACAGTAGGATAGTTGTGCTCAGTCCTCTGGTGATTACTTTTGAATAAAGACTTCAATTATACCCGCAGTGTCGTTTCGTACCTTTTCATTTGAACACCCCTAGTACAAATAATGAATTCATTAATCCCTAATGAATGTTTAATAAAGTGTTTAACCTTTTATGAAACTGTATTGAATACATTTTATTTGATACTTGCTCTAACTCAGACACGAAAACAGGCATAAAACGGAAAGACAGACAAACTGATGTAATGATTAAGTGACTAAATGTGTGTGAGTACTTACAGTATGCAAATTTTCAGGAAAATATACCCAGCGTAACGACCCTAGTAACAAGCTCGGAATCAACCAGCTCGTGTCAACCCCGGCTGAAAATCCCGAAACATATATCGGGGTGGTCTTCCTTCCCATGGTGGTCAAATTGCCTCCAGAAGGTTTTTAGGGGTGCACGACGCCCCTCTCTGATTGAATTGTCTCCCAGGGAAACTGGCGACACAAGAGGGAACTGTTGCAGAGCTGAACCGAGGTGTTTTCTGTGGTGCTAGATCTTTACGGCCATCTGAGTTGATCCAGTTTTTCCCTTTGTGTAGCACTTACAACCTAGGGATACAAATCCCTGATTGTACATACTGTAACATATCATATTGTGAAAGAAACGTTAGTTTATTTGTAATTCTGATTGTGTCGTGTTCATTTGGCACACAACGCGGCCCATTACGTTACACCAACCGTTTGGTAAGGTCACACACATACAAGCTGACACTAAACGCAGAACCTACTTATTTTCCATTAGAATGAAGCAAAACGGATAAATAACTGGAAATGAAATAAATATTCAATGTATAAACAAGCACCACTTTTATTTATATAAAAATGAATATCGACATGAAGAGAATATTCCATACCTCCGGATGAAAAAAAAATAATCAAAAATTAAAAGTATCACTTCGGCTTATAACTCTGAGTTTTTAGAAGAAAAATGTCAACCAACGAGAAAGTCGAAGCCAGCTTAAGCATAGATGGTACATGTTGCATTGAAAATCAAAACCATAAAATCCACCATAATTCATTAATTAAAACCATAATTCATTAATTAAAACCACAATTCATTAAGTAAAACCATAATTCATAAATAGACGGTGTAAAGAAGTTGGGCTCGAAGTTAACTCAAGTCGTGTGGTCGTGGTAATTGCTTTAACTGCCTTGTATTGAAACATGATGCATCAGGATTGTTGTGCTTTCACCACCTCCAAGTGGTTTCTACGATATATCTCGTCCATCAAGATTTAACCAATTTCAAAATTGACGATATTTCTTATTGAGATATTGCCGATTTTTTATGATGTCGAGATAACGAACTTGTCAGTTTTCTCTAATGAAGAGATATCTCGTTCATCAAGATTTGGTCGTTCGCTTATGGAGTCGAAACAACCATCAGGTAAGTAGGTAAGAAAGTAGTTGAATTAACGTCGCACTGGATCAGCACAACGGGATTTTGGTGACGGTCCGGTATCAATCCCGAAACAAAAGTCCGAGAATAACATCTTTTTCATTTTGAACCATGGTCAGATGACGAGGACCGTCTCCCAATAGAAGGTCGATGCGTGTAGCTCATTTTTGAAATCACTAGATAATTAGGAAAACGTTATAATATCATATAGTCACAATAAACGGGATAATTTGGTTTTGAGTGGCTTATTTTACGATTTCAAAGGACGCGTTTCGGAAAAAGATCTCAAAGTGAGAGAGAAATTACTCAAATCGCTTAGAAAATCCCCAGAAATATTTTATTGATTAATATAAATATTATCAAATTTAAAAAATAAAAAATTTGGGCAATATATAGGTATTGAGGTTCCTTAACAGTCCAGATGGTTTCGACGAGATATCTTGTCAATCAAAATCAGAGAAATTTTGTTGATGAAGAGATATTTCGCCATCACGATAATGCCGATTTTTTAAGAATGACAGGATCTAGATCTGGGCAGTTTTTTCTAATGAGATATCTCGTCCATCTTGTCAGTTTTGGTAATGACGAGATACCTCGATGAGACAACCAACAAGGCGGTTAAGTGCTGTGTACATTTTTGATTCATAACAAAAAATTAACAAAACAAACGTACACATTATCGTACGAAAAATAATAGCCAAATGAACTACTTCAGAAAAATGTCGCCAATATTGAAAAATATTGAGTCCAAAAAGCGTCTATGGCTATTTTGATGGGATTGAACACCTATGCTGAGCCAGGAATACCTTTTTCTGAGTAAGCTGTTTCAGGTTATGTGCTTACGCGTAGACGTGTGATCACATGAACACCGTGACTCGAAAAAACTTATAAAAGTGGGTTAGTTAATTGGAGGCGTTGACATGGAAAAGCATGTAAGTCCCAAAAAATCGAAAATTAATTTTTTGGCGGATAAGATAGTAAGAACCCATGCCAGTGTCATGATAAAACGAGTAAGTCGCTAGAAGAAGTAATTCAGTTTCTGCAGCCCTTTTAGTTTATACAAATACAATCCTTTTTAACAGGCTCACAAACGGTTATTTGCTTGTCTTTTAAAATTTGGAGTTTGTGACTTACAATGCTTTTCCATGACTACGCCTCAATTGTTTTCTTGGGTTTTATGGCGCAAGGAGCATATTTCGCCAAGCTTCACCAAACATCAAGTAAATGGGCTCGCATATAAGAAGCTTTACAGACGCAAAAGAGAGAAATACACTCAGGGAGGAACTGAACCTGACAGAAATCAAATCGGCACCTCCTACTCACTAGCGCAGCTGGTAAACCACTGAGCCATAGCGACCTTCATAAAAGTGTTTGTCAGACACATGATGACATTGTTAACAACTAAAAAATTAATAATTCAAATACCAAGCATACGTTTGACAACTCACTCATGCAATGTTATTGACATGCACGAATTAACTGTAAAATTATATTAATAAACTTAAGATTACCAATTAATTCAAATTACCGTAATTCGATGCGTAAAATAATGCTAGTTTAGAATGTTTATAATAACGAGTGTAATTTGGAATGCTGGGATAATCTCCATTTAATACTGATTTAGAATGGAAACTACTGCTGGTATCGTTATAATAATTTGCCATGGATATAAATAACCAATTATGAAAATTATAATCATGTATAATTTTTATACCAAATTTGCTTAAGAATAAAGTTGGCATTCTATGAAAAGAAAGCACAACTTAAATCTTGGTGTGAGTTGAAAGAAAATTTAACGAAAAAATGTTTTAATGGAAATAATTAGTTAAATAAAAAATACCATGTTTCTAAATATAGTGGGCCACGGTAGCCCAGTTGGAAAAGTAGAGGGTAAGCAAATGGAAGGCTACGAAGTGTAGACTCGGTTTAACCAAAAGACCGTCATATACGCGGATGCTGGTGCACATTAAATCTGTCGTGACCTGAAATGTCCTCACGTTGGCGTCGCGTGGAAGTTTGGAGAGTGGGGTATCAGCTCAGGTGTTCGCGTCTTCATCTGACCGCGGTTCGAAATTACGAGGTGTTTTACTGGGATCTTTACCTTTGGGATTGATCCCGGAACCTCACCCATAGCCCGTCGAGTTGCCCGGCGTGACGTTAATTAACTATCTACCTACATTTTAAAAAATTATTCGAAGTCGTAATTTATATTTCATTAATTAAATCAATTTACTTTCTGTGTTGGCAACACTTTTGGAGAAAAAATGCTAATTCAAAACGGGAATGCCGAATTCAATAAAAGTTTGTTTAGCATCCTGGTGGTTGTCTCGACAAGTAACTTCGTCCAGAACCACCAGGATGGTTAACTAGTCAATAGCTCTTGTAAACTTTTCCGGTGCTGATTGATGGAGAGCCGTATCTGCATTATTTTGCGTATATTTTTATTATTTTGCGTATATTGCGTCGTTTGCGTATATTTTTAGAAACACGTTTCAAGATGCTGGGAGTGACTTCTTGTATCCTTTGAGTAATGGCAATTTTCAGATCATCTATTGTTTGGGGATTATCTTCATAAACTTTTTTCTTTAAATATTCCCACAGAAAAAAGTCAGGGATGCTCAAATCAGGGGAACGAGGTGGCCAAAGATTTCTTGAGATGAGTCTATCGACAAAAAAATCTTAAACATGCCCATGGTCTTATAACTTGTATGGCAGGTTGCACCGTCTTGTTGGAACCAAGAATCACGTTCATTCACTTCTAATAATGCAACAAATTGTTGGATAAGGTCTCTGTATACAGTGCCATCAACAGTTGACTCGAAAAACAGAGGCCCAACAATCCTTTTGCGTGATACTCACACCAAACGCCAATTTTTTGAGAATGTAAAGGTTTTTACATTAATGAATGGGAATTTGTCGTCGCCCAAATGCGGGAGTTTTGCATGTTCACATAACCGCCTAAATGAAACCATGCCTCATCGGAGAAAAATGTTTTGTCCAAAATGTTGATGTTGTTGCGAATAAATCTCCGGAACCATCGGCAATAATAAAGCCGCTTCTCATTGTCCGGTGGCTTTAGCTCCTGTAAAATTTTTACACGATAAGCACGAAAATGCAAAGCTTTTAAAGCCTTATGTGTCGATCCACGTGATGTGCCCATTTGTTGCGACAAACGCCTCACGGATTGATGAGGAGATTGCAATATCCTTCGTTGAGTTTCTTGCACAAAGTCTGGTGTAACGACTTTCGTTCTTCCACTCCTGTGTTTGTCTTCCACCCAACCTGTCTCACGAAATCGCCGAACGAGTTGATATAGCGTATCTTTACTCGGTATTGCATCATCTGGATATTTTTGTCGCCAAAATTCTTTACATCTTTCATATGATTTGCATTCAAAATAAGCCTCAAGAAGTGCAATTCTCTGAATGCGTGATAAACTCATTTTGCAATGAAGAAAAAAATGACATGGAACTTTATTATCGCACAACTTGAACGAGAAGAAAACCAAACGATAAAAATTAAAGAATCCATAAAATTATAAGCAGCCGATAAAATTCAATAATTAAAAAAATAAACGCGCAAATGATTTTTTAAAGTTGGAGTACGGGAACTTTTAGGACACTCTGTATATGTTACCAGACATTTTGAAGCGTTTTCTGAGACTAAATCAATTAAAAATAAAGAATAGTAGACCGAGAAAATATTTGGAGGACCTTATTTGGTCTGCAAGCCTGAGAACAATCTATCACATAGGATCCTCTTATATCCTCACATGTATAATTGTCTATACCCAAACATTTACACTTGTTATATATCCTACACCGTCTTCAGATGAACAGTAGTCACATTCATGTAGTACTTACTATACAGGGCGTCCCAAAAAGGTTGTTCCGCAATTTATCTTTTTACCATTTGGAGATAGGTAGGCAATGTAAATTGCAAAAGTACACCAAATAAGGTAGGTAATTAAGATATGTGAATAAAATTATCACGTGATAACAATTTAAGCGGATTCAGTTTTTAATTTTTATACAACCCCTCTAGATAAAAATCCGAGATAGCAAAAATGTTCCTTACCTGCATCCCTATCGTTAGCAGAAAGCTGCATCTCTGTAGGTTAAACAGTAACTGAGGCATAATGACGCAAAAAAGTTGAATTACCGCTTGTGCACAGCTGTTCAAGCAGTCAAATTAGGGACCGTATACATTATGCTAAAAAGCACTTTTTTTCGGTCAGAAAGTGCAACATTATGCAAAGTAATGTAGTATTGCAACTGCAGATGAAAATCGCAATGAATAATAGGAGACAATGTAATCTTTAATAAAAATATTGTAAAAAAATGGTTTAAATAAAAATAAAAGGAAATTTACAACGCGTGTTCAAAATGTTTTCCATCTGTAGCAATGCAGAACTTATCTCTTCAGTTTTGGCCATCGTTCTAAATTAGATACGGCCCCCTTAAAATGGAAACTCTTGTATCTCCGTTACTATTCAACCTACAGAAATATGGTTTTTTACTAACGATAGGGATACAGGTAAGGAACATTTTTGCTATCTCGGATTTTTATCTAGAGGGGTTGTAAAGAAATTAAAAACTGTATCCGCTTAAATTGTTATCACGTGATAATTTTATTCGCATATCTTAATTACTTACCTTATTTGGTGCACTTTTGCAATTTACATTGCCTACCTATCTCCAAATGGTAAAAAGATAAATTGCGGAACAACCTTTTTGGGACACCTTGTATAGTTTGTTGGATTAGGCTTTAGGCCCGATGTTATATTTGCCCAAGATGTACTAAACGCAAGAAAAAAAAATTCAAGTATTCTGTTGCAACATCAACCTTCTATTGAAATAGATAGAGTATGTGGGTGGAGTCGTTGTCGTTAAGATCTCTGAAGGGTAAATCATGCAGGCTTGCGAATCGACTTGGGCGATTGGCTATCGAATCGCAGACTATTTTTTTAATCACGGTGGATTGTCACTTTAATTAATCAATAATTTAGGATTCATGCTTTATCCCACAACCACGTAACACATCTTCAAAACGAGCGACTGTCAGAAATAACATAAAGCCCATATCCTCCGTCAATTTTATTAGAAGGTCGATGCGTAGAAATACATTATGTCATCATATAGGATCCTTTGACACTATTCCATGTAGACTGACCGTACCAAGACATTTTAGAGTGTTTCATGAGAATAATCTCAAACAAAAATAAAGAATAACAGACCGTACTAAGAAAACATTTGGAAGACCGTATCTGTTTGGCGGGCCTGAGATCAATCAATCACTTATATCTTTTTATACCCTTCCGCGTATGACTGTCTATACCCAGACCCTTGCAGTGTTTCTATGCCATAACATTGTCTTGAAATGGGAAATTAGCCACACCCATGTCCTACTTAGTAGTTTGTTAGGTTGGATTTTACGGCGTCAAGGCTACATTTGACCAATATGTACTAAACGCAAGACAAAAAAAATCAAACATTATGTTGCTAGACATGACGTCATAACATAAAAATGCTCTTAAGCCATTCTATGCATGACTGTCTATACCCACGCACTTAAAGCTTTTCTGTACCATAACACTGTCTTGCGATGGACAGCAGGTACACTCATGTAGTACTAAGTAGCTTGTCGGGTTGGATTTTACGGCGCCAGGGCTACATTTGGCGAATATGTACTAAACGCAAGACCGAAAACTTCAACTATTCTGTTGCAATACATGACGTCATCGCATAGAATCCTCTTACTCCATTCTATATTGACTGTCTATAC
Source organism: Meta bourneti (assembly GCA_933210815.1). Lineage (NCBI taxonomy): Eukaryota > Metazoa > Arthropoda > Arachnida > Araneae > Tetragnathidae > Meta > Meta bourneti. The sequence goes on from OW119930.1 coordinate 73,021,880, forward strand.
CCAGCCATTTTATAGCGTTTTCTGAGAATAACTCAATCAGAAATAAAGAATAATAAACCCTACAAAGAAACCTCCTCACCCCCGACTCGTTTTACGAGTTTATCTCAAGAAACGCAGGGGTCTGAATTCCCAACAAACGTCTATGAAAGGCTGAACAACCTTTTCAAAGTCCTCCATTTCTCAGAATCAGATGCCGCTTCCTTTTTTAGCGAATAACGGCAGCGATAAAGGGATTTTCCAGAGGGGATTCTTTGGGTGTATTTTCCCTTAGCTGTTATGTGTATGGATTCGTTTATATTTCGTGAAATAGTGACGATGGAAAGCTGCATGCAAAAGCGTGGTAGTTCTGAGAAAGATTTGGATTTTGCAAAGGAAGCCATGATTAGGAATTTTGTGAATGATGTTTCATTTTGAACCACGTTATGTGAAGCCTTATTGATCAATACCTGTTGCTTTGGACCGTTACAGATGAAAATACCTTAATTTTATGTTATTTTTTTCTAATGCCTGACCAATTAATTGAACATTTCCATCATGTCGCTTACAAGGGCGGATTTGTGAACCTTTTATGTTACTCTAACCTGTCAAGGGGGTTGTGTTTATTGTATGCTTCACATACATGGCATTCATTCAAGACACAGTCTATTTATAGGTACGCCACTAATTCATTCAGGACGGCAAATATCCATGCCATATTCAGACAAGGAAATTTTCATTTCGCAGGCCAAATTTTCGACCACTAGACCAATTGGTCGGCTTGTGTTATGATGTAGGAAATACTGCATTTTCTTGAGTGTAAGTAAGACCCTTTTTTGACAAAACTAAAACAAAAAGTTAGGAGGGTTTTAATTTATGAATATTATTATTTTAAAAATATCCATAATCTCACTTGTTTATTTACAACTTTATCGTCTGCATTATCACAGCCAATGTCATTGTTTTCGGTGTCGTCATCGGCCTCGGTCAAGTCTTCATCCGTGCTTTCTAAGGTCACATCATCTGTTAAATCCATAACATTTGATGTTTCAATCTTTTAACCCTCCTGGTGGTGTCTCGACGAGGTATCTCGTCATTGGCTAAACTCAACAGATCGTGTTGGACGATACATCTCGTCATTAGAAGAAAACACGATCACTATCATTACAAGAAAACTGACAAGATTTTGATCTCGTGATCATCAAACAATCGGCAGTATCTTAATGACGAGGTACCACGTCATTAGCAAAATTGTTAAGATTTTTATGGGCGAAGATCATATCTTATCTCGTCGAAACCTCTTGGAAGGTTAATGCTGTTTTCCACTAATGGCTTAGTGGTTTTATACACTGCGCTAGCAAACTGCGAGTTGTAGCATGTTCGATTCCTTCCCTGATGTATTTCCCTCACCTGCATCAGTAAAAATGTCCTCTTGTGTGTGTTCTATTTACTTTTTACTTGGTATTGTTTGGCACAGCTTCCTTAAATACGGCCCTTGTGTCATAAGACCGAACTAACCAAATGGAATAGATCTCAAATGTCCACTGGATAGTCAAGATAATCATGATGGAATTGCACAAATTTCGATCCTATGAGTAAAATATGATTAAAGATTTTCAATATTCTTTTAGCTCTCCTGTAAAATTTACTTCCTTAAGTCTAATCACTTTTGTAAGGTGATGTCACAACAAAGACAACTAAATAAAAAAATGAATTAAACGTGGAATTGTGTTATACTTTTTATTACATAAAACAAAGGCTTATTTCAATTGTTCGAAGAGTGAATTACATTAAGAATAGTTTAAATTTTCTTCATTTCGCGATGTGGAGCTTTTACGTTTTCTGTCAAGTTGAAATAGATTAGATGTAGATAAAGAAGTTATAAAAAGCTATTGAAAATTAAATTAAACAAGACTTAGATTAAAAATATATACTTAAGATTTTTTTTTCCAAGCTAACCACTTATTGTCATTATATCGCTTCCTTTTGGAGTACTGTGTGGAAACGACTACATCTGCAAAAATCAACTTAATATGCAATTTCACACACATATAAATTAATCACTAGTATATGCATGAGTACTTTTTGGTAGATTGAATTTTTCGGCTTTTACGCACTACAACTAGTTAAAATAAACACACATTTTAATGTGGTGAGTAATTGTGACTATATTGATTGAACTTTGAAACATTAAATGCCCTTCATAGACTAAACATCATTAGCAAACACTTTACATAATAGAAACATCGTTAAATATGCTTTACTGAAATAGAATTAGCTGTAAGTGCACTACGTTTATTCAATAAAACAATTTCCTGGAGAATAAGGTGTAATCTAATATATATATAACTATCGCTTAGGCAGCATTTTACTCTTTTGTGGTTTAACGCATATTTTAAGAGGCGTTATTGAATATCCACTTGGAAGATGTGTATTCTAAATGATAACTGTCAAACTAAAGAAACAGCAGGTGTATGTTTTCGTTAATAGATATAATGGATAGTCATAAAATATCATACTGGTGCACTTAACGACAAATTGCAAATCCATTTATAATAAATGTCATGTTTTAATGAGCTCTTTACTGGTAAACTAATTTGCTCACTGCTTAAGGTTCAATGGATCTGTTTAAATAATTTTCCCTTTTCTGTAAAATATCAATTAGAAAAAGCATGATTCATTGTTTCATATTAAAAAATGGCTCATTCTGAAAGATAACACAAAATGCAGTTATACATATATGTCCCTAAACCAAAGCATCAGATCAAATATAGTATTTGGAGCGCATGAAGCTCGATTTTGTAACAAAATAGATCTTTGTCCCTGAGGCCAACAGGGAACAGTTGACCACCTAATACGTATGTTTTTGTTAACTTTGGAAACTCAGTAGGACTCAATGGATTACCCAATTTTAGAATTGATCCAGCACTAATAGAGAACGTATCAAACTCGCACCTACGATGATGGATACTCTTTTTGAAAAAATAGTGGATAATGTTTTCCTTTCATTTCTTGTATTATACACGAAATCAGTCCGGAAATTATCCAGCGAGATAATATGAAACAACTAATATTGCATTTATGACTTAAGGCATGCAATCCCCTTCAAAGTAGGCACCTTGACACGGTGAACACTTATCCCTGCAAAAAGTGGTAGCACTCAAAACATTCTGCAAAGTCCATTGCTGGAATCTATCAGCTGCCTCCTCGCGTTTCCTTGAATTGCATCCGCGATCTGAAATCTCTTCTCTTTCAAATTTGATTTTAGTTTTAGAAAAAGGCAAAGCCTCTGGGTGCCAAATCCGGACTGTTAGGGGCATTGAGCCACGTAGGGGATTTTATGCTTTGCAGTAAAACCCTGCACGATATATAACGAATGAGCGCAGTCACATGTTTCATGTTAAGATCCTTCATCAAAATCTCGAATACAATAGTTTTTGTAATCCCACATTATCTTTTAACTATTCAATTGTTAGTTGTGTCTCAGTGGGTATACTCACTGCGCTAGCAACCTACGAGACGTAGTGGCACAGGTACGATTCCTCCCTGTGTGTATTTCTTCTGTGTCAGGATACCTTTCCTTGCGTGTGTGCATGACCATTTTTTATGTCTATCTTGTGTTCGTGAAAACATGGCCAAATATGTCCCCTGTTCCATAAAACCCAGAAACCAACCATCCACTGTCAGTCACCAATCCTCGTTAGCTGCAGCCCGTACTCTTTGAACATTCTAAAGTGTTCTGATTGTTTCTCAGGTATAGTGGTTGAAAAAAGGCCTTCCAGAACGTGGGAAATTCCACTAATTCCTGGCTATCTTCGAAGTAGCTGTACCTCATTTTAATTTACACTACGCTCAGTGCATCGCACCCTACCACCCGATAGCCTTCATAATCATCTGAATAGTTTCCTGGGACGGATTTTCCCATGTCCATTGCTAATGTTGGCGTTAACTCGCTGTTTGTTCTATACGCTCGGTCATTGTGAGTGCGACGGTCTCACTCAAGGTCTTCCGGCAGCCAGCTGATTAATCCAGTGGGTTCGTGACTTTTCACGCAGAGGAATAAATGTCCTTTTTCATTGGCTACCAAGTTATATCGATGCCACGAAACCTATATCGTTATAATAACAATGCTTCAGGACAAATCTAGTATATGTATATAATAGAATTTAATAGAATACTCATGTGTCATTTGACGAGACAGAGATTTTAAATCTTTGCTAAAAACTAAAAAATAATTATCGCAATCAAGTAAACCATCCTGCTCACGTTTGTCAAAAGATCATGAATACCATTCGAATAGATATATTTCTTTAACAAAGTTGCAAAACTTTTTCCACTGTGAGTCAATGACCTAATATTTCCATGACAGATCCATTAAGCCACATGTCCTACTTAATGCATTCGATTGTACATTTTGCCATGTATTGATCCAAAACCCATATCCAATGGAGGATACACTTTACCAAGAATCTCTGTATTAGTAATTTCCTTGCCTTCTTAGAAATTACAAAAGAACACCAGAGTTTATGTTTACAAAAAAGTATTCGTTTCCTATCAAATCAATTAGATGAAGTATACCTTAATGTAAAATTGAGGTTCTAAAGATCGCAATCAAGTAAAAACTTTTAGTCATGTTTGTCAAGAGATCGGGAATCCCGTTCGAATGGATATATTTCTTCTACTGCGTTGAAAAGTTTTCCAATGAGCGTCAATGATCTAATATTTTCTCTCCAGATCCATTCAACCGCGTGTCGAACTTAATGTATCCTACTGAACATTTTTCTATGAATGGATCCAAACACCACACTAGGGGATGAAACTTTATGCATTACCAGATCTATACTAGTAAAGTAATTTTCTTTCTGTCTAAGAATTTATGGATCATTTACAATAGAATATTCGTTTCCTACCAAATCAATCAGAAAAAGCAAAATACAGTATTAATTAATAAAAATTGGTACTAAAGATCACAATCAAGAAAAAACTTCGTCATGTCAAAAGATGACGAATCTTATTCGAATATCCAATTGCCCATTGTGTTCCTCCAGTGTGACATTAATTAAAATACCTACCTATCTTATTTGAATAGGCATATTTCTTCCATTGCTTTCGAAAGTTTTCTAATATGAGTAAATGTCCTGGTATTTTCACTCCAGATCCATTAAATCACATGTCACACTTAATGTATCTTACTTAACATTTTGCCATGGTAGGTACATAGGTAGTTGAATTTAGGTCTCACTGGGGGCAGTACTACGGGCTATTCGATACGGTCTGGTATCCATCCCGATGGAAACGATCCGATTCGAGTAATTTTGAACCACGGTCATATGACGAGGTCAACACGTGACCTGGCATCCCACTCTCCAAACTTTCACGCCACGCCAACGAGAGGACATTAAAGGCCACGACATATTTAAAATGCACCAACCCTCACGTACACAAATGTCTTTGGTTGGATCAAATTTCGAGCTCGCAGTTCTCAGGTTTCTAATATTGTTACCAACTGTGCCAACGCAGACTCCATTTTGCAATGGATTGATCCAAAAACTACACATAGGAAGGGTAAACTTTTTCATAATAGCATGATCTGTATTATTAGAGTAATTTATTTTCTTTCTGACTAAGACGTTTAGGAATCTCTTTACATTAGAATACTCGTTTCGTGCCAAATCGTTTAGAGAAAGCAAAATACAGCATTCCTTAATACAAATTGAGGTACTAAAGATCGCAATCCAAGTAAAAGCTCTTAGTCATGTTTGTCAAAAGATCATGAATCTTATTCGAATATATACATTTCTTCTATTGCCTTGAAAAGTTTTTCACTATGAGTCAATGACCTAATATTTCCACTCCAGATCCATTAAACCACGGGTCACACTTAATGCATCCGACTGAACGTTTTGTCATGGATTGATCCAAAAACCACACCCAAGGGAGGATAAGAAGACGCATTTCTTGAAGTTCCACCACGAAACTATTCCATGCATCATTCATGAGAACTAGAATCCTAGTGCCTCCTCCATAAGTTATTAAGGGAGGTGTAATTTAGGGGCACAGTGCATTGCATCGTTTGTTAAAGTTTGGAGAGGAAAAACTGAGTAACAGTCCGCCCCTCTCTGGAAGTTTTAGGTTGCTCAATCGATGAACAACTTGATGGCAAAACGCATTTTTCTTTGATGGATGCTTCCGAGTTAATGCATGGTGATTGAGCTCAGATTGAGCTTTCGGCTGCCCCACTCTTTATCTTCAGGAGGTGGAGAATAGCGCAGGTCAGGGTTGGATTCGGGGTCTTCTGAATGCAAATTCGATATCGGAGGACGGTGGTGGCGTGAGGTGTGGTATCGAGTTTGAAAAATTGTGGAACAATATATATAGAGCAGGACCTTTTCCTAATTTCAACTGTAGTAGATCGGTATTTGAATTTCTTGTAATGGCATTGACTGGTATATGTAAGTTTGATACGATTTAGATTTTCTGGATCACCATTTAGAGTATTGTGGCTTATAGTACCTTGTATTTGACTTGATGTAAATCAATTCAAATTGGCTTTTCCTTTTTTTTGCTAGATACATTACCACCCCCTCTGAATATTTTAGGTTGCTCAATCGATGGATGATGGCAAAATATACTTTTTAGATGTATCCTTCTGATTCAGAGGGAGAGTGTGGTGCCAGATCAGGTGGTGATCTCGTCATCTGACCGTGCTGAAAAATTACATGGTGTTGTCCCTTGGGGATTGATCCCTGATCGTAGGCAATAACCCGTTGTTGTGCTGCAGTGCTACGTTAACGAATTAACATTACCACTGAGATGGATGCTTCAGAACTGAGCAATCTAAAGAGGAAAACACAAGCACATAAAGCGGCTAAAGTTCAAAAAGTTGTTCAACAGAACGAAACGGCTGTTGAAACAGAGACGCTACTACATTTGTCTGAAACAGCAAAAACTCTAGGACACTGATACCTGGGATAATAATATTTCTAGAGCTTATTTTGTCTGGAATTTCTAAGGCAACCCAACTACTGTCATCTCGCTACGTCATTCCCATAGAACCAAAGAAGTGAAATTCAATATAGAATATTTGGAAAACCGAGAACCATTTTTAATCAAACTCGAATCAACACAAAACGTCAAAAGATGTTACGAAGCAAGCAAACTGAAGAGGAAAGAACACAAGCAGAGGAAACCGACAAAGCTCCAAAAGCTGTTCGATGAAGCAATGAAACTGCTGAGGAAACAGGCCCGATTTTGGTTTGTTTGGAGCAGGAAAACTCTCAGGCGAAGTCGGTTAGAAAGCTAATACAAATATAAATATAATGCGCAATTTGAAACTGATGAAAACTCAAATTACTGCACTATGCAAAATGGCGTTGACTCGATTCTCTGAATACATCAACTTTTGTTTCTACGCAGATGATTGTATAAAATGACGGGTATAGGTTTATCCGATTTTCATCTCGATACGAGGAAGTATTTTGTTACAATCTGTCTTGTTCTATACCTGTGATATCTACAGTAATTCCTGTTGAATAATATAATTGTTACTTTACGATACGTCCTGTTCCTTTACACCATAGTTTCGTCATCTGGCTGTGGCTCAAAATTGGGAAGTGTTGACATCGGATCTTTCCTTTCGGGATTGATTCCTGACAGTCGCCAATGGTGTTGCACCAATGTGACGTAAATGCAACTTCCTAACTATCTACCTTACTTCATAGTTTCCCAAAGTGGGTGCTATCGTTCCTTGTGGGTGATGAAGGAATTAGGGAGGTGCAATATGACCCCAGGAAAAATAGAGGGACGTTGAAAAGCAATAGTGGGTATTAATACTTCAAGTGATTTCGACGAGATATCTCGTCACTAAAGATCTGACCAATTTTGCTTAGGACAAAATATCTCGTCATAAGGATATAGCCAATTGTCTTATGATCACGAGATCAGGGTCTGGTCAGTTTGTTATCTAAGGACGAGATATCTCGTCCATCAATATCTGGTCAGTTCTCTAGTGGCAAGATGCCGTGTAGAGACAACCACCAGGAGGGTTAAATGCTAAAAGAATGCGCAGACTAAAAATGCTTTGTACAAACTTTTATCCACTTCACTAAACAGATACATTTCCTACAGTAATGTATTGACATTGTTTCTTGCAATTTAAAAGACCGATTGTAAATAGTTGACTGAGCAGTTTTAAGGACGAAAGGAGCTTAATATAAACAAATTGTTAGCACACAAGGGCTCATCTTTCCTTTAGTGGTTAATTTTAATTTCACTGATTTAGTTGATACGCATAACTACTAATAATAAGCAATCTATTGTGCGCATGTGCAATTTATTTTTTGTGATTCTTTACTTTATTAAATCGTTTTATAATTTCAATTCTCCAAGTTGTTTTATTTCTAAACTAGCTTTTTGAATTCAAAAATTATACATGCAGATACATAAATACTTTGTTGAAATCCAAAAATTATAGGCACAACTACACTTGCAACTGATAATTAGTTGATATAGTTTCCCACAAGAGGGAATTTCCCACACTGGGGCAAAAATTGGAGTTGAAAAGGGGACCTTGAGACAAAAATCCTTGGGAAACTATGGCTAAACTTTCAATGACATCTATTGAAGAAGCCTGATGCTCCTAAAAGTAAAACTTTCCTTACTTAATTGCCGTCACATACCCCTCGGAAGACAGCCGTGCATCTTCCAAAATAACAAAATTTAATTTATGTGTAGTCTACCTCGTCACAGCATTTCGATCAACAAAATGATAACCCACACTTCAAAGTATCCAGACTAGAAATTTTCAAGTTGTATGACATTACAAAACTAATAAAGTTTATCTTAAATTTAAGAGTTCATATTATTTTAAATTTTTAAGTATTTCGCTCTTATCCAGACCATCGGAAATTTTTCTGATCCTCTTGAATCTTTTGTTTTAAATTTTTCCTGACGGAACATGTTTCCGTGGCTTATTAATATCGTGCCCCTTGAGCTTTAATATGTAATTTAAAGCTTACAAAAGTGGTAAGGTTCGATCCCAAGGAACTTTTATCGCCAGTGGGTAATTTTGGTACGACCCCTCGAAGGATTGCAGAACCCAGGGGAAGTTTTTTGAAGGCGAGGTAATTCGTAGTGATCAGCAGTGAAAGTTGTGTGCATCTATGGCAAACAACTCCAAACCCACCTCCAAGGGTTCGGAGAAAGTTCATGCATCAGAACCATAACAAGGAATGTAAGTTCATATAAGTCGAAACTTACGACGGTGACTGAAATAAGACTGATGCATATGTGGAAATTTCACCTAAGCCCTGCAAGCTTAAGCCCAAGCTAGGCTATAAATGATCAGACGAATAAAAAAGGGATAAGGCTCTATTCGTCTCCCAGTTTAATCATCCAGTGGTTTCGACGAGATATTTCGTCATCAAGATATTGCCGTTTTTTTAAGATGATGATATCATGAACTGGTTTCCTGAAGATTCTCATCTGATCAGTTTTTTTAATGACGAGATATCTCGTCAATCAAGAGCTGGTCTGTTTTGCAAATGACGAGATGCCTCGTCGAGAAAACCACCAGGAGGGTTAAGGACAGAAATTAGGGTCTATGTAAGATTGCCCTGTGGGGCATCTTACATAGGTTGCCCTGTAGTGTATTTATGTTACTTAAGGTTGCCCTGTAGGGTATTTATACCTCCAGTCATATGTGAACACATGTCAGAAACCAGTCTGCTGTCGGCGAACGATTTGCACATCCTGGGAATAACGATTCTCGTACGAATTCGTCGACCTGGGCTGTGATAGCCCGGTTGGCAGAGTAACGGACAAGCAACTGGAGAGTTGCGAGTTCAAATCCAACCAAAGACCGTCGCGTATAAAGGGGCTGGTGCACGTTAAATCTGTCATGCCCTCGAATGTTCTCACTTTGGCGTGGTGTGGAAATTTGAAGAGTGGGATGCCAGCTCAGATGTGACCTCACCATCTGACCGTGGTGCGAAATTACGTGGTGTTGTCCTCGGTCTTTCCCTTCGGGTTAGATCCCAGACCTCCGCCCATAGCCCGTTGTGTCGCTCCAGTGCAACTTTAATTAAATATCTACCTACCACGTCGAGACCTCTGCCATATTGTCGTCCTTCCCTATATCCGTAGACTTCAGCTAGTCGGAGCGGAGGGGTACATACCAACTAAGAAGGAAGCTGTGCTTTTACACTATAGTTTATGTTTTAATTAATTCGTAAGTATAAATAACTTTTAAACTATGTAAATAGAACTGTCCTGTAAACGAATCTGAGCTTATAATTAGTGCTTCTGTCTCCTGCTTTCTCAATAACTTGATTGACAAAAAAAATGGCCACGACTTGCACATCCGAGCACACTTGAAGAAAGAAACAAGGAAGTCGAAGACTTTTACTATATGAAATAATAATAAACTGCAAAAAAAAGAAGGACGATTTTCTAGCTTAGAACAATAAACATCTTAGGCTCACTTCATTATTTTCTAAATTGAACATTATATCTAAGCTTTCTGGAAAAATCATCGCCTAATCTTCTACTGAAATATCTAACAAAATATCCAATTATTTTTATCGTACTAGTATCAATCCTTTCCATTACGTTTGATATTTAATTGAGCTAAAACCAGGCATTGACCTTATAGAAAGTATTGCCTTTTAGATTTGGCTTGCCGTTTTGTGGTCACTTTTGCTGCCTAAGGTATAATTAAAGAAGGATTAAATTGGATTCCGAACTATTACGAACATTTGCAGGCAGCCACAAAATCATATATACATCTTTAATTTCAAATATTTTCAAAAAATTACGTTCAAAATGGTGAAATTCGCATATTAAGATAGATATTTATACTCTAAAATATTATGTGAATTAATCGTTATTTTCTAGAATAATATTTCAAAAATCTCTCGAAATAAGAAAATTAAGATCCAGAAAAGTAATGTAGAATTAATCTGTGGATCTAGGAGTCATGAAACTGAATTTACAAGGAAATAATGAGCTTTATCTGCCATTAATTGCTCTTAAGTGCTAATATTACAACTCGGTTTTGCCTGAGAGGTTTTGCTGCTTCTGTCAAACCAAGTCGCACCTTTGTTTCCCCAGTAGTTTCGTTGCGTCGTAGAACAGATTTTCCAGCTTTGTCCGCTTCACGTGCTTGTGTTCTTTCTTCTCCCAATTGCTCGGTTTGAAACAGATTTTAAAGTTTTGCGTTTATAGATATCTTCGGTAATGTTCTATACTAAATTTTACTTCTGTAGATCTATGGGAACGACAAAGCGAGCTGAAATATTTGCGCTGGCCTAGAATCCAAGAGCGAATAAGTTGTGCATATTTAATGACGCCAAAACTCAGCGTTTTAAAGTTTATGCTGCGCAAACAGGTTTTCAACTTAATATACAAGATAAGTAATTCGTCAAGTAGTTTTATCAAGAACAACCTTTATTTAAAGTATTATTAAGAATTATTGTTTAATAGATATTTTGTATTATACCCTTTTTGGAGGTAATTTTCTAAAATATTAAATGCAAATCAGTAATGGAGAGGAGTTATCAGTACAGAATCGTAATTAAATTATTCCTCGGAAACTACCAACCTCTCTATTGATTGTACTATTCGTACAATGGGGCACAACATGTTAAGGGAAAACTAATTAAGTTTCAATAGAGTTGCGTACTCAATTTACTGACTCTTGTTTTTGATGTGAATACGTCTTTAAAATCGGTATGGAGATCATCGGCAGAAACTTGTGCATCACGACAAGCGTTGATGTCTCAAATGCCGTTTGTCTCGTACTTTAGCTATCACAGACCCATCATCCATAAGGTCGCCATAGAATATTAAGCATTGCCCACACTCTAAAACCATTGTTATGTATCCACCAAAACTGGATAAATAAATAAATGTCAGCAAATACCATAACTCCAGGGGGAATCAGCCTATGAGGATAAATGACCTACCATCGTGTAGAAGATGGTAGGCCGCGTCGACCAGGTAACCACTGATCCACTTACCCTCTGACCTTTGTACCGCGGGGTGGGGGAAATGAGTCTCATTTCGGGTATAAACTGGCCTGTCTAACCCCTGTAACTTCAGTTCTAATCGACGAGTCGTGGCGAGCGCGTGCTTAAATTGAAGAAAACAACGAGTTCTACAATTCTATTTGACTAGTTGACAGTTTAAAACTTTTGTGTTAAAATTGTGTGCAGTGGAAATTGACGGTTGTACAAGATTTCACTCTGAAGCCAAAATATCAATCTAATTGTGGCATAGGAAATGTAAGCAGGCTGAAAGGGCAGTTCAAGACGAACAAAATGATACCAAGAAGTCTAAACCTAAGACAAGTGCGGAGAGATCTAGAGCATACCGATGATGCAAGAAGGAGCAGACCGAGCAGGCGCGCGTACGCGACGACGTCACTGGGCCATCTAACGAGCTGCCACCCTTGGAAACACCACCATCGACCTTACTTTTTTCAGGAACCTGAGCATCGACACCTTGCTGTTTGTCTCGTGCTTTAGCTATCACAGACCCATCATCCATAAGGTCGCCATAGAATATTAAGCATTGCCCACACTCTAAAACCACTGTTATGTATCCACCAAAACTGGATAAATAAATAAATTACAAACAAATATCCGCCATCTTCATTTCACCAGCGACCCATTTACCAGGTATTCCGCCCAAAAGTATTCACGAACCAAACTTTACGGTACGGTGGGGACTGTGCCTACCGCTGTTTCTCACTAGATTAAAAAAATATTAGAGCTTAATTGTGAGGTTTTTGAAATGCTTTATTGGACAATTATTCTTAATATTGCCCATAAATATTCTAAATTACCCTTTTAATACGAATTTCACGCTTTGAAACGTAAATTTCCATACGAAAAACAGGATTGTTCTTAACATTGTGCTAGGAGTATATCCGGATATCTATATGAACCCAGTATCTGTTGTATCCAGAGCCAGATAGTTTTAAAGCATTTGGTATTTTTGGAACAAACACGAATATTACAAAAGGCACTTCGAAAAATACATCTAGAAAATACATTAGCATCCTTTATATTTCGCTTTACAGGAAATTTTCTGATCGGCCTTCTTGTAAAATTCACTTTCTCGAGCTGTGTTAATATTTTCGCGAAGATGCTGGACGTTGAAGTGTAGAAAAATACACAAACACAATTCTACATATGATCTTCTGACCAATATTCTTTGAAAAGATATGCACAAATAAATTCCAATTTGATTTTTCGTCATAAAAATCTGAATTTCGATTTTTCATTTCCAAGAAAGATGGAATCGCCAGACACGAAAAACATAAATATGCAGTTTTAATTATGGCTAGGTAGATAGTCGAATTTATGTAGCACTGGAGCAACACTACGGGTTATTGTTTCAGTTATGGAAGCAATATTTTGAAAATATAACCATTCTAAAACCAAAATATTGTCATAAATTGATTCTAAGGAATGTGGAACTGCAAACGTCGATGAGAGTTTTCGAATGTAAACATAAATAACCACTGAAGAAATATATGTACTTCCAATAAAAAACCAATTATATTTGTCGCTGTTTTGGTGATGTTAGATCTTTTTTTTTCCGACATAAAGTTATTCTCGTGAAGAACTAGAACCAGATTTCATAAAAGTAGCAATTGCAGTACACACATGTGGCATTTTTTTTTAAAGAAAATAATTATTATAAAACATAAGCTTATAATTCTTATCGAATGCTTATCGGACAGAATCCACTATGCAGAAGCCCGTTTTTGAAAAACAAGCAAAGTAACATCATTTCCAAAGTAAAAAAAAGAAATACTGTAGCGCGGACATTAATATACCACGCCATCTAAGACTTTAAAGACGCGCAGGCGCAGAACAGCTCCCCTGCGTGAATCTGAATGAGACCCGTCAGTTAGGACAAAGTAGTGAGGGAGAACAGTTGTCCCTTCTTCCCCGAGAATCTTTTTAAACTTAAATATTATGATATAGTGCCCATATAACGATTGTTTCTAATTAATGTCAAATGTTTAGTGTTCGTGTTTGTAAAAATGTAATGTCTTTTGTTAGTAAGAATAAACGTAATTGCCTGAGAGAGCTAGCCTTGTGTTATAATTGGCGCCCAACCCGCGGCCATGTTTTCCTTCTCTTCCTCTTTGTCCTAACTCACTTTAATTTTTAGACTCCCCTGTCTGAAGAATTGCAATATACACCATCCAGGTGCCCAGGTTATTTGATGTGATATAAAGTCTGATTTTTAGATAAGTACATTTATGTATTTTATTTTAATATCCGTAATCTTGTTGATTTATATTATGCTACTTTCCATTCATTATCTTATCATTGATAAGTATATGTGAATTACGTTAAAGCATTTTATTATCTTGCCAACCAGGCATATTTTATTATGAAGCACACCCAGTGCTATCCTTATTATTATGTTATGTTATAATTTCGAAAACGGAAGTAGATCGAGTAGCTTATTACTTAGTTTTGTAAAGTAGCATGACCAGTTAAGCATTTTGCAATCCATGCATATCTCGTATAAATGCACATCCAATGCTATTTTGAAAACATGTTAAGTTAAATTTAATTTGATTACTCTTAAAAATTGTGATATTGAAAAATTGATTCTTCAAGCAGTAAGAATATTTCTTTTACTTGTGTACCGGATTCATTCCGAAAAAGAAAACCAGTGTGACTCATTTTATGCTATGGCTCATTTTATTCGTGTTGATTAAACCTTGAGTTTTGATCTATGATTTTTCGAAGTGTATTTATGTGTTCCTTTTAAATATCACTGTGTTAAGAATATATCTTCGTAGTTGAGTCAGGAAAAGTATTACATTTGGGATTGTTTATAAACATTAATATTCAGTTTCGGTTTCACTTCTTACTGGGTTGAACTGCGGATATTTTATCTGTGGATTTCATTTAGTATTTTATTAATATCTTAGTAAACTCTGAAAATTGATTTAAATACCGTAGAATTTGAACACTATCTATATAAATGTGTCATTATAACTGAATGTTTATAAAATAACTTAAAGTCAAAACTTTGCATTTGGTCTCAATAAATAAATAATCATGGCGTTTCTGGGGAAAGGTAGAAAAGAAGATCTCAGAAATTTGGCTAAGGAAATGGGACTGGACATTACTGATGACTTAAAAATTATAGATCTTAAGAACCTTATAACTAAATCCGAAGACTTCGAAGAGGAACTTGTAAAAAATATGCTATCAACTGTTATCGAGGAACGGGTTGATAAAGAAAAAACAGCTGAATTAGAAAGACTGGCGACAGATAGAGCGGCTGAAATAAAACGAATCGAAAAAGAGAGAGACTTTGAATTAAAAAAACTTCACAATTAGAAGCAGAATCTCAACTCGTTGCCAAAAATAACGTGTCAGCAAGCGTTCCAGATGTTGAACACCCAAGATTTGAACTGCATAAGTTAATTCCTAACTTCAATCCCGACACTGATGATATCTCTATTTTCTTGCACCTATTTGAAAGACAAGTGAAATTTCTAAAAGTTCCGGAAGTACAGTGGGTACCTTACTTAATTGCTGTTTTACCAAGTGAAATTACTAAAATCATCGCACGTGAACCTGATGACAGAGCTCAAGACTATGAATATGTTAAAGACATTCTCCTAAAAAGATTTAAGATGAGTGCTGAACGCTTTCGACAACTCTTTGCGACTCACAAGAAGAGTGCTGAATCCACTTGGAAGGATTACTATTTTGAACTCAGAACTTATTTTGAAAGTTGGATCAAAGAAGTTAATGTGGATACTTTCGAAAAACTTAAAGACCTAGTAATAACGGACCAAATTAAGAAGAAATGTCCTTCTGACTTTAAAGACCACCATATAGATGAATGGGGATACCTCTGTTCGCCTGTGGAACTGGTGGAAAAGTTGGATTCCTTCGAGAATCACCGAAATAACTTCAAGAAAGAAGGAATTATTACAAATAAAAGAAAACCATTCTTCAAACCTGTAGAAAGAACGGAAAGATACTTTCATCCCAAAAAAGAGTTCCATGAAAAGAAATTTGAGAATACAAAACCGAAAGAAACATCTACTATCCACTGTTATGGTTGTGGCACACCTGGCGTAACCAAGCCCAAATGTCCAACCTGTGCTCCTGCAAAGGGCAGAACCGAATTCAGTGCTGTTACGACCTCCGAGTCACCTTCTGCTTTGGTTGCTTTCCTTCCTGTCCGAATCAACCAAGTTAATGGAATTGTCTGTGCTGATTCCGGAGCCACACGCTCCATTGCTGGAGAGGGTTTGTCCAAAATTCTTCAGAAACAAGGTGCGAAGTTTGAAAAAGAATCGATCAACTTGACGTTTGCTGATGGACGATCTTCTGTTGCTGAAGTCCTCACCACCCAGGTGAATGTCCAGATAAAAAATAGAAAAATTTTAACCTCTTTTATAGTTTTGCCTGACACCAAAGGAAACAGAACATTGCTAGGACTTGACTTCTTACATAATGCAGGCCTGGTTCTTGACCTTAAGAGCCACAAATGGTATTTTTCTGATAGCCCTTACAGAAAATACCCTTTCGAAAAGGACATTCACGTACCTCAGTCTCCACACTCGGAATACGTTTCTGAAGTAAAAGCTGAATCCTTACGAGAAAATGAGGGAACCATGCTTACCACACAGCAGAGAACCACTCTCAGTGTTGTATTAAAGGAATTTGAAGAATTGTTCAAACTAGGGGAGATCCTACACCCTATATCGAACACCATATTGACACACAAAACAGACCACCTGTTGCTGTTCCTCCATATAGAGTTTCTCCAGCCAGAAGAGAAATTCTAGAAGCTGAGATTAACAGACTTCTACATGAAGGTATCATCGAACCTTGTGAATCACCGTATGCTGCTCCTGTTGTTTTGGTCCCCAAACCGAATGGAACTTTTCGTCTTTGCGTCGATTACAGGAAGCTGAATTCTATCACCAAAACTGATGCATATCCCTTACCAAGGATAGACGATCTTCTCCACACTGCCAAACACACGCAGTACATGAGCACCATTGATTTAAAAGCCGGATATCACCAAGTGAACGTTTCTGTTGCTGACAGAAACAAAACTGCTTTTACATGTCCTTTTGGAACCTACCGTTTTGTGCGCATGCCCTTTGGAATAAAGAATGCACCAGCAACTTTCCAAAGATTGATTGATGCCTTCAAAAATGGTCTGAAAGATGTGAGTATCCTGTCCTACCTGGACGATATTATTGTACTATCTCAGACCTTTGAAGAGCACATAGAAGATATGAAAAAAGTCTTCCAAAGACTGATGCATTACAACTTGCGAGCAAATCGTGAAAAGTGCAATTTTGCATGCTCAAAAGTTAAATATTTGGGACACTTCATAACTTCAGATGGTATACAAGTCGATCCTGAGAAGACATCCGCCATCCAGGCTATGCCTGAACCCAAAAATGTGAAGCAAGTGCAGTCTTTTCTACAAACATGTAGCTGGTACAGACGCTTCATTCCGAATTTCTCTAATGTTGCTAGACCCCTTAGCAATCTTACCAAGAAGACCAGTCTTTGGCATTGGGAACAAGAGGAACAAAAGGCTTTCAACACCTTGAAACAGTTGCTAATTTCCCCTCCTGTTTTGAAGCAATGTGATCCCGCCAAACCGTACATGCTTCGGACGGATGCGAGCAGTTTTGCTGTGGGAGCTGTACTCTCTCAAGGTGAAGTTCCAGATGAACACCCCATTGAATATGCCAGCCGTCTTCTGACCGCAGCAGAAAAGAATTACAGCACAACTGAAAGAGAAGCACTAGCTGTGGTGTGGGCTCTTCAGAAATTTCGTGGATATATAGAAGGTGCTGAGATCACTGTAGCATCAGACCACCAGCCTCTACGATGGTTGATGAGCTTGAAGTCCCCTTCCGGTCGACTAACTCGGTGGGCTCTCCAAATACAAGAGTTCAATCTTAAGATCTGCTACACACCTGGAAAATCCAATGTCATAGCGGACATGCTGTCAAGACCCTTTGCCGAAAGTCAAAGTGACAAGTGTGAAGTTGATCACTTCTTCGCAGCAGACCTACCTTCTAAAAGTACTAAAGAAGTACGTGAGTCCCAATTGAAAGATGACAACCTGCGTCAGATTGTTGAAAGTTTTGAGTCTTCCCAGAAGGATGAAAATTTTGCCAATTGGACTGAGCGAGGATTTGTAATGAATCAAGGAGTACTATATCGTTACGTTCCAGATGCCGACACCGAGGAGGCACAACTTGTTGTTCCTTCCCATGAAATAAGTGACGTTTTAAAGCAGTACCACGATGCTCCTACTGCTGGCCACTATGGTGAAGAAGGAACCTATCACCGACTCGCACAACGTTATTATTGGTCAGGAATGCGGTCTTCCATTGCTGACTATGTGAAGAAATGCCCAGAATGTGCCCGATATAAATCAACCAATTTGAAACCCGCAGGACTGTTAAGAACCCCTGTCCAGTCACAAAGGTTCGAGACTCTATCAATTGACTTGTTCGGACCCTTGCCCGAAGGGGCCACTAATAAACGTTGGATATTTATAGTTGAAGATTGTGCTACCAGATGGATAGAGCTCTTTGCTCTCGAATCAGCTACTGCTAAAGAGTGTGCCATCACGCTCGTGGAAGAAATATTTCTCAGATATGGCATTCCCAGACGAATGATAAGTGACAATGGACCACAATTTATAAGTTCTGTCTTACAACAAGTATGTTTCATCCTTAAAATCGACCAATGTCTCACGCCTGTTTATCACCCTCAGGCAAACCCAGTAGAACGCAAGAATCGAGATCTTAAACCACGATTGGCTATTCTCGTGGGCAACGAACACGATAGCTGGGAAACAAAACTTCCGTGTATTCGCTTTGCAATGAATACTCATAAATGTGAAACTACAGGATTTACTCCTGCCTTTCTACATTTTGGCCGAGAACTACGTACCATCTATGATGTAATGAATAATTTAACGTCTGTTATCGAAAACGACAACTTCGTTCCGGAGATAACGCCATACTTAAAACGCTTTTCGAAACTCTCCACCGAAATCAGAGATAGGATCGAGAAAAAGCAAGATCAAAGAAAACAACAGTTTGATCGTCGCAGACGACCGTTGTACTTCTCTCCTGGAGATAAAGTATGGATTACCCTACATCCTGTTAGCAAGGCTCACTCAAAGCATACTGCCAAGTTTGTTCCAAAAAGGGATGGTCCATATATCATCCTAACACAGAAATCGCCGACAACATACGTAGTCTCAAGACTCGAATCTCCCGAAGAACCTCTTGGAACATACCATATATCTGCACTAACTCCTGCTCAGAGCAGAGACACTCAGCCGGTGACTCCACTAAAGAAACGAGGACGTCCACCAAAGACTAAAACTACCTCTTCACGTTCTGGAGTGCGATCACCTCAACAGAGCTGTCCGCCACGCCGCCCTGGCAAACAAGACTGTTCTGGTTCCTCATCGGGACGCTTTCGCAACCAGAGGGGGAGATTGTAGCGCGGACATTAATACCACGCCATCTAAGACTTTAAAGACGCGCAGGCGCAGAACAGCTCCCCTGCGTGAATCTGAATGAGACCCGTCAGTTAGGACAAAGTAGTGAGGGAGAACAGTTGTCCCTTCTTCCCCGAGAATCTTTTTAAACTTAAATATTATGATACAGTGCCCATATAACGATTGTTTCTAATTAATGTCAAATGTTTAGTGTTCGTGTTTGTAAAAATGTAATGTCTTTTGTTAGTAAGAATAAACGTAATTGCCTGAGAGAGCTAGCCTTGTGTTATAATACGTATTTCCACAGACACAGTAAGCGCCCTCTAAAATAAGCTTGATAGAAAACTTCTCATAGGTCCTCTGTACAACTAATTTGTTCGAATTTTCTAATTCTTCGAAAAAATGCGACACATTAAAACATAAAAATACATAAACACTATTTTGCATTGGCATTACAACCAATAATATTCTGTGAAAAGATATGCATAACTACTAAATACCAACTTAATTTTTCATTTTAGAAATCTGAATTGCAATATTTAATTTTCAAAATAAAATAAAACATTAAACACCCAAAAATACGAATCTACAGTTTCAGTTTTGGAAACTACATGGATGTTGTAATTGCATTTACTTGGCATTAGAACAACACAACAGGCTATTAACAGTGCAATGGAAAACCTCCTCATCCATTCAAAGACTAAAATATTATCATAAACTGATTCTAGGGAAAATGGAACTGAAAAAGTCAATGAATTTTCTATTCTTAACATAAACAAATTACAGAAAAAGAAAATATATACTTTATGAAAAAAGAACCCATTTTATTTGTCTCTGTTTTGGGGATAGTTGGAGTAAAATAATTTTCCGACACAAAGTTGTGTTGCTCATGTGCGACGTTAATTAAATACCTACCTACTGACGGTTATTCGTGTGGAGCATATAAAATCATATTTCATAGAGGAACCAATTTCAGCACACTAATACATAGTTAATTTTAATCACATTTTGAGTTAACTTTCCACGTGTTTTCGACGAGATATATCGTCCATCAAGATCTGACAAATTTGCTAATGACGAGGTATCTCATTATTCAAGTTGTACTCAATTTTTTTATGATGACGAGATAAAGATCTGGTGATTTTTTATAATGACGAGAACAACATCTGGTGAGTTTTTTTTATAATGACGAGAACATCTGGTGAGTTTTTATGACGAGATACCTCATAGACCAGGACATCCACCAGAAGGTTATATAGGGAATATATAAAAAAAAGCATAGACAACCATTTTTAGTAAACTAAAGTTCATAGGGCAGAAATTAATCTCGTCGAAAAGCAAACTAAATACCGTCACTTCCGGAATAAAAGAGGAAATTCGTACTCCTACTAAAACGCTAGCGCCCTCTAGAACTAACTTTCCAGAAAACTCTCTCATTGTTCCTCCTACTCAATTCTCTCCTTGAAATTTGTCCTTTTTTAGAGAAACTTGATAGTACTTCAAAATGCATAAAAATAAACATATATTCTGCATATACATAATTTTCTACATATAATGTCTCACATGTAATAATATTCAGTACAAAATACATGCACAGATAAATTCTAACTTGAATTTTCATTTCACAAATCGGAATTGCGATTTTTCATTTCTAAGACGAAACCACCAAGCACGAAAAACCAAACCGAAAATTCGAATCTACAGTTTCAGTTTCGGTAACAATACCTGGAAAATAAACATCAATTCGCAGAACACCGAAATATCATCATAAACTGATTCTAGGGAATATGGAACGTAAAAGAATGAAATCTCTTACTGAACTTGGTGTACTCTGATAAAGACATGGGATTTCGAAATTCTCTGAAATCCTTTTTATGCATGACAGAGAGCTGTGTATTTATATGAGAGAGAGAGAGAGAGAGCTCAAAGCTCCAATCGCTTTTTGTCTTACTTTAAAGGGATGTTCGATATATTTTGGTTACTTTTATCCATGTTCGTGCTCTATTTTTGGGATTCGTACTGAAGCACTTTTGTTCGAAATTTTCTTTCTAATGTTCGGTGATCCTATTTCTGTCTTATATTTTGTAGATTTTATATGAAATGGCTTTGTCTAGAATTTCAATACTTGCGGGAAAATATAAGTAACTAACACACGTATTGAAAATGCTTTAGTTTTATCATGTGGAATTGAAATGAAATGTTTTCGATTTTATTAAGAGTACTTTGTCTAAAATTTCTCATATATCAGAAAAATATAAGTAACGAACACGTATTTAAAATACTGCAGTTTTAGTATGTGGAATATAAATGAAATGTTTTCGATTTTATTTAGAATGCTTTGTCTAAAATTTCAAAAAAAGAAAAATATGTAACTAACGCTAGTATTATAAATGCTGCAGAGAGTACTGTAGTTTCAGCATGTGGAATTAAAATTATGTTTTCGATTTTATTTAGAATACTTTATCCATAATTTCTCACATATAGAAAAAAATGTAAGTAACTAAAACACACGTATTCAAATACTTTAGCTTTAGCATGCAAATTGAAATTAAATACTTTAGATTTTATTTTTAATGCCATTCCTAGAATTTCTTATATATAAGAATAAATGTAAGTAACTAACTCACATATTATACATACTTTAGTTTTAGCATGTGTAATGTAAATTAAATCTAAGATATTTCACTTATCAACCGAAAATAAAAGTACATTTTTATTATAACTTTTAGTTTCTTAAAAGTTTTAGCATGTGGAATTGAAATTAAATGTTGTCGAATTTATTTAGAATGCTTTGTCCAGAATTTCTCATATATCGTCTGCTTAGAGCAGAAACTCAATAAATGACAAGATTTTTTTTACTTTTCAGCTGTTTAGAGTAACTATTCGCTTGTGGCTCAAAAATAAAAATTATAAGCATTTTTTATAGTATTTGATATTTTTTATAGTGTAATGTATCTTTTAAACATATTACAATGAGACAATGTATTGCTCATCATTATGAAAATAAGTAATTAATGGCTCCAAAATGTCAGCTAATGGGTTTCTGCTCTAAGCCAATGATATGGGAATAAACACAAGCAGCTAACATACGTATTGCAAATACTGTAGTTATAGCATGCGGAATGGAAATGAAATGTTTTCGATTTTATTTAGAATGCTCTGTCCAGAATTTCTCATAAATAGAAAAAATATAAGTAACTAACACACGTATTCAAATACTTTAGTTTTGGCATGTGGAATTGAGATTAAATGATTTAGGATATTTTATTAAGAATGATTTTTCTTAAATTTCTCATATATAGGTATAAATATAAGTAACTAATTCACATATTGTATACACTCTAGTCTTAGCATGCGGAATATAAATTAAATCTAAGATATTTCAATTATCTATTGAGCTGAAAATACATTTTTCGTAAAACTTGTAAAATATTTCATGATCTCAAATTTAGAAATGAATAGATTATTCAAAATTAGTCATATTTTAATGTTTTATTACTTTTATTACTTATAGATAATATTACAATTCGTTTTTTATTGAAATACAATAAAGTTATTAGGTAGAGAAAATAAGGTGAAAATATACCTTTTTATATATTTTTAATCAATCAACTTTAACAATCCTTACGTATTCTGTTAGTACGATAGTAAAACACTTCAATATTAATTTATGTTCTAACTACTTTATTTTTAAAAGCACACATACAATTATTTTTCTATTTATTATTTAACCCAATTTTATTTTAGCATACGATTTCGTTACATTATAATACAATAATTTTTACTATACAAATTTACTTTAAAACGAATCAAAGGTTTTGTTTAGATTTTTATTTTGACTAAATATTAGGAAATCACAAGCTTAGCAGTTCCATTTTTGTATACACAGCAATAACGATAATGCACAAGGAATAAGTGCTTGACAATAACTTTTTCGAAACTTATAACTGGCTATTTAAGAGTTCTATTTCTACAAGTAATGAAAGGCCGAAGAAACTTTTTGGGAACTTACTAATTACTAATTCAGTGTTTAGGAGATCTTATTTCGTGTGGATCATAAATAAGTAAAATTCCTACTGATTACATTTTTGAAACTTTATCTGAGAAAAATAACGGTTACTTTATATCATATTATCAAGAATTAAAGTATGGCAGAAGAGAGATTAGCATATTAAAACTTAAAATTAGAAAATATAAGTTTCTTATTTTAGTGTATATGTTACCGCTAAAGTACGGAAATCAGGCAATCTGCAGATTACCTAGGTAATATGCAGATTAACTGTGCCGATCCGTTAAAGTTCGGAAAAGTGTTTCATTTCTCAAATTACCTAGGTAATCTGCACATTACCTACTAGGCACTCGTTAAAGTGAAAATAAGATCTTTGCTCGAACAACAGCAACGTTTTTGTACGCTTAAATTATTACTCAGACAAATAACTCAGTAATATTAGATACTACTAATTGAAAAACACGCTATACTTTTATCCCATAAAGTTATAAGTAATTTCATATAATAATCATTAGATGTAAATAAAATATACTGACAATTGTTGAAACAGAATGTTATTTATTTATTTTTCGATATGTAAAGAATCAAGTTGATAGAATCAATCAATCAACATATTAGTTGATAGAATCAATCAGATTACCTAGGTTGGAGAAACAAACTTTTGCATTTTAACGATTCGAAAGCCGTTGATGTGCACATTACCTAGATAAAGTGCGGAAAACTCTTACTTTGTAGATGATTCAGCACTTTAACGGAACGAATCACTAATCTGCAGATTACCCAGGTAATGTACACATTAACGGCTTTCAAGCTTTAACGGTAACACATATACAAATACGATTTAGTTTTTCTCATCAAACACAAATGATAAATTCATCTATCATTCTGGAATATAGTTAAGAACGTACAATTTATTAGTCGGACACAGAACTCATAGAAATCGTACGTAACTTAACCCTGTAAGGGTTAAGTTTACATGCATCTAAGGGGTATTAAATGTGAGAACCTCTAAGGGATTTCCCCAACTTGCAACCCGCTGTTTTCCCTGCACGTCTTCTAACTAGTTTCCTGACCAACATAACTGAGTTTCCTGACCAACATAAGCTTCCCTAGGATAATTTCAACCAATGAATGCGGTTATTCAGTCATGTGTGTTATGCATGGAAGCAATGACCCACCACTCGACAATCTTGTGGCTTTCAGAGGGTTAAACTCTCGATATTTTAACCTCCAGGTGGTTGTCTCGACGAGGTATCTGGTCATTAGCGAAACTGACCAAATTTTGGTTGACGAGATATCGTGTCATTAGAAGAAAACTTTTGGTCTCACTATCATCAGAAACTGAAAGATCTTGTCATCATAAAAAAGCGGCAATATCTTCTTGGCTAATTATCTCGTCTCATTAGCAAAATTGGTTAAATCTTGATGGATAAGATGTCGCGTCGAAACCACTTGGAGGATTCAAATATCTCGACAGTTATCTCTTCATTAGCGAAATTCACCAACTCGTCATTAGCAAAATATCTCGTCATCAGATCAATTGGTCGCATCTGGAGGGACGACATATCTCGTCGAAACCACTTGAAGGGTTAAAATACCGAAAACAATCACATGGGGCTCAGAGTTATTAACTCTGGGTATTGTAACCCACCAGGTAGTTGTCGCGACGAGGTATTTGATCATTAGCGAAACTGACCAGACCTAGATGGACGAGATATATCGTCATTAGAAGAAAACTCTTGATGTCGGCATCATAAAAAAATCGACAATACCGCGATGACGAAATATCTCGTCCTTAGAAAAAATTGGTAAGAGTGTGATGAACGAGATATCTCGTTAACCACTTAGAGAGTTAGTTACCATTAACAAAAGTGTAATGAAGTGTTAATATTAAGCTTCTTAGACCAATTGAAGCTTTACTCTAGCCATTTGCGTTTTCAAAAAACACGTTACTACAAATGATGTAAAATTACTATGCAATTTTATGTCATTTGAATGTCATTCTATGTCATTATGAATATATTGATGGTTTAACCTCTTTCGGTTAAACCATCAATATATTCTTCCCATACCATATAAGCACTCCCCAGTTAATTCATTAAACAAGCCACTCCACAAACGAAGGTTCCCCACTTATTTTGAACTCACGTCCCCATTCTTTCAGAATAGTTAACGCTAATGCATTGTTAATATATTACTCCATACCCTAAACACTCTTAATTCAATAAACACGTCACCCTCCAAACAATTATTCAATAAACGCGTCACTCTAAATAAACGTCCCCGCCAAGACAAAACTGCCCCTCCAAACGCGTCAGCACCTATTTACGATCAGAAGTAGCAATTTGGGGACGTCGTTTTCAGCAGGCATATTTTAAACGGCTTTATTTCAAAAATTAAGCGATAGAAAGCACCACTCCATCAAAGTGAAACGCGATTTTAATTCCCGTAGAATGCGTAGAAAAATGCATGCCTAATTAGGTGAGGCGATAGTTGCGCAATTTCGCCGGAATCAGTCATGTTATGGGAAGCTTTTCAGGGAGGCTTTATTGGCTACTTAAGTTTCAAGAAGGGTGAGATTTCTACTGTCTCAGGACTTGCGCTTTGGGTGAAAGTCTGTTTGATAGAGTGGTCGAATTTTATCATCGAAAAGCGTGAGTATTAGTGTAAATTTTATTGAAAGAGGACGGAATTTTGTTAGGGATATCATTCACCCTCCAAGTGGTTATGACTAGACCATCGTCATCAAGACTTCATCCATCAAGATCGGCTGTAAATGACGAGACATTATGGTAAATGCCCATTGAATTTTGAGTGATGAAGGTACCATCGTTTTTTGGTGATAACGAGATCCAGATCAGATCAGTTTTTTCTAATGAGATATCTCGTCCATCAAGATCTGTCCAGTTCTGCTAATGACGAGATACCTCGTCGAGACATCCACCAAGAGGGTAATCAACACGCGTTTTTAAAGAACTAACATTTCTTCAAGAACACTTACATGCAAAGGCCCACAGTATCATGTGCGCGCGTCAGAACAAGTCTACCATTTTACTAATGAACCTTACTTAACCCTCCTGGTGGTTGTCTCGACGAGGTTTCTAGTCATTACCAAAACTAACCAGATCTTGATGAACAATATATCTTGTCATCACAAGAAAACAGTCCAGATATTGATGGATGATTCATCTCGACATTGAAAGGAAACTCACCAGAACTTGATTTACAAGATTTTCAAGATCTTGATGGAGGAGATATCTTATCATTAAAAGAAAACTGACCAGATCTCTTGATGGACGAGATACCTCGTCATTACAAGAAAACTGTACCAATCTTGATGGACGAGATACCTCGTCATTACAAGAAAACTGTACCAATCTTGATGGACGAGATACCTCGTCATTACAAGAAAACTGTACCAATCTTGATGGACGAGATACCTCGTCATTAAAAGAAAACTGTACCAATCTTGATGGACGAGATACCTCGTCATTACAAGAAAACTGTACCAATCTTGATGGACGAGATACCTCGTCATTACAAGAAAACTGTACCAATCTTGATGGACGAGATATCTCGTCATTAAAAGAAAACTTACCAGATCTTTATGGACAAGATATCTCGTCATTAAAAGAAAACTGATCAAATCGTGATCTCGTCATCATAAAAATATCGGCAGTATCTTGATGACGAGATATCTCGAAATTTGTAAAAGCGGTCAGACCCTGACTAACAAGATATCACGTCAAAACCACTTGGAGGGTTGACATGCACTAGACATCATTAGCCAACTCTGTTTAGTAGACCACATAGAATTTTTATAGTGTACGGACATGTTAAAGTGCGTTACAAGGGGCTTTTGCATATGTGCACACTGGGCGTGCTCAGATTAAAATACGACCAAATTCGCAGCATTCAATGTCAGCATCCAATCTCCACGCCAAATTTCAAATATGTATCCAAATATAAGCTTGTTACTTAGTTTAGTTTGGATTGGTTTGTCGCTCTACGTTCACATTCTGCAACACAAGTGCTAATTACACCGGGACCTAAGGATTACCGGGATTTAAAGAGGATTCGGAACCACTATGAGCAACCATACCTAGACCGGGATTCAACAAGGTTTGGATTCAAATCCTGGTCTGTAGGAAGGGATGTTTGCCTTGGAGATCCAAGTCATTTGTTTCTACCATTCCATCATTGGATTATAATGATAAACGTTTGGGATACCGCTTAGTTAGTTTCCGAGACTTTTATACATAGTTTCCAAAATAAGTTTCCTATCAAGCTGGTATTTCTATTTGTTACTATTAAATAATCCAAACAGTACCCAGGTGCAATATATATTTCAAAATATAATTTAGTATGTAATACTAGTTATGCAATTAAAATTTGAAGATATGAATAGTAACTTCAACAAATTTGATGTGGTAGTTGAATTCATGTCGCACTGGAGCAACAGAACGAGCTATTGGTGACGGTCCGGAGTTAATCCCGAAGGGAAAGGTCCGGAGACAACACCAAATAATTTTGAACCACGATCAGATGACGAGAACACATGAGCTGGTACTCTATTCTCTAAACTTCCATACCACGCCAACCTGAAGACATTTGAGGCTACGATAGATTTAACATGCATCAGCCCCCGCGTTCACGACGGTCTTGGGTTATACTGAATATCGAACTGCAATCCTACACCTTCTAATCCATTACTCTTCCAACTAGGCCCCCACAGTCCCTATAAATTTGGATGGAAATTGATTGAAAACGAAGTATTTGGTGGCTGCAAAATATCATTTTTCTTCTCACTCAAATTTTAGCGCATATGATATACCCGGGTCTGCTACTTTATTTTTCAAGAATTAACTGCTCAAAATCACCACTCCTCCATCAAACAAAAACGTGATGCTTTTTATTCTAGTAAATTGCGTAGAAAAGTGTATTCCTAATTAAGCGATATGAAAGTTGAGCAATTTCCCTACTACCCTTTACATTTCTGGAAATTTATCTTATTTCTTAAGTTTCTTGGCTACTTACTCCGTGATGAGTCAATTTCGAGTGCTATTTCTCTGGTATTAAGACTTGCTATCGGTGATAAAAAAATGTTACAGAGAGTGAGCGAGTCTTATTGCTAATAAATGTTTCTATATTAGTACACTAAATTAAAGAGGTTGGTATTTTTGTAGAAATATTTGCAGAAGAGGCTTCTTCTCATAGGACATTACATCGCTAAAGGCCAAAAAAAATTCATATTTCGCCAAAACAATTTTTAATAAGGAAAACAGCTTTTTAGTCACCTCAGATGAAAAATTCCGTTATTTTGTAATTAAATTGTATACTAGTGAAGAAACCTGTGGTAAATTTTTAGATTCTGGCGTTTTGGCAAGCAAGACACTCGAAATCACCCCAGCGAATGATTCTTTCACAGGGACAGCCGTTTAATTGACTTAAAACAATACCCAATCCGGTCAAGTTCTCCACAGCATTCTCCCGGAGGATTTATACAATCTTTAAGAATTTAAGTGTTACAGGATAAGTATGGAAGAGGATTTTTTAAAGTGGTTACATTCATTAAAGATTGTAGATATTACATGCAGAAAATCGGAATATCAGTTATGGTCTTCAGTCAGAAATTCGTAAACCATTTTTGGAAGTTCGTGTCAAACATTAAAAACAAAACCAACTTTCCACAGAAATGGACACATACCAGTAAGTTTGTCTTCGGATGACCAACGAAATAATATTCAATAAAAATGTATTTAAAATATAGGATTAACAACCAGACCAAAATTAAAAGCATATAATAAAATCTTATAATAAAGAACATCAAAACAAATCAAACACTTCAGTAGTATGGAACAGATAAAAATGTTAAAAACATCTCATCATCAACATAATTGAAGCAATGAACACTTGAACAAACAACAATATTTATGTGGAAGAAGAAATAATGCGATATGAGTGTGAGAAGATACTGCGAAAAAATAGCGTTAAGGAATTTTTAAAAGAACGTTTAAAGGTGCGTAACTCATGTCGACATAATTGTAAAATCATCACAATAAATACATAATGGGAGGCAAATACGAGTATTGATTATTCTGAAAATTTGCTTTATGAATCTTTCATTTGCAGTTGGTAACATGTATTATAGAATTCTTTTCTGTGTTTTGGATAGGCGGTTTTGATATATGCCAGTAATATCAGTTTTTAGTTATTCGAGACGTTCTTGATCTATATTATCAAGATTCTACTGTATTTATGATATCACCCTTTTTTATTGTTCATAATTCCTAAAAGAGGTAGTTCAAAGGTACTATACGATATGGAATAACGTCGCCTTTAAATCACTTACACACAATTTGCATAAGGAGTCGTCTTCATAACAAAGTGCGTACAAACCTCATAATTTCGACTAGCAGCACTCAATTTTATGGCCAAATTTTAAATCCATACCAAACTTCACTTTCGGATATCAATTTTCAAGTCCTTTGATCCAGCCATTTTGGGAGTATGGAAACTTTAAGCTCCTAATATTGAAGTGGTTTCCTAGACTTATTCATATGTTCTGAAATAGCCTTCCTATAACACATAACTTCTTTCAAATAATTTTAGCGAGCAAGTTTGATTTCCGAGTTAATACCGGAAGAATGGGAATAGATACCTTGATATATTTCGATGGAAAACTACAGGAAATTTTATGAAAATGCAAAATTTGAGCTTTTCCCACCTATAATAAACTAGGCACCCGACGCTCTTAACATACCTATTTTAAATGGCTACATTTCAAAATTTAAACGCAACAAGCTCTACTCCATCAAATTAAAACGTAATTTTCATTCCCTCGCAAATGCACAGAAAAATGCATGCTTAATTAGGCGAAGAAAAGTCGCGCAATTTCTCCAGATCCCGTCTAATATTCCGAAATCCGCTTTTGAAAGTTTTCTCGGCTACTTACGTCTCAAGATAGGTTCAATTAGAGAACACTTTCTCCTGTCTTTGAACTTGCTCTTTCCGAGGTAATCTGGAGAGAGTGGACGTGTTTTATCACCAATAAATACCCCTATATGTGGGGGCTTAATTGAAGAGGGTGAGATATTTTGGTTGAAATTTGTTATGGAAGGTAGAAGTTGGTATGTTTTGAGGTTGCTTTGGGAAATTCTTCGGTACGATGCATATACATTTTCTGAGCAACAGAGCTGACTTTTTCTCAATCATCTTAGGGTCAAGCACGCATTACTTCACTGTAATCTGAAGTTTTCCTTACGTGACTTCTGTTCAGTTTTTGACTTCTTTACCTTTAGACTTCTCGAGTTTTTGTAGATTTCTTAAGACTATAGATGTGGTTCTGTACTCATGCGTGATGTAGAGTAAGGTCATCTCAACCTTGCTGGACTTAATGTGATGTCCTGTCTTCCGTACAAGAAATTGCATCCGGTATGCGACATGCTCTAAGCTGAGGGTAATGAATAGTACAGAAAGTCCCAGGAAAGAACGGTCAGCACATCGAAATTGGTCTATGTGGTTAAGTAGGTCCTGGTGAATAAAATATTGTTTCTTGTGAGTTGACTCCATGTATTAAATTATGTGTCTATTGCTAGTTTTTTTAACTGCAACAGCCCACATATCCAGCTGGAATTAGTGGCATGGTTGTTACCTACTCAGTCGAAACTATATAATCCATTTTATCGGCGTTTAATGCAAATGTTCGACTATTTTGAAATTCAACAGCCCCAGGTTTCCCCCATCGGCGACATTTGGTACAAAAATTTTAGTTTGCGGAATACATCTCCCGTATCTTCAAAAGCCTGTATACCAAATTTGGTTCTATTCGTTTATTCGATTTTGCTACGGATGCCTCCGAACAGTGAAAGTTATATTATGACCACTGTATAAATGGTATTGTATACCATTGTTTTTCGTATTGGTTCAAATTATTTGAGGATTTAATTAAACTTTTAAATTATGTTTTTGTCAATACTCCCTACGTTTCCCTTGAATCTTAATTTTAAGATTTATAAGAGAAATGTTGCTTATTTGGTAGTGTGGTCATGGCGTTCGTTTCTTTCCACTTAATTCCGGTTTCGAATATTGGCTTGTAAGTGGATGGATGCCGATGTTAGGAGTAGCGGAGGCTCGCTCATGGGGTGATTTTCTCAAGTAGCCGTCAGGTGGCCCCTTCTAGTGTCGAAGAACAAAGACGTAGATTAGAAATAAAAATTGAGTTAAATTTATTTGTTTTATTCTGCATTAATTCTTGCCAGGTTTGAAACATTAGTAACAAGTGAGAGTCAACTTTATCAAGTAAATGATGAATGAAATTATTCATCAAAATTTTCCGGTTTGAAAGAATTATCTGCAAAAGGGTGGATAGTTGAATTTACATCGCAATGGAGTAACACAACAGGCTATTGGAAACGGGGTATGGGATCAATCCCGAAGGGGAAAATATCCAAGGAAGATACCTTGGAATATTGAACCACGGTATTGACACAGCTCTGGTATTGACTTGGTCAATACCAGAGCTGGCACCTCACTCTCCAAACTTCCACACCAATTCAACTTGAGGACATGCGAGTCCACGACATATTTAATGTGCACCAGCCCTCACGTACATGATGATTTTTGGATGTTCAAAATTTATATGAATCGAATGGGTGATCAATCGGGCTATTTGTGATTTATTGGAAGATTCTACGCTCGGATATTTCTCTCCAAATCACTATCGCATGAGAATGAGTAGTGTGGCACGGCTCAACAATGAATCTATGCTGGGTCTGGAAAAAACCACTCTTCGCGCGACACCAACAATTAAAGCTTTTGCCCGAATAACGGTTTACGTTACGGATCTATTTTAACTTGAGGAGAAAAAGCGCGCTCAATTATAGGGTGAGTATCATATGCCATTCACTCTATTCATCATCTGGCAATAGAGAGCGGAGGGCAACATCCGTTAGACCTCTATTCTACACCCGGTCTTACGATTTCATGATATTAGATTATGCCACACAAAGCCATGCAGTGTTTTCTTTGGGAATTAACTGCAGATATCGATGTATAATACTACATAGGCCGTTATTTGTTAAACCTCCTGGTGGTTTATCTTCGCGTTAAAAATTCCCCTGCAGTGACCAGCCTTTGATGCAAAAACCGATTCCAAACCTTCACCAGAATAACATTAAAATCGACTTCAAAATTCCAGCCGCCCGTGGCAATCACTGGGTGGCTACCTTAAACCCATCAATATACCAAAGGGTCATGACCACGAAATTTCTTTTCATAGGTTGTCAAAGAGTCCGTCTGGACGATTTTGATAGCATTAAACAATGTACCGGGTGTGACCAGTTTGGCCACACCAAATCCAAGTGTTCTAACAAAAATATTCGTTTATCATGTGGAAAAGATATCACTAAATCATGTACCAATGAAAAGAATTGCTCTAATTGCACCACCTCGAACGTTAAACACAATACAAAATACAATACGAACCATGGATGCATGGACAAAAAATGTCCTAACCTCAAACGCCAACAAACTTTATTAATAGCAAATACAGACTACGGAAAGTGATAGCGATACTTTATATTCACACTGTCCTACATATTATTCATTGTATATAAATTGTATCATTATTAAGCACTAAACCGTTTAATTCTGTATATATTAATGTTATTTCTTGTATATTCATTGTCATAGTATTATAGACTAAATGTTTTTTATATCATTTCATTAAATAATAATTATTCTTACTACATTCAACAATATTTATTTGTTATGTTATTCTTGTCTATCTTTTGTTCTGCATTTCTATATATATCAAAATTCTGTACCATACCTATTTAATATTTTTGATGTTCTAGCCCACATGGTATTATTATTATGTTGTGTTATTTTACTTGTTTTTATTGTACAATTGCATTTTGTATATACCAAAATTTTGTACCTCAACTGTACAATATCTTTTGATGTTCTAGCTCACATGATACTATTATTATGTGCTAAAATGTATAAAATAAATGCCGCACGTGCTCATGGATAGGGAGAGGTGGTGCTCTCCATGTGTGGTAGACTTGGTTTCTTGGTGGGCCTCTCAGTGTTGGGAAAGTCTTTTACCCCACCTCTTCTTAAATAGGCTCTACACCGTTTTGTGAGTCGGAGAGGTGAAGGTCTGGAAACCGTCACCAGGTCTGGTCAAGGGATTATTTTTTATTTGGATTTCCATTCTCCTTGGAGTAATAGGACAGTTTTGTCACGACGAGGTATAGCGTCATTAGTAAAATTGACCAGATGACGATGGACGACATATCTCGTCATTAGCAAAATTGATCTTATCTTGGACGAGTTATCTCGTCGAAACTACTTAGAAGATTGAAAATCTCATTTTCGAAAAATTTGACTATAGACCAAAATTCGTCTGAAGGCTCCAAATTCTACTACCCTTATTCAGATTAAAATCAACTCGTAACATAAGTCACAAACCCTCAAGTTAACCTCAAACCCTCAAGTTACCCTCAAACTCTCAAGTTACCCTCAAACTCTCAAGTTACCCTCAAACCCTCAAGTTAACCTCAAACCCTCAAGTTAACCTCAAACCCTCAAGTTAACCTCAAACCCTCAAGTACAACGTAGAGAAAAATATCTGATATCCTTTGCATAATATAGCCATTTGAAAATAAGGTATCGCGATACATCAATCAGACTGAATTTCCAATAAATATTTTTGAAAATACGAGGGTGTGTTGTATATGAAGGATCTAGATAGTGTTTTTCAGTTACGCATAAAAAGAAATTCACTTCAGTCAACTTATATGTACACGCTTCCATACTTTTACATCCCACTATTACAAGACGGTGAGCACTTGTTATAAAATCGCATGCTTCAAACCCCAGAGTAGAAACATTTACTGAAAGCACACCGAGCCTAAAATGAGAGAAGTTTGTCACACGTAATAACTGATATTTCCGAGTGGTTTTGACAGGAAGTCGATAATTTCTTCACACCGCCATCGGAAAAATTGATAAAAGCTGTCCATCAAAACATAAGTGAGTCGAAAACAATGAAAAATCTCCGAAAGCGGTTTAAAAATATGTGAAGTTTTTTGGTCTGTGCGGGTAGTTCTTGCTTTGGATTTTAATCAGGAAAACTATTCAATTTTATTATAGAATTTGGAAGTTAAAAACGTTTTTAGATATTCCATTATAGGTCTGATGTATACTGAAATATGAAAATAAAATTCGAGTGCAATTGGCACAATCCGTTCTAAATCAATTTTTATTTGGATATTTCAATTTTCATTTTTGATATTTTAAATTTTTTATAGAATAGGGTTGTTTGGTTGGGAGCCGATTTAGGTAGCACCGGGGCACCAGAAGTGGATTTACAAATATAATAGAGATAAATGAAAAATAAAATTAAATGAGCATTTTTCTAATTCAAAAGTCGGAGCTGTTAATTAATTTGGTTTCAGAACTATATATTTTTATTTTACGCCATTGGATTAAACGATGAAGAAAATATATCCAAACTTGTAGTCAGTAGAGTAGTAAACTAAAACAATTTAGAGGGACTGTAGCTATAGCATCATCAGAACGAAAATACACAAGAAGTAAAATCTGAGTTTTTAGAACCTTGAATCAAGTTAAAAATCTTGTTTTCAACTTTTCAACTCTTTTATTAGTCTCTTTTTCAAGCTTTTTCACTATTAGAGTATAGATGGCTTTAGTGTTCGTGTAGTAGAATATGCTTACTGTTTGTATTCCGTAATGTAAAACCGGATGTAAAATATTCGTCTTCCGGTAGTTTATGTGTTTACTCTGAAATCATCTCTTATTGACTTTCATAATAGTATTTGCTGTTATTTCGAGATGGCAGTGAACAATACTTTAAAGAATATTTAAATAACTCGTTTTGGAATTTATATCCAGTTTTGTATCATGAACTGCTATAAATACGTACTTGAGTGCTGCAACGAGAAATATTTGCATATCTAATGTAGTTACGTTTGTCTAATTCAGAATTTTAAATAGTTATGCTTAAAGTAATGCTGTGTAATGAAAACTTAATATCAGCTTGGTAGCCCATTGCATTGAATTATGGTAGGTAGTTAAGTAAGTAGGTAGTTTAATTGACGTCACACTGGAGCAACACAACACATTAAATAAAGAATTCAGTAACTCAGAAAATAGTCTATTTGAGGAAAAAATTCTGCAAACAGCAGTTTATGTTCAACATTCTTTGGATTCATTTAACTTAAAATGAAAAGTATTTTCCTTACTTTTAGATAGTTATCAAAATATTCCCCAAACTATCCACAGGACATTAACAAAAAGATTGGTTTTCTTAGATAAGAATTCGCAATGGGTGTCGACTCAGATTATAATAGTATTTAAATTTAATATGATAAAAAAATAATTTACGAGATGTTCATTGTATTTCGATCGAAGTGACTTCCAACTTTAAGTTTGATATAAAGATATCGAAACCTTACATTCCGTTCAATTAGCTGTAAAGATCTTTGAGAGAAGAATACATCGTACTCTAGAAATATCTTATTACTATTCAAATGCATATTATTATCTCTTGTGATGTAAACGTAAGTAATGAATACGATTGAAATATAATCTTTATAAATGTTCATTGTTCATGAATATTTACAACACAAAATATTCAGTATAGTAATCCAATTAATGAAAGTATATATCTTTCGAAAATACATTTACATTTCAATAAGAATCTCATAAAATCTCAGGAATTCGGAATTTAATACCTTAATCAAACTAACAGCTTAATCTGAAAGGAACTAAAAATTTAAACATAATACTTGTATAGTATTATATACGTATTAATAATATAATTATACTATTGCATGCGCGTTTTCACTATGTTTCTGTATAAATCACGTATGCTTATTCTACTGTTTTATCATAAATATTCCCGCTTAAATTATCGTTTCCTTACATCTATATCAGTATTAAATGTTCATTTACTGTGCGCCAGCAATCTCTCGTGAAAGTATTTAAATATTTTATTTAACTTTAACCAATGGTGGAAGGATAAAATATATCTATTTCGCAAATTCACCTTTTATATAGTAGCATATCTCAAAGACCACTAAGTACCCAGATTCCGTACTTTCAATAATGTCAAATATCCACAAAGCACTTCTATTTCAAAAACAGCGACACTTAGATTCTGCAATAATCTGCAAAGTATGATCTAAATGTGTTGATGATATTCAATATACTGTTTATGGGATGTTACATTCTATTGCATGCCTAACAGGAAAGCTTCAAAGCTGATGGTCGACTGGAAATGGTTTATGTAGTAGACAGGCGATGGTTATATCACACGCAATTCCAGATAAGCTACTGATTCAGGGCTCCTGTATCAGCATTGTAGCAAATTTGCTTTACAAGCTGCGTGAGCCAGAGTTAATAGCTTGGCTGTTCTGTGTGGTGTTTCTATGCAGGCCCTTGACAATGATGGATTGCATCTCAGTTGTCTTGAGTACAAAACATGTGCGGGCGATTGTAATTTATTCACCTGATTGAGAAATTCGATGGAAAAATCAAATTAGATATCTAATACATTTAATTATGCATTGTTTGCTGTCTATAGGGAATATTTGGGATTGAAAATTACCCACATTCGTAATACCGATAAGTTAAATACAAAAATGTCTTTCTACTCGTAAATTACAGACATAAATTTCCCGATACAAGGTAAATTACGGACACAAATTCTCAATGTTTAAACGTAATGGTAAATTATCAACACAAAATTTTTAAAGGTTAAATGAAATGGTTAATTATTGACATAAATTCTCAATGGTTAAACATAATGGTAAATTAAAGACAAAAACTACCCAATGCTGGCAAATTACCAACACAAATTCTCAGTGGTTGAATGTAATGGCAAATTGCAGACAAAAATTCTCAATACTGGTAAATTGCCGATTTAAATTTTCAATGCTAAAATGTAATGGTAAATTACCAACACAAACTATTAATGGCTAATTACCGACACAAATTGTCAATAGTTAGACGTAATGGTAAATTACCGACACAAATTACCAATGGTTAAACATAATGGTAAGTTACCGACACAAATTCTTAATGGATAAATGTAAAAGTAAATTACTGATGGTTAAATATAATGGTAAATTAGTGACCTTAATTCTCAATATTGGCAAACAATATAAATAATTTTAATACCGGTTTTTACAGGTTAATAGTTCCAATATTTTCTTTACACTGACTGAAACTGATTACATAACTAAAATACGCTACTTATGCATTACTTCAACATCCAATGAAAAGGGATCTCATGATTTTTAGAATATTGCATACAGGAGCATCAAACATTTTTAGATGAGATGCAGTCGAGACCTATCTCTTTCCAGGAATCTATTACACCTCTTTTCAGGCGCGTCGTATATGGTCTGCGGGTTAAATTGCTACGCAGGGCCACTTATGATCAACTGTGGGGTAAAATTATCAGCTATGTCTCCCTTATCCCACGCGTACGAGCTACTGTGTATGCTTCCAGACCGGAATTAGGGAAACACCTATTTTGCAAATAGGTACTAAGAAAAT
This sequence comes from Meta bourneti, assembly GCA_933210815.1. Taxonomy (NCBI): domain Eukaryota; kingdom Metazoa; phylum Arthropoda; class Arachnida; order Araneae; family Tetragnathidae; genus Meta; species Meta bourneti. The sequence continues at coordinate 73,059,999 of OW119930.1, forward strand.
CCCTTTTCGTTAGTGGGGCATTACTAACTGATGTTTATTTAACCTTAGACCTCACTATAAAAGTGATGTTCAGATTAGATTTTTGGTGGCGTTATGTCACACAGTGATGACATTGCCTATAAATCGATCCTTGTTAAATATCTTAAAACTGTGAAACTTGATTTAACCCTCCTGGTGGTTGTCTGTACAAAGCATTCATTAACAAATCTGACCAAATTTTGAAAGACGAGATATCTCATACCTAGAAAAACTGGCCAGATCCTGATCTCGTCGTCATGAAAAAGTTGGCAGTATCCTGATGGTCGTCACTAACAAGATTTTTCAGGTTTTTGGTGAGATATCTCGTGGAAACCACTTGGATGGTTAAAACATAACTATATCATATACAGTGAACCCATTCCCCATGGTGCCCCAGGTAAGTGGTTCAATATTCTGTCCTTGTAATGAAATGATAAATTCAGTGCAATTGGTCCATTCCAGTCCTTGTGAAAAAGATTGAATTGTTAACAAGAACTTTCCAACCATAAAAGAAATTTTATTTATTCAGATTTGACTTATATTGAGACATGTAAATAGCACATGCAAAAGAGACACGGTAAAAGGAAGTATTGAGTTTGCAATTTACTTCTCTCAAACATAGATTGTCAACAAAAACTTTGAAAGATTATTCTACTACTATATTTATACCCATGATGATGGAGTTTCGTATGAGAAACACTATTTTTCCAATGTAATATAAAAACAATGAAATATATTAAATAATTTAAAACATCCTAAAAATTTTGTTTGATTTTCTATGTATTTCATTATAAACCATAAAAAAGTTCCGTTGTAATCTAAGCTTGTACTTTTGCTTTCTGAAGAGATGAGAAGTTTCTGTTAAAGTACGCTGTTTTTAAAAGAAAACAAGAATATACATTTAAATCTGATTGTTCAAATTTCAAGGTATCTCTTTCTGAAATAACTCGACTCCGATTTGCCAATTATTTTATTTATTGTTATTAAATATTTATTTTTTAATACTGAGCATCCTTTTTGTCCCTTCGAATAGGCCAGGAAAACCTTCTTAGAGAAAAGTATGTGGTCGACGCTCCGGGTAAACCTATTCGAAGAGTCGTATCTGTTCATAGGGCCGGAACAACCTTCTTGGTGGACTATCTGCTAGGCGCGCAGGGTAAACCTATTCGAAGGGCCGTATCTGGCCAACAGTCCAGAAAACATTCTTGGAGGACTGTATCTGTTCAGAGGGCCGGAACAACCTTCTTGGTGGACTATCTGCTAGGCGCGCAGGGTAAACCTATTCGAAGGGCCGTATCTGGCCAACAGTCCAGAAAACATTCTTGGAGGACTGTATCTGTTCAGAGGGCCGGAACAACCTTCATGGTGGACTATCTGGTAGGCGCTCAGGGTAAACCTATTCGAAGGGCCGTATCTGGCCAACGGTCCAGAAACATTCTTGGAGGACTGTATCTGGTCGACATGCCGAGTAAACAATTTCGGAGGGCAGAACCCAACTAGCCGGCTGGAAAACCTTCTAGGTGAACTGTATTTCGTCTGAGCGTGGAGTAAACCTACTCAGAGGACCGTATCTGGCCAGCAAGTCGGAAAAATCTTTCCAGAGAACCGCACTCAGTCTACCTGCCCGGTTAAATCGTTTTGAAGGCCATATCTAACCTGCTGAGTGGTTAAATCTGTCAGATACGGCGTATAAGGTCTGTGGGCCGGTTAATCTATTTGGAGGGCCGTATCACGTCTGCGGGCTAGTAAAAAACATTTCGAGGATCCTATCTGATCTATGGGCCGGGTAAATCAATCCGGAGAACCGTATCTTTTCTCCGAGCAAGCCGAGATCAATCTATTCGTTACAACATAATTATCTTACTTGTGTGGTCATGGAAGCGAGAATCCTAATCGTTTTTTTATGAGCTGGTTAAACCCGACTCCGACGAGAGCAATAGCTCTTTCTCAAATAGCTTAAAATCTATAACAGTTCTTAGAAAAACGCTTTAAAGTGCACACATTATTTCATCGTAAATCAAACAACTAATTTCGTAGTAATTTTGGTTATATTTACAGCTTTTTGCTGGAATAGGTAAATTTTTGTATAAATTTACAACTTATTTTTATTACAATACTACTTTCCTAATAAACGCATAAGAAAACAGTTTGTATGTTAAAATAATTTCGAGCGAATAAAGAATCTCGATAAAAATAAAAATAATAGCTATTTAAAACATCCTATGGTATGTATCTATGAATTAAGACATGGAAAATGATTTTTTCCGATCTTCACAGTAGCGAGAAGCTATAGCGATGAACATTTATTAAACTTCTATTTCCAATAGTCATTATATTTATTCAGAAACGTCTATTCGGGAAGCTCAACAAAGAGAAAACATCATTGTAGAAAGACTTATATTTTACGTTTTATTGTTACGTGTTATGTCAGAAAACAGAACACCTGACCAAAATATTTAAATCAATTTTCTCGTAACTCTTTCCAGCAGAATCAGTATTGAAGAATTCTGAATTTGGCTATATATGGTCAAGCAAAATTGCTTATCCGAAACGCGAAACTTAAATTTGTAAATGGGATTCCCTGTTTTCACTACTGGGAGCATCATCAAGTAATAGAACTAATTTTACAGAATTCTATGTCTGACTTAGATAATTTGATACAATCTTAAATTTTTCGAAAAGAGTTCCCTGTACTAGACTTTAGTAATCAAACTATTTTTACTGGATTCTTCAAACGTTTTTTTCCGAATTTCCAAACTGATATGTTACAAGTTTCAGGAACACGCCCTTACAAAATTATCCAGAAACTTTTTTCAGTCATAGACAACTTTATGAAATACACATGAGGAATGTCAACAATTTGAGTATATTGAATGTTTCCCTTGAAAACTAGCAACAGCATTTAGATGAACAAGTCGAAATGCCAAATTCTGTGTTTCATCTCAATTCCTTTGAGCAGACTATTTTTCCTTTGAAATATATTTTACCTAGTCAAAATTGTGGAATATCTCCATATATTTTTCTGATATGTGGCATGAAAAAAAATTGTATTTGTGATTTGGCAACGTCTAGATCAAACGCTACGTTATTATATTTGGGAATCAAATCTCATGTCGTATAGCATACTTGTTTACCAGATTATAATCAAATGAGCCGATTTTTTTCTAATTCTTAGTCTATACATAAATTTAAGTTGCATCGTCAAGAATTATATTCATAAAACACGAATTTGAAATCGATTCGCAACTAGATTCTTAGAGAAAAGATCTGAAAGGTGAAAAGACAAAAATAGAAATAACTTAATTCACGCCGACCTGTGTGGTAATGACGTCCATATCGAAACTTTATTTTTTTCTAACTTGGCGAAATTTTATGCCAGACTAAGGAATTTTTCCAGAACCACATTAAATACTGCCATGTGGAAAAGTACTTCTAAATAACTTAATTACACGAAAATTTTATAATATTTTAATATTTATAAATATTTTAAAGTTTAATAAAGGGCTTAATAAAAAAAGGATAAATGTTTTAATAAAAGTTCTAAAATTACTGTTGACATGTTAAGGGATAGAATAAGAATAGAATAATAAGTGATAGAAGAATCCCTCCATAATAATTTATTATGCATAGGTCAGACTGTGAATAACCATGATAATCAACGACAAACCGAAATTATACAAGTGTATTTAAAGTCCTAAATGTGCAATTGTTAAGTTTCTTTTTTATTCTTATAGACATGTTCTTTTAATCAATAATTTTCATCTAATAATCTAATTGCAAACGTTTTAATTCTAGAGCACATTGCTTGCAGGAAACATGAACGTGGATCTCTAGGAAGATTGAATCAATGAACATTGTTTAACGGGTGTAGGAGAGCAGGAGCGAGCCTTTGATGGGGCGCCCTAGTATTATATAAAAAAACTCTCCTGCATGAAAATTTAACTCGGTGTAAACTGATTTCAGAAAATTGTTTTCAAAGTAATAATTCGTTCGACTTACTCATATTTTGACATTAAAGTAATTTCTCATTAAATTTCTATCTCTTCCAATATTCACACGGTGACAGGTTACCGGAAATTAAAACCGATTCAAAATTATAAAATTTTTGTTAAAGAATCATTGGTAAAAACCTGACTAAGTCGATAAAATAATTGTACATAGTTCATTAATAAATGAAGTCTTCAAAACTTCGTTCCCGAAAAACTCACTGTGGAAAAATGGTTATACGGTGTTCATCTATTTATTAGTTCTCACAAACTTCACTGCAGTGAAATCAATCGGCAGGGAAAATAATTTCACAAAGCTCTCTTCCATCCATTGTAATTAATGATGTGTTTGAAACTTCACTGCCGAAAAACTCACTATGTGGTGAAAGTGGTTGTACAGAGTTCATCAATTCATTAATTTCCCCAAACTGTTGAGAAATTTGCAAGTTTTACTGCTGTGAACATCTATCAGCAGGGAAAACAGTTTCACAGACCTCTTTAATCCATTGTAATCCGTTTTACTCAACTAATCCCTTATATTGCTTCAGTGCGAAATTAATTCACCTACCTGCCTACCGCCTTAATCAATCTTGTTTTGTAGAAAACTGAAATCATTTAAAATGATCAATTGTTTTTTTTAGATCTCATTCCTCGAAATTCACTTGGAAAAAAAAATAACTGTCGAGTTCAATAATTAATGAAGTCGTCCATACTTCACTATAAACAGGTAAAGGAACTGGTTGAAGAAAAAGAAAAAATAGAAAATGGTTGTTTCATTGAATGTAAAGTGAGATTACTATTAACTTCCTGAAACTACTCAACGTCATAGTATATTCTAGAGCTCAGATTCTGATTCTGATATTAACATTTCAATGTTATGCCAAGTGTAGCGTCTACTGATACTACGCCTCCTCAAATACTTGAAAATTAATTCCACAGAATTCGGTAATTAGGTCTTGCGCAATCCTTATTTATAAAAATGTATGAAGAAATGAACTAGATTAATCTACTCTATCTGAAGAGGTCATAGCGTAATCTTTTTCCAAACTGAAACTTTCCATCTGGAACATTTAAAACATATGGGTACTCAGAGACAATTTTTTAATTGTAAAATAAAGTATATTTTGAGATCATCAGATTTATTTCATTATAAATTTGAGATGCTTTGGATTCACATTAAATATTTCCAGATTGATTATAATTTAGAAAGTTACTTGTAAAAACGAAATTTTAATCAAACTATTTTCCTGTGTGATTAAATTGTACATATATTATTTTGTATGAAATTTAAGCATGCCGACTACTTTAACATAACATTTTACTTTAAACAGATAAATATTTGTCCAATTAAACACTTTTTAATAAAAATGGATTTGTTGGAGTTAAAAATCCCAATTTTTTTTAGAACTACACTAAGGACCAGTGATACTTATAAATAAAATTAGAAAATTATTGATAATTCAGTTATAATTACAGAATGAAAAAGCAATTTCATTAATCGAAATAAAGGACAGTTGAAAAATAAATATTAATACCTGTTTTACGAATCAAAGAGACTCTTCTTGATGACATCCCTTAAAAACTGAATTTTAGCAACAGGTATATGTATATTTTCATTTAATACCCGCAGATTACATGTTGTAGAATGCTATATAAAATGTTAAATACTTAAAATGGGATAGTAAGTTGACCCTCCAAATAACAATTCCTCACTTCATATTATATAATATTAAAAAGCTACAACTCTTCTAAAAGTCGATACTTTTTGTTTTATGGGAAAGGGTGATATTTTCGTTGCATTTTCGTTTAAAAATTTTGATAGCATTAATACGATGCTTTAAATGGTGCTAATAAGCAAAATGTTTTAGTTGAGTATATTAATGAAAAGTTCCTTGGTGATAATACGTATGTATATATACATAGAACGGATTCTGTAAGTTTTGCCAAATAGTGCTGGATAACAATGAAATTGGGCAGTGTCCATTGTTTGAAAAAAGAGAGCTGTTATTTATAAAACTGCATGCGAATTATTTTGTCTACATTCCAATACTGCTTTATTACTAATCCCTGTCTTTCTTTATAATTTTACGCAGCAAAAATTCCAATTCAAGTTAATTTTAATTCAAAAGTACTTTTGAAAGTTAAAAGTAAAATAATGAAGTCGGTTGAAATAAAGAACGAGTTAAATTGCATTTTAAAAGTACCTTTCAAAAATCCACAAAGATAACCTTACATTGTGTTCTTACTAAACTTAATCAAATATCCAGTTATATCATCTAACGACACTTTTAACTAAAAATTGGAATTTAAGACTAAATAAAAAACAAATACCAACTTAGTAAGGCAAATTTAAATCATTCTTAAAAGAGTTGTAAACTTGGACATTGTGAGCACTGAAATGACCGAAGAATGACTCTAAAATTTTAGAGAACTTAATTTCAGCGAAAAATAATTAAAACGAATAACATCTCCGCTCCAAAAAAAAAGAAACCCAACATAAACAAAATACCAAAAACCTGAAGAATAAAACCTAACCGAAACCATTCACAAAATCACCGAAAAACACTTACCGCCATAACTCTAAACGACATTCATCACGCTCATGTGACATCCAACTTCCGAGACTTCAAAAAAAGAATCTCCAATCAACAGTTAGAATAGTGTCACGCCTGTCGCATATGGCGTCATAGTGGTGAAAGCCCTCACTACAGGGCTCACACGAACACTCCCTATTATGGACCAGAGCGGATACTATATGTATTTTCAGCAACCGGCTCTGTTGATGTGAGCAGAGCGGACCGAAGAATTTCGGAATCTGGTCTCTCAGACCAGAAAGCACGCTCACTCCCCTTTACAGCCGGGCTCTTTCCCTCTCGCCTTAGCTCCCGCCAATCAGGAGGCTTGGAGATTCCTCCAGTGGAATTCTTATCCTCCACACACGCAGCCATCCATCTCTGTGTTGCTCCTATCGATGAAATCGTGAATCAAATAATCGATTACGTGTGGACGGCGATATGATAGCGGGGAGTTTTGCTAATCTTTTGTTGCGTGCTGTCTTGTGAGAGAGGTAGATCGTTGATAGGATTTTTTTGCTGGCGATGTTATTGGGCTCAGAATTTCAATTTACTTCAGTTTTATGAGGTTAAAACTTATAGTTAATAATGTTTGGTGACATCTTAGAGTTTTGAAATGTTTGATATTTTGGAACGTTTTGAAAAAAATGGTTAGTTAGTTTTGGGTTTTGTGACTCAAGAGCCTTATTTTGCCCCAAGATGTGCCCAACACAAGACAGATAATTTCAAGTAATTTTGAAAAGAAAGGATGAAGAGAAAGATCCTTGGGCATCCTGGGATCATGACCCCCATGTTCACCAGAGGGAGTAAACCCCATAGGTAAAAAATAGATCACTATGGTATCCCGGGTTCGATTGAAAACAAAGTGATACAGTCCCAAAATATTTTAGTTTCTCAAAATTCAAACGACTGTATTCAACTCTGATAAGTTGACACTGGTTAACTGTCTAAAAGTAAAAGTTAACAAACTTGACTAACGTATAGGAGAACCACTGGTAAAACAAACAAACAAACGGAAGACGAGAATTTTACTTCCGGTTATCCAATGAACAATTGAGAACGGAGTTAATTTACAGTACAACAAAATGACGTCACTTTCGGAATACTCACAGGAAAATGTTTCACAATAAGAACACCAGTAACATCTAAATTTAGATTCACAGGAAACGCCTCTCTTTCACTAAATAAATTCCATGAATACCAACAAACGACTGTTATGGAACAAACACGAGAGGAAAAACATTTTATAGTTTTAATTAAATCAAATGATTTTCGTCAGCACAATCTATATGCATGTTGTAAACTATCATGATGATGTATAGAACATTACCTGTATTAATGTATAACTTTATATGACCATTCCGAGTTTGTCATGGTTAAATTTTAACTTTACAATTTCAATATGATGTAACTCATGGGTATTTTACAAAATAAAATTATATTTTCTCTCAGAACTTTTATATATTTTCAGATGTGAGAACGTGAAATTTGTGTTCGATAAGCAAAGTTGTACTAAAAATATATACCGAAGAAAAGCTTAATCAAGCATTCCAAATTATTATAACTTTGATACAGTGTTTCTCGTATAATTAAAATTGATAAAGTAATTTAAATTCTAATTTTTTTACCAATTATTTTTCAAACTTAGTGATTGTAAATTGAATGCTAAGATGGTTTGATGAAGTAAATATAAATTCTCTCATTTCAATTAAATATTTTATATCCAATGTGTGCGTTAAGTTTTGAAATTATTTTAATTGTCGATTTAACAAACTTAATAATTTATAATATGATTTATTAAACATTATTGTGGTCAAAATTGAGAAAAGGTGAAAGATCCATTTACCAATGCATTCCATAAAACAATGTGTTTTATTTACAAATTTAAAATTTCAGATATAGGTTTTTATAAGTTATTAAATTGATAAACTGGTACTTCGTTTATATGTAATGTAAACATTTTTTTATAGTTTTCATGATTTTGCTTTCAAATTTTATGAGAGATAAGCTTGTGTAACTTTTTTAACATTCCACCAATGGTCCAGAGACTAAAAGCTTCGTTCTTAACCTTCCTGGCGTTTGTAAAAGTATCTCGTCATTAGCAAATCTTGATCGACGAGATATCTCGTTGATTCTCGTCATTAGAAGAAAACTGGCCAAATCTTGATCTCGCCGTGGTGAAGAAATCGGCAATATCTTGAGGACGAGATAACTCGTCATTAGCAAAATTGGTCAGATATTGATGGACGAGATATCTCGTAGAAATCACTTGGAGGGTTAAGGAACTAGGTAGGTAGAGTGAAGCGCTTGGTCACGAGTTCGAATCTCAAATGTGCCAACTACTTGAAGTTTCATGACTTATTAAAGGCTTCACGTAAATGCGGGAAAAATTCCTCTAAGTCTTCTAGGAAGGCATTTACACCCGCATTTTATTGTGGTAGTTATGGGATAGCATCATCACTGATCACCAGGGATAACGCAGTGCGTTCTTGCTAATTAGTACTTGATATGCATGACATGATTCCATAAGCTGATATTGGGAAAGTTAAAGAGGCGTACCATGTGTAAATTTAGATATTAATTTATTTTATCATTTGCAATTATGAATATACATATGTGTACAGAAGATTGTCATCACATAGATTAAGGATGGCGTATATAAATATGGTTTGAGTTTCACAAAAATCATACAAGCCTAAGTTCGTGAACATTTCATGCACTAAGTGGTATTGGTACGGAGGTAGCATCATGGTGATTGATAGGTAAGGGGAGGTGTTAAATATGTGTAGATGGGAAGTTCAAGAGTGTTGTACGCACTCCCTGGTCTTTGGCATTGGTTGCTGTGGTATAGCTGATGCAGGGCACGCTGAGATGAGGACGATTCTACGGTGCAGGAATCACTTTTTAAGATTTTACTTTGGTTTGTCGAGGAGATCATTGTTTTCTTGTCATCCACTCTCAGTATTTTCAGATCCCTCGTGCCCCCAAGAGATTACATGTTTTGTAATTTGTGGTTGCTCCACCTTCAATTAAATCCAGTTTCATACCCAATGAATCTGACCAATTCCAACAAGTCCACACATCCCATATTCAATCACTGTATTATTATAATGTAAATCTTTCCTTTTCGTATTGTTTGTTTCTTTTCAACTTGTAATACAATGGTGACGGGGAACACAGTTGGTTGCATTATTAGCTTACACATAGTATTTGCGGCTGTAAGAAATCTCTGAGGATTGAGATATAAAATTTACTAACATCATTCATTCATATCTAGTAAATTCACATTTCAAGACATACAGTTTCAATTTTCAACACTTGCAATTGAATGTATAACTTTTAATTCCAAATATACTAGTTAATTTCTTAACTTTACAAAAATTGTATCGGATAAAAATTTTCTAGACCTGCAAAGATGTGAAAGTAACTACTAAGTAGATCTCTCTGTCTTTTGATTTAAAAAAGTTCTTCAAACGGGGATCTACCACTCCCTTGTAGAAGCTGAAGGAATACCTTGGGTGGGGATTGATGCTGAACCCATGGAAGATTGGGGGCTTTGAGATTCAAGACTTGATAATAACATGCTTAAAAACATATGTTGTAATCAAACATTATTTAACTTGACTATAGAGACACAATCACTACAGTGATGCATTGTCATTCATTCTATTAACTAAAATAGAAACCGACTAGTTGACTGGAAATTTAAGGATACTACAGACCCCTTTGGGCGTTAAAGGAATATTGAGGGTCATACTGATCTCAGGACAAATACAGGGATGGTGTGTAGGAAGTGTGGGCAATATAATGCTAAAACAATTTTTCGTCTGAAACTGTTTTACGCAATGTGATTCACTTGACCTTTCAAATACACTCACTACATTGATGCATTGTGACAAGAATTATAAGTTACAAAATGCAATATTAACTGATCGATCGAAAATCGAGGTGACAGGTTGTAACAAGCGAGTGTTAGCATGTATATATTTGTATGCACTTCAAATTTAAACTTTTAATTGCATTTCCGTCATTCTGTTTAGCAAACGGGGATTTAGTGTGGTAAAAAGTCTTTTAACTAAAAAGGGGAGCCGACTGAAAATAGATGACTGGAGATTTAAGGATGCTGCTGAAGAAAATTGAATCGTCTTTAGCCAAATTAGTAGCACACCTGATTCATCCTTTTCATTGGTGATTTTTTTAAGGTGAACATATACACTAGAAGATTTGTTTTTAATTTTGACTTTAAAAATCCAGTTTTTTACAATAGGTCGTTGGTTTATGTTTAAAGTCATTTCTGTGTGAAAAGTCAGATTAACCTAATGATTAATTTTATATTAGACTATAATTAGATAATTAGTATGTTTTGAACAATATCTCAAATTTTAATTTTATTAGAAAGAAAATTTCTGTTGTAAATTATTTCTAATATTATTTTTCATGTTTTGATGATTTCAGTCAAGTTGCTAGATATAGGTAGGTTTTGTTTTTTATTTTTTTCTCTAAGGAACTATAAAAAATCATGATTTTTCAGAAATTTTACAGTTGAAATTCGACCAAAATTTCATTCCTTTATTAATAACTCAGATTCAGGATAAGGAAATCCACTGTATTACATAGATTATAGTGATACAAAAATAATTATAATAGATATATTCATAGTGTTGAGTTATCACCGTTTGAGCAAAGTATCATATTGCAAAAACACAGTTCTTCAGAAATTGAGTTTAAAGTTTCAGAAATATGCTTATACATGTTTAAAAAAAACGAAAAACCATTATAAAATCTTTCTATTGCTTGAAAGTTTAGAAGTTGGAGTATATATTCTGAAGTAATAAAAATATCGCTATTTTGGTCTATTTTCGGGATTTCTATTATATATATATATATATATATATATATACACCTGAAATTTCACTGATTTCATTAATATTAAATGCTAATAATGGTGGGTAATCTATTGTGCTTATGTTGCCTAATTTATATTTTGCAATTTCATTTTCGTAAATAATTTAATAATTTTAATTCCAAGTTGTTTTGTTCAAAACCAGATTTTTGAAATTCTAAAATTATACAGAACTCAAAATTATTTTGGTGAGATTCTAAAATTATAGGCACACACACAGTTATTCTTGAAATTTATTAGTTTTCCAAAGGAGCCTTCGCAATATTGCCTTTGAAGATAAAAAAAGTTTGGGGAAACTGATTTAAAACATCAAATTAAAATTAGGCATAATTTGTTTTAAGCATAGGACTGTCATTTGGCTGTTGAGAGTATGTTGAGTGTTGTAGTATTTTGTCTTCGTTTTGTTTTTGTCATAGTTTTTATAGGTAGTTAGAGGTAGGCAATTCAAGTTGTATAGATGATTCTATTAATTCTTAGTTCTGCTGATGTTGTAAGACAAAATATCTATTCAGATGTGTTAAAATTTTTACTCGTAAAATCTCATTTAATGTATAAGTAAATACAATAAATTATATTGATGTGCGTGTACAGTTTTAAAACTGATATATATGGTATAAGTACAATGCTAACTAGTTTTGCTTTTACTTTTATACAAATAATATTTGCCACATACTTGTCTTACACCTATATGTTTGTCTATTAAACTATTTAAAATTCATAAAACCCTTTTATATATCCTTTTTCTTATATAAAAAGATCATGAATGCTTCATAAATATTTCTTCAGCATTTATGTTACAAATAATATATTTTTTAAATTGTATGCACTTAGAAAATGTCATAAACATCGTCTGCCATTTCTGAATTAAATAAATGCACCGCACTCCATTTTAAAGCACTATAGAAATGAATTTCATCTTAAGTTGATTTAAAAAGCTAAGCACAAGACATCATATTTTGCTATATTCTATACTTTTAATGTAAGGAAACCCCATAACAAAATGACGAATCGAATGAAATTAAATTAAATTGAAATATCTTCTCTGCATTGTAAACATTTTAGCAACCACCGGATTTCATTTTAGTTGAAATTGAATTTCGATACATTTTGGATTATCTATTCATATATTCTTTAACATTATGTTTTATACGCAAAAATGTCTTTCATAGTTATTTTAAATTGAAATGTGTTTTGAAAATGTACTTTTTACTTTACTTACATAAATTATTCTCCTAGTACATTGAAAGTTTTCCATTTAAATATTAGTTAGCCTTTTGAGAATCATCTTTCATTTTTCTATCAAAAAATCATTAAGTTGTGGAATTACATCGTGTAATTTATTAAAATATGCAAATAATAGTACAAATGCTTCTTGACGTTTAATTAATGCATTATAATTAATTTGAATAGTTTACTTATTTTTTAAAACGGACAGATGTGTGTTTTGACGATGACTTATGCAACGCAAAAACTCCACAAAAACATACGAACACCCAGTATGAAAGAGAAAGTGTGCTATCATTTCATGAAAATAACTTATTCGGTATCTTCAATTACTACATCGACTCTTAAAGGTGTTATTCGCAAATCATCAGTAGGTTCTGAAACATTTTGCATTTTTCGGTTAAAAAACCAGCCTTAAACATTCCAGAATGAATTCTATGGTCTGAACGTCCCAAAGGAGTTCGATTGGATTTAGATCTGGCGTTTGAGATGGTAAATCTAATCATTATCTTTTATAACTAAGTTTTACTAACAAAAATAAGTTAGGACAGATTTTAGATTACGGCATGGAACAAATTCTACTAACAGAGACTATATTTCACTACCAAATTCGACCACATTGTGAAACCCTTTACCCACCCACCTATAATTTTAGAGAGGAGGCTGTCCTCTTAACTCTCCTGGTGGTTGTCCCTACCAGATATCTCGTCATTAGCAAAACTGACCAGATCTTCATGAACGAGTTATCTCGTCATTAGCAAAACTGACCAGATCTTCATGAACGAGTTATCTCGTTATTAGAAAGAAAACTGACCATATCTTGATCTCGTCATCATAAAAAGTCGGCATTATTTTGATGACGATATATCTCCCCATTAGAAAAATAGGTCAGATCTTGATGGGCGAGATATCTTGTCAAAACCAGGAAAGTTAAACTAAAAGGATAAATATTAAAATACTACCGAAGTGTAACCAAATAAGTTGTTTAACCCTCTGAGGTCATACACACATTATTCCATTCTGCAAGCTGCAGTTTCTTTGCATAACTTCTAACCAATTTTAGATTGTTTGACCAATAAAATCCTTTCTGGAATTCTTTCAACCAATAGATGGAGCTGTTTAGTCATCATGTGTGTTGTACTGTAAAAGCGTTGCTATACTGCTAGGTTACCTTGTAACCCTCAGAGGGTTAAAGAAGGTACGTAGGTAGGAAGATCAATTACCGTCACACTGGACCAACAAAAACCATTGGTGAAGGTCCGAGATAAATCTCGAAGGGAAAGATCCGAAAACAACACTTCGTAGTTTTGAATCAGGGTTAGATGACAAGTCAACACCTGAGCTGGAACCCCACTTCCTAACTTCCACACCCCGCCAACCTGAGGACATCTGAGGCCACGACAAATTTAACATGCACGTGCCCTCATGTACATGGTGGTCTTGGATTGGATCAAGTTTTGAAGTCGCGACCTTCCGGTTGTTAAACCGCTACTCTATCAACCGGACTACCGTGATCCCAAAGAGCTAAATAAACAAAGATGGTTGGAAGCGTCATTTATCACTTGAGCGGTTAACTAAGAACCAGTGTAGTAGTTGTCAGTAAGTTGTGGAATTAGGATCTTATAGCCTAAGGTTACGATGCAATATAATTTTCATGAAAACTTTATTCCTAGAGAAATACTGTTTCATATTCTTAAATCAATGGAGCCCAAATATGACCCTTGTGGCTTTAGCCCCAACTCAACCAAACAACTCAAGTTAATGAAGATAGGCATTTTTAATACGGATTTTACATGGGATTTATTTTTATTTTTATTCAGATATTTTATATAGTAGACCTGGGGAAAAATTCACTATCGAACAACGAAATCGAATTATGAAATTTTACTAAATAACAATAATGTACATAATACAATATTTCTGATCCAACGAGCATATCGTCGCCATTAAGGCTTGAAAGATTCTCCAAACGAAATAATGATTAGACTGATTGGTCGTTTCGAGTAACAGGACACACTAAACGACACTCTCCGAACAGGCACACTATTCTCGGTTAGGAAAGAGGTCAAAGTTTACCCTCCAGGTGGTTGTCACGACGAGATATCTCGTCATTTAGCAAATCTGACTAGATCTTGATGGATGAGATATTTCATCATTAGAACGAAAACTGACCAGATCTTGGTCTTGTCTTAATCCAAAAATCGGCAATACCTTGATAACGAGATTTCTCGTCATTAACAAACTTGGTCAGATCTTGATGGACGAGATATCTCGTCGGAGCCAACTGGAGGGTTAAACCTGTAAACATGTCAAGAGTCTTTCAGAAGACTGGTACACCAACTCGATGACGGTCTGGTCTGGTCAGGTTCAGACTTTTCGACGTCACTCCTGCGTATTCTGAAAACTTTGTACCTGTTCCCGTATTAGTGCAACAGATGAATCCACTGTACTATGACCTCATATTGTAACATACAATTACGTTCTCTAGTCCTGACAACTCCTGATATCTTCCTATGGGGGCTATCTCAAAGACAAAGTCTATTTCAACCCTCCATGTTGTTTTGACGATTCACTAAAATTTCTCGTTCATTAAAATCTGACCAATTTTGCTAATGACGAGATATCTCGTCAACAAGATATTTCCGACCTTTTATGATCAATACCTATTCAGTTATTGTCTCAATGCCAGATATCTCATCCTTGAGGTCAGGTTTGCTAAGACATCGAGATAACTTCCAAGAGGGTTAAAAAGTCTCAGACACTAAAAGATGGTAAATCAGATGACTTGAAACTCAAACACCGAGAAGTGTCATGAAAAACGCCCTGGTAATGGCAGTGAATTGCTGTCGCAATGGAGCAACACAACGGGCTATTGGCGAAAGTCCGGGATCAATTCCCAAAGGAAAGAACCGAGGACAACACCACGTAATTTTACGCCGGTCAGATGACGAGGTCAACACCTGAGCTGGCATCCCACTTTCAAAACTTGCACACTCCACCAACCTGAGGACATCTGAGGCCACGACAAATTTAAAGTGCACCAGAAGTTCATGTATATGATGGTCTTTGGTTGAATCGAGTTTTGAACTCGCAACCCTCTGAATGCTTATCCTCTACCCTTCCAACCGGGGTACCGCGGTTCAAAAATGCTTTGAAAGCAACAATTATGTGAAGTAGAAAATGGGTGCATTTAAAGTATTTATTTTCTCACACCTAGTGTAAATTTATTCCCTATAGATAGTGTATAAGATTAAAACGGCATTGTAATTTTAAAACGAAAAATAAAGGAGTTTCTAAACATTGAAACCCCTTCATGACTTTTTGCTGAACCTTTATATTCGAAACTTAACCTTTAGTTGACAATCGATGTCTGTAAGTAGTAAAATTAACGAAACTATTTCAATTCGTAATTGCTCCTGCCTTTAAGTCAAGTATCTAGACGCAGCATGATTTGAAAATAATTTTAATGACATTGTTAGAACTTACTTGATCATTATTTCTGTAAAGTAATATTGATTATTGCAGTGCAATAGGAAGTTTATTTACTCTTTATTTATAGAAATATTATTTTGTTTGGGTTATGTAGACTGAAAACGAATGACTTAGAGCCTCTTGGTGATTGTCTGGACGAAGTATTTTGTCATTAGGAAATACAGATCTTGATAGACGAAATGCCTTGTCATTAGAATAAAACTGGCCAGATCTTGATCTCCTCATCATAAATCTGGACGAGATATCTCGTCATCAGCAAAATTGGTCAGATCTTAACGGACGAGATATCTCGTCGAAACTACTTAGAGAGTTAAGGACGGTAGAGTGAATGTTTTCAAATTTTATACAAGTTGTTTACCGAATAATTTAACTTCAAGACACGTTAGAGAGGTCTACTCTCTCTCTCTAAAAAGTGTGGGGGCCGCCGTGGATCAGTGGGTATGTCCACTGCACTAGCAACCTTCGAGTTGTAGGCGGCGCAGGTTCGATTCCAGTCAGGTGCATTCCTCCCTGGGTGCATTTCTGTCTTCTGTGTCAGTAAAACTTTCATTGTGTGGGTCTATTACTTGATATTATATGTCGTGTCTGGAGCAGCATGGCCAAATATGGCCCTTGCGCCATAAAACCCCAAAACCAACTCTCTAAAAAGTGAATGGGGTGGGGGTATTTCAATTAACGTCACACTGGAGCAACACAACGGGCTACTGGTGACAGTCCGGGATCAATCCCACCGGGAAAGATCCGAGGACAACACCACGTAATTTGAACCACGGTCAGATGACGACTAAAAAGTGAATGATCTGGGAGAAATTAAGCGCTTATGATCCATTTTCTTAACCCTACAGGTGGCTGTCTCGACGAGGTATCTCGTCATTAGAAAATACTGACCGGATCTTGATCTAGTCATCATCCAAATACCCGCAATATCTTGATGACGAGATATCTCGTCATTAGCAAAATTAGTCGCGTCTTGATGAACTAGGTCTCGCCGAAACCACCTGGAGGGTTAAGACGACGATATTGCTCTGAGTTACTTTTAAAGTATCACAGACTGATCGGGATTTTATTTTACACTAAGATGGAACACATGGGATTTTACTATTCACATGGGAAAATACACTCTGCAACTCGCAATCTTCCGAGCATGACTTCTAACCAGATTGTCTTGGCCAGTATAATCTTTTCTAAGATTCTTTCAACCAAAGCCTTGGTATTTAGCCATAATGTGTATTGTGGGGAAAAAGCAATGCTCTACGCTACTCGGGATTCTTGTGATAGAAACATGGTAATCGATAAATGTTTCATTTAAAATGTCGAACTGAATAAGAAGTACTCAATTTTAAAGGGAACTGACTTTATTCAATGTATAAGGAAAGGCATTTTAATGTTTATCGTATGCTCACAACAATTTTACTTCAATAAAACATGAGAAAATTCATTCATGGTAGTTGATGTTTACTGTAATTGGAAAACAATGTGCAGCATTTTTAATTTTAATATTTGTTTGCTACCAACGTGCATCAAATGCTAGTACTTTTCACCGCTTATTTATTGCTCTGATTAGTCAATCATTGAATTTAGGTTTCAGACTTTTACACAGTTGGATTTATTATTTTTTTATCAATATTATACAGATGTGTCTCACTTCCAATAACGCTCTATTGCCACATAATTGTTTTCATTATGTGCTTATATTTATTTTCTATAAATAATTTTTCTGTCAAAGTGTGTTTAAAAATTAACTGAACGCCAGTTATTTTAAAATATAAATCATGTTTCCCAGAATATATAGGAAGCATCTACCTCTGTAATATATTACATACCTTTAGATTGCATTCATCGACAAAATAAAAACGAGTTTTTAAATGTAGATGTAGTAATTTTTGTGGAAACGCAATGTTAGAAAATAATATGAGCTTGTTATTTAATCACCAGTTTATACACATGGAGTTTTAATTCATATGAAACTCTTAGCACGCAAGAAACCTACCAATCTATCCTAATTAATTGCCATCTACATTTTCCAATTTTTTAAGACATGAATGTTAATATTTTATATTAGCTATCGTTGACAATTTTCATTAATATCAAACACTTAGTAGGCAAGAAACCTGTCTTTCTTAATGAAAATTCTCCTTAAAGTTCCAAGAATTCAAGATGTGATGTTAATTTGTATAGAAGTTATCTTTAACAAAAACCAAAAATTACGAAAAAGTAATGGAGATCTAATTGAATATGAAAATTGTACTTTAGCAAATGATGTTGGGTTAGTACACTAAAACTTGTTCCGACTTGTTTCCAATTACGTTGTATTTGGAAATACTGAAACTGAATAAAATATTAATTACACTTCAATTATTCAGCAAGTTCTAAATTTAATTATCTTTACTTCTGATAATTCAACCTCAGAATGTAAAGTAGTTGAAGATATTTCATTCTGATAATCCTACTTTTTACCTAACTATTTGTTTATTGAATTCAAATGTTTGATAAATGATAAACTGGAATCAGGATTAATAATCGAATGGACCATAACGAAATGCCAGTGGATCATATTCTATTCATTCTACATCTGATGAAGCTTTACTTTTACGTTATTTCCAATAATTATAATCTGAATAATAGGATACTTGATATTTTGGATGTGATTGAATGTTGGAACGTATAATAGAATAAAACATCGACTTACAAAGGAATCAAACGAAATAAAGAAGCAGTTCTATGAAAACGAAAAGGAAAATTTCTACTCACTATACTATACTCATTACGTGTTTTCCTAGAGATAAAATATAACATTCTGACAAAGAAAAAATGACTTAATAAGTCTCAAGATCACTACATTCTGGAAACAAAATCTAAAATACTCGAAATTTTTGACTTTGTGTGTTTGACTTGCAAGCCGATGAGAAAAGTACTTATTTGAATTATACAATGAATTTCGAGACATCGGTGTTTTCTTGTTATTAGAAAGGCGTTCGGACATCCAATCTATAACCACATTAGCCACAAAGGCTCATCAAAATGTGACCTTAATCACTCCAAAAGTTCACAAACATGTGGTTCCTTATTAAAGAACTATAATCAATTGAGCTGTGCCGTTTATTTTACAATAATAAGTAGATTGTGAGAGTGCGACAGGGTCGGCGATCAATACGAAGGAATGAAAAAATATTAAGGAATTAGAAATATTTATTGTTATTTTTTTGTTTTTCTTCGACAATTTTTTTCCTAAAATATCTTCTATTCTGAATTCACATAACGGTTGAATTAGTGATACTTACTTTTAAGAGGATTCTTTACTCTTTTCATGACAGCATACGATTCACTAGACAGGGGAACTACAAAATAACTTTTACTATTAGGAAGCATCTCCAGCTAAAATAAATAGAATAGAACCAATTTTGGTATTAATTCTTTTGGAGACATGGTGATAAGTATTTCGCGAAAAAAAATTAGTTCCAAAAGTCGGCGATAGGGTAAAATTTGGCGCTGTTGGTATCGAGAACCTTTGAAAATTTGCATTAAATACAAATAAAATGGATTATGCAAAGTTTGGACTGCTTAAGCAACAACCACGCCACTTCAGTTGGCTATTTGACACATTGCAGTTAAAACGCAATAGCCACACAAATTAAGTGGGATTACGACCTTTAAACCTTCCAAAAATTCAATTTAAAAAAAAATATATATATTAAAGTATAGACATTTCAGATCATTTTAACACCAACTGCATGTCATTTGTATGAAGAAATTCCAATAAATGCCAGAGATATGAAAGAAAATCGAAAGGTACACTGAGCAAACAAGGGCTTCAATGGACTGCAGGAAACAGACGTCTCCCCTGAGTACGTGACGGATGTTTAGTCTTCCAAATTTTATTTTCTGATTCAGCCACTTGTTATTTATTAATTCTGTTGTGAAATTCAGCAGTAGACTTACTACTCAACTCTTTCAGCAGGTCGTGTTATTCAAAGCAAAATCATTCTTTGCTCATGCATGTTTGTGACAGAAATCTTTGGGATCTTTTCTTTAGTGAACGTAACGTAACGTGAGTCACATAAAAATGTCAATTTATTTTATTAATTAAAGAAGTAATTTCATTTTTCTGAGGTTTGACATGATCTACTATTCTTAGTGAAGCATCCAAATTATTTTTTCCGATTAACTTCTGTTAGAAAAGAAAAACTGTCATTTTTGAAAGTAAAAAATTGATGTCCTTTTTTGTAACGTGAGTCACAGTCCGAAATGTTGCCATTGAGGATACAAAATTTACACTAAAGTTCTAAATTATGACATAGATGTTTTAGGAACATATCAATGAGTTTATAAATCAATTGTTTCTAGTAATCTTCATCTATTCTTTATTTACATTAAATTTAATATTAAAAATTGACGTCTGATTGTAACGTGAGTCATATGGAATTGTCCATATATACTTAGATAGTTATATGTTTTTAAAAAATGTATACATAAAGGAATTATATGATTTTAAATTATATATAAAAATAGTTATATATTTTTAAATTATACAAAAAAGTAGTTATATATTTTTGAATTATACATTAAAGGTAGTTATATGATTTTAAAGTTTTTTATAAACGTATCAAACCAAAAATTAAATCATATCCACACAAGGATGTACTTCGGCAAGCATTTTTCGCCGAAGACCATCTGTCATCGATGTAGCAGGGACATGGAAAGACAACTTCAATCTTTATAAAAATACTAAAGGCTTAAGATTCGTTTCACCGTTATGCATACTACTCACGATAAGTTTATAGTGGTGGCTATGTTCACCACAAAATATACTACTAAATTAAACAAATGTAAAGCTCGCTTCACAAACGGCGTTACATTATAATTTGAATCAACGAACTTTAATAAAAATGCTTAGGTAAGGGGCAAAGAAAAAATACCAACTTCCCAAATTACTTTTGTCAGAAATCACATCTTATTAAAACACGCGATCACTTTTAAAGTACACCCCTGGCACTTTAAGGACGGGTGTCACTTAAACGCACATTTTTGTCATACTTCTTCCCCAAACCAAGAAAGCTCCATCACAAAAGTAAACAGAAATTATTCCAACACAAGAAAATTTTCATTTACTCCCCAAAACCAAGAATTCCACCCTGTACTGCAGCCCAAAAAACACAAAAAACCTCGACATAAAAAAGTTTCATTCAGTGACGGAAGGTTTTGAAACGAAGACGTAAAAAACTACATTTACGTTGGTCTAATTATTCATCTAAGAGGGCGTCTAAGATAAAGGTATTAAAAGTGGGGAACTGGTTGTCTAAGAAAAGACTTTGCGGCAGCTGTGTGTTTAATGTCTTAAGGCAAAAACTTCCTGAGTTATAATCCCGTCCACACTTGCGAGAGACGAAAGAGTTTTTAATACACGAGATTATGCCAGATTTAACTTTCGTCCAGGAATATGGGCTTGTACATCTGGTTTTGCAGAAAACAGTTATCCGTATAAGCCTCAGTATCTTTAATAACTGGGTACAAGAGCTTTAAGACTTTAATTCAGATTTCTTGGAAGAAAATTAAAATCTTAAGACGTCTCGTGTTGTCTTTGGTTTTATTGAGTAGGAAAATATTTTATTCTGATTATTCGAATCGATTCGGTGGGACGTGGTAATTTTGATGCATTCGTGTGTTGAGCACATTGAATTGTCTTTGTTGTTTTGAGTCAGGAAATCTTTTTTTCCCTGTTCAATCGGATTGATTTGGTGGGTTGATCGGGTTTTATGATGCTCCAAACACAAAGCGTACAAGGTCAAGTAAATGGACATACGCACATTGCAAATTTTACTGACACAGAAGAGAGGAGACGCCAGAAAGGAAAAGAAGTTTAGCCACCCACAACTCACAGTTGGTAGAGCAGTGGGCAGACCAAGTGAAAAACGATTGACAACGACATAGAAAAGAGCTGATTTGGTGTGAGAATAATTTTATTATCCTTTACAGATGGGTTATAAAATTAACGTTAACAACACTGATGCTTTGATGTGTTGATTATATTTAATCTCGTATCTGTTTATGATTACATATTATACATGATTTATATATTTTTATATGAAATCGCCTGATGACATTGTATTATTGTCTTTGATTTTATTGAGTAAAAAATCTGTTAGTATGATTACTCGATTCAATTTGGTGGGATAGCAAATTTATCGTTATTTACAGCTGTGATCTTCGTGTTTAAAATTAATGTCCTAAAGATTCCTTATGATCTACGTTTTTTCTTTTATATCAAAACCTTGCCATGTCGTGTTGTCTGGCTTTATTGAGTATAAAAATCTTTTATTCTGATTACCCGAATAGATTTGGTTGGAGAGTAATTTTATCTTCATTTACAGTGACGATCTTCGTTTTTAAAATCAATGGCCAAAAACAACAGCTCTGATGTGCTGTTGTTGTAGTGATGATTTATTTTCCAGTTTGAGATTGACTTTTATTCATTGTTTATTGAACATGAAGTTAACGCGCGCTAAGTGGGTGTTAAAATGTCATCTGAAATTTTGAATTTAAAAAAATGTTGATGCGAAAAAAATTGCTCCTTGTGCCAGTTAGATTGTTGGCTGAGATTTATTAAAAAGTGTTTTTATTGGAAACGAAAATCGTGAGGCGATGTAATGGAATTTGCAACCTAAATCTTAGGCTGTAAAAGATTTTTATTAGTAGGATAATGTTCACCGACTGAACTTTCATTTTGACTTTAATAACAGAGACACTAAAATAAATTCTGGTGTATTTATTTATCACTCTGATGAACATTTTGTTTCAGCATTAAATGTTGCACATATTTCGAACGAAATTTCACTCAGCGTTTCAGAAGTAAACATTTATTTTGTTTTCTACTTTATCACCACATTAGTTATTATTATATATCAGTTATTATCAAATATTAGTTATTTGATTTCATACTTCTGGGCCCATTCATAGCCATCTGTGCTAAACTTTCTTATAAATTACTAATATCTATTGATGACAAAGTATCGTTATTTACATTTCATATCTAATTTAATTCATTTATAATGAATATAGGGACTTTAGTCCATAAAGTGACTTCAGACCTCTAAATGAAATAAAATAATCCAAAATAATTACCACAGTTAGAGTCTGAATGTCTACTTCAGTTACATCTCATTCACTTGTTCAAAGGTGATTCGGCAATTTTTGACACGAAACCGATCACATTTTCTTTTCTGCTGTTCTCTCTTTCATATTTCTCATTGCTTTCTGTAATTAGACTATTGAAGAACTTCATCGGAGTGGTGAGCTCTTTCGTGTAGTTGTAACGATATTATGTAGTTCCACAGCTCAAATCAAGCACATTTAAATTGAACTGAAACTTGAAGAAGGAATCATGTAACGGTCGTATTCATATTGGTTACATCCGATGGTTTATATCCCGTATGTTCATGACTACACGTTGTCTGTTTTGTATTTGGAGCAGTTTGGCCAAATACGGCCCTGCCATAAAAGTGCCATAAAAATTCAACCCATATTACCTTGTCGTAAATTGTTAAACATTATTCGTCAAAACAAGAAATGAATTTCATATCCCCTTAAAGCTGTTGGTAGTTTATGTTAGTAGGTTGTTTTGACGTTTTAATGGCGCAAGGGCCATATTTGGCCAAGTTATGCCAAACATAAGAAGACAACTTTAAGTAAGAATTGTGAAAGGGAAACAAAGAGGAATTGGGAAACATAGTAGTGGGATGAAAGCAGAAAAAGAAATCGCTTGGGTGTACAGAGAGCGCAACCCCCATATTTATTATAGAGAGTAAACCCCATGTGAAAAGAAAAGATCACTAGAGTATCACGGTATCTCGGGACCTTGAAGCCCGTATACACCAAGATGTGTCTCAGAAGACTTGGTAGTTTGGGAAAATGTTTGATGAATAGTTTTCAATTTATTCTTGTTTTCTTCGGAAGGTGTATGAGTTATTATTTTATTTAATCCTCTTATAGGGGCACTGGATGTGCTGTCTAATGTACTTTAGGTATCTCAGAAACCAAAATACACTGCTGGCTATCCAATATGCAACACCATGAAGGAAGCATCCAATAGTCCTGAAATTTGCAAGAAGGAAAGATATGTTAGCACTTCAGCGTATCTGCAAATCAAATGTATATGCAAATCATATACCTTTAACATCCCCTGCAAGCCTTATAAGAGTCTGTTCTGAGTATTAGAATTATGTTTTCTCTATTTTTTCTTTTTTTTCCATTTCGAATGCTTTGTTTTCTTGGAAGGCTTCTGATCGAGGTTATTTGTCACTGCCCTTAACTATGTCTAAGTAAACTGATCACAAAAGTAACAAAATGTATCTAATAAGATTTACTTAGTACCTTTATACATTTATCACTTTCTGTTATAAACGATAGACGTTTCGGTGATTATCATTTTGAATACTTATAAGAACGTAGGTTCAATCATAAGGACAAATCGTGTAAAATGGAGTGAAACATTTATTTTACAAGGAATCGTATGTATATAAGACAAAAAAATTATTACATATATATATATATATATATATATATATATATACTCTGTTTCCAATTAAAAAAACATTTTCTATATACGATTATAGGTCAGTGGATTTCCCCATTGCTCTTGCAACCTACGAGTTGTAGGTGGTGTACAGGTTCGATTTTTCTATGGACATATTTATCTCTTCGGCATCAGTAAAACTGCTCCTTGTGTGTATGTCTTGCTATTTATTTGACGTTGGTGTTTATTATGCCATTTACTGAACGTTGTTCAACTCAGCTTGGCCAAATATGGCCCTTGGTGTACTAAACAATCCATCCAACCAAGAGTAGTCCGTAATTGTTAAAGCAGCTTCTCATGGTTATTTCATCTCCTTCCTTTCCTTTTTCGTTACTATAGTAACATTTTTTGTCCAAATGCTGGCAAATGAACTCATTTTTCCCAATTTACTTCCGTTTTGATTTTGAATTCCGCTTAAAAACTCACTAAATGAATCACTATCCTTAACTTGAGTGGGAAAATTCAGTTTGGTTCATGGATCGCTGGAGACGTTACCTCGATTTCAGTGTAGGATAGTACGAGGGAGCTCGTGACCTTTAAGAGCATGTTTTAAAGTAATGGATTATACGCAAAACTAAGGAAGTAAAATAATCGCTTGACGTCGGAGACATCCCAAAGTGCTAGTTAATTGAAAATTTTTAGTTTATTTCAAGCTTGGTCAATTTAAATTTCACATTTCTAAATGAGTCACTATCCTTAACTTAAATCTATATAAAAAATGGAGTGTTTGCACATTGAATATTTTCGACCCATTTTAAGTTTTCTATCCGTTTTAGGCCCTTTTGATGCAAAATCCGTCTCTTGTGCGTTTGGTGCTTGTCTGCCTGTATGCGTGTGCCCGTACTACGTTCAAACGGTTGAATATATTTTCATGAAACTTTGCATACTGTGAGTACTTACATTCATTTAGTGACTGAACTTGATTGAGTTAGTCTGTCTCTCCGTCTTCCTATTCTAATGTTGGTTTTTGTCTTTGTGTGTTTGTACAAGTATCACGTGACATCTATTTAACATATTTTATATTTGATGCACCATATTTTAGTTTAGTGAATAAATTATTTGAAGTTTCTTTGCTTACATATTTAGGCAAGTTTAATGTTAAAACAACTGAATAACTCTAACCAACCATAATTTGGTAGTTTTGAAGTAACTGGAAGGTATGTTGAGCATTGCAATTACTTAGATTGTTCTACCAGTGCTGTGAAAAATCGACTATTTTTCCAAAAACCAATTCAACGGAATTTAAATTCTAATACTTTATTTATTTTGAGCCTTATTTTTTTCTTTACGAAATATAAATAATTCTGAGTATTTGGGACAGACGATAAAGAGAATAAAAAATTATAAATAAAATATATAGAATAAAACCTTTTAAAATATTACTGGTAGCTAATATGGCAACCTTGGTACTTTTTAATCGTCTGCTTTTTTAAATTTGCGTCCGTTATATTCCAAGAATCTATTTTGTAGTGACAAAACAGATACATTCATTAGTTTTCGTTCGAAGCTTTTTTAAAATCGGTTTTAAGATGTATTTCTGCACTTTCAATATGATATTTTTCGTTCAATAACTATAATCAAGGTAACTAATGGTTTAATTAGTTTTAAAAACATTTTTAATCATTGTGTGATAATTTGGAAAACGCTTTTGTTTTTAAATGACATACAAGGCATTTATGTACATATTCTGAACTATTCTATGCTTTCTGGGTAACATTGTCATTCTCTACAGACTTTTCTGTCTTAATAAAAATTTAAATTCTACAAAATGTAAAGTGTTAAATATGACATTTATTTACATTTTTGAAATTGTGTATTTAACAATTGTGTTCCTTTATTAGATAGTGGTAATTGTTACATGTGATGAATAGGAATTACAATTTATTAACGAAAGCGAAAGTTAGTTAACCAATTCAACCCGAGTAACGCCGGGTAATTCTGCCAGTGGTGAAATAAGTTCAGTTCATAGATCACGTGAAACGGTGTTATGGTTACAGAGAAGAATGTGGGGACTCGTGACATTCAAGCACCTATTTTGAAGTAATGGGGCAAAGGCCTATTTACTGAAATGAAAAAAATCGTTGAGAGATCGAGGACATCTCAAAATTGGGAACATATTTTTAGCTTATTTCCGGAAGCATGTTTCCTGTTATACTCGTAGTTTGCCATTTATTCCGTCAAAATCGTTCATTCAAAGTATTTGAATACCAAACCGTTCAGAGTATTTGAATATCAAACCGTTCAAAATATTTGAATAACAAATTATTCAAAGTATTTGAATACCAAACCATTCAAAGTATTTGAATACCAAACCATTCAAAGTATTTGAATACCAAACCATTCAAAGTATTTGAATACCAAACCATTCAAAGTATTTGAATACCAAACCATTCAAAGTATTTGAATACCAAACCATTCAAAGTATTTGAATACCAAACCATTCAAAGTATTTGAATACCAAACCATTCAAAGTATTTGAATACCAAACCATTCAAAGTATTTGAATACCAAAGTATTCACCCAAAGTACTCGAATACAAAAGTACTCGAATACAAAAGTACTTGAATACAAAAGTACTTGAATACAAAAGTACTTGAATACAAAAGTACTTGAATACAAAAGTACTTGAATACAAAAGTACTCGAATTCCAAAGTATTTGAAAAGCGAAGTATTCATCCCAAGAAATCGAATACCAAAATATTCATCCGAAATATTCGAATACCAAAGTATTCATCAAACTTATTTTCATAAAGAAACCTTGATATTGATATTTTGACGATATTTGCTATCGATTAGTATTTTTTAAATGTTTTCGAATACTTGTTCGATACTTGAAAGTACTCGAATACCAAGTATTATTGTAAATACACTCGATCCGGCCCATCTCTATATGGAACCAATTTCAAGCAACAGAGTTAGCATCTCGTCGATTCAACCAAGGTAGGCAAAGGTAAACATCAATCTTGTATATGAGCTTATCTGCTTAAAGGAATAGGTCAAGTACTTCACATGGGATAAGTGCTTGTTGCAACTCAAGAAGGATAGTATCATCATCTTCGGCACTCATAATTATGTATGAAGGAGGGCTCTACACTAGGCTTGACTAGTAGTGTGTGCTCCTTACTTCTCATCACGTGAAATCTCTTTTCAGCTGGGAAGGAATACATGTCGACTGGAGTCTGTGACACGATATTACCAATCTCATGTCTACAGAAGAAACACTATAATAGTGGCATACTGTTCCTTTCGGTGTTTCGTTTGGAGAAGCATCTCTTTAGTGTACGAAGTGACCTCTAGTACTCCCGGGAACCATGAAAAGTGACCGTTCTGAGGTTTCTGGCCTCATTGTTCCTACGTATTCAGGAGCAATAGTCGTTAAATTTATTCTGCAAGCTGATAATGCCCATCCATACACAGCTCGACTTTCGAGACAGTACCTCAAAAATGAGACTAAAGTAGTAAGTATGAATTGACCATCATAATCTCATGATCTGAATCCGATTGATCATGTACGGGATGGTTTTGAAAACTTATTACTGCCTTTAACCCACGTCCCAGAAAACTGCAGGGAATCCAAGATGAATTGCGGGAACCATGGGATAGATCTCATAAACAGCCTCATTAATCCTCTGAGCGGTTCCCACAAATAATTCTATTT
Organism: Meta bourneti; assembly: GCA_933210815.1. Taxonomy (NCBI): domain Eukaryota; kingdom Metazoa; phylum Arthropoda; class Arachnida; order Araneae; family Tetragnathidae; genus Meta; species Meta bourneti. Next base: position 73,088,423 of record OW119930.1, read on the forward strand.
TACAACTCGAGTTTATGTATGCAACTTGCAGTTATTTGTTTTCTTCCCTGAATAACCTCTAAACAGTTTGGACCTTAGAATATAATTTTTCCAAAGAATCCTCTAAGGAAAGTACCAGTAGAATTATTCCAAACTATTGTATTCATAGGAAATGAACAACCAAATTTTTCCTATCGATTCTATTCTAAGGAAGTGGCCAATACTACTTTATAATTAAAGGGCCAATAGAATCTGTCCAAAGACTTCTATTCTAAGCTAAGGACCCATATGTTTTTTTAAAAATGTTGAAAGAATCCACGAGAGAATACTTTCAAACTATAGATGTGGTTAGTTAGTCATTAAGTGTATTGTGGTGTAAAGACAAAATAACATTACTAGGAAATCTCGTGACTCTCAGAGGATTAAGAGCATGACATATCGTTGTTGGTCTTGTATTGCTATGAGGGTAAACCACACCATTAAGTAATTTAGTTTCCCTATTTAATTTTTATAAGTGTATTTATGACATTTGTTCTTTGTATGTCTGAAACAAAATATATCAAACCATCTTTTGTCTGCCCTTTAGCCCTTGTTGGTATGCTGGGTTGTCCGGTTCATAAAAAATATATATTCCGTTTACCATATGCTTTCTGTAGTACAAGACATGATAGAGTTTCATTCAAATAGCTAAACAGTTTTTGAGTTATACCGAATTCTGTGTTTATTCCTCAATTTATTGAAGTCAATGCAATTACTTTCATATCCACTCGGAATTATCATCCCACAGAAGCGAATAAACATATTTTAATCAGGTAGCAAACATTTACAAAACAATCAGAAGTGGAGACTTGTACAACACATATCTGATAAACAAACGCTGGCGGATTACTCAATAAATACGTGCCTATTTTATTTTCTTTATAAGAGAGCCACATTTGCATATGACTTCTATGAAATCAATAATTTGGATTTTGTTTCAAATTTAGTGAATACGAATCGATGTTTAATTTAAAATGGTGCATTTAATTTTGTTTTAACTGTTCTACAACGGGTTGAGAATTATCATATGTATGTATACATCAAATCCTCAAAACAGATCTGGAAGATATGGAACTTTGTTTCAACACATCTCTCTTAACTGAAAAACCATAAAAAATACTTTTTTCACGCAATAAAAAGAGACTGTATTCCAGGAAAACTTCATTACTTTATTTTCACTTCAAAATTTTCATTTACGACCTACTAAAATATTGTATACCTTCTTTTAATATTAATAAGAATCCGGATCTTTATTTCGTCATAAAATTTTTATGCCCAACGAATGACAATTTTAAATTCTTTACAGATCTTAATCAACTGATATATAGTTTCACAATCAATTGTTACACCTATCAAATATGAAAATATTTTAAAAAGTTCAACCCTTTTAAAAAGAAACCTTGCAAACCTCCCTTTCATCTTGAAAGGAATTGCGTAACTATAATTAATTTGTTAATGAAATGAAGCCTTTCAAATTCTCAGCATGTAAAGATTTCTGTTGCAAAACTTGTCCTATTTTTAAACCCAAAAAGATCTTCACAATGTTAATTTTGCTTGCTAATATCTAATAGAAGGTCAATTATGTGACATGAAATACTTCGGCCAAACCTCAAATTACTATATACGCATTAATTAATTTACACAGATCCAACCCCCCATTAAAAATTACAGAAAATTCAATCCTTCAATGCTCAATTCAATCATTTTCAAATACACCCCTTCACTAATGCTAAAATTTCAATTTTAAATATTTGTCCTGAACTCGATACGAAATTAGAATTTGAAAACACTTATATTTGTAAATTTAAGATCATTTTGTCTTTAGGCCCTAATGATGATTTCAATGGTACGCGTGTCAATTATTCCAATTCCATCACGTCTCAGATTCCCCTTAGTAATAGAGGGGAAGAAGAAATAGAAATAAAAATAAAACTTGTAATACAAATAGTTCCAAAACCTCAAAAAGGATCTCAAAGATAAGGAGCTTTGCTTCGACACTTCTTTTAACTGGAAAAGCATAAAAAATTACTACTTCTCACTCAATAAAAAAGAAGGGTTTAGTTTCCTGAAAAGCATTGATAACTTTGCCTTCAAAAATACGTACTTTAAAATTCTCATTTACGACCGTATAAAATGTTGATACCTTCCTTTAATATTAATAAGAATCATGATCTGATCTCGTTTTCACCATGCTGTTTTTAAACTCAACGTAAGAATATTTTAAATTCCCAACAGTTCTTAACAAATTTTTACACCTTTTCCTTATTAAAGATGTTAATGTTACAAAATATTTTAAATTTAACACCACACTTGATCGAATGATTTTTAATTACAAATTCTGTAACTTAACCAAACTTCTCAACAACTCCATTTATATTCATGAAGATAGAAATTGCACAGAATTGATTGATTCCCACTACAAACTAATAACTGGTAACAAAGTAATAAATGGTAATTTCAATCTTGTTCAGAATTCCTCACTTAGGAAACTTATGCAAAACTTGTCAATCAAAACAAATGTAGACTGTGGTTTTTTTCAAGCTAAGCCTTACGCAAGTACAGAAAAAACTCAAAGCGTCTTCCTTATACAGTGACTCCCGCTTTACTATCTTCGATAAAGTAAGTGGGTATATATATATAACCGTAAAAAATATCATGATTGAAAACTGTATAATATATAAAAATATGTATAATGTTTGTAAATGTTTCGCCATTTAAATGAACCTTATAAATCAACATAATTCACAATCCAGTTAACTAATATAACATACAATACTTGACAAAGGTTACATTTTGAAATTTGCAACATACTTAATTAGTAATTTTTGTTTATTTTACTTGGTGAACAAGTTAGAAAATGAAATCGATCATTTTATACATACGTGACTCAAAAGTTTTGAAAAAGTATAAATTACTTTTCAATATGCCCCGAGAAATCATGCAAACTAGCATATCATTACTAAAGACATAAATTCTATAAAGTGGTGAACTTACTATGCCCTCGATAACTGCTTCAAAAGACGAAGAGCCATAGCTATAGCCTGCTCCCACTAGAAGGCTGAAGAAGTTAGTCGCATGGTTTTGAACGAGTTTATTAGTCGAATTAGGGGACTGGTGTAATATTGCAAACAAATCTCTTCTTCAATTGTCATCTTTAATGCTGATTCTGGCACCGAGTTTTCACTCGATGCCAGAATCTTGTTTAAATAGTACACTTGACGAAATTATAAGGGCTTTGCAAAGAACGTATGTAATACAGGTAAAATAAAGCAGAAAACGAATGAGGAAAAACCTCATCGAAACATTGAAATTTTTAAAAACTGCATTGTCATGCATTATTGGTGTCTTAAAAAAGTTGACATTGTTTAAAAACATACTGTTTTGCTATTGTTTCATTGCCATCGTTGTTTGCAAAAATTCATTGTTTAAATGCTCTGAGAATTTTGAGAACAGGATAGTTTAGTACTCAACGACTAAATTTAAATTTAAGTAATAATTTACAAGTAAAAGTTTACAAATCTTAACAAAGGTAACTTATGTATTGTTACTCACTGAGTTGAATTAATTTAAGTAGACACAATTCCCCAACCAACAGTCAATAATCACAACATTGGCATCTACTCAATGGATAAAATAATATAAAGGAATATAAGGAAAGGCTATAAAGGAATGCTGTAAGGTTCAATCTGACAGTTCGTATAAATATCGATTTAGTTAGTTTTGCTGTTTATTTAATGAAACGTTATTCGAGTAAATACATGATACGTAGGTAGGTAGTTAGAATTTACATCACACTGGAGCAACCCAATGGATTGGCGACGTTCCGGGATCAATCCCGAAGGGAAAGATCCATAAGCAATACCTTGTAAATTTGAACCCCGGTCAGGTAACGAAGACAAAACCTGAATTGGCAGCATACTCTATAAACTTCCACACCACCCCAACGTGAGGACATTTGAGGCCCTGCCAGATTTAGCGTGCAGCAGCCCTCATACATAAAGGTCTTTGATTTCGAACTCTCAACCTCCAGATTCTAATCCACGACTTTACCCCCTGGGCTTCATTATAAATGGATTTAAATAATGTGTGAAATGTCAATAATGGCACTACCATCAATAAATCCAAGAAATTAAGAAATATTTGCTGGGATGCCTTATCCGGATCTTCTAGTGTAGATTAAAAAGATAACTGAATATTTTAATAATAAATCACATTTATTGGAATACGCAAGAAAACATCAAACGCCAAGTTTCAAACAATTGTAGTAATCTACTGATCGAGACATTCTGGCCTCCGGCTCATTTAACGATAAGTCAAACTTTTGCTCAAAGAATAAAGCAAAACGTGGTTTTCTAACGTATCCAGGACGATGTGGTTTACAATTACATCTAATTACTTGTATTCATTGGAGTTCGGGTTCACTGTAAGGTCTAGTGTCAAACCTCCAAGCGGTTTCAACGAGATATTTCGTCCATCAAGATGTGACCAATTATGCTAATGACGAGATATCTCGTGATCAATATTTTTATATGATGAAAAGATCAAGATCAGATCAGTTTTCTTCTAATGAGGGTATATCTCGTCAATTAAGATTTGATTAGTTTTGCTAATGACGAGACACCCAATCAAGACAACCACCATGAGGGTTAAGCAAACACTATTAAAAGTTAACCAACTCTTTTATATATAGGCAGATAACAAATCTGTTTCATCGACCTAAGCATCGGAAACAAAATTACCATTACCTATTTAACGTGTAATGTAATTGAAGTGGAATGCAGTATGTTCAGTGGTAATGTATACCATATAGGCCCAATACAGCCCTGTAAAGGGATAAATAAAGTTTATGCACCTCTATTACCATAAATACACGTTAGACCCTCATAAAAAGATAATTTAATTATTCACCATTCTGCATAGCCTTATGACTTGTGGATTCAATTAGAGGAGATATGCGGTCTACTGTACACAAACAAATGCGCAATTAAGTGAGCACACAACTCACATGAATAAAACCGTCACTGCGTGTTTAGCATAGAGCTGAGAATAGAACCCAGAATGTATTCGTATAATACCAAACCCATACCACTGGATTGTGCCATCTCATTATACTGGCAATGTTATTATCCTGTGAATATGGCTTCTACGTCAAGACAATGGTACAGCACATTAAGGTGGAGTTAAAATGTGAATTGCGTTCGTTACTTCTATGTTCCTTAAAATTGTAAGTATAATCTAAAATAAATACTAAAGAAACCTAGAATTAATTTTTTGTGTAATGTGGATAATCTTTTAGCGTGAACTAACGTTCATATCGCATTTTCAGTGGCTTTCAAAATCGAGTGGGCCACGGAAATTGATAGAGTGGAAGATAAGTTTACGTAAGATGGCGAGTTCGAAACTCGATCTTAACAAACACCCTCGTGTATGTGGGAACTGGTCCACGTTAAATGTGTCGTTGCCTCAAATGTACTCACGTTGGCGTGATATGGAAGTTTGGAGAGTGGGGTGCCAGCTCAGATGTTGACCGCGTCATCTGAATCGTGGTTCAAAATTACGAATTGTCCTCGGATATTTCCCTTCGGTTATTGGTCCAGAACTGTCACCAGTAGCCAGTTGTCACTTGGCTTGTTTTTCGAATAGTGTTGTTGAGGAAACAGCTCCTTTTGTTCCCCGATATATCGGCCATCGCTTCCAAAGACATTAAACAAATGTTTTTGTCGGAGACAGCAAACTCAATGTTTCTGATAAGGATTCTCTGTGCAAGCAGACAAACCACATGGAATGCGAAGATTTCTACTATCGCTTCCTTAATACTTTCGTTTGATATAATCAAAATTGCACATTAAAACGTAGTTTATCGCTGTTTGGTGACGTTTGATCTACGTAATTGGAGTGCCCCCTATCAACTCAAAATTCGTTTTTTGGAGTTTCTATTGGCGAAGGGCTGCAATCGTATTCGCAAAACAACAAACCGACTTAACGTGTTTCCTGTACTTATACCGACTTGTGAGTTGTGCATTCATGTCGAATTCGATTCCTCAACTTGTGAGTTGTGCATTCATGTCAAATTCGATTCCTAACCTGTGAGTTGTGCATTCATGTCGAATTCGATTCCTCAACCTGTGAGTTGTGCATTCATGTCGAATTCGATTCCTCAACCTGTTAGTTGTGCATTCATGTCGAATTCAATTCCTCAACCTGTGAGTTGTGCATTCATGTCAAATTCGATTCCTCCTGTGTGTGTCCATTACTTGACGTTGTCTCTCTTCTGTTTGGCGCGGGTTGGCCAAATACGACCTTTGCGTCATCAAACTCACTCCAACCAACCTCCAGTTTAACTAGCACTACAGACAAACGAAAGTCCGCAAATGCAAATTTACCAAAAATATACAACGCAATTATTAAATCATTCTTCCGAACTAAATCTCTTTCACGGCGCTTAAATCTATAACTCAACAAACAAATCTACGAATACGCATTAACTGCAAATGAAATTATTCATGCTCAATCCGCCAGGATCCTCGGAAGTAGATTTCTTGGACTGAAGTTAATTTTCAAATTTCACCCACATAATTAAACTCTCCATGGAAAATCGGGGCAAACCCAATGATCGAGCACGGAACGTACTCGTGCCGGAGCATTTTAAATTAAGCCACAGAGAACACGGTTATTCAGTTTGGAGCTTAAATCAAAAAGGGTCCGCATAACAATGCTGAGTCAATTTAATTAAATAATCCATGGCCGATTCCGGTGAAAATTGTTTCCAGAAGTGCCACGGCTCCAAAGTGAATAAAGCTCCATTCAAACCTGTCAATCCTGATTTGATTATTTCTTCAACTGTGTACTGTAAGTCCACACCCTAATAGGAAACAGTCGATGGCATTCCGGTCTAAAATATTCTGCTAGCAAAATGGCTGAATTGAATTTAAATGTTAGATTCCAGAGCACATGTGGGTGGTTGGGAACTCAAATCGAATTTAGGACTGAATGGCAAGTTTCATTGAATCACTGATTTTCGTTCACAATCTCTGTATGTATCAATTTGTATCAGTACATTAACCCATTCAGTGTTACAATTATGTTGGATTATTACTCTTACTGAAGAACGATGAAGCAAGGGAAAATACGGGTATTTTGAGTTAGATGCGTCACGTGTCTCTGACATGATCCATCCTTCCAATGGAACAAGGACATAGCTGTAGTAACACTCAGCTCTGCTACAGAGCATTGCGTCATTTCAGCTGTGTCTCACCATCCTTAGAAGAAACCTATATGTCCATAGAGGAAGTATAAAAGTAGAGGGAGCAATGGTAATCTATTTATGTGCCTAGGTTCACGTGACCGAAACTAGTTGCAATTTGACCTTAGACTACTTCATCTGCTGAATGAAACCTAGCTTTCATAATCTGATTTATTCACGGGACGTGAGAAGACACCCTTGCATTGATACGTCTTCATTTATCGATCATCTCATAGTAGTGCACTTTGGCGATTTCATCACATTTGTCCCCACTCTATAAAAATGCACATTCACACACCAACCCTGTCATATGATGTTATATCGCCAAACGAAGTGATAAGATACAAAATCGGCCAAACAAGTCTATTTTTCACAGAACAGTCACGTGACTACTAGTCGACAAGATGTTCACACTTTTTGAAGCTCCTCTCAATAGTCATTCAACTCATATTTCATGTCTATGGGTCAATCTGGAGACCCTTTACTTGGGGACAGATAAACATCCCAGGTAAGAGACACCCCACACTACTTGACATTTGGCTCATATGTTCACCAAAGGTAAATAAAAAGGAAGTAATCATTAAGTGTGCATAGTGTCTGTTAAAGAAGTCATTTTTGATAACACTATAGCGCAACCTCGTCTCAAAAGTTAACACGAAAAATTGGATAGGTTGTGTAGGATCATAGACGCAAGGTGCTGCGAGAATACATCATAGTATTTATTTGGGTGCAGTAGATGAAAGAAAGACAAAAATCAGTAGTCAATTCATTGTTTATAGAAAGCTGACGTGTTGCTGTTTACAGTAAACTACGTAGGTTTGATGTCTTTCAGTTTGGCTTTCCAAAGTATATATGCCGACATTATCAAAATTTAAAAATTTTGCAACTTCGATCCAAAGTTTCACAATCAACACTGTATTCGATTTCACTTCTAATGCCTTAAATTGCAAAAATCTTGACATTAACCTTTGTTTGAGATAGATTTAGTATTAGATAGAGTTGTAGCGCTTGCTAGTCCCGAGTTGTATTAATCTGAAGTTTGCGCGGGGCAGCTGAAAGTCCCCAAAACGCTGCCCCCCCCCCCCCCGCTTATCGCGGCGCACGAACTCAAAGTCCATAAGAAGTCTTTGTTCCCTCAGGCTAACGAATGACACTGTTGGTTTGGTTCACGTTGATAATATAGAAATTATTAGACCAAACCGCCCATTTTTCCGTAACACTCAATTTTCCATACTGACTACATAGTACTGGTCAAATTTTAAAGACGTATTCACGTCAAATTATACAGATTTCTACATAAACGAAACAATCACACTACATGGAGCATTTTGAAAATAACAAGCTAGATATATCCCAACAAAGCAAATATTTACCCCTGAGGGAAACAGGTGACAACACAATTTACTTTTTGCAAACTATGTGGAAAAACACTAGGACAAAAGACTTCAAAAATCCAATAGATACTTACATATTTAGCAACTGATAAATAACAGAATATAGAACGTGTTAAACTCATAGGTAAAGTATGGTCAACAAGGTCGAATGCGTTTTTCTATTTATTTAAAAATGCATATGTTCTAATGAGCTGCTGGAATTTATCTCCCATAAGTTGTCAATTAATCAAACGAGCCCTCAATGGTCCATTTCCTTTAAGAGTTTCACAGACCTGATGTACTCTAGTAATATTTTCTTTGCCCATGGAGTTTACTGTCTTTCGTAAATATTTCAGTCGGCTATCGGGATACCCAATCGATCGTTTTCTGTTTTCATTGCAATACTCTGTTTAACTAATCACTATTTTCCCCTTTCACAATATTTTTTACTTAATGTTGTCTTGTGGTTGTCTCAGCTTGGCCAAATATCTTGCGCCACACAACCAAAAAGCAGCCAACAACCAACCAATCAACGAAACGAAAGTTCGCTAGAGACATGAGCTACAAGGAAGCTCTAAATTGAGTTACATAACTCATCAGACATACTCTCCTGCCCCATCTCTGGGAATGTTGTCAAACCGAAAATTTCGCAAAATCACCATTTCATGTCATGTATGAACTGATACAGATTGTATCTAAGAATAGAGCATAGATCCAGAAATTTTATGTTTTGACGTGAATGCGTCTTCAAAATGGAACAGTATTGAGGGCTTGCGTGAAAAGTAGAGCTCTACAAACAAGTGTTACAACTGTTTTGTCTTGTGATTTAAGAACCAGGAGAACCATCCTGAAGCCATAAATCCATAAATACAGCGTCGTGTAGACAAAGGATGTCCTCATCACACATGACTTTCAGACCGAGTGCGCAAGCGCACTGAGCTTGGGTTCTGGAATTAATCGAAATTTTACGGTGCTGGGCGAACTATGGGCCAGTGTAACTTTGAATTACGTGAAGTGAGAACTGAATAAGTTGGGCCATTCGAAAACTACTAAACTACGTTACAACTAAAGACCTCTAATCCATAAATTTATCCTTCAATATTAATATCAAACTGCACTTTAATCGTTCAAACTGTTAATTAATTGTAGAATATTTACACACACAATAAACAATCGTTCAGACTTCCTATGTCTGCTTCATTCATTCCATAGTCCAACATCCGACCCGAATATTCACATCAGAACTGCGGTTTATGTCCTCAACACAACCTACCAATTTTTCTTACCCTTTGAATCGTTGTTTAAATACCTTAAATTCCATAAAATACGTCTGTGTATTTTTAGCGGGTTGTATATCGATTTCAAATCTTATGAGGTAGCAATATGGCAAATCTTTCGGAATATGTATATGTGAAAGAGAAGCAAGACCACTCTACATTTTCTAAATAGTGCATGATACGAAAAACTGAGTTGGGAAACACGCTCTAAAAGTATTTCTTTCACACTCGAAGGAAGAGAGTTTCAGCTCCGTTTTTATTCTGCTGCTGAAAGGATTTATTTGAAATTGTGTAGGGATAATCTTATGATTTTTATTCATGCGGCAGATTGAATGAAAGAGCCAAATGCCCGTAGGAGGCACAAAAGTATTACTTTTGATACTCTTTGCAGATAGTATTGATTAAAAAAAAAGGTGATTTAATGTATTATCATTCTGTAATTTTAATCAGTACGAAAAAAGACTTTCGGTTTAAAATGTAGTTTTCTAAACTCTTTTTACGGGGTCTCGCTCCCGGGATGCCCAAACGATCCTTTTCCGCTTTCATCCCTCTACTCTGTGTTCCCCAATGCTTCTTATATCCCCTTTCACGACATTTTTTACTCAACGTTGTGTTTGACACAGCTTGGTCAAATATGGCCCTTGTGCCATTAAACGCCAAAATAATCATCAAACCCAAACTATTTGGGCTAACAGCCCTCTTTTTCAAAAAAAATTTCTCCTCATCCCCTCTGAAAAACTGTTAACCAATAATAGCTGTATTGGCTAGTGCAGCCGTGCCGGTAATATTTGAATTTCACCGAAATACTTATGTATATGGGTGTATAATTTGAGAATTTCAGAAAGCTGGTTTGGAAATTAAACAACTTGGAACTAAAATTATAAAGCTATTAAAATTATAAACCTATTAAAATGATATAATAAATTAAAAGGCTATTTTTTATGAATATATAATGGAAATGTATGTTCTGGTTTTAAAGCAAGAGGATAATAGCCAAAGTTATTTTTAGTAACAACTAGCAGAATTACCCGGCGATGCTCGAGTTGAATTGGTTAAATGTTGATTCTATTTCATAGAAAAATGCAAGCATCATTTAAGTGTACAGAAAATATTGTTAACATCGTTTTAACTTTTTCATAGCTTCTACAATTTACTTCGGACGCAAATATGTATACATAATATATCCATCCATATAATCCATTTCATATTCATCACACTCTTGACAAACTACAAAAGCTTTTTCTGAGATGACTTCAGAAGTCGAATGTCACCTCCGATTTACCAAACACACATTTATGACAAGACCATATTCAACAAATCGTTTGAAAACAGCTTTGAGATGCTGTAAGTGCTCGTACATTGAATTGGATGCAATCAAACAATCATCTAAATATGGGAAACAGAAATCGAAATCTTGTAGAATAAAGTTCATAAACCTTTGCAATGTCTGGGCAGCATTACATGGACCAAAAGGCATGTCGACAAACTCAAACAAACCAAAAGGGGTTATAATAGCAGTTTTTTTCGACATGGTCTGGTTCCACTGGTATTTGATAGTAAGCTTTAGTTAAATCTATAGTAGAAAATACCGTTTTACTCGACAAAAATGTTGCAAAGTCATGAATGTGAGGGACAGGGTAGCGATCAGGATTGTTTTTTGCATTAAGCATCCTATAATCACCACAGCAACGCCAATTGCCATCAGCCTTTTTAACCATATGAAGCAGACTTGCCCATCTACTCTTCGAAGGTCGACTTGTTTCAACATCTAAGCGAATTCGCGTTTAGCAATTCCGAGTTTAGTAGGGGACAAACGGCATGCTTTAGCGTGTACTGGGGGTCATGTTGTCTCTATAAAATGTGTGACACTATGCTTCAATACCCTATTCGAAAACTCTGTTTTCATTAGTTCAGGAAAATGCTGAAGCAGCTGACCAAACAGATCTTGAGCTACTAAAGTTAACCCTACTGTTTGACCACCCGCTCTAAAACCAGAAATCATCGTTTTTCTATCTTGCGAAATCATTTTACTTTTTGCCAACATCTACTAGTAATTCAAAGCGTTTAAGGAAGTCTGCACCAAAAATTGGCCTCTGAATATCGGCGATTATAAACTCCCAACGGAAGGTTTTGGTTTTGCCGAAATCTAAAGTGAGTACCTTCTTACCATACGTGTTAATATCAGAGCCGTTTGCTGCAGTTAATTTGAAAGTTTTTGACGTATTGGTTTTGTCAGCATTTTGTGCATTTAGAACAGAAACAGTCGCATCCGTATCAATCAAAAATTTCAGACCTTGTGCTTGATCGTAAACAAACAGGCGGCTTACAGAATTTGTATACCGTCGTTCTGCGCCACAAGCGCGTGCTTTACTCGTTTTTTGACATGTATGTGCAAGGTTGAACGCACTTAAGGGCCTTGTCTGAAAATTTTCTATGGTACCAGCAAAACGTTGATTTACGTTTTTGACTAGGGTCTCTTGAACGCGATTTGGTTGTCGAGCGCGAACGTTGATATCTTGGACTTGCTTCAAGTCTACTTAAGCGTCTACAGATTTCGGTAAGTTTACCTTCGATATCCGGTTTTCCCGACTGAACTAACTTCACAAGTACTACGAGTGACACTATGAATGCCATCGGCCATTTCAGCAAGCTTAGATAAATTGTCACTACTGAGCGCGAGAATTTATTGTATAGAAACTGGAAGTTGCTGCAACCCAGAGGGATTTTAAAATATCATCATTGACACGATTACCAGATAAATCTCGCATTTCCAACAGCAATCTCGACGGACGCTTATCGCCTAACTCCAAACCTTTGAACAAAGTTTTTAGGCGCACTTCGCCTGAATCGCCATATTGAGCTAACAACCTAGTTTTCAAAGCAGAGTACGATCCTTGTGCTGGTGGATTTTCTAAAATGTCAGATATTATTCACAATTCCGTTTGATCAAGAGCAGTAACATAATTGAACTTTGTTGAATCAACGCTTATATCGGCTATGTTAAATTGACAATCCAGTTGTTTGAACAATAGGTCCGGTCTATCTCGCCAAACGGAGGAATTTTAGGGGGTACCCTGGTTATTTCTTTTCCAGCTTCGTCAGCAGATGACATTGAAAAGCAGCAATGTTAGGAATCAGAAACGCTTACCTTTGCAGACACGATCCAATCCGCTTTAGACGGTTCTTTCAAAAAAATAAGTTCTACTGGATTTCCATGATAAGCACAGCAGACAGTTGAACAAATGGGTCACCACCTTTGGGATGTCACCTGGGTTTGGTAGTTCCGGTTCTGGCTTCCGGAAGAATCCCAACTCAAAATGCTGGCTAGTAGCATTTTGCTTAGACGGTTCGATGTTATTCGATGTTATTTCTGCGTGTTATCAACTGTGTCATAAGCATCTCAGGAACAAGGAAACTTAATTTTATTCAGATATAACAATTAAAAACTGGTAAATAAATACAGAGCAAATAGTTTGACATGCATACGGAGAAAAGATGCGCGGCACACTGTTATTCAGAATTTATAACGCGAACACTTATTACCGTAAGAACATTCTTAGTGTTGCTACAATAAGAACACAAATTCTAGAGATGTTTTTAAGTGTTGCCACAACGAGATATCTTTGCCATCAATGCGAATTTTTTTTATGATGATGAGATCAATATCTGGTCAGTTTTCTTCTAATGGCGAGATAGTTCAACCATAGATAGGGTCAGTTTTCCTAATGACGAGATACTTCAAGACAACCAACAAGAGGGTTAAATCTTACCACTCAACTATTTGCAGTCAGTTCTTTATAGTTGAAAAAACTTGTCGCTGTACTGAATTCACGTTGAATTCAACAGGATGACAGAAATGCAATAAAATATTCAAGTCGGAAATGTGCGAATACGTGCTAATACTCGCGCTTGTTACGAGCTGTCATCTTGTTTTTGTACCAATCAGTCTTAACTTGCAATTTACAATATATACATTTTGCTGCAATGCATCAGTGTAGTGAATGTATCTGTATGTTCAATGCTGTTAGCATCTTATTGCCCACTGTTATGAGAAAGTGAAAACGGACTGAACAACCAACCACACTTATTACGGTCAGCTGTAGAGCATGCCACACATATGATTCAATTTGTTTGTATACATTTTGCTGCAATGTGTAGTAGTGCAATGTGTGTGTAGTGAATGTATCTGTATGGTCAATGCTCTTAGCATCTTATTGCCCACTGTTATGAGAAACTGAAAACGGGCTGAACAACCAACCACACTTATTACGGTCAGCTGTAGAGCATGCCACACACATGATTCAATTTGTTGTACACAAAAAGCTTTAGCACATTGAAATTAGTCTATGTGGTCAAGGGGAACCTCATTCTAGTGAACAAAAGATAAAGATTTCTCGCAACACTTAGAGAGGTGGTAGCAGCCACTTTGTGAAAAAATGGTTTAGAACAGTGGTTCCCAAACTTTCCAGTCCAATTACCCCTTGAAAAGTACAAATTTTCGCCGGATCCTTGAGATTATGAAATAAAATGGTACACATGAGACCTGCATAAGACTAAAGTAATTCTTATTTTTCATCTTAATATTGGAGGTCAAATATTAAAATCCATGTCAAATATACGCATTATTAAACGTTCAATCTTCACATTAAGGATTAGAAATAATACAAATGTTTGAATATTTGCGACTCCAACAGCGCCAAATTTCTCTTTATCGGCGACTTGGGTACTAGTATTTTTGCGGAATGCATCTCCCCATGTCTTCAGAAGTCTGAATACCAAATTTGGTTCCCTTCAGTTAATTCGATTTAGCTACAGATACCTTCAAAGAGTGAAAGTTATTTTATGGCCACCCTGAATTTAAAGAAAACATAATGTCAAGGTTAGACAAAAACTTTTAAGAGTACAAACCCCTTTAAATGTTTAAATTCTTTATTTACATTTCCCAATCGTTGCAAATCCCGTTGAACCCCAATCTGAAATGAGAATCTCCATTTATAAAGGGATCAAATCCTGTACTCCATGTCACCTGCTATTGTTCTTCATTGAGCCATTTATAACAGGTTCCCAGCTCGAATAACTCAAACGATAACGACTGTTGCCAGTCTTGGTTCTCAAATGGTCTAATCAGCGGGCGCAGCTGATAAACCAGTCTCGGTCGTGATGAAATTCCGGCTAACTGATACGCCGGGTCGGACGGATCGTTAATTCAGCTGTCGAATTCATGAGGCCAGCTTAACCTCAACAGTGGTGTGCCATTATTGTCTCTATAGACCGCCATACCTGAAATAACTCGCAGTTCTCGTCCAGTATCAAACGTTATTGGACACGGCATCTGGATTTGATTATGCTAATTTTAAAACCCGCAGGTGTGTAGCGATTTAGGTGCGGGCATGCTGAAGATGGTTATAGCGAGGTCCTGGTGATAATGCCTCGCTGCTCGTGGCTTATATCGACACGGATATTTTAGGCAATACAGCTTTGTCTACTAATAAGTACTTTATGGTGGTAGGTAGTTGAATTTAAGTCGGTTGGTTTTGGGTTTTATGGAGCAAGGGTCATATTTGTCCAAGATGTGCCAAACACGAGACAGCACCGAAGGACCACCAAAAAAGCAAAAAGTAGAAGAGTAGGCTAGGGTAACACGAAAGAGAGGAAAGATCATTCGGGTACTTCGGAGTTATGATGCCCGTACACTTAAAGTGTTCTTTAGGGTGGATTTACATCGTCGATGTTTTCAAAACATTATTTTTACAGAATGTAAACTCTAATACTTTATTTATTTTGAGACTTTTTTCTATTCGAAACGAAAGAATTCCGAATATTTGAGATATAAAGAGAATAAAGCAAACATTTAATTTTACACTAGAGGAAGGTAGAAATTAGTTATTTTATGTCCAATATTGTTAAAGACGTTGACTTTTTAGTCGACATGCGTACTTTCGACCAGATTTCCTCAAAAGATTCCTTGGTTTAATACACGTGGTTGTAGAAACCTTTTTATATATGTGTGAAACGAATTTTTTAAAACAAACAGAAACCTTTTGCAGCAAGACATTTCGCTAGTTAAATTTATTCAAAGCATTTTAATATTTTGACGTGTATTTCCTCTAAAAAACGATTAAAATCATTATAACTTGCTTTTGTTTTCTAAGTTTCATGTAAAATTTCTAGTTTTTATTGAAGGCTGAACTCAATAGGCAAGTAACACTATCATTCTCATTCTAAATAGATACACGGTTTTCTTGTAAAACTGGAGACAAATATGATGGTTCAACATGATGAACTGTGGCCGGTTGGAATAGCAACAGATTAGAAACTGGAGGGTTGCGAATTCGAAACACTCCGATAAAAGACCGTCGTGTACACAGTGGGGGGGGGGGGTGTACGTTAATTCTGTAGCGGCTTAAAATGTCCTCATATTGTCATGGTTCGGAAGTTTGGAGAGTAGAGCGCCAGCTCAGGTGTTGATCTCGTCATCTGACCGTGGCTCAGAATTACGTGGTGTTGTCTTAGGATTTTTCTTTTGGAGACTGACCCCGGATTAATCATACCTTTTAAAACTGAATATGTGAATTAAAAAAGGTCTTTGAAGTGTAGGGTTTGCTCACCGAAATGGTTGGTTGTTTTCGTGATTTTATGGCGCAAGAGCCATCTTTGGCCAAGCTGGGCCAAACACGACAGACAACTCTATGACGGAGGAAGAAAAAAAATAAAAAAGCAGAAGGGTAGGCGAGGGTAAAAATGAAATGGAGGAAAGATCATTCACAGGTACCTCGGGGTTACTCACCGAAACGGAAACTCGCGTTTGTTGACAAATGCAGTTATATTATATTTTGATTTTTCGCTGGCATTCAGTATCGCATTTAAAATTTGTTTGTTATTTTTTGTAAGCTGCGTTTTAATTGGTAACTCTGATAACTATGAGATATCAGGGGATAGAAAAGAATCATGAATTAATTTTCTTTAGAACTTTTTCCCCGTCATTAGGTTTATTTCGCTCTGTATCAAACTTCTTTCTTCTGCCTGTTTTCTGTGGTTTAAATTTAATAAATATTTATTTTTTAATGAATTATAATTCCTATTATCACACTCAACAACCTCACAAAGGATTCAATTCAAAACATCATAAATAAATTTTAAATGGAATTTTGCCGATATTGAAAGAATATTAATGTTGAATGAAAAATCCGAACTAGCACTTTTAATGAATTAAAAATACTTTGTCATAGAAGGTCAAGGTTGCCTACTTTATAAGTTGAACCTACATTTAAGAAATTTATTGTACCTGTTAAAAGTTTGTAGAAAACCATAATTTTCTATGAGAAATAAACGCTGACAAATCAATATACCATTTTTTTAAAACATGGTAATCGGTTATCATTGCTTTGTCAATTCTAAAGACATTCAATTTTAAAACGAATTCTTTTGTTATTGCACGGGCCTCTAAATGGAATTTTCAAGAAACATGTTTGTGCTTTAAAAAAATTAGCCACAAATTTCTTATCAAATTAATTAATTATTATTTCCTTAAATATGATGAAATTCCGAAATATATCGCACGCCTTACTCCAAGAGTGCTACACATAAAAAATATTGGTAGCAAAACTATGAGTGCTAGACTCTTCCCCATAGATTCGTCCTTTTTATGGTTTAAGTTTTGATTTATTCCTGGGCGAATTTTACAGGAAACGATCTTAATAAGGGGTATGTATAATTCCCTCGAAAAAACTCAAAATCGACTTTTGAAGCAGTCATCTCTCGTAATTTTCTCATACAACAGGAGTGCGTTGTATATGAAATGTAGTACTGTATGGATTTAGAGGCATGTATAATTGTATTCAAAGTAAGATGTGAAAATCATAAAATTGTCTATAGTGTTCAACCCGGCACTTAAATGATTGCTTTAAATCTGTCGTGGTCTCAAATTTCCTCACATTGGCTTGGTGGAAGTTTGGAGAGTGGTGTGACAGCTCAGGTGTTGACCTCGTTATCTGACCGTGGTTGAAAATTACAAGGCGTTGTCTTCCATCTTTCTGTCGGGATTAATTCCAAACCATCGCCAATATCCAATTGTGTTGATCCAGTACGACGTTGATTGAACTATCTACCTGCCTACTTTTAACTATCACATAAGGTCTGAGATAAAATCTGTATATTACAGATCAAGTTGGTTGGATCAAGAAGAAAATACCTTTTTGCAATGCTAATGTTATAATTTTGTTATTTAGCGTTTGTGTTAAATTGGGATAGGGATATGTATCTGTAATTTGGAATCCTTATTACGACAGAGCTATTGAAAGAATAGAAAATAAAGTTTTGAGATACATTTATTTTAAGAATCATGAATCTTCAAGTATATATTCTTTCGAATCACGAAATTTGGTTTCATTACATTGAAGCTCCCTACAGACATTGATTTAAACATTTCTTACAACCTTCTGTATAAAAAAATTGATTAGCCCTTTTAAATTTCCCGTATTGATTTTAACGTCCCCAGGTATATCACCAGAAACTGCCAATTATATTTTATAAAGCCTTTTAAAAGAATGTATGTAGTAATTTAGCTACAATAGATTTTTTAAGCTGCAAATTCTTTCTCGGAGGTTGACATATTTTAATATTTTCCATACAATAAATATTCTGCTTCAATGAAGTGTTTTATATATTTTATTGTAATTGTGTATATCTTTTTTCTTGTATTTTTTGCGTAACATATTTTTGTTCTCCTTAATTGGATATATTTCTGCAGAGAAACAAGAATTACATAAATAAAACATCGTCCAAGTGTTTTCAATAAACACTTTCTTTTAAATATGCGGCTAAATTGGTAGTGTATTGCTATTCAAACACATCTAGTGGTTGGAACAATCCTAGGAAGAATACTATTTTCCAAGAGAGTGTAAACTGGTGAGAGGTAATGCAGGATTCAGAGTTGATATGCGCTTGTGAATCCTTCAAAGGGTTAAATAACACCTTTTTAATCGAATTTAGTATTTATAACAGTTGCAATTGAATTTTCTAAGTTAAATTGCTTACTAGGAATATCCTTTAACAATCCAAGTGGTTTCGACGAGATATCTCGTCCATCAGGATCTGGCCAATTTAACTAATGAAGCTATATTTTGTCTATCAAGATCTGACCAGGTTAGCTAATGATGAGATCTCTGGTCACGAAGATATTGCCAATTGTCTTATGAAGACGAGATCAAGATCTGGTATGTTTTTTCGAATGACGAGTTATCTCGTCCATCAAGATCTGTTGAGTTTTTCTAATGACGAGATTCTTCTTAGAGACAATCATCAGGAGTTAAGTGGTTTGTGAATCACGTACACACCATGTCGATACCAAAACCTTTGAAACCCCAGTTATGAAATTATTCCAACGACTTTACATCCAATTTCAGTGTTTATTTAAACACTTTTCTCAAATTTGTGCATACTCAGCATGTTACCAACCCAATGGAACCCTCTTAACACTCAATCAGAATGTGCTTTGAAAGTCCTCTTTCAAAGCACATTCTGTTTCGCAATTGCTTACACTGATACGCGCGCGACGCATCCTTCATTGGTTGACATGAAAGAAAAATCAATATAATAAAGAATCCCAAAGTAAAGTGCTGCCATTTATTCCTAGACTCGTATTTTCGCATTGAATGGGAAAAGAATATGAAATATGCTGTCTTTTCGGAGATTATTGTGGGCATTTTCCTGACAGATAAGATTATTATTTGCTACCTGCGGCTATAGGTGATAGAAATAAAACCATGCGACGCCTGGTTCAAATCCGTTTTAGAATCCATATAAACCTGTAGGTGAAAGGAATAGGTAAAAATAGTGGGCACCGTTTATTTTGTCCATATTCAATCAAATGTATAATTGATCAATAGACCCATATATCACCTGATATACACTCACTGCCAAAAGTTAAGCACTGAGAGGAAAATGTTAATTTCCGGAAGCCAATCTGAATTTGAGAGGCTACATTTCGCTGCAGAGGTAGATAGAAGTATGAAATATGTTCTGTAACAGCCAATCACGGTTTCGTGTCGAGAAATAGGCAAAAAAAAGGCAGTCGTATAAGAAGCCAGCATTGTGAAGGGTTAGAGGAGTTTCATGTAAGTGCTGATAAAAAGAGTTTAGAATTTTTGTGCGATTAGTTTTCAAGACAGACGTGTTTATATGGCTTCCAGAAGACGAATGGCAGATAGTGAGAGCTGGCGTTCTGTGGCGTTGAAGCAGGGCAATAAATCACAGATGTTGCTCTTTTCTTCGGCGTTCATCATTCCGTCATTTCACGATTATGGAAACAATTCCAAACAAGCCAAACAGTTGTCCGAAGACCTGTGGCCGGTCGCCCAAGGGTTACGTCCACCGCTGAAGATGAATATATTGCTGTTTTAGCCAAGAGGAATCGAAGAGCGACCTCCACACGTGTGACATCTATGGTTGCAGCGTTCATTGGTAAGACGATATATGCCACTACTACACATGAATGGACTGTACGCCTGGGTACCACGAGTTTGTGTTCCTCTATCCGTTCAATCCAGAGGAGTATGATTAAATTGGTGTCGGCAGCATGTGAATTGGACTGTATCTGATTGGGCCAACGTTATGTTCACGGATGAGTCGAGATATTTGTCCTGGAGCCAGATGACAAGCGTGTAATGGTCTGGAGAGAACAAGGCACACGAAATCGGCCCCAGAACATCATTGAGCGTCACACATTCTGAGGTGGAAGCAGGGATTTCGTTGGGATATAGCACTGACCTGCATATCTATAGACAGGGTTCTGTGATGGCTGTCCGGTATCGGGATGAAGTCCTAGAACCCACTGTGAGATTGTACGCTGCAGCAGTTGGTCCAGCTTTCGTTTTAATGGATGATACTGCGCGTCCCAATCGAGCCAACATCGTCGACGACTACCTGGGGAGTGAGAGGATTGCGCGTATGGATTGGCCGGCGTACTCGCCCGACCTTAATCCCTTTGAAAATCTTTGCGATGCCCTCGGCCGTGCTGTATCTGCACGTTTCCCACCACCAGTCACTCTCACAGAGTTGCAAACTGCTCTACAGGAGGAATGGCGATTACTTGACTCTGGGGTGGTTGATCACCTCATGGAAAGCACGGTCACACGCTGTAAACTTTGTATGAGGATGAGGGGTGGTCACATGCCCTACTAATGTCGGCTTTGTTTGTTTGTTTTTGATTAAACATCATTTTGGTAATGACTCCAATCTGACTTCATTTTTAATTTATAAAAATTCAATATTGTTTTCATCTTTGTATGTAATTCTTTTGTTTCATGCATAAACATATTTGCTATTTTCCTGCCGCATTTCGTGTCAATCAAAGCTCTACTTGTCGATTTTTTCTCATTTTACCGCTTCGTGCTTAACTTTTGGCAGTGAATGTATCTTAAGTGGAAAAATTGGTAGGTTGGATCGACGACACAGACCGCAGTTTAAGATGAATACTGGGGTCTGATGCTGGATTGTGGTATGAATGAAGCAGGCATAGGAAGTTTCAACGATTTTTTATTGTGAATATTCAACAATTAATTTTGCATTTTAAACGATTGAAGTGCAGTTTGATATTAATTATTGTCGAGAGATTGTTGGTGTCCAATATTAATTGTAGCGTAGTTCGGTTGCTTTCGAATGACACCACTTAAGTAGTCCTCACTTCACGCAATGCAAAATTACACTGGCCCAAAGCTCGCCCAGCACCGTAGAATTTTGGCATATTACAGACAACCTTCCCGTGAGCTTGCGCACTCGGTTCGAAGATCGTGTCAGCTACAGTCATTCTTTGTCTTCACGACGCTGTACTTAACTTCTGAATGTTTCTCCTAGTTCTGAAATCATGAAATTATTCATATTTATTTAAATTCTGCTCAATTGTCACCGAGTTCTCATGCAACATTAATTGTGGCTTAGTTCACTAGCTTTCGATTGACACCATTTACGCAATCTTGATGTAATCCAAAGTTACATTGGCCCAAAACTTGTACAGCACCGCGTTGAATTTTGATATACAGGGTTATTCAAAATGAATCATCCGATTTCAAAATTTCATATTTTCAAAAATAAACGACACAGAATGATAAGTAATACATGAATACAAAGGAAAAATATGGAAGTTTTATATTGTGAAGAATAGATGGCGCTCGTGTGTTCTTCGTGAAGCTATTTCACGAAAGCTGCTTTAGAAGCTTTTCAGCGGCAGAAGTGATAATGGCGTCCGTGGAGCAGAAAGCTTTTTGTGTGCTGTCATTTGCGCGATGTGGATCTGCGTGAATTTCGTAAAAAAGTACCGAATTAATCCACGTACGGCTCAGAGTATTCGAAGGTGGTATCATCAGTTTGAGAGCAGTGGATGTTGTACAGCTGGTCACCTAGGTCACCTGACATGACCCAATGCGATTTCTTCCTTTGGAGGTTTGTGAAAGATAAAGTGTATGTGTCACTATTACCCACACATTTATGTGAACTTAAACAACGGATTTCTGCTGCTGTATAATCCATTACCACTGACAACGTGTTTGGCAGGAATTTACATACCGTCTTGACATTATACGTGTAACTAAAGGAAGTTATATCGAACACTTGCAAAAAAAACGTCCATATTTTTCCTTTGTATTCATGTATTACTTATCATTCTGTGTCGTTTGTTTATGAAACTATAGCATTTTGAAATCGGATGATTCATTTTGAATAACCCTGTATTCCGGATTCCGTCCTTGTGCTCAGTGCTTCTGCGTACTCAGTACGAAGGCATATCAGGTACGGACACCTCAGTCTACACGACACTAGGTTTACTTCCTGGATGTTTCATCTAGTTCCAAAATCATAAGACAACAGTTGTAGCGCTTTTTGGCAAATCTATACTTTTCATGCCTGCACCCCAGTATTGTTCCGAATTTATAGCTTGTTCAAGTCAAAAAGCGTTCCTTGTAAGACCCTTTGGTGTACTTTGGAGTATATCTCACTGGGGAACTATGCGTGTAAATTGATCTGGTGGACACCGAAATTCCCCCTATGAATATAGAAATTGATATAACTACAGAATTGGAAAGACAGCGCAACTTCAATCACGGAATTCAAAAATCTTACTTCTGCTGTCGAAATGTTCTCCCTTGAAACATACCAGGTTACCTTAAATGTAGTTTATCACCCGCATTGGTGACCGATCTATTTGCTGTTGGCCAATAACCTATCATAAGTCAATTCGGTATGTATGTATTTTAATTAAAGTCGCACTGGAGCAACACAGCGGGCTATTGGCGACGGTCCGGGATCAAACCCGATATGGGAAAGATCCGAGGACCACACCACGTAGTTTTGAATCAATTCGGAATTCATTCCTTGAAATTTTTACTGGCGAAGTGCTGAAATCATTTTCACAAAACAAGCCCAGTGACGTCACATTCAGAATGCACACAGGAAACACATATCGCCATAGAGCCACTACCGCTACCCATGCTGAAGTTGACAGAAAATGTCTCTCATATACACTACTAAAGTGCAAATTAATTTGGGTTGCTGTAACTAAGTAGCACAACAATACTCCCCTTATAGGATACTAACACCTGTTGACTACTTTTCAGTTTCTTGAAGCTGTGAAAGCCATTTTAACACTTTGAAGGTCGTGAACGCATTCCACTATGCAACTTGTCATTACCCTACATGACTTATAACCAGATTTAGACTACTTGACCAATATAATCCTTTTCTAGAATTCTTAAGACCAATAGACTGCTTATATATTTAGAAGATATGTTCTAATGTATGTCTCTGCACAATTTACTTACGTTCCACACTTTGATCTCTAATTTATAGGTGTACTCTAATAGGTGTACTCTACAATTTACACACGTTCAGCACGAACAAAATCGTGATCTCTAATTTATACATATACTCTAATGAGTATGTCTATGTATATTTTACACTCGTTCAGTATATTCAAAACCGTGATCTCTACATTAGAGGAATACTCTAATAGCTATGTCTTTGTACAATTTACTCACTTTCATCACGTTCAAAATCGTGATCTCTAATTTATACACATACTCTAATAGGTATGTCTCTAAATTTCACACACCTTCAACACGTTCAAAACTGCGATCTCTAATTTATAGATTACTCTAATAGGTATATCTGTACAATTCACACAGGTTTAGAACGTTCAAAATCGTGATCTCTATTTCATAGGTTACTAATAAGTATGTCTCTATGATCAATATAGGTTCAGCACTTTGAAAACCGGAATCTATAATTATTTTTTATGCAGTATACTCTAATAGGTATGTCTATGCACATTTCACACAAGTTAAGCACGTTCAAAATCGTGATATCTAATGTATAGGTATACTCTACTAAATATATCTCTGTACAAAATTACAAACATTAAAGAAGTTAAAACAAATTATATATTTAAGAAGTTACTTCAGAAAGTGAGAGTAAACAAATAAAGGGACTGAGTTAAAATGGTAATTATAATTTAAAAATTGGTTAAGAAATTTCTTTTGTACATGTTATTTGAAATGATCCTAAAGTAATCCACTTCTGTTAAGCCTGCATTAATACATTCTAAATAAAGAATACTTTTGGAAATGCTTTGAATACATATTCTTTCCCACTTCATTATTTATCGAAAGATTCGAATAAATTCATGTTTAAAAAGGACAGAATTTGGAGCATAATAATCCCCAATGCTGAGATTAAACAATGAAAAGCAAAAAACCCAATTATTTGATTGAAAAAACGCGCAAAATACAAAAAGATCACTGCCGGAAACATATTTCCATCGTTAAAGATAATTTATTCCATTCCGATGCGAGTTCTTCGTTTGCCATTAATTACTAAGAAAATGCGACATAAACTTTTAGTTTAAATAAATTCTACTTGTGTGATTTCTAAGAAAGCGCCAGTTCTATAATAAAAGTCAAAATAAATTAATAAAGAAAATGCCACTAAATCCTCCTGTTTGAAAGTTATATGCAAAAAAAAACCAAATTTTCATGTGATCATTTTCTTTCTGAAGGTAATCTTAAAGTTGAAATATCTCACATTCACAAAAACACAGTAATGAGTATATTTTCCATCGGTTTTTTGTTTCGAATTCTTAAACTAAGTAGTTTATTCGATTTAATTATTTTACATTAAGTATTGAAGGCAAAGGTTATTTTTATCCAAAGAATGGTATTCGTTTTTTAAATGATTCAAAGAGCCTTAGAAGTGTGTAAGGGTAATCATTAAAAATACAAATGAGATACGATAACCGAAAGCGTTTTTTTTCTTAATAATTGTCAAATATTGCATCCTCAGGAAATAGACTTTCAGGAAAATGCATTTTGATTATTTAAGTGAGTCTTGAGATTAATAAATATTTTTATCTGAGATGTTTTTCTCCGCTCTTAATTCTTTTTCTTAAAATAACAGGTTGGAATTAATTTTGAATTAATCTTGGATGAAACTCTTCTGAAAGATTTTATTGCGAATTTTTCATTTCTTTTAAATAACCGAGTTTGAAATTAAAAGGATCTCACTACTTTTAAAAATTCTATTTTTTATTTCCCATTTGTTGACAGCTAGCAAACATCTTTTCAAGTTCTTTTATTAGCTTTCCAAAAGGCCGCATTAACTTTAAAACTTTTTGATGACATAATTTGGAATGTATTAGGCTGTAAAAGCCAGTTATATACGTAGGTAGTTTAATTAACATCCCACTGGAGCGACATAACGGGCTATTGATGACTGTCCGGCATCAGTCCAGAATTCTAATTATACAATTTACATAGAATCAACACTTGTATTTAAACTTTAATCTTAGTAATGTTAACTTTGTGTGTATAAACTTTAATTTAAAATTTATCATTAAATTCCTTTAAAATACCCTAGCTTGAAATTACAAAGTTCTCACAATTAACTCTGCAATTTTCATTTTTGCACAAATATTTCCCTTTACTGGTTGCTTACAAACATCTTTTTCTTTTTCTGCTATTATTAATTTTCCGTAAAGAGTGAACATTTTGATACGTTTTGATAATATAATTTGTAACTTATTTTAATATGTTCAGTATAAAGTAGTTATGTAATTTTCATATGATCAACAATTATATTAACTTTAATTTCGATATTATAAACTTTTGTGCATGAACTTGAGTTTAAAATTCATCATTACATTATTTTTAAATACCTAGTTTGAAATTAAAAAGATGCCAGAACTACTCTTAAAAATTTATTTTGTTTGCACAAATATTCCCCATTGTTGATAGCTCTCTTTTTTGCAAAAATATATTTTATCTTCTTTTATTATAACATTTTTAAAATTGCATATAAATTTTAGAACTTTGTGATTCTATTTGATGATATAACTTTTATCCTATTGATATGCTGTGTTCGTACAAGCTAGTCATGCAATTTACATGAAATCAACAATTATATACACTTATGTGAGTATAAATAAAGTTTGTGCATATATAAACTATGATTTAGAATTTGAGTTTAGATTAAAGTGAATATTAATTTGGAACTTTCGAATAAAGAGGCTTTTGCGTTTGTTTTATCCAGTTGTCTCTTCTAATAGAAAAACAACAAAAATATTTAGCCTTAACAATTCCTGTGTTTGAATACTTACTCCTAAGTATAAATCTCAGACAAACTGTCGCAATTTCCAAATAGTTTTTACTATTTTTGTAATTACGCAATTTCCAAACATGTTTGTACCTTTGTAATTGTCGTAATTTGCATTAAGTTTCGTAAATTACATTACTTTGTAAGGAGAAACATTTCTATGGAGTACGTAAAACGAATTGAAACTCAGCAGGAACTTGAAATTAAATAAGCATTGAATGAGTACAGTTTACTAAGGTATTTATGAATAAATATAATTTTTAGGTAAGATAATTATACTGTAAAGTCTATATTCACAAGCTTGTCACCGTTGTTTGCAGTGATCATAGCGATGGACAACACTACATGGACTACATGAGCTCTAACTGGGCGTGATTGATAAGCAGTACGAGTTATATTCTTGAACCTGCCAGAGTGATGGAAAGCAGAGGTTACTCTATTATTTATTTCTCTTAACTGCATTGATGACTTGAATCTGTTTATGTATACTTCCATAAATGATTCTCATTTTGGGTGTTAAATATAATGTGTTATAAATATACAATCAAGTCAAAACCGTTTTTTTCTTATCGTGTTCTGTGTGTACTGTGTAGTGTAGTTTTTGTTAGTATACGATAACGATTACTCTAGAACTATAGATAGAGTTTTCTAAATTCGCTTCTCGTCCCATTTTATCTGCAACGTAAATAACTGTTTATGTGATTTGAAAAGAAAATGATTCCAAATGCGTGAGCGTTATGGAGTAAGAGGTAGGTTCTTGAACCCGGTAGATGTGATGGAAAGCTGAGGATACTTACTCCATTATTTAGTTCTATTAAATGCACGGAATTCATCGTACCTGTTCAGTACTCTCCACAAATGTGTAAATTTCTAATCTTGAATATAATCTATTTTTTTTATCCTACACTCGTCTCGGGCCTCTCGGCTATCTATATCAGTCGACTAGCAGTCTAGTGGGAATCTGAAACTGTAAAATATGTTTTTAAAACGCTATGTGGTTGGGAAGAATAGAGCATGTCAATAAGGTGGCATGCCTATCCATAATGTAAGAGAGAGAGAGTTTTTGTATATATTATTTATTTCTATATATTATTACATCTATACTTGCCAACCATCAGTCTAGTGTTCAGAGTTTTGATTTTTGGATCAAAAGTTCGAATCTGGGGTAAGGCAAGGATGTTTGCTGGTCCGGAATGAATGTTTGGTCTCTCCATAAACAGGTTGTGCCTGGTATGGTAATAATGTGAGGTAACGTAATTCCACCTCCTGTGGAGCACCAGGGTAACTCGAAGTGATTCCGAAATCAGCCCTTGTAGTGCCAAGGAGAATATCCTACCACCCTATAGTACCCGAATTTGAAAAACACCCAACCCAATTGATGAGTAGGGTGTGATGCTGATTGTAATTAATGACTCAATTAATTGGTCTGATATTTGTAAAACAAATCATCATATTATATTATACGTTACATAGAACATGCACAATAAAATCTCTCTTACGATCATCAAGTCCTAATGAATCTGAATCTCAGCTGTGAGATCACCACCCCTAACTGAAGCCGAAGGGCGGGGTGTTGGAAAAAAAGAGTGCGAACTAAAGGGAAAACTTCCTATTAGTGCTCAAGGCAGGGTGGTCGTGATGCCCTACACTGTCATCTTATACTTCCACTTTCTTTTCATGTAAGTATTGAATTGTGTCGGTCATTTAATTGAAATATCCTCATCTGCTGTCTAAATAAATGTATTTGCACTCAAAGGTTCTCTTTTTAGTCTGACATCATTTGTAATAACAACGAAGCAGAATAATCCAACAACATTTTGCGCAGTTCACCACGATGATGGAATGGTGTTTAAAAACTTTAACATGAGAGTCGACATATAGTAAAAAGTTCAGCTCAGGATTTCCCCTGGATTTATCCCAGATGTGCCTTGTGGATGACATCGTTGTGAAATTTTCGACACAAATAGGTGGGGAGTGCAGTTTCGGTTTCGCTTTTTCTTTCCCTGTGCATTGTGATAGTAGAACAAGTTTTCAAGAATGATTTTAATTGGCGATATTGGGATTTTGTTTACTAAACTACTGCACGATTTTTATTTGAAAAATATACACTGCTGGCCACCCAAATTGCAACACCAAGAAAGACAAAAGATATCACAACACAATTTATTTTGTAGATAACATGTTGACCAAGTATCAAATGATTAAATTTATAGACTTCTGTGAAGTGTGGTTCCTGCCAAAATCAGTAGCCAGAGTAGCCGCCATTGTTGGAGATCACCGCTGCCACACGCCTCGGCATTGATTCAAAGAGACTTTGGATGTGTTCTTGGGGTACAGCAGACCAAGCAGCTTCCACACGTTGCCAAAGTTGATCTGGTGTGGCAGCTGGGGATGTATTCTGGGTCAATCGTTGAGCAACCATGGACCACATGTTTTCTATCGGCGAAAGATCCGGAGAGCGAGCTGGCCAGGGAAGCAATTCAATCTGGTGATTGACGAAGAACCCTTGGACAATGCGTGCCACGTGTGGTCGCGCATTATCCTGTTGAAATATGGCTGTGGGCAAGCCCTGAAGGTAAGGAAGGACAACTGGCTCCAACACCTCGGAGATGTAGCGCTGGCTGTTTAAAGTACCGGCAATGCGTACTAGAGGAGTGCGAGAGTGATATCCAATACCGCCCCATACCATAATACCCGGTGCAGGACCAGTGTGGCGGTGCATAACGCAGCTGTTCAGCATCCTCTCTCCACGGTGTCTCCAGACTCGAATCCGACCATCGTGGTGTTGCAGACAGAAGCGTGACTCGTCAGTAAAGACAATTTCATTCCATCCTGCCGTCCACATCCTTCTTTCATCGCACCATTGGCGGCGGAAACGTCTGTGGTTCTGCGTCAAGGGTAGACGAAGCAATGGACGTCTTGCGGACAGACCACTCTGCTGTAAACGGCGTCGAATGGTACGCGCAGACACTGGATGATGCGGTACAGACTGAATGTGCTGTGCTATGGTTCGTGATGTGGCTGAGCGATCCGTCACTGCCATACGCACAATATGCCTGTCATCACGTGAAGTGGTGCACTGAGGTGGATGCGATCGAACACGTCGGTCCGTCGTACCCTCCTGCATCCAACGATCACATATCCGCATTACAGTTGTTTGGTTTCGTCCAACACGACTACCGATTTCCCTGAAAGATAAATAATCCATAATCTTGGTAGGCCACTATCCTTCCTCTGTCGAACTCGGATACTTGATCAAAAGATGATCGCTGTTTTCTACGAGGCATAATTGATCGTTTTTTTGAAAAAACCACAAGAAAAACACAATTGCCGTACTTGAAATCGTCGAAATCTCCAAGCCTTAAATAGCGCTTTGAAGTGGCGCCACAGGCGCGCGTGATGTGCGTCTGCGCTGAAATTCTAATCATTTGCATATCTCACCTCCGCTAATGCATGTTGTAAATTTCATATTATTTGCATGCTTCCTTCAGGGTGTTGCATTTACGGTGGCCAGCAGTGTATATTGTGCACTCAGTATATAATTTTTGTGCTCCATAATGGGTAAAAGAAAAACCAAGAGTACATGTTTGTTGATAATAATGATGATAATAATGATGATAATGAGTTAATTATGAATGGATATTGAGAATGCGAAGAGTATGGCCGATCTTGGAAAGCTAGTTAGAGTGATTGAAGTTGCAAGATTCTAATCATCAATCCAATATTGACTCAGTTTCACCTGGAGTACGGCGTTATAATTGACATCCTCTTATCAAAAGCGAAAATAGAGCAGTCTTACTCGTGTATTTACTTCTAATTTATTGCTTCGTTTGCAATTATTATTCCAACTATAACGTTATTTAGAGGTGATATTTGATCAGATATTTACGACAATTATAAATCAAAATTATAGTTACAAACTTATCTCAAAAGTAGGAAATGTGAATTTAAAAGTAGTTTATATGCAAACAACACACAAACAAAACGTCTTATTCGAGAAAATAAGCGATACATGAAAACTGCCGAAGAAATTGCTCATTACCATTTCAACTGCAAATACGGTATGTAGGTAATACATAAATTTGATAAATGTTAACATTTGTATAAATAATTGTGTTGTCAAATTTCTTTTACTTTTCTAATTTTTATTACTTTATTTTATTTATGAGTTTGACAATCGTTTTACTGTTCCTTTATGTGGCATACAATCATGTACTTATAAAAGGATTGGTAGATCGCGACAAAGACACAAGCCGTAGTTTTAACATGAACACTAGGGACCGATGTTGGATTGTGGAAAAAATTAAGCTGATATAGGAGGAAGTTTGAACGATTGTATATTGTGAAAATATGTTCAACAATTAATTTACGGTTTGAACGATTAAAGTGCAGTTTAATATTAATTGCTGTTCATAAATTGTTGTACATTATTGCAGAGTAGTTCTTTAGCTTTCGAATGACACCACTTACGCAATATAAAGTTTCACTGGCTCAAATCTCGCCCAGCACCGCGGAATTTCGACATATTACGGGTCCCATCCCCGTCCTCACTGCGTCTGCTCATTTAGTCTGAAGGTCTTGTTAGGGTTACTGGCATCCTTTGTCTACACGAATCTAAATTTATCTTCTGGATGTTTCTTCTGGTCCTTAAATCATAAGACTAAATAGTTATAACTCTCGATATTTCATGCATGCCCCCTAATGCTGTTCTAATTTCAAAAGCGTAATCACGCCATATTGCAAAATAAGCGTAAAGTTAAGTAAACTGAAAGACTATTGAAAGGCTTAGTTTATCTAAAGAAGGAAAAGAAATGAAATGTATTCTAGTTTACAGCCCAATATGATTTGACAGAAAAGATTGCTTGTTCAATGAAAGATAGTAGCGATTATTTTATAGTATAGCTATTTTACGCTACTTTTTACTGATGTCTAAACTACAAAGCTGGACGTTTTAAACTGTCTGAAGCGCAGGTCGTTGTAGTATTAAATAAAATTTAAGAACTGTAACAGTTAAACACCCATTAACGTATGAAAAATAAAAAAACTTTAACCTTTCGAAAAGTTATGCTTGAATACTGTATTCGAATCCATAAACTTCAAAGCCCTTTAGCTAAACACTATATTTTAGGTTAAATCTCCTTCTAAAAATATGAAATTAAATCCGAATGATCGCCCATTAAACAAAACACGAGATCTAAAAATATTCGTTAAGGTCCTATATACTGTACCATCCATTTGTTCCGTTGAAAGGCTTAGTTTATGAAAAGAAGTAAAAGAAACTAAATGTATTTTAGTTTGCAGCCAGGATGATTTGACACAGAAAAGATTGCTCGTTCAATGAACTATTTCGACTTTAACCTGCTTTAACAAAATGCATGTGTTCTTTCCATTAAAAGCGAGTGACTTTCACAATTGACGATGAACTAATAGACCTCGAGTTTTAAACTCGTCTTTCAATCCATCAAAGTACTTCCACAAATGGCTCCACTCACATTATCTACAGAGAAAGTCTTAAGGAACGACGTATTTTGGGCTAGAAAGGAAAAATAAGAACACAAGCACTTAAATATTCTCCTTTCAATAAAGTGAAAGTTATGAAATCGCTTTGGGGGCTGGTGAAAGGAAAAGAAACATTCGATTGTCTTTTAGGCTATATATTATTACATGCTAAAAAACATCGATTCAAGCATTTTTCATCGCTCCATAACTAAAAGAGTTTATGAATATTTATTTGGAAAAGATTTTTCAAAAAATTTTCTTTATCGAAATCCCTTATCAAAACCTCACTATTTATGTTTACCGAATATGGCTTCTAATGGAATTCACTTGTGCATTGAAGATTACGTTCAGCTATGATTTTGTTTCACGTGTATCATATATGATGCTTGCACAACTCAAAATGTCTTTTAATAATCAGAAAAGTTTCACTGTCATCGAACTATGACGTAAGGACGGAAGTACTTCTATTTTCTATTAGATCCTGTGACGCCATGGTGAATATATGGTCACCATGGCGTCACGTGATCTAATAGAAAAACATTTCATATTTATTTAAATTCTATTTAATTTTCCCATTGTTGTCCAATGTTAATTCTAGCGTATTTTGGTAGTTTTCGGATGACATTACTTACGCAGTCCTCAATCCCCGAAATTGAAAGTAACTCTGTCCCAAAGTTCGCCCAGCAACGTAGTGTTCCTGTGCACTTGGTCCGAAGACCATGTCAGGTCCTTTGTCTACACGACGCTATATTTACCTTCTGGATGCTTCTTCTAATTCTAAAATCATAAGATAAAACAGGTGTAAAGCTTTTATTTACCTTTTGACTTTTCATGCATGCCACCAGACTGTTCCGATTTTAAAAACGTATTCATGGCAAAAAAGGACTTCTATCATGATGTAATGTGATCGAATTCAAAATAGAAGGACTTACGTCATTGTGAATATAAGAAATTTAATGGCGTGAAGCTTGATGTAAGTCCTTCTATTTTCCATTATGTCAAGTGACGTCTGCAAGTGGTGACATCTGCTTCATCAAAATACGTTAATTTTCATTAATGTCTATCATCCGGACAATTTTTCTATTCGTACTTAGCCATTTGACGCAATTTTTGCTATACCGAATCGGATTCAGTAATTATACACCAGTAATCCTTTACTTGCTTTCGATATCTCATCCATCAAGTTCTGGCCAGTTACGATAATGTAATACGGCAAAATACCTCGTTGGGACAACACCAGGGGGTTTGAATTCGCCAATAAAGGAAAATGTCGTAGCATCCACAATATGTTTCGAAAGACCTTTGAAAGCCGGACTGTTTAATCAAGACATAAATGATCATCTAAATTTTAATACGATCAATAGAAATCAGAAAGTACCTAGACCTAGGATAAAAACCTGATGTTGTATACCAAGATCCCTATCCTACCCTCTATACTTTCTTAAAATACCACAATACATAAACACCTATTCGACCCTTGCTCAAAACCCGAACTAGCTGCCGATATTAATGGAATCAAGACAACTGAGTCCTTTTTGGGTGTGTTTTCGTGCACTCATATACAGACCATATACAGACATCTTGAATGAGACCATGACCAGAGGTGCAAACGGCATACATATCATCTTGATAAAAAAGGGAAGTAAGACAACGAAAAGAAACGGTGTGGGTAACATCGCTTCCAATTTTAGATGTGAGCTTACAGCAGTACAAGAAGAGTTGAGTATCTATCGCTCTTCAAGAAGAACAATAATGATAATGGGAATTCAATTTCGTCAGAAAACGGAAACTAACAATTTTTACAACATATTTGTTGATATCTTATTCATTCAGGTATTTACATCATGACACTAACAGATTTTAGATTAACGATAACACAATGTGCAATTACATCACTGGTCCATTCAAATTCAACCCGCAACTTCTTTAACCGTCCAAGTAGTTTCAACGAGGTTTCTCGTCCATCAAGATTTGACCAATTTTGCTAATGAGGAGATATCGAGTCATCACAATATTGCCGATTTTTGATGGCAAGATCAAGATCTGGTCAGCTTTCTAATGATCATGATCATGTTTTCTTCTAAATGTCGAGGTATCTGGTCAAACAAGTTAACAAGTTCCAGTCAGTTTTGCAGATTACGAGGTACCCCGTTGAGACAACCACCAGAGGGTTAAGGAGACCAATTAGGGTCCATGTAAGGTTGTCCTCTAGGGCACAGACTGAGATATAAATCAATTAAAGTCATAAGTTCTGAGATAAATGCAAGCAGAAAAAACATCAAATCTATTACAAGCATAACTCACCATCTTGGAGGAATGAAAATAAACAGGGAAGGAACAAATACTATCAAATTGCAGAAGTTGCACTGAAACTGAACACACCCTAGAAAAAAAATTTCAAAATGCACAGCCATTTTATTGGTTTTGCAGAGTATAGATGAATTTCCTCGGGAAAAGCTTTATTCTGATGAAATTCGATAAATAGCAAAAGAGGTATTATCCGCTCGTGGTTCAATTTGACTCAGGGTGGACTCGACACCAGTCAACTAAAATGTATGTGTGCGTTCCATTAAAAGTGAGTGACTTTCGAAATTGATGATGAACCAATAGGACATCGAGTTTCAAGATCATCTTTCAATCCTTCGAAGTACTTCCACAAATGGCTCCACTCGCATTATTGCTCCTCGCACAAAGACGCTGTGAACTACGCCTTTTTGGACGGAAAGGAAAAATGAGAACACGAGTACTTCAATGTTCCCGTTTCAATAAATTCAAAGATATGATATCGCTTTTAGGGCTAGTAAACGGAAAATAAAGATTGGATTGTCTGTTTCAGACCTAGATACTTTTACATATTAAACATCGATTCAAGCCCTTATAACTGCTTCAGAACTTAGAACTGAAAAAATAGCTTATACTTCTTTATTTGGAATATGTTCGCTATAATTATTTTCATGCTATGCCAAAAGACTAAATATTGCATATTTTTCTTCTTGTCCAGTAGAGGCACGAGTTTTCTGCGGGTTGGTTGGTTGTTTCGAGGTTTTATGGCGCAAAGGCCATATTTGGCCATGCTGCTCCAGACACGACATACATTATCAAGTAATAGAAAAATACACAGAATGAAAGTTTTACTGACACAGACACCCAAGGAGGAATGCACCTGACAGGAATTGAACCTGCACGGCCTACAACTCGAAGGTTGATAGCGCAGTGGGCATACCCACTGAGCCACGACCGCTCCGAATTTTCTGCGGGAGGTGATAAGTGAGGTGATTGTAACAATAGCCAGATAACTTTTATCAGTCTTTTAAATGATCAACCCTCATTGTTGCATTGGGGTTTCATAGCATACAGATTTCAATGTCCTGTATTCCGATTTAATTCAGACGTGCCTGCAAATAGTCGTGACCTGTCCTCAATCTAAAGTTTGCTGTAAGTGTTTTCCTGGAATCTTAGTTTCTCTCTAAAATCGGCATGCATTTCGATGGATGGTCCACAATGAACAGTTGGATTGCCAAATCACTTCCAACAGTTGTCTGAAGCCCTGTGATAACATACACAGCTGCTTGTACTATTATCATGGCTGCTCAGTCTCATTTTAGAAATGCCGTCCTGCACTTACACTCGATCGCTAAAGGCAACAGGACAGTCATTCTGTCGCTATGCTCCATTACACGGTCGCGCTTTCGGATGTACCCCGGGTTCTTAGTAAAGCTCTCATGGTCTCATGCAATTGCACTCAACTAGAGGTAGGGTTTATCGAATTGGGCTACTGATAAATTCTATGAGAGTACTGTGGTGTGATTTAAGCCAGCACTCTAATAATTAACGTACAATATAGTAGTGTAAATAGCAGTGTTATAGTATACTTAAAGAGCTGCGTTATATTAATCTAAACAGCTTTTGGTTATATCAATATAAATTGCCTTTATAAAACTATAATGTAGTAACCTGAATAGCGTTTCATAGCAATACTATAGTAACATGAATAGCTTTTAATAGCTATTCTATAGTAACATGAATTATGAACTGCTTTCGATAGCTATAGCACAGCAATATGAATAGCTTTTAATAGCTACACTAAAGTAAAATGAATAGCTTTCGATAGCAATAGTATAATAAAAGTATAGTAGCTATGAATGGATGTTGATAGCTATAGTATAGTAATATGAATAGATTTTGATATCAATAGTATAGTTATAGTATAGAAACTATTAATAGCTATTGATAGCAATCGTAAAGTAATAGTATAGTAGCTATAAATAGCTTTTGATGCTATATTAACAGTGATAGAAATAGTTTTGATAGCTATAGTATAGTAACTTGAATAGCTTTTGATAGCTATAGTAAAGTAATATGAATAGCTTTTAATAGCTATTCTATAGCAATATTAATTATGAAAAGCTTTTAATAGCTTTCGTATAGTAAATTAAGTAGCTTTTTGATAGATATACTATAGTAATATAAATAGTTTTTATAGACTGAAGTTGCAAGGTCTTTCTATATTCTAACCTTAAGTTTATTCTTGACCTTTACGGCGTATTGACAATGGGGCAACTAGAAGATATGAAGTACTTTTTCAGGCAGGAAGACTATGTGAAAACTACAATCATTAATTTGCATTTAGTCAGTTTGAAATCCGTTTATAAGGGGTTAGGAGCAACAAAAGACTATTATGAATTATAAAATAGAAAGAGTTCATAACAGGATACGATAAATTTAAAGACAAAGTAATTTGTCTTGTTCCAATCTCCAACAATTTTTGGACAATAACAATTCAAATTTCCTAAACATAATGAATAACCATTATTTTAATATCGAGTACAGAACATATTGAAAAGCATTCGTTTCCATTTAAAATTAAAACTAGTGTTTCGAATCCGTTACCTCTTTTTATATTTTCTATTTTCATAAATTGGGGTTCCATAAAAGAAAAGTATATAACAAGTGCATAAAGGTTTAATGAAAATTGTCTAATAAAGCAATTTACCTGCTTGCAGATCGCAAGAAGCGTTCTGTTTATGCATTAGTGAAAATAATTGCACCAATTTGAAATGTAGCAATGTACATTCAATTGAATGAATACCGTTCTTTGCTTGAAACAGTGCAGCTCGAAAGGTCAATCAATACAGTTGGAACCTTCAAAAATCAATGAATAATTATTACTTTAATATCAAGTATAGAATAAATTTATTATCAGTGTCGTTAAATGTAAGAATTAAAAGTTTAAATGTGTTAATAGGGTTTCTTTTATACTTTCTGTGTTTTGTTTTCATGAATCAAAACTGCATAAAGATAAGTAAAATAAACATGCGCATTTAACGAAAATTATCGAACAAATTATTTACTAGTATACAGATAGTAAGAAACATTTCTTCTGTAGTAGTGTTAATAATTGCACCGCCTGATTGGAAATATAGCAATGCATATTTGATTGCTCCGAGTACTGTTCTTTGAATATATCAGCTCGAAATACAACAATCAATACAATTAGTATTATCAAAATTTATTAAATAATTGTTACTTTATTATCAAGTACAGAATAGATTTGTTATCAATGTCGTTAATTGTTAAAATTAAAAGTTTAAATGCTTTAACTTAGTTTTTCTTACATTTCTTTTATTTTCCGGAACTGAAACTGCATAAAGAGAAGTAAAACATATATATATATATATATATATATATATATATATATATATATATATATATATATATATATATATATATATATATATATATATATATATATATATATATATATATATATATATATATATATACTTTTTATTGAAAATCGTTCAACAAACCTTTTACTAGTTTACAGATAGCAGGAAACATTTTTTCCATGGTTGTGTAAATAATTGCACATTTAATTTCAAATGAAGCAGTGCAAATTTTAACTAATCAAAATCCTTCGAATTAAGTTTTTTTTGCTTCAATTTGTACAGCGCGAAACGTAGTCATTCGTTATAATTCGAATCTTTAACACCATGATCTTATTTTAATAGTTAGTATAAAATAAAATAAAAACAGAAAAGCTAAAAATCTTATATTTTTAGATTTTGACTTAGTGTGTTTCACTTGTAAGCTAGCGATACGCGTATAACTAATAGCAAACCCATATGATCCAATAAATTATTTACTAGTTTACAGATCACAAGAAACATTTTTTGTAGTGTGTAAATAATTGCGATGTTTAATTGCAAAGGAATCAGTTCATATTAAATTGCTGTAACTATATATATATAGTATTATTTTCTCGAATCTACACTTCTCAAAACGTAGCACTTGATACACCGAAACATCGATGTAATTGTATTTGTTTCCCTGAATTACAGATGCATAAACACGAGCAGATTTAAAGACTCTCCAACAAGATATTTATTAATTTATAGATGCAAAAAAACGTTTTTTATTGCAGTGTAAATAATTGTGTCGCATAATTGCAAAGGAATTAGTACACATTAAATTGTAGCAAATAGTGTTCTTTGCTTGAATCTACACAGCTCAAAGCGTAGCACTTGATACAACGAAACTTCGATGCAATTGTATTTGTTTGCGTGCATTTCAGCTGTATAAACAGATGTAACAAACACATTCACGTTTAATGAAAACTGTCCAACAAATTATTTACTACCTTACAGATCGCAAGAAACGTTTCTTCCAAAGTGTGAATAACTGCACAGCTTAATTGCGGTAGGAAGCAATACGTATTAAATTGCTCCAGATAGTATTCTTTGCTTGAATCGACACAGTTCCAAAATGTAGCTCTGGAAACACTAAAACTTCCCTCCAACTGCAAATTTGCATACATCGATTGACTTTTAACAAGAAAGGGGATCTTTTCGTTCCTATTATAAAGGAACGGAGGAAATCTCAACTTCTTTCATCAAACAATGAATGGCCGACTTCAAAAGTCTCCCCTTTTTAGACGGTTTCCCCTATACACAAGACCTTTGCACAAATAATTATACGCAAACAAAAATTTCCTTTTTAAATTTTCCCGAACCACTTTTCTTGTTCGCCGCATGTTGACTTTGGGATTTTCTTTGAGATTGTCGCATGTGTTTATACTTGTGCTTTATTAAAAACAAAGAGGTATGGAAAGTAGAGAAAGAAGCATATCGTGTTTCGTCCATAGCTAATTTCAGTTTTTTTTTAATATTCCGATTACGAGTAGAAAATGACGTGCATCGTTAACCGCTTTGTTAATTAAAATATGCAACAAAGGTAAGAAACTTATAAATAGATAATCGCTGGTGTTTTTTATGTTCGCTAACATGTTCCATCGATGAAAGTATAAGCTATTTAAAATGTATGAGGTTGGTTTTTTGTTTTGAAGTTGAGTATTTTTGGTGATTTACATTTACATAGATTAATGATTAGAAGTAATTTAATAACAGCCCATTTCATTCAGCAGTAAAAGGACTACTCAAACAAGGTAGCTAGGTAGTTAAATTTACGTCGGACTGGAGCAGCGCAATGGGCTATTGATAACGATCAATTCCGAAGGGAAAGATCGAGGACACCTGGTAAATTTTAAACAACGCTCATGTCAACATCTGAGCTGGCAATACACTCTCCAAACTTCCACATCCCACTGACATGCGGAAATTTAGGGCCACAACATTTTTAACGTATCATCCCTATACATGACGGTTTTTGCTTGGATCGAGTTTCGAACTTCACTTTCTTGGTATTTTTTGTGGGATAGACAATTTCTTGAGAATGTTAGTCATATTATATCCTAAACATTTGCAAAAAAATTTTAAAAATTTTGTAAAGCTAACTTTATCTAAAAGTTTTCGACATTAAGCAGATTTCTATCTAATTATCTGTAAAATCATCCAGGGAATAAACTAAACGGATTTCTAACGTTGATTAATCCAATGGTGTTTCTTCATTCAATTTTTATACAAATTGATTCGAATATAATAACATCCGTTTCAAAGGCAGGGCCGAAGTAGCCCAGTTGGAAGAGTAACGGATTAACAACCGGAGGGTTCCGAGTTCGAAACTCGGTCTAACCAAAGGTCGTCACGTACACAGGGCTGGCGCACGCTAAATCTGTCGTGGCCTCAAATGACCTTACGTTGGCGTGGTTTGGAAGTTCGGAGAGAGTGGATTGCCAGTTCAGGTGTTGACCTGGTCATTTTACCGTGGTTGAAAACTACGTGGTGCTGTCCTCGGATCTTTCTCTTCGGGATTGATCCCGGACCATCGCCAATAGCCCGTTTCGTTGCTCCAGTGCAGGGGTGTCAAACTGGCGGCCCGCAGGCCTCATGCGGCCCCCGAGGTAATATTTTGTGGCCCTAAATCGATGATGGGTGAAACTAATGTATTTGTGTCAAGACTGACAAGAAAAGTACAAGATGAATATCCAGATAAACCGAAAATCAGTACTTTCCATTGCCTTATTTGCCAACAAGTTATCTGTTTAAAAATATTAAACATGGATGAAGTACTTAAAACAGTAACTAAGACAGTCAACTTTATTCGATCGAGAGCACTTAATCATCGCCAATTTACTTCGTTCCTTAAAGATTTAGAATCCGAATTCGAAGATCTTCTTTATTACACAGAATTTCGTTGGTTGTCCTGCCACAAAGTCCAGAAGAGTTTCTATCTGCTTTTGGAGGAAATAATTGTATTTCTTGAAATGAAAGATCTAAGAAAACGAATATATATCGATTATAAAAGATCCTTTGTGGGTTAAAGATCTGGCATTTTTAACAGATATTACAGGTCATCTGAATAATCTTATTACATTGTAAGGCAAAGATAAATAATAACGAATATGTACGATGCAATAGCAAATTTTGTACAAAAACTGACTTTTTTTAAAAATCATCTACAAAAAATGTTTTGACGTATTTTCCTACTTGTGAGCAGTAAAAGAACAAAATCAAAGTTGCTCATTTTCACAATACTGTGGTAAAATTGAAGAAATCAGAAACGAATTCGATAAACGTTTTAATGATTTCAAAGAGTTACAGAAATTTTTCTCTTTTTATTAGGCCTTTATTCTTTGAAGTTTAAAATGCTCCCACTTCGATACAACTGGAATTAATTGATTTCCAGAATGATTCGGTTTTAAAAGACAAATATCGAGAAGTAGGAATTCCCAAAATATATTCTTATTTAGGTGAAAAATACCCTGAAATTAAAAAGTTTGTAGCACAAATTTTATGCCATTTTGGTAGTACGTACTTGTGTGAGCAACTGTTTCCGTCCATGAAATTAAATAAAAAGGCCTACAGATCAAGATTAACTGATGAACATCTATCTGCCATAATGAAGATTGTCTGTTCTCAGTCTGAATCCAAATATTGAAAAACTAGTAGGAGGAAAGCGCTGGCAAGTTTCCTGTAAAAAAGTAATTTAAGTTTGATGAATACATTAAATGAAATAAACATTTAAATAAAAGCAATTATATAGCAATATTACAAATTATTACCCTAAATTCATTTAATTACATAATGTGTTTTAATTATCCTATCCATATTCCTGAATCCTTACTTCAAAATATAATTTTAAGAAAATTTGTAAATGTGTTGTGGCCCGCGTGAATCATACTTTTGCATTAAATGGCCCGTGTTTTAATTGAGTTTGACACTCCTGCTCTAGTGTGACACTGAATAACTATCTATCTATCCACCTACCCTTTCAAAGGCGGAAACGGGTCATACTCGCGTGTTCACATCTAAGTTTGACATCGTTTACATTTATTTTACTTCTTGCTATGTTTTTCAAAGACATCAAAAAGATAAATATCAGATATAAGTTTTAAAAGCATTGCAAATCTAATGAAAGTTATAAAAAATAATTAAATACACAGTAAGTGTGTACCAAATAAAATTCATAAAATAGCGGCACATTCAATTCTTTGGTTTATGGGATGGCAAACAGCGCGAGGGTCACACA
The DNA here is from genome assembly GCA_933210815.1 of Meta bourneti. Lineage (NCBI taxonomy): Eukaryota > Metazoa > Arthropoda > Arachnida > Araneae > Tetragnathidae > Meta > Meta bourneti. Next base: position 73,130,395 of record OW119930.1, read on the forward strand.
GGCACTTTCCATCTTTCTAGTAATAAACAGAAGTAGAGGGTATGTACTTTTCTAGTATGAGATTTAAATACCTCATACCAAAAAAGTAAGAGAAACCAACAACCTAGAAATAGACGTTTGAATAATTAAAATAAATCAAAACATTTCTATTGAATCGGTGGTGTTTAATAATGAATAAAGGTAATGCTTGTGATCAAAGTTGTTTCTGTGTAGTAGGATTTAGATATTTATTCCGAAAACATTTGTTGAATGTGCAATATATCAAAAAACTAAACTCCTTTTTTGCAAGAAACGTCCCACTCAATGTATATCTCACTTACTGAAATATTCCCCAGAAGGTACCGATAGAGGTATAAAGCAATGGACCGTATGAATAAAAGCAAACGAAACATTTTGCTTGGACACATTGGAAAGAAAAATAAATACTTTTAGTAGTCTGAATGAAATAGGTCCTTTTGGGATTGATCCCGGACCGTCACCAATAGCATGTTGTGTTGCTCCAGTGCGACGTTAATTAAAATACCTACCTACCTGAATGAAATAGGTTTGGCTTACACTATAGACTTAGCTTTTTGCAGATACGAAGCAAATATTTTAACAGCATTATAATTGGAGTTTACCCTGAAACTCCAATTATTTGATTCATAAATCTATAACGTTCATGCATCCAATCACATGTAGACTCATCAGTGCAAAGGGTTAAACTTACGTTGATACAACTTTAAAAAACTGTCAATGTCAAAAATCAATGTTATTTCATGGGGTCGTACTTGCACCACATAATGGGGTAAGTGATTACCGTGGACATTTTTTCTGCAATGGAATTGTATTAGGAGTCGGTCAAGAGCGTATTATATCATTCCTGATTGCTTTGGTCAACAAAACTACCCAGCAGAAATTTTGGGGCAATCGTGGCTCAGTGGATATGCCACTTCCTTCGCAAATCTGCGAGTTGTAGGTGGTGCAGGCTCGATTCCTATCAAGTGCCATTCTTCCCTGTGTGTATTTCTCTCTTCTGTGTCAGTAAAATTTTCATTGCGTGTATGTCTATTGATATTGTATATCTTGTGTCTGGCAAAGCATGACCAAATATGGCCCTTGCACCATAAATACCCAACCAAACCAACAGACATTTGAAGCAATGTAGACCTTAGGATTCCTTCAAGCATTTGTTTCAGTTTGAAAATGGACCTAGTATAAACCCGAAACTTCAAAGCTCATATTGGACCGATTATTACTATCTCCCAGCAATTTTCAGAAATGTTTATGTTTTACCTCAAATTCCCTAGACCCTTTATTAATACACTCTTATTTGCTTGAACGTACCACATTGATATAATTAAAAAATACTTTCCAATGCTATTTCATATGGTTGAACTTGTCCCACATCATGGGGCAAGTGCATACCGTGAGTTCTTTTCTTGCCTGCAGTCGTAAGATAGATACTTAATTAACGTCGCACTGGAGCAACACAATGGGCTATTGGTGACTTGTTTGTAGTGGATTGTATTATCTGTTTTACAAGAGCATATCATTTCGTTTCTGCCCTTCTTTGTTCTTCGAAACGTCCCTGCCGAGATTCGATGAATTCGACTCTGACGAGAAGACTATAGGACTGCTTCAAGTATTCCCAGCAAGCGGAAACCTCTACTTTAATCACAAACATGTTTTATATTCAGTTCACTTACCCCACTAATGCATTTGCCCAACCTAACTCTAATTGAAGTGCTTGTAAATAACATGCCAGTTCGCTTTCAAGAGATAATACAACCTGTTATGACAAGTAACTAATTCTACAAATTAGTTGAACAGGTTGAGAATCTGTGCTGACGGGTCTATTGTCGAATCTATAGATAACAGTGTCAAGAGCATTTAATCTATCTTACTTAAGTTAGTTTTGGATTTAGTTAACCCTCGTGGTGGTTGTCTTGACAAAATATCTGGTCATTAGAAAAACAGATGATTTTGATATCGTTAAACAAAGGCAATATATTCATTATTCGGAATTCAGTAGTCATTATTGACGATGAGATATCTGGTCATTTGCTAAATTGGTCAGATCCTGTCATGACGCGATTTCTCACTGTAACCGCTTGGAGGGGTATTATGGTATTGAAAACCATTCACTTATGAGTTTATTGTTATAATTTTGTTACTAATGCATTAATAAAGCTAATTTATGTTATTTTTGATGTTGAATGATTTTAAAATAGCGAAACAATTTCATATGTTTTGGAGACAAAATACGAACATTAAAATGACAAAGGGATGTTCATTTTTGTAAATCTTATGAAAACGATGAACTAAGGAAAGCTGAAATAGTAGATAAAACAAGACTAAGACTCTTTCTGCGCAAAATTAATGTATCTATTTGTTAAATAACCCTACGTTTTGCTTTGCTACTTTTTAAATATGCCTTTTTTTGTTAAAATAAGTATTCTATATTAACAGCCAAAAGTATCATCAACTACAGAGACATACCTTCGGATGGTACATGTGCTTTGATTTCAAGAGTTAAATTTAGTTTTCGCCATCAAAGTCATATCTTCTTTAGGTGTGCACGGGCTTAACTAACCCGAGGTACTTCAGTGATCTTTTCTTTTCACATGGGGTTCACTGTCTTTTGTAAACATTGGGGTCGGTCTCCCAGTATACCCAAGCGATATTTTCCTGTTTTCATTCCACTACTCTGTTCCCTAATCCCTGTTTTTCCGCCTTTCAACACATTTTTTACTTGACGTTGTATGTCTTGTATTTGGCTCAGCTTCACCAAACATGGCCTTTGTGTCATAATACGCCAAAGCATCCAACCAACCACTTTAATTTTCTGACAACGCTGGTGTTTATCTTTGATCTTTGTTTACTGTTGCCTTCTTTCAACAAACTCCGGCAGAGTCTATTAGAACGTGAGAGCCGTGGTGGCCCAGTTGGTAGAGTCGCAAATTTTGTTCCAACTAAGGGTCATCTCGTATGTGGGGCTAGTGTGCGCGTTAAATCTGTTTTAGCCTTAAATGTCCTCAAGTTGGCATGGTGTGGAAGTTGGGAGAGTGGAGTGCCAGCTGAAGTATTTCTCGTTATCTGACCGTGGTTCAAACTTACAAGGTTGTTTTCTTACGATGTTTTGATTCGGGATTGATCGTGGACCTTCACCAATAGCTCCTTGTTTTGCTCCAACAAATTCAACAGTGACTGGTGTACTTTTGCCATACAATTTTATTTGAAATTTGAAGTAATACCAGTAAAATTAAATGTGTAATGCTTGAAAATGTTTTTAGATAATTTTATTTCATTCAGAAGTTTGAATTCTATTTATGAGAATATATAACCTATATGGATTTAAATAAGATATGAAATGTCAGTGAGAATGCTTTGCTATATCAGCAGGTATAGGAGATTAAGAAATTTCAGTGCAGATGCTTTGTGCAGGTTGCTAGGAAACTAAAAAACATAGATTAATTAACAAATAAAAAATGCGTTATTAACAAATGATGCCATTTTCTACGGAAAAAATCTTTTTTCAAATTCATATGTTCAAAAACATCATTTAGAATGTAAATTTCAACAAAAAACTATCATGTCAAAGACATACCTTTCAAATTACAGATGATAAAAGGAGTTTATTCATATAAATGCAAGAACGATGTTTAATTCTGAAAGCTCGTTTTTTGTCTTTCTTGAAGGCATCCATTTTTTTCACACAGATTCTACTTTAACTTTACACTTCATCGGAGCATCAGACAAGATTTTGGAAACAAAAAATCTGCCATACGCTTTTCAGGTTTGATAAATTCCGTAAATGAAACGTTGTTAATTAAAACTAATTGTTATCTGCTTGATTTCACCAAGAAGTCAACTGTTCGTGAAATTGATGTGGGGCTTTAGAACTAAATATCCTCTGCGATTTTTATGTACCTGGTTAATACATTAGATAAAAAAATTGGGTACTGTCCTACTGAATAGACTCTTTTCTGATTATTTTATAGTTTCATTAAATCTCTGAGAAAATTAACTTGTTTCTGGTTGGTTAGTGAGATTTTCTTTAATCCATGCAAAATCTTTTTGGGTTCATGAGGTGTTGTTGATTCATATTTTTAAGTAAAAGATTGCTCATTTTATAAGGAGATAATATTTAATTTAACGAAAAAATGATGGTAACTTCAGTTCATTCTAAAATAATCCTTGGTCATTTAACGTTAAAGATCCGGTAACACCAGCAGATAATTTTTTATGTGAGCCCCGATTTTATTTTGGTAGGTAGTTGAATTTACGTCCACTGGGTACAACGCAAAGGGATATTGGAAATTGGAATAAATCCCGAAGGGAATGATCTGAGGATAACGCCTCGTAACTTTGAACAGACGACGATGTTAACACCTGTGAGTTGGGAATCTACACTACTATCATCCAAACGAATCCAATGTGAAGACATTTGAGGCCACGAAAGATTTAACGTGCCTAAGCCTACTTTCTTTTTTCTTTTTTTACTAAAGTCTACTTTCACGACGGTCTTTTGTTGGGATTGAGTTTTGAACTCATAATCCTGCGGTTTCTAATCAGTGACTACCAGTTCCAGTGAAAAGTAAATTCAACTGCCTGTCGATCAAAGTTAAATCTGCGAGTTGTATGGGCGAAGGTTCGATTCATATCAGAGTGTATTTCTCTTTTCCGTGTCGGCAAAATCTTTCCTTGTGTATACTTTCATTTATTTTATGCTTGGTGCTGATTGGCTAAATATAACCCTTGCATCATAAAATCGTCACTTAACCGAAATTATTTCAACAAAAGGATTATCTATAGGATAAATACGATGATGGCTGGTTGATTAATACGATGAAATAAAGGCCTAATTTGATCTCAAGTAACAAAAAATTACCGTAGAGGGACGAACCTAGCCAAACTGATAAAGGAAAATGTTTTACTGTCAACGTTGCCGTGTTTTCCAGTATAAATACCCATATTTATAAATAACAATATAGTTAGTGCAATCCAATCTTTGACCCAATGATTGAAAAATTTATGAAATCTTTCAACCTTTAGAATATTCTGTTCGTTCTTTCTTTCGAATAATATCCTTTGAAATTTTTCTAATGCTCTTTTCCTGGAAAGCGAATCCTTTAGAAATATTTCATTGGTCCTTTCCTTAGGATAGAATGCTTTATTAAGATTATGTTTTTCATTTCCTTATAATAAAATCATTTAAAATTATTATGTTGCTCCTTTTCTTAGAATAGAATCCTTTGGAAAGATTACATTGTTCATATCCGTAGAATAGAAACCTTTCGAATTGTTTTCTTGCACCTTTCCATGGAAGTGAATCATTTAGAAAGATTCCGTTGGCCCTCGTATCTCTTGGGATAGAATCACTTATTATGATTATGTTTATTATTTCTTTATAATAGAATCATTTGGAAGGATTCTTTTGCTTCTTTCTTTGGAATAGAAACATTTGGAATTATTCAACTACTCTTTTCCTCGGAAAATATCATTTGGAAAGTTTTTATTGCTTCTTTCCTCAGGAAAGAATCTTTTGGAATTATTTCTGTAGGTAGACATTTTAATTAACGTCGCACTGGAGCAACACAACGGGCTATTGGCGACGGTCCGGGATCAATCACAAAGGGGAAATTCCGCGAGGACAGCACCACGTGAGTTTGAATCACGGTCAGATGACGAGGCAACACCTGAGTTGGCCTCCTCACTCTCTAAACTTCCACACCACGCCAAAGTGAGGACTGGAATTATTTCGGAAGTGATCTTTTAGAAAGATGCGGTTGGTCCTTTCCTTAGAATAGAATACGTAATTACGAATTCTGTTGGTCATTTTTACATATTAGAATGCTTTGAAAAGATTCTCTTTCTCTGCTTTCCTTACACTATAATCCTTTGGAAGATTTTATTGGTCACGAAGCTCAAACTTAGTGAGATGTCATGCATAGAAGACTGCGGGTAGCAAAGTGGCATTGGGCGTGTGAGCCCCTCAAAGATTTAAAGCCAATTAAGATTGAATTTGGTTGCAAACACTTGCGTCTGTGCTCTAAGTGCAACTCAGCTCTACGAGCACATCGTGTACAATTTCGATTATCCCTCAGGCCAGCTTAATCACCATCCTGAGCTGGTTCTTGCGCGCCTCGAATCTCAAGGGCTGAGAGATTTGATGTAGTTGTGTTTATGCCAAGTGAAATCAGTGACAACAATAACAACTTGGAGCCGTTTTAATCATATTTATCGATTGTTATTTATAGTTAGCATTACCTAAAACGCCTAAAACACTCACTCCTTCACTGTTCATAGTGTAGTTAAAATAACAAAAGCAACTAGAATAGCAACACATGAAAAACACATAATTCTTTAAAGAAGTGCAGTATGGAATAATAAAACTCTGGTGACATGAGATTTACGAGTAGTGTAGGATTGCTTTCACTGTATATTACACACATAATGACTAAATAACCACGTCGATTGGTTGAAAGAACCCGCAGATTCTTGCAACTTTTAAAGATTTTACTGGCCGTTTAATGGGAATAGGAATGCCATGGAAATATTCTATTTCTTCTTTTCTTGGAAGTGGATCATTAGAAAGATTATATTAGTCCTTTCCATAGCATATAATCCTTTATTAAAATTATCTTGGCCATTTCCTTGTAATAAAATCCTTTGGAATGATTCTATTGACTAAGAAGGTCAAAACTAGTTTGAAGTCATACAGGGAAGACCACTGGCCATATGCAAATTTGGCCATATCTTTATTGATGAGATATCTCGTCGAAATCACTTGGAAGTTTATCGGAAACTTTTAGCGTTTTATCTAAAAATTTGAGATTTTTAGTTGTGTCACTGTTGCAGATCATGGCTTATATGTTCTGCATAACAACAACAATCTCAATCTATAATTTAATTCCAGTATCTCAAAAAGCAATCAGTAGAAATGAGGTATTTGACATTATTGTGGTTATTTCTCTAATATTAGTAGTCCCCACAACCCCACAGATGTTTATGAACGTTTTGTTGTGGGAGTGAGGGTGAGTGACGTTACCTGCTGCGTGTTATTGTATCACGCCACCCCCACACTTTATTGTACTGAAATTTCGGTATCATTAGTGCTTTCAGAAACACTTGCATCATTAATTCAAAAACTGATATACATACCAAATTTGTTAGATGAAATTTCAAAGTAGCATTTTGTGACTTGGTCTTAAATCTTTTGATAGTTGAAGCTCTCGGCCGATAATGTCTATGTTACACATCACTAATTGTACCACTCTTGTACATCACTACAACAGGTGCGAAACGTTGAATAATATTTCTGATGTCAGTGGGTGAGTGTCGCACATGGACCGTTATTTCATTCTCCGTTTTGTAAATTTGGCTAAACTTGTTAACATTCCCAGTGGTTTCGACGAGATATCTCTTCAACCAAAATTTGATCAATTTTGGTAATGACAATATATCTCGTCATCAAGAGGATAACTATTTTTTTATGGTGAAGAGAGCAAAATTTAATCAGTTTCATGACGAGGTATCTCCTCCACCAAGATCTGGACGATCTAATCAGTTTTATGACGAGGTATCTCGTCCAAGATCTGGACGATCTAATCAGTTTGATGACGAGGTATTTCGTCCACCAAGATCTGGACGATCTAATCAGTTTGATGACGATGTATCTCGTCCACCAAGATGCTATTGACGAGATACCTCGTCGAGATAACCACCAGGATAGTTAAGGTGATTGGAAGTTAAGACGATTAATGGGAGAAATCTCTTCACCTTTTCCCCTTCCATTGTCATGAAATATATCTTAAAACAGAGATTTTCAACGGAGTGCCACGACACACTGGTGTGCTACAAAAATGGCATCGGTTTGGCCATACTGGCGGTGAAACGGTTTAAATTGTGTACGATTTTTTTCATTTCAGTGTTTCCGTTTTAAATAATCATCACTTTATCACTATTAAATATTAACTTTTATCACTTGTGTTCACAAATAATTTTCATTTGTATTATATTATTATTATTATCAGCATTACTTTTATGTTATCATTTGGTTCTCTGTAAATTAAAAAAAATTGTAATCCTTTTCTTACGTAATATTGTATTTTTGTGCTTATATGTTTTGCCCTTCAATTGCCTTCTATTTTTTATGTGTACTATCTTTAATGTTTTATGTGTACAATAGATCGCTCGGCTCTCTCTAATCCCCGAAATTCCTCCGTAAGGCGGACTATATAGCTGAAAGCCACACAGGTGAAACAGTGTCTGCCTACGGCGTCCAATCCAATCCAATAATTTTAATACTCGGATTTTTAACCCTTCAAGTGGTTCTCGCGAGATATTTCGTCCATCAAGATCTGATCAATTTTGTTAAGAACGAGATATCTCGTCCAACAAGATCTGACGAGTTTTCTTCTAATGGCGAGACACTTCGAGACAACCTACAAAAAATTTTGAGCATTATTGTTTACTACAAGTATCATATACAAATAGTTTCGAAAATATATTTTTAAGCCATTTCGGTGCCATTTCAAATGGTTAGGTAATTACTTTTAATATTTTATAAATCAATCAAAGTTATACCTTTTTTTGACCGCTCGGCAAAAAATTAAATGAAAAATGGTGATTAGCGAAAATCGTCTTAATGAAAAAAAAATAATTAGAGGACCAAACCGTAAGAGAGTGGTTTAGCAATTTCATAATCTTCCACGTAAACAAATACGAGTTCGGTAGTAACGGGAGGAGGTATTTCCACATAGACCATTGTTACACACTCAAGTACGCCCTTGGGGACACATATCTCCTTTAGTTGTGTACGATCTTCACGAAAATGAGGTACTCTTGTGATCTATCCTTTTCCCATGGGGTTTACTCTCTTTAGTAAACACGAGGGTCAGGCTCCTGGGATACCCATGCGATATTTTCCTGTATTTATCCCACTACACTGTTTTCCAATCCCTTTTTCCCCGTTCACGACATTTTTACTTGACGTCCCTTCGTCTTGTGTTTGGCGCAGTCGGCCAAGCATGAGCCATAAAATACCGAAAAAACAAACCAACCACGCCCAGGCACGTAATTTCATATTAGCTGACAACACACAACTCAATCCAATGCTTTCTATGGTAATCAGCTGTAGGAATCGCTTTTAATACTACATGGATCGGTAGGTAGGTAGTTGAATTAACTTCGCACTGGAGCACCACAGCAGGTTATTGTAGACGGCCTCGTAATTTTGAACCATTGTTAAGTGACGAGGTCCATACCTGAGCTTAATATTACACAGACCATTATTCTATTAAATCTTATTTTCAAAAAATTGTACATATGCTGATATTCAACCGAACGCATCAATTAAAATTTGTTTTTATCAAATGACCTGCCAACAAAAATAATACCTATTATGTCTTTATCTAAATTAATATCATATTAGGATTTAAAATTGTGTTCCAGTAAAATGTCCCATTAGCTTGGATTTGAATATTTAATTCCCAAACAACCTGAAGAAGTAAGATTAGATTTTGTGGGCATGTACTTTTGGGAATTTCATTTTCTCTAATCCCTATATTCTATTGATATGTTCTAACCTAGTTATCTTCATTAGATACACTAATTAAAAGAATTAATTAACAGATTATGTGCTTAATGTTTTATTAAACATTTTTGTGCATTTATTGTATCTTGGAGGATATATTTTAAGAGGATCGTCTTATCTGTTGAATGAAATGTATTAGAAATTCGCTAGAAATTCCACAGAAAGGAAACATTGAAACCCAACAATTTTGTAAAAAGCTATGATAATTATGTAATTTCGAACTGCTTCTCTTACTACTGCGATTTATCTTTGAAACAACATTTATTTTTCACCTATCTTAGACACTTACAAAGTTACATTCTTTGTAAAAGAAATTATATTAAATATTTCTCGAAAATATTTTAAATTCAAAACTCCAAATATCAATGCTCAGAATGCTTGTTTACCGACAATTGTTCGTACATTTGTTATAGTATTTCAATGTTTACCTATACAATATTTTATTGAATTATGCAAAATGATAAGATAGAAAATTTAAATCCAATGGAAGCAAAACTCATACATAATCTGTCTGTGATAAAAAAAATTATGGTTCAGTACGATTTAAAACTTAAATTATATACTATGTTTTGTTTCATTTTCCCCAATGTCATTTTTGCAAATCTACGAAAATAATATTTCACTAATGAGAAGCTTTTCCTGTATAGAAAAGATAAAGATAGCGTTTTTGTGGTAGAAACAGGAATGTATTTCGGAAGTGAGGAAGCTTTGCTCTCTCTTAAGGTAACTTCGCTATCCTATAACCAGAGAAATGAATAACCAAAAATAAAATCCGTCTTCCGATGTTATGTCTGCATTGAATAGCATCTCATAAAAACAATTGCACATCAATGTATATGTTTAGGTAAATTTTTAAAACATTATCTGCAACCCAATATTTTAACTATCTCGTGTATTAATCTCGAATGTTAAGTTCTTGTTTGTATCCATGTTCGTTACTATACAATAGTAAATAGAAAATCATTCCAAATTATTCCATTCCAAAGAAAGGTCCAATAGAATCGTTTCAAAGAGAGATTCTATTCTAAAAGAAATACCAATGGAATCATCTTAAAGGGTGGAGAATCCATGGATTGTTTAGAAAGATTTAGTTATTTAGTCATTACGTGTTTTGTGGTGTAAAAGCAACATTACACTTCTTCCAAATATTGCAATGCTCAAAAGGTTAATAAATAATGTCAATATTTGAATAAAATTACCATTACTTTGAGTTAAATGAGATTAATATTTCTAACCGCCAACAAAACTAAAGTTTCCAGTAAAGGCCGATCTTGTACCGAATCTCTTCATTTGAAAACGTATCGTTAATTTACAGATGGATGTGATTGTAAATGCTAACAACTATAGATGAATAGATAATAAATTATAATCTTTAAGATGTTATTCAGTCTCTAAATTCTATATTTTTATGGATGGTAACGTTGTAGAGCATTGTTTTCCCAAATGGGCGATACCACACACCTGTGGGTGTTGAAGGAATCTTGGGGCCAATGCTGGACTCAGAAAAAACGGGTCGTTAAGGAATAAGATTGGGCAAAAAGATGATAAAAAATATGTTACCTGAAAGTGATTTAAGCAAACACTTATCTATTTGACCATACAGACACACTCATTACAGTGATACATTGGTATGCTTATTTTAACTAAAAGGAGACCGACTGCAAATTGTTGACCGTGGATATTTGAGGATAATCTTGATGAAAATAGATCCTAATATTGACAAATTGTTAGTACAACATCGGGCTAAATATTCTCAGCGATTATTTTTAATTTTACTTTTATTGATATTAATTTCTAATAACAATCGACAATCTAGTATAGTTATGTGCAATTTATTTTTTGTTACTTCATTTTAATAAATAGTTTCAGGTTGTTTTATCCTCAGATATTAGCTCGTTGAAATTATAAAATTACATAATGCTATATAAATAAGATAATTTTTTGCATCCGAAAAGGTTTGAGAAACTATTATTGAGCGAAAGTTTCAATTCAAAAATTTCGTATTCAATTAAATTCAAAATGTAGCTCTAGAAAACTGATCGTTAGTGTTAACAACAAAATAATCTGCTGAATTTTTTTAAACTTTTTTTCTTTGAACGGTATCTTTTTTAAGTTTGTTTTTATATGCTGTCACTTGGCACGAAATGATTTATCGCTCGATAATTTTTTCGTTCACCTGCGTTCAGATATTATTGTAGTTTTTCTAGTGTATTTTATTTACAATACATATTAACATGGCAAGAGTGTTTCAGAAAGTATAGGATAAAAGTCAAAATCGACGAAAGGGACCTTGATGAATCTATCCTTTTTTTGCAGATAAAAATAATATTTTGTAGTTATTTATCAATACAGTTTTCCTAAAATTTAGGACTTGCTTCGTATAAACTTCCCCAAAAATCCAATCTCATCAATCTTGGTCAAGCTATTTTAAAATGTTTACTTTAATGCAACTTGTACAAATAGCTGTTATTCTTTTATATTCTGTACAAAGTGCTATATTAGCATACTGTTACATCTCTCAGCTCCATTACTTTTAACTAGGCTCCTCAAGGTCATGCGGCTTACTCAACTTATCCTACTCTAAAACAGTGATAACCTCACCATGTTAAATGTACCGAATTCATTTAAACCACTTCAATTCAAGAAAAGATTCATTTGTCGAGAGTTAAGTTGGAATCCAAACACAAATTGAAAGTAACATGGGAAAAGTTAATTCCGCATTTGGATAGTGGATTATACCATGATAACGGAATACGTCAGGGATAACGATGCGTTCATTTAAAACTGATGGACTATAAGAATAATGGACTAATCCTTAAAACAGAGATCAAACATGTTATTGTTTTGACTTTATGTCACTATTGGATAAAGGAGACAGATGTCACCCTCAGAAGCTTATTTAAAGATAATCTATATAAATACGAATGGGGTGTTTATACATTGAATATTTTCGACCCATTTCAAGTTTTCTACCCATTTTGGAACCTTCTGATACAAAATTTGTCTCTTGAGCATTTGGTGTCTGTCTCTCTGTCTGTTTGTCTGTATGTGTGTGTGCCCGTTCTACGTCCAAATGGTTGAATATATTTTCATGAAACTTTGCATACGGTGATTGCATTCATTTAGGGACTGAATTTGGTTGTGTAAGTCTGTCTGTCCGTCTTCCCGTTCTATGTTTGATTTTGTGTCTGTGTGTTTGTACAAGTACCACATACGATTTGTTTAGTGTATTCTAATTTAATGTTTTTTATTTGATACATCATATTTTAATTTAGTTAATGCATTATCTAAAATTTCTTTGCTTAAGTATTTAGGTAAGTTCCACGTTAAAACATCTGAGTATCTATACTTAAATCAACCATAATTGAGTAGTTTTGGAGTAGCTGGGAGGTATACTGAGTATTGCAATTACTTGGATTGTTTTACCAGTGCTGCTGAAATATCAATAGTTTTCCAAAACTATTTTACGGAATTTAAATTCTAATAGTTTATTTATCTCGAGCCTTATTTTTTTATCTCTTAACGATATAAAAACATTCTGAATATTTGGGACAGACGTCGAAGAGAATAAAACTATACAGAACAAAACGTTTTAAAATAGGACTGGTATAGCTAATATAGCAACCTTGGTATTTTCTTAATCGGTTTCTTTTTTAAATTTGTGTCTGTTATATTCCAAGAATCTATTTTGTAGTGAAAAAGCAGATACATTCATTACCTTTCGTTCGAAGCTTTTTTAATCTGTTTTAAGTTGTATTTCTGGATTTTGAAATTGATGTTATTCGTTCGGTAACTTAAGGAAGGTAAATAATGGTTTAAGTAGTTTTAAAAACATTTTTAATCATTATATGATAATTTTGGGAAACGCTTTTGTTTTTAAATGACATACAAGGCATTTAAGAGTACTCTGAACTATTCTATGCATACTGGGTAACATTGGAACTGTAAAGACTTCTTTCTTACTAAAAATTTGAATTCTACAAAAATGTTAAACATTAAATTTGACATTTATTTAAATTTGTGAAATTGGGTATTCAACAATTGTGTAACTATATTAGAGTGTGGTAGTTGTTACATGGGATGAATAGGACTTACAATTTATTAACGAAAACGGAAATTAATTAACCAATTCAACCCGAGTAACACCGGGTTATTCTGCTAGTGGACTATAAATGTAACTGACTAGTCCATAAAACGAAGATCAAATATGGTATTACTCTGATTTTGCTTGTCGCACTATAAGGTAAAGGAGGCGGAAGGTATCACCTTTAGACGTATTTAAAGATAATGGACTACGAAAGTAATGGAGTAGATCATAAAATAGAGATCTAATATGATACTCTGATTTGGTTTGTTCTGTACTAGGCAAATGAGGCAGGACGTTACACCTTTAAAGCGTATTTAAGGGTTATGGACTATAAAGGTAGCATTCTCATTTTGTGCCACCCTATTGGATAAAGGAGGCAGAAGGTTCTTTCTATCCTGAGACGCGTATATAAAGGTAATGGACTAAAATAGTTATATTTTATATATAACTAGCTGAATTACCCGGCGTTGCTCGGGTTGAAATAGTTAAATGTTGCTTGAAAAGTGAATTAGAATAATCACTTTTCTTTCACAGAAAAATGCAATCATTTAAGTTGTACGGAAAATACGTTTTAACTTTTCCATAACTTCTACTATATACTTCGGACGCAAATATATGCATTTAATTCCTGAATATATTGCAATATCTAAAAGATTAAGACATAAATACGAACAGAAACGAAATTCCGACGAAAAAATGCAGAATTCTAAAAAACGAATGATACGCAGTGTCGAATTTCGACTGCCTGAGTGTATTCTGAAACAGAGCAATTCGAAAAAAGATATTTGAAAATATTGATAAAGACGATAATGAAATTTAGTAATGCTCAAATATGACTGCAACATTTCGCTGTGTTAACTCAAATAGACAAACACGGGATGCTAAATCAAATTTATAAAATAATAAAAATTAATTCTGGTTTCCCAAATCTAAAATAACAAAATTACGCTTTTATGATTAATGAGTTGAAGTTTTTCGTGTTTCATTACAAAATGTAAATTATGAATAATGAAATATTTTAAATATCCTTTTTTTATCAAACAAATATTCATGTAAAAATATAAAATTCATATAGAAATAAAATAATAAACTTTAATTCAATAATGCACATTACACCTGTCAAATAAAGTAGGAAATACTTATACAATCAACTAAAAGTTAGATTTAGTAATGCTCAAACAACGGCAACATAGCTTTGCCCGGGTATTTATCCCAATCTTCTATTGGACAGGAAAAGGAATGAAATCAATGTATAGTGTAAAATCAAAGTAATTATATTAACAGGTTCTAAAAGTATAAGTACAGTACACGCATTATAAAGTAAAATATTTTACAAATTCACTGCAATATAAATTTAACACAAAACTTGATTATACACAACATTTTTAGTTTCACCTCCGGAAGCAAGAATAAATAAATTCTTGGGTGAACCCACCCTCGAGCAACCAACATAAAGTTGTCCGTGGGAGAAACACGGCGATCTCAAATCCACTCCGCAGTACTTGATAGCCCCTGCGACTTGTTGATCGTGATCGAGAACGCAAGTCTTACTGGAAACTGCAATCTCTTAAAGTCGAAAGGGAGATCCGTCGGAATGAGTGGTATCCGTGGGATAAAAACTGTTGCACCCTCTCCCTTTCCTGTCAAGATAGTCGCTTCCATTACATTGCCCAGCAGCTTCTTGACACACAGCCTCGTGCCGTTGCAAAGTTTTGGCGGGTCGAGGTTCCGCAGTAAAATAACCGGAGATCCCACTTTAAGTAAAAGACGATGTGGTGGCAATCCAGCCGGATCAAGCGAGTTCAGGAACTCTGGCGGGAAATTGACGACCTCATCGGCATCTACTACGGTATCGATGGACTTGTATTCAGTGACCACGCCTGGTAACATGACAAGTATTTGATTGTTTATGTCGTGGACGTCTTCATTTTTAGCAGAAAGAATGGCCCTCTCTCGCAACCAGTTCAAATCGTGATAGTTTTGGGAAACAGACGGATAGACTGCATCTATCAGCTCTGAGACGGACGACACCAGATTACAAAAATCGGATGGGAATTTAATCTTGCCAGAAGACTCGACTGCCAATCTGCCTTCTCCGATCTCCAGGAGTTTGTCTGAGAAAATTTGAGCACTCTCATCCCCCAGATGTACTCTCATGTTTTGCTTCAAAGTTATCTTTCGCACATGTCTCCACAAAAACGAATGTTTCAAACATGCATGGATCTCATCGGCCGGCGTCGACTTCGGGATGACGGGCAGAGTTTGACGAAAGTCTCCACAGAGGAGTACCAGAGCTCCTCCCATCAGGTTGTCGTTTCCTCTCAGATCTCTCAGAGTGACGTCGAGGGCCTCGAGAGCTTTCTTGTGAGCCATGGTGCATTCGTCCCACACGATTAATTTGCAAGTCTCGAGCACCTGCGCCCGACCACTTGCCTTGCTTATGTTGCAGGTAGGATTTTCCTGCCTGGCGATGTCAAGTGGCAACTTAAGTGCAGAATGGGCCGTCCTCCCTCCTTCCATTAACGTCGCCGCAATTCCCGAAGAGGCGATGGCAAGAGCAACTTCTCCCCGAGTCCTGATTTCGGCCAGTATTATATTAATCAAGAATGTTTTCCCTGTGCCCCCAGAAGCATCAAGAAAAATGATACCACCTTGTTGTTTTGCTGCCTGATCCATGATAATTTGGTATGCGTTTTTCTGATCTCGATTCAGAAGTGGCTTCTTGTCCGCGACGTATGCACTCAGCTCTTCGACGTCGTAGTTCGTTTCTCGCACGTAATCTGCGCGAAGTACGTCTCGTCGATCTCTTACTGGTGCAGGCAGGCCCAATTGCAATAATGTTTTATTTGTCATGGCCACACATTTGTCCTCAAGAATAACCAAAGCCTCGTTGAAAATGTCCGGACCAAACGCGATTTCTAATGTCGGGGTTTCCCTCCGGACTTTGGCGAGTATATCCTCACTCAGGGCCCCCTTATACTTTTCCCATAAAGTGTTTGGATTCGATGGACTGCATGTAGTCAATATTATAGCAAACAGGTTTCTGATTTGCTCTGGTAGGGAGATCAATTCGGCTTCTCGCAACGTGTCATCCCAGTGCTGGTCTCCTTCCAGCAAACCCAACTTCTGACAGGCCTCTCTAAATGTCTGGCATACTTCGTCGTTTACCGTTCTCATCTCTGCGAAAGATCTAGGTCCTCGTACCGAGTGAAGAAGCATCCTAAGGAAATAGCATTCGGCGTTGTTGGGGTGAACAGTGTACACTCGACCCAAGGCGTCACTCGCGACTGCATCATGTCCAGGGACGGGCTGGCCAACTTTTCTCCTACAGAAAATTTTCCTCGACGCATTCCACGTGTAATATCGAGGTATCTCAGGATACAACAAAGTCCTCGCAAAAGGATCCTGCTGACACAGTTGAAAGAATGCCGTCAAAGTCGTGTTTGGTGGCTGATCAATCACTCTAGGGGCGCTCTCTGTTGTGAAATAAACTCTCTGACCATTTTCTAAATGGACGCTGAGGTGAACAACAGTAGGGTGTCTTTCGTGAATCGAAAAACCCAGTATTCGCCAAACTGCCTCGTTACTGCTGAGGTATCTTCCTAATTGATACCGCGTCACTTCATCGTTCGATCTCTCGTCGCTGATACCGAAAACAGCCATATCACTACCTTTGTTGACATACTTGCACACATATTTAATCGATTTCACACTGTTGCAGTACTCCACGTTGATGTGTGCCCGAAACATTTTCGACAGCAGCGGCGAAAAGGGCACAACCCACCTATTGTCGATTTCTATTTCCGTGTTGCTGCGTATCGTTAGTTTCGCCGTGAACCCTCCATCTTCCGGAGCCCGCCGTCTGTACAGGGGATAGCCGTCATTTCCAGTTTGTGTCTCTTTAATCAATTTTCTAGGGTATTTCTTGGTACACTTTCCGTCCTTCATACACGGAGAAATGGGATTGAGATTTCCACACGGTCCGTGGATCATGTTTTTCGTTACCACTTCAAAAAGTTCGGGATCTTGTTCCGGGTCTGGCAACTCGGCAGATATAACGTCATCGATTTGAGTGGGCTGAATTTTGTCCGCTAACCAGATCAAATTGTGCGAGTGTGGCAGCCCTCTTTTTTGCCATTCAATCGTATACATCCAGCATCTCGGCACTCCAAATACATGGCCCTTTGTTATAACGTCAATCAGTTTCAACTGCTTCTGTTTAAATACTCTCGCAATCAAGTCGTGGCGCTCACTGGGTAATTGACCATTGGTAAGAACCTCCTTGATCTCCGTCCAAGTGGGATTGCAGGTGAAGGTGATAAATAAGTCTGGTCTCCCGTACGTCCTCACGTACGTCATAGCATCTTGTGTGTATTCGTGCATGTGTCTGGGACTGCCTGTAAATGTAGCTGGTAGTATGACTAAGGCACCGAGGTTTTCAACGTTCCCGTCATTTGCCACAGCATCTCTCAGGTGAATATATTCGTCAACTCTCAGTTTACGTTGATTTAGACGAATGTAAAGGAGACGTTCACTCTCGACTTTAGCGTACATATCGACGATGAACTGATGAAACAATTGCCTGCAGTTCAATACGTGGTTCTGCCCAGTATCTCGAACCATTAATCTGTACGCATAGAAATCCATCGCTGAAACTTTCTTGCTCGTTGTTTCACCTGTTCTTGGGTTGATCTGCCTCAGATTAAATTGATATCCATCTTCACCATGGGGGAATATTACTGGGTACTGCAGAGCATCGTAAGATCGATGTGTTTCCGAAATACGCTGCAATGATTCACCTCGTCGTTGAATAACGATATCCCGTTGATGAAACTCATCTCCTGATATAACCACCGCGACTTCATCTGCTTGAGGAGAGTTAAAACGCCGCTCGTGTTCGCCTGCTGGTCTTCGGTCTGCTCTTATGACTACTTTATATTCATCTGTTGGCATATGTTCCAATGCTGTTTCAAACGTTTTAATAAGATTATTGTGCTCATGAAACATCCTCTGTAAGTTTAACACAATCTGACGTCTTGTTCCCGAGATGTAGGCGCACCTCTGATCAGTTTCCATTTGTTCGTTTTGAATAAAATATAGTTGTAGAAATTTTGGTGGTTGATCTGGCAGCGGAAGCAACGATCCCGCTCTATGGTAAACCTGCCCTTGCACCTTGAATGTCGACGGAAATCCGGGCTGTCCAACAACTGATGTGGCGCCGAATGATGTCATTTGGAAACATGAGTTGTATTTTCTGATGTTACTTAGAAAATGCTTCGACTCTGACGTATCTCCTGATGTGTAAGTCAAAAGGTCTTGTGGTGGTGGTTCCAGTTGGCAAAGTTTAACTTTTCCATTTTTGCAGCAAATACCAGTAGACTCTGATTTAAACTTTTTGGCTTGACAGTAAGTACAAACCATTTCCATTTTCCCGATCGTAACACTTGCATGCATCGAGTAGTCTTTATGTGAATCGTAGTGAAATCCTTCCAGTGCTAAGCTAAAATGGCTCGCAGTCCGTGATCGTTTGGCTCTATCTCTCTTATCCTGTAGTCGGGCCTCTCGCTGCTGTGCCGTCTCTGTTGCTCTAGATGTAGTAGCTCTATCTCTCTTATCCTGTAGTCGGGCCTCACGCTGCTGTGCAGTCTCTGTTGCTCTTGATGTAGTAGCTCTATCTCTCTTATCCTGTAGTCGGGCCTCACGCTGCTGTGCAGTCTCTGTTGCTCTTGATGTAGTAGCTCTATCTCTCTTATCCTGTAGTCGGGCCTCACGCTGATGTGCCGTCTCTGTTGCTCTAGATGTAGTAGCTGTCTCTTTCATATCCTGTAGTAGGGTCTCACGCTGTTGTGCCGTCTTTGTTGCTCTAGATGTAGTAGCTCTCTCTCTCGCAATCGCAAGTCTTCTATTCCTCTCCTCGGAAGTTTCTTGACTACGCTCATTTTTCATCATCTTAGCCGTTGACTGCACTTGGCCGATTGCCTTCCGCTTCCTTGGAGGCATTGCTACAGCAATCTGTAAAAGAATACAAAAAGCTATTTCATAAAATAAGCAAAAGGCACACTCTCACTGAGCAATGAAATCTATTATAGAATACAAAGAAAAGCTATTTCATAAAATTAGCAAAAGACACACTATCACAGAGCAGTGAAATCTGTCATTAAAAAGTTATTTCATAAAATAAGCAAAAGGCACACTCACTGAACAATGAAATCTATTATAGAATACAATAAAAAACTAATATAAACTGAATGGTAAAACAAATTTAAAATTGTGAAGTACTTACATCAGTTTAGGAGAATATCAAACTTTTAACACAAATAAAAAAAATTAATGCCTTACTTAAAAGCTGTCAATCAAAATACTCAAACACAGAATTCTAAATCATGTTAAAAATAAACTTTTATTCTGGTGTAAAAAAAGCATTAATTCTGATCCCATTAAACTTATTTAAAAAATTAAGCAAAAGGCACATCTCACTGAGCAATGAAATCTATTATAGAATACAATAAAAAGCTAAAATTAACGAAAAAACGAATTTAAAATTATGTAGTACTTACATCCGTTTAGAAATATAAATCCAAAATGTACGCTATCACTGTCGAATAAAGTAGGAAACACTTATACAATCAAAAGAGCGAAATAAAACTGCCAGATTCACTGAAAGATGATAAACTGGAAGACTTACCGAGTTAGCTTCCTTTAAATACGACCAGCTAAGAATCGAGTGGGTGCTGGAATGTTCTCCACCATGAGTCCAATTAAGTTTCCGTTTCCCCAACTTTCTAGAAAGTTCTACAAAGTTTTATAAAAAAAGTAAACATTAATTCTGATGCTGCCAGATACCGAGTAGCAAAATTACGCTTTTATGATCAATGAGTTTTTCGTTTGTGCTTTTCGGAATAACGGTGCTTGGTTTAGAAATAAATATAATCGGTGTAGACAAATTAAACTGAATAGATAAAATTTTTTCAAAAAGCAGAAGGTCGATTTTACAGAATTTTTCAGAAAGAAAATCACTGCTTTCAACGGAGGATTCACATGTATCTATTCCGGACATTTTAAAATAAGTTACACGCCTTACCTAAAAAGCCTCGTGAAACAGAATTCTACAAATCATTACGTATTCGATAAATTATTTAAGGAAAGTTGGTCGAAATACACACCAACTTTCCTTGAAAATAATCCTTGAACTCCTGAAAACCTTTCCTTGAATTTCCTTGCAAACATAAATATTTTAAAATATTCTTTCCCCCTTCATCAATAAAATATCTATAATTTATTTACATCATGGGAAGAACTAAAAAGTCAGTTCAAACATAAATACTGTAATTTAATTTGTTTCGGAAAAAATTGTTTTTCGATCAACAGTGGTAAAGCAACCATCGCTGCCTAAAGCAATCAATCTATGCTCAATGTTATTTCTATTGCGATTTCGAATAGTTTTTAGCCCCCCAGGGCCAATAGAACGGGGGTTAAGAGTTAGCCTATGCTGACCGCAGTGTTCTAAATTATAAGTGTACCAAATTTGGTGTGGATTGGTCAAACGGTGTAGATTTGTATAGAAAATATACCCACATACACACACACACACATCCTATTTTATATATATAGATATTATAGTTTATTATTTTACTAAGTAGAGGAGAACGAGAAGATGTAGCCTTTCAATAAATCAAACAGAAACTCAAATAATTGGATTTGATTTGTCATACTTTAAACAAAAATGACTAATAATACTTAGGCGTATAACTTAAAGGTGATAAGCACAACATGCATCCATAAAACAGTTGAACCGAGAATCAGTGATATGACAATATTCGAATATTGTGTTGATCAGGTGAGAGAGTATATGGCGTTGGGGAAGTTCATGAATGGAAAGGCAGTTAAGCTTGCCACGGGAAAGAACTGCCATGCATATGTACGAAGTCAGCCATAGACGATTATTTGTTTCACCAATTCGTAATCATTGTTATCACTTCCGGCACCGAAAGAGACGCAGCTTGTCTGTTTTTGAATCTTATATCATAAAACCCAAAATAAAATCTAATCGGGCGACTGAGTGTGTTTGGCAACAAGAGAGGATACTTAAATTTAGAGTGAGTAACTAACTTTTTATGGGGCCATGACTTTGTGATAAAAACTATTAGCAACGTGACCCTGGATTACTTTCGTTTTGTCTAGAGGAATAAAACATTCATCATCTGATTAGTTCACGGAACGGAAGATGACCAACCATCATCTGTTTAGCTTGTGCGATATAATAGAAGACTGGTGATTTCACCACTTTTGTCACCATTTTATAGAAATCCGCATTCATGCATGCAATCAGCCAACCAAGTCAATTTTCTACAGAGCAGTCACGTGACTACTAGTTGACATGTTATTCACACTTTTTAAAGCTCCTCTCAATACCAATGACCAATGCTCAGTCCCTTTATACGTAACGTCTAATCTATCAACCTGTTAGTCTAATCTGTTAATCTGTTAACCTTTTTCTATGAAGACAAGATCAAAATCTGGTTAGTTTTCTTCAAATGACGAGATATATCGTCCATTAAGGTTTGGTCAATTTCGCTAATGATGACATACCTTGTAAAGATAACTGCCATGAGGTTAGCATATAACCTGAACCCTTTTATAACAAGTAGACTCGTTCCAAACCACGTAACTCAAATGCCAACCCGTCGGAGTCGAACTGCATTAGTTTCGTTTTATTTTTGCCGTTATCTGCGACTACACGGCATGTCAAGGGAAGAGAACCGGCGCCATGCAACAGCTATCAATCTTTATACGATTTCGAGTTACTTTAATGATCACTCTTCCTCATTTCGATCTTACTTCTACGATTTATGAAGTCACCGCTATCAAACCTATCACTCATACGCCTTTTTCAGTCTTCACGCTTCCCTTATTATGGTGGGAGTTTTTATTGTGGTTTGAGTTTTACCCTATGCAGCTCTACACTGGCGTGCGACACTAAGGAACAGCAAGGTTTTCATGTGTTACTTTGTATTAAAGTGATCTAGATGTGGGAAAATTATACGAAGGGTACGTCAAGGTTTCACAAACCGATGAGTAAAAACAAAACGATGACAAGGACAAAAATGAACCCTAATTTTTTTTAACCTCGTCATCTGACCGTGGTTGACCTCGTCATCTGACCGTGGTTCAAAATTACGAGGTATTGGATTTTTCCCTTCTGTATTGATCCTGAACCTTCGACAATAGCCAGCTGCGTTGCTCCAGTATGGCGTTAATTAACTACTTACCTTTGAAGGCTGTATAACTACCACGAATACTGACAATGGCTTTGAATATTGAGAACGGGGTTGAGAATGAGTTAGATCATGTGGTAGCTGAACGCTTCCCTTTTTCAGAACCCCTTACGTCAGAATTCCCTCTTTGAATTTTTTATATTTTTTTTAATAAACACCAGCTGTCTGCTGAATGTCCTCGTTTTTGCACATCGCAACAGGCTGCTTTTTTAAATTTGCCTCTGTACAAGCAGTGGTGTTTTTTAGTGTAGTTTGTCTTACTTAAAGATTTATTAAGGTTGTATAAAAGACAAATTGCGTCAAACGGAAGATTAAATAATATATTTGATAATACATGAAACTGAATACCATAAAAGGACTTCAAAAGTATATGAAGTCAATTTAATATCACAATTAATTTTTTTAATAGTTGAACCAATAAAAATAAATTTATTAGTTGTACCAGCATAAAAATACAGAAAAAATTAAGGTGCTTTTGTCAATAGTATAAAAATAGTAAACATCAAAGGGATTAAAAGATGGTGATTAACAACATAAAAAAATGTAAATGGCTGACATTTTTTTACGTATGTTTATTAAAAATTGCGAGTAATTAATGCAAAAAAGGTTGATGGGTAATGTATAAGGTATGAAAAGTAAAAAGTTTACATACATAAAAAAATTTGTTACCATGTAAAATTATAAAAAGATTTGTCTTTGGGATATAGTTAGTACAAGTAACTGAACTGTATAGTTATAACTTATTTATTCACCTCAAGTCCATGTACACGAACAACGGTCGTGGCTCTAAAATAATACTTCCACATGACCGTACAAATAACTTTCATTAGAGCAGAGTTCAACATAAAGTTTGTCTAAAAATTCTAATAAAAAAAATTTCGAAAGATATATTTCAAATGTTGTCACAACTGGCGTCTAAAAAATAAAGCAAAATTAATTGAATTACAAACTGGCCTTAATTCGCAAGCTAAGATATCAATGTGCGCGCTTGTATCTTTCCCTTCGGGATTGATATCGGAGAGGTAGTGTTTATCTTCACAAACACAAATCGACACTGATGCAGCCCCCTCCATAGATATCCTGGTAGCGCTCCTGTTTTGAGAGCCCTATCTCTCTCGAGGTTAGGAGCCGATACTTGTGCGATTTCCATTCCGCGTTGTGTGCCATGAACCTTCTTTGGCCTCCACAGGTCTCTTGTTAACGCTACGACTGTAATATCGCATCTTGAGTCATCTAACCAGCCCACTATACAATTTACTCCTGGACAGTTCTTACGATCGCCTGTTCAGGAATAAGCCATCCTGCATTCCATCTTTCGGGTTACCTTCTTTGGCCTCCACCCGTCTCTTGTTAACGCTACGACTGTATTACCGCATCTTGACTCATCTAATCAGCCCACTATACAATTTACTCCTGGACAATTCTTACGATCGCCTGTTCAGGAATAAGCCATCCTGCATTCCATCTTTCGGGTTACCTTCTTTGGCCTCCACACGTCTCTTGTTAACGCTACGACTGTATTACCGCATCTTGACTCATCTAATCAGCCCACTATACAATTTACTCCTGGACAGTTCTTACGATCGCCTGTTCAGGAATAAGCCATCCTGCATTCCATCTTTCGGGTTACCTTCTTTGGCCTCCACACGTCTCTTGTTAACGCTGCGACTGTATTACCGCATCTTGACTCATCTAATCAGCCCACTATACAATTTACTCCTGGACAGTTCTTACGATCGCCTGTTCAGGAATAAGCCATCCTGCATTCCATCTTTCGGGTTATCTTCTTTGGCCTCCACACGTCTCTTGTTAACGCTACGACTGTATTACCGCATCTTGACTCATCTAATCAGCCCACTATACAATTTACTCCTGGACAGTTCTTACGATCGCCTGTTCAGGAATAAGCCATCCTGCATTCCATCTTTCGGGTTACGCATGAGGAATGCCCTGAGAGATACTCCTCTCAGATCCACATCAGTGGCGAAACGATCTCTTTTCACTATTTCGCCTTGGAATCCTCAGAAATTATCAATTTAATAAAGTATTCTCAGGTTATGAGAGGTCGAATACAAATGCAGTCATCTATCGCCAACGTTTTATCGCTCATCGTCACTATTTTAGAAACCACTCAGCCATATACACTGATGGTTCGAAATCTGATAATTATGCCGGTTGTGCATTTGTATGCGGCTCAAATACTTTTAGCTTTTCATTACCATCATTCGTTTCTGTTTTTACTACTGATTTTTAGCCATATATAAAGCGTTAAAATATATTTTTACTCTTTCAATTAAAAATTATATCATTTATAAGGATTCAAGGAGTGTGTTGGAATCTTTGACATCGGAGTGTCAGAGACATCCCCTGGCTCATGCCGTTCATACAATTCATGAAAACCCATCCGGCATGGTCTCGGTATCAGTTTTGCTTGAATACCGGGACACGTCGGAATTCTTGGAAATGAACTGCCGGACTATGCAGCAAAAGATGCAGTGACTTGACTAAATATACCCATTCCATATGACCTCCGACAAATTGCTCGGAACATCGTATGGAATAATTGAAGCAATGACTGCGGCATGCAGAACTCGCCTACGCATCGGACAGACGTTTTACTCACAGGCATCTTTTATTAAGAGAGGATGCGCCTGTGAGTAGAGCGTGTGTAGTTCCTTTTACCATTCACCATATTTAATTGACGGTTCGGTTTTTAATCGTCATCGGCAGTATTTTTTAGTAACACCAATACTATTTCAAACCTACAAGATTTATTAGGGGAAAATCCTCACCCAAACCTCTTTAAATTTTTACAAAGCATGAAGTTTTTAAAATTACATCTAACGTTTTATCTTTCATATCTCTTAAAGTAGACTAGATCGAAACTTTCCAACCATCACTCATTATTTTTATGTTAATCTCATACTTCTGTGTCTATTCATGTCGTTGTCGCGCTTAAATATTATTTTACGCTCTAAAAAGTAATGAACATACTACTTTAGATAGACTTTTAATTTGAGTATTATGCATTTTACTTGGTCGAATTTTATCTTGCGTTTGGCGCAGCTCGTCCGCTATCGGACATTGTGTGCCATAAAACCTAAATCAACCAACCAACCTATTGCAATGTTACTTATGTTACTGGTTTTTATTACATGAACTTTGACTTTAGACAGTCGTAGATTTACATCTTACAACAAACATCCCAACTTTTGAACGAAGTCCCATGTGATTTTAAAAATATACTTGCATAGAATTGTTAACCAAAGTTGACTTTGCCACACCCTCTACCTTGGTGCTAAAGAAATCTCGACAGCAATGCCGGAGAAGAAGGATCGTTGAGGAACAAGAGTGAGCAATAAGGTGCTAAAACAATTTGTCGTCTAAAACTGTTTCACGCCAATACCTATTCACTTGACCAACTGACACAATCACTACAGTGATGCATTATCGCAAGAATTGTATTTCGCAAAAAGAAGAATATAAATTCAAGGCACTAAAATCAAAGTGAGTGCTAGAATGTAAATGTTTACGCGCACTTTCGACTTAGATTTTGGGCCACGGTGGCCCGGTTGAAAGAGTAACGGACTAGCAACCGGAGGGTTGCCACTTCGAATCCAACCAAAAGACCGTACAAAGGGGGCTGGTGCGCGTTAAATCTGTCTTGGCCTCAAATGTCCTCACGTTGGCGTGGTTTGGAAGTGGTGTGCCAGCTCAGGCGTTGCCTCGTCATCTGACCGTGGTTCAAAATAACGTGGTGTTGTCCTCGGACCGTTACCTTAACCTACGGGATTGATCCCGGACCGTCGTCAATAGCCTGTTGTGTTGCTCTAGTGCGACATTAATCAATTACCATTACCATTTCGTCTAAGATTTTTAATTACATTTACGTCAACCATTTTAGCAGAACGTGGGTGGATTTAGTATTACAAGTCTTTTAACTAAAAAAGAACGGACTGTAAATAGTTGACCGTGGAAATTTAAGGATGCTGTCGTCCCCTTTGAGTGATAAAGGAATATTGCGGGCCATGCTGACCTCAGGAGAAATACGGGGGCTTTGAGGCGAAAGATTGGGCAATAATATGCTTAGACAATTTGTTGCCTAAAGCTGTTTTAAGCAAACAATTACCACTTTACCATCCAGACGCACTCATTACAGTAAGGCATTGTCTCAAGAATTATGCTTTGCAAAATGCAACTAATCAGTCTAAAACAAAGTTGACAGGTTGTCATAAGCGAGCATTACCATGTTTATTGTGTATTTGCACTCACTTCTGACTTAAAGTTTCGATTGCATTTCCATCATCTTGTTCCGTTGAACGCGCGGATTACGTGGTACGTGTATTTTGGAACCTGTGATAACGAGTTTTTTAACTGAAACGAGCAACCTACTGTAAATTGTTGACTGAGGAGATTTGAGGATATTGCTGGCCAAGGTAATGCTTTCTTTAGCCAGATTGTTAGAAAACACCAAATTCGTAATTATCATTAGTTAGTATTTTAAATTTTACTGATTGGATTGATATTAATTACTACTAATAGGGATCAATCTTGTGTGTTTCTGTGCAACTTATTTCTGTTATTTCATTTTAATGAAACGCTATATAATTTCAGTTCAAAGTTGTTTTTTTTATATCCCCGCTTACGTGTTAGGGGAGAGTATGAGTATTTTTTATCATTTTTCCTGCTCGTGCGGAGAAAAAAACCAATTTGTTGCCAGTGTCAGGCTCCTCCCTAATGGTCCCCTGACCCACCAAATCTACTCGCTTCATCTTCAAAATTCCTTTCAATTTATTTTATTTTACTTACATTTTTCGTTCTTATTTCTTAAGATATTTTATGATTTAGGAGTACTTTGAAATCCAACAAAAATAGGATACCAGACAATTCACATAAACAGGTTGTTCGGGCAGCTCTAGAGAGATCTTACGTACTACATTCAGCCAAAGAATCAAGAATCTGAACTTAACAGGTTTATTTCGGTTTGAAATTATACAAAATTAATAATCCATAAGATATTTACAATAAAACGAATAGTTAACTCAAACAGCCTCTTAGTGCACTGTTAGATTCTTAATATTGGTGGGCAATAATAAAATCTCTGCTGACCAAACTGGCTGATAGCAGTTCTGAATTAATTATGGAGTCCCTGGCCCCGAAGGGACCTTAATCTCCTGTAATGGTAGTAAATATATTTGTAAGTATGATGGTTTAATAATTTAGAAAAATGTAGGGGAATATCAATTAAAAGCTTAATGGATAAAAATGCATGTGGATTGAGAATTACATTTATTTTTGGTGGTTAAAAATTTCATTGCAATAAGTTTCAGCGGTTACCCTCCCAAGGCTGAATACGGATATAAGAGCTTCGTTGGGTTTTTTTTGGTCCTGGTTACTCTTTTGCCTCTTCTTGACTGGTATGCTTCTGGTTTTCATAGATGTGAGTGAGAAGATTATAAGTCAGTTGTTGCAGGGTCTCAATCTGCTAGGAATAGGAAACTGGCTGGTTGCTGGAAGCTGGTGCTTAAATACTCTGCTTGGCGGCTTCCAAGGTTTGTTCTACATCTTGGTGATTGCATTATCTTGGGAACTTGATTGAGTTGATAGTTCGACTTCATAGTATGGATCGTTCAACACACAGGCAAATGGAACAAGCAACTGATTTAATGTTTTCGCCACATTAACTAAGTAATAACTAGTAATTAATGTAAAAATCATTAAATGGAACGCTCTCACGACTCTACTAAACTCAATTGTAATCAAGGGCAGACGAGAAAAGCAAACGCTGTAATTTTATCCAATTTTCGTATAGTCATTAATATTTCAGAAATTTATTTCTACTCTAAACTTTATAAAAAAAGATGGAGACAAAAATATTTTAACTTTTTTCCTGTAATAACAAATAATATTTCAAATAATCATAGCCACGCTGAACCGATTAGTAAACACTCAGGAAGAAAAAACACAAAATTTTTCTAAGCAATTTCACCTCATTACCTGCAAGCACTAAATTACATTGATTTCTGGGAACTATCGAAGATTTCAGCGAAAAAACTATTTCTTCTTTTATAGTAATTGGAGCTATATATTTTCCATTATTTCCACTTTACCACTAAAAAGTCAATTTTGCTGGGTATTAACAGACAATTAGCTATTTCAATCTTATCGTTAAAGTAACTTCACTCTACATAGTAGAGGCAGATTGGTTTTCTTTCGAGAAAATTGAGCATCGGAAAGAAACTTCTAATGGTAGTTATTTTCTACTAAAAATAAGTGACTAATGATGCAATTTTCTATTGCGTCTTTTGAACGTGAGAGAGCACACGAATTTCCTTCCTGTAATGAATATAATGATTAATGGATATCATATAACAATGCCCTTTTTGCTCCGGCAAACTTTTAAGGTATGCTGCAGAGAATGAGATGGTATTTCAACAACCCTTATACTTTGGTTACTACAGTGCAGGCTATATAAAATAATTAGTTCTAAGCAGAATTCGTTTGAATGGTGAAAATTCGAATCACTTGCATGAAAGTTTCTTCCGAGCAATTTTTTAAGAAAGGGTGGGATGATAATTGAAGACGTGAGAGCCATTTCAGCGCTAGCAGTATTTATGATTAATTAACCAATTTCCAGGCTGCTCTTCAACCCATGTTTTCTGATTAAAAATATTTAAATTTTCCTATAAATATTCAAAAGTACTTCAGATCGGAAAATGCTATCGGAGCTAGCAAAAGTACTCTAGTAGTCGTGAGTGACGCAGCAATTGCATCCTTTGACGATTGGTTGTTTTCAAGGAAAAAATTATTTGTATGAGGATTGTAAGGAAAAGATAAATATTTTCCGTTTAGTTGTACATTTTTTAACTTGAATTTCAATGAAAAATAGTACCAGATAATTACACTAAATTATAAGTTAAACCAGTGGAGATGGTAAACATGTTTTGGACCGAGGCAAATCATACTAATGCCACCCTTCGTCAAAATTATGAATTAAAAAAATTGTAAAAGATTGAAAGGTTGTGTCGAGGACACAAACCGTAGTTTTGGAAGGCTATGTCCAAGACACAAACAGTAGTTTTCGAAGGCTGCGTCGAGGATACAAACCGTAGTTTTGGAAGGTTAGGTTGAGGACACATACTGTAGTTTTGGAAGGCTGTATCCAAGACACAAACAGTAGTTTTGGAAGGCTGTGTCAAGGATACAAACCGTGTAGATTTGGAAGTTTGTGTTGAGGACTCAAACTGTAGTTTGGAAGGCTGTGTCGAGGACACAAACCCTAGTTTTGGCATGAATAAAAAGCCCTGATGTTGGATTGTGCAATGAATGAATCAAACATAGGAAGATTGTACGACACCGTACAACCTCGCAAAACAAATTTAACTTCACGACCTCAAAAAAATTACCTTATTTCAACTTTAAAAATAACTACATGCGATTCTTTATAGATTTCAATTAATTGCTGCTATTAAACAAAAATTAATTTCTTTTATATAATTTCTAATTAATGATAAACTGCGTTAGACCAAACGAATTTGCCTTCTTATACAACTTTAAAAATAACCTGCAACGAGTCGATTTTGACTAAGTGTAATAATGTTGGTAACCTTATTTGATTAACTCTGATACCTTATATTGAATAATATTAATAGTTTAGAATAGTGTTTCAAACGAGTTACAATTATTTTACTTTTTAAAGCAAATTCTCTTTCGCGATGGAAGTTTATTTAGATAATAGGGGTTCTATACACTAGTACGAATATCTTAATACTTTAAGGGCATAGATGTAAATTCTCAAACTATTTATCCATTGATCGATGAATGGTGTACTGTATCCTTTATTTGAAATTTTAATATTTAACACAGAGACTACTTTTTAACCATTAATTGAAATATTCATAATGTTTCACAGAGACCCTATCGCAAAAATTACTTGAAATATTCACAATGTTTCACAAATATCGCTGTCTCAAACATTACTTGAAGTACTCACAGTGATACACAGAGACTACTATCTCAAACATTGAAAATTACGGGAGAACACTTCCCAAACACATTTGGGAAGGGGCACATCTTCTTTAGTTGTGAACGGACATCACATCCCTTGGTACTCGTGTGATCTGTCCTCCTTTCTGATTTGCTCTCGCCTACCCTTCTGTATTTTTTGCTTTTTTCCCCTCCCTCGTTGTTGTATTTGGCGCAGCTTGACCAAATATGGCCTTTGCGTCATAAAACCTAAAACCAACCAACCCAAACACAGTTAAACGGTTAGTACCGAAGACCGATTAGGAATTACAAACGACTATTCCCCCTTGAACAAGAACAACCAAAGGAAGAACGCAAATCAAAACACCAAAACTCGCGAATAACAGTAAGCCGCAATCCCACAAAAGGGGAAAATTTCACCATCGTTACGGTTAGTTCTTAATAATCGGAAGAAGTACAGTGTGTCCAAAAATACCTTTCGTTCTTTGGAGGTATCTGTAGATAAATCGAATAAACGAATGGAATCAAACTTGGCATTGAGACGACTTTTGAAGACATGAGAAGACATATTTTGTGGAAAAAAAAAAGAATTTAGAAAAGTCACGACAGACTTGAAATTTGGTGGTGTCGGAGTTGAAAACAGTTGAACATTGGCATTAAACGTAGATAAAATGGATAATGCTAAGTTTCTACTGCATAAGCAATAATAGCGTCACTAATTCCAGCTGGATATGTGGCGCGTTACAATTAAAAAAACTGCCAATGAACACATAAATTAATATAACGATTCAACTCACTGGAAACAATCTTTCATCTACCAGAATCAGGTCCCCTTTCACCAGAATCAGGTTCTTGTGTACAAAAATTGCATCAGGTGTGTTGCATGATCTATCAGCAGCTGAGCGTAATTAGTCGGTTAGTTACAGAAAGGTCAGCACATTGAAATTTGTCTATGTGGTCAAGGGGAACCTGAGCTTGTTATATAAAAGATTGTTTCTTGTGAGTTGAACCTCTGTATAAAGGGGGCTTACGACCTTTAAACCACTCTATTGGAATAGAAATTTAGATCATTTTAAAAGCTATGTAACTTTTTAAGTATTACATGAAATTTAATACTTACTTCATTATGTTCCTGCACTTTTAAGGTATTAAAAACATTTTACAACCAATAAAATAATAACTTGAGTTTTGTGTCGGGCTCGTTAATGTATAGCTTCATTATGAGCAAAGGTTTGATGAACAGTGTTTGCACGCAAGATTGCACATAAATAAATAGATGTATACAAATGAATTTTACTGTACGTTATTTAATCAATATGACAGATTACACTAAAACCAGAAAAACAGAATAGTTCAAAAAAATATTTTTTAACAATACTGTTTCATTGATGCAATAAATATTCTGATACGATGACAACAATTTCATCCCCGAAGTTCCAAAATAATACAATTATTCCAATATTCTGGTTTTAGAACATTTATATACCTATAACTAATATGTGTACCAATTTTTAAACTATTTACTCGAATAGTACTTTAGATATCATGCGCGCAATTCGAGATTTGTAAAAAATCAAAGCCGAGAAAAACAGCCTTAAAGATAGAATTTCGGTTACAGCTGTTTTTTCACAAATAAAATTTTATACATTCTCTGACAATATCAAATAACCATTCAATAACTAAAATATATGAGTATTTATAGTATTTAATCAAGTATATTGTTTTTAATTAAGATGGCAAGATGAATCAAATCAGATTTCAAGACCTCAAGAGAAAAATATACTTCTTGATTGGGGAGGTACAAAAGATCACCATATTCACTTTTATTACTGAATGCATTCTATAGCTGAAGCTTAAATAATTATTTGTAAATTGATATAAATGTGGTACCGGCCTATGACACCCGCTGTTTGTGGCGCTTCAGTCGCCAGCCTACCGCCACGAGACCTGATGCTGCTGGCCAACGCTAGAGTAGCAGGCAATGTTAGACTGTGTACGACGTAGGACTAACGACGACAATGTTAAACGATGAAATAATTAATGTCTATATTCTATGTTAAATGTTCAATGTAATCGTTCGTCTCAATATATGTTTGTGTTAAAAATTGAGTCCGAGGGCTTTTTGGATACTAAAATTCCTGGACTTGCGGTATTCTTCTACAAAATGGTGTCAGAAGTGGGATGGACTTAACGTTTGAATTGATCTTTTAAAATAAGCAACAGTTACATATTTCCAGACGTCTCCAGTGAGTTAGCTTTTTTATTTCAAGATGAAGTTAAATGACATTTCTGAATTGGAGGTTGCACTGAAAATTGAAAAGCCATCGAAAATTCGATGCTTGCATAAAATTATTTTTGGAACAGAAGGCGATCGTCAAAATAGAAAGCGTATTAGAGAATTTGATGGTTTTGCTTTTAAACCAGAAGAACCCGCTTATAAACAGAAATTTGAGTTTATTGACAAAGAATTCTCTCTTAATAACGTCATAACAATTTGTAATTTGTTGTGTGTAAGTGATGAGGGAGCAAAACCTGAAATAATAACTCGAATTCTTGCATATCTTTGCGATATTACATGACTGAATAAAAATATCATTCATGAGAGAGAGAGAGAGAGAGAGAAGACGAGGATAATGAAATTGATGATGAGGGATACTGATTCTTTAGAAGATTATGATCAATCTATAGATAACAAACCAAATAAAAACAACAGTTCCGTTCAACTAATTTCTAGTTCAAGAATTATTCAGGCCTAACATAAGTTTTTCTGATATTGAAAATGCTAAATGGGACATTTAATGGTGATTCTTGGCAAAAAAAAGATAAATGGATTGATGATTTTGAAAATGTTACTGATTTATTTCAAATAAGTGATTTGCATAAGTTATTGTTTGCTAAACGGTCCCTAACTGGAAAAGCAAAGTAATTCATTCAAAGCGAAAGTAGTATATATTCTTGGATTAAACTTAAAGAACTGTTAATATCTGAATTTGGTTCAATTTTTAATTCTGCTGAATCTCACGAAATGTTATTGAATCGGAAAATGAGAGATAATGAATCACTCGATGAATATTTTTTGGTTATGCGAGAATTGGCTAACAAGGGTAATATAGATTTTCCCTCGTTGATGCATTATGTAA
Organism: Meta bourneti; assembly: GCA_933210815.1. Taxonomy (NCBI): domain Eukaryota; kingdom Metazoa; phylum Arthropoda; class Arachnida; order Araneae; family Tetragnathidae; genus Meta; species Meta bourneti. The sequence goes on from OW119930.1 coordinate 73,164,463, forward strand.
TAAATGGTATTAATGATTCTGCTAACAATAAATCTATTTTATATATGAAAGTAAGAATATTAAAGAATTCAGAGAAAACTTAAAAATCTACGCTAAAATTAAATCGGATCAGAATTTTAAAGAAACCACTCGTTACTATAACAAAGCTCGAAAAAGTCAGGATTCAATGCAACATCTGCCTACCCGTCATAAATTTTTATCTGCAAACAAAATCCGTTGTTACAATTGCGGCGAGCTAGGCCATAAGAGTAAGTTTTGTTTAAATAAGAAAATAGGATTTAAATGTTTACGCTGTGATCAGTTTGGTCATAAATCGAACGAATGTGCCAATAACAAAAATGGTTTTCGTCAAGTCAGCGGTGCCAATGTGTCTGCTTTGAGTTCTTCACACCCTTTGGAGGTATGCATAAACTAATTTCCATTTCCGATGTGCCGATTACAGCACTTTTAGATACAGGAAGTGCTTTGACTTTGATTCGAGGGAATGTTTATAAGTTAAGAAGGCCTAGTTTGAATCCTTTTACTTCTGTTTTGTCTGGAATAGGAGAGAATAAAATCAAACCATTAGATTTTTTTCACGGTTCGTTAAAAATAGATGATGAGGTTTTCGATTCTAAAATATGTGTAGTATCTAATAGTGTAATGGCTTACGAAGCAATAAAAGGAATGGATGTTTTGAATCAGGCAGAGGTTGAGATAAGCAAAAATGGTATAACTGTCACCAAATCGAAAATTGATGTGGTCTCTGATGAATTTCTGACACATGTAACGAATTAAACATTTGTAGTAATGTGTGTAAAACAGTTAGAAATGAAATAAGTAATTTAGTGTCAAATTATAAACCGATTGAAAACAAAAAATCAAATATTGAAATGAATATTGTTCTCAAACATGATGAACCTGTATTTCATAGACCTCGAAGATTACCGTTTACAGAACGCAAAATAGTTGATGATCAAATCCAGGAATGGTTGCATATGAATATTATTGAACCTTGTTCTTCGGAATATTCTAGCCAAGTTGTAGTGGTTAAAAAAAAGATGGTACCCCGCGTGTTTGTATCGATTTTAGAAAGTTAAACAAGATTATAATAAAAGAAAGGTATCCTTTGCCACTGATTGAAGATATTTTAGATAAGCTTCAGTGTACACGGATTTTTAGCACATTAGACTTAAAAAATGGTTTCTTTCACATGAAGGTTGCAGAAAAAAGTAAACCATACACATCATTCGTAACGCACAATGGACAGTATCAATTTTTACGTATTCCTTTCGGATTATGTAATTCACCTTCAATTTTTCAAAGGTTTATAAATGATATATTTCGTGATTTAATTAATAGAGGTTTTGTATTGCTTTATATCGACGATATTATAATTTTAGCAGATGATGAAAATGAGGCATTGAAACGTCTTAAGTTAGTACTTGAAATTGCTCAAAACTGTGGATTAGATATAAATTGGAAGAAAAGTCAATTCTTGTTTAGTAAAATTGAATATTTGGGACATATTATAGAAAACGGAAAACTTTATTCTTCCCCGCACAAAACGAAAGCTGTTATTAATTATCCTGAACCGAAAACGCTCAAAGAAGTTCATTTATTTTTTGGACTAGCAAGTTATTTCTGAAAATTTATTTCCAATTTTGCTTTAATTGCCAAACCCCTCAGCGATTTGTTGAAAAAAGAAAATAAATTTCAATTTGATGAAAACGAAAGGAATTCTTTTAACACACTGAAACAATTACTCTGTGAAAAACCAGTTTTAAATATTTTCAATTTAGATAGCGAAACTGAAATTCACACTGACGCAGGCCAATTTGGTTTTGGTGCTATTTTAATGCAGCGCGACCTAAACGATAACCAGTTCCACCCAGTGTATTTTATGAGCAGAAAAATTACGGATCAGCAACAAAAATTTTCAAGTTATGAACTAGAAACTTTAGCGGTTGTTGAGGCTTTAAAAAAATTCAGAACGTATGGTTTAGGTCTTAATTTCAAAATTGTTACCGATTGCAATGCATTCAAAATGACAATGAGCAAAAGAGATATGTGTACAAGGATTGCTAGATGGGCTCTGTTTCTCGAAGATTTCGACTATGAAATATAACATAGGTCTGGAACACAAATGCGACACGTTGACGCCTTGAGCAGAAATCCCGTTATGATGATAGATTCCGAAAATTACGTGACAGCTAAAATAGCAGCTGTCCAACAAGATGATGATTACATAAAAGTATAGCAAAATCTAGTTCAGAATGGGAAAGATGAAAATTATTTTATAAAGAACAACGTTTTGTATAAGTATGATGCTGATAGAAATTTATTAGTGATCCCTGAAGCCATGCAAACTGAAATTATTAAGGAAAATCATAACAAAGGTCATTTCGCTGTAACAAAAACAGAAGAGCTGATTAAGAGAAATTTTTACATACCTGAACTCAGGAAAAAGATAGAAAGCATTATAGCAAATTGTATAGACTGTATTTTGTATAATAAGAAGCGAGGAAAAGGAGGACTCTTAAACCCTATACCGAAAGAGTATATACCTTTAAGTACATATCACATTGATTGCATCGGACCTTTACCATCTACAAATAAAAATTACCAACATATTTTCACTATAGTGGATGCATTTTCAAAATTTATTTGGATTTATCCGGTAAAGTCGACAAGTGCCAAAGACGCTATAGACAAACTGAAAGTTCAACAAACAACATTTGGTAACCCATCCAGAATTATCAGTGATCGTAGAAGTGCTTCTACCTCGAAAGATTTTGATGAATATTGCCAGGCCGAAGGTATTCAACATTTATTAATTACAGTTGGAATTCCGCGGGCAAACGGTCAAGTTGAAAGAATGCACGAAACTCTATTACCAGTATTATCAAAATTATCCTCTAATGATCCTTCAAAATGGTTTAAATACACTGACATTGTTCAACGAGTAATGAACAGTACTATCGCACGATGTACTAAAGTAACACCTTTTGAACTATTGACTGGTGTACAGATGAAAAATAAAGAAGACCGTAGAATAATAGAAATTTTAGAATAAGAATATGAGAAAAGTTTCATGAAAAATAGAGAAGAGCTTAGGGAAGAAGCAAAGCAAATATTTTAAAAATTCAGGAGGAAAACAAAAAGACCTACAATCGGAAAAGAAAAGAATCGCGAAAATACAAAGAAGGACAACTTGAAGCTATTCAAAGCACTCAATTTGGGACAGGACTAAAACTGAAGCCTAAATATTTTGGTCCCTATAAAATAGCAAAAGTCAAACCCAAAGATCGCTACGATGTTGAAAAGGTGGGAAAACATGAAGGTCCAAATTTTACATCTACAGCTGACGATTACATGAAGCCTTGGAACCAAATTTAAACAATATCATGATGTTCACATACCGAATTAGACAATTTTCACCCCGATTTTGTCCAGAAAAAGTGTTAAAAATTAAATTTTTTTTCGTTTTACGATGGAAATACTGAAGACGAGGGCGACATGGTCTTGATTTTAAAGATGACAACGACGAATAGGCCATAATAATGAAAACGACGATGACTTCATTTCCGATGAGGATGGCAACATCACCTATGACGACGATTGTGGCGACATCAACGACGAGATGACCACAAAACAACGATGCCGTCCTAGAAAAATAATTATGACGATAATAGACTATAAAAGTTTTTTTTGAATAGATGTTTTCTGCTTGTTTTCTTTCTTTTACAGAGTTTGTTAAATCTTCTAGACGTTAGGATGCGGAGGACCGTCATCCGTCAGGAGGGCCGAGTTGTGGTACCGGCCTATGACACCCGCTGTTTGTGACGCTTCAGTCGCCAACCTACCGCCACGAGACCTGATGCCAACGCTAGAGTAGCAGACAGTGTTAGACTGTGTACGACGTAGGACTAACGACGACAATGTTAAACGATGAAATAATTAATGTCTATATTCTATGTTCAATGTAATCGTTCGTCTCAATATATGTTTGTGTTAAAAATTGAGTCCGAGTGCTTTTTGGATACTAAAATTCCTGGACTTGCAGTGTTCTTCTACATAAATATACAATAACTTTTTATTGTTTAATGCCCCTATGTCCTTATCGTTAATCTATGCCATCAAAATTCTCCAGCTGCATATGTGCATCCTTCCTCTTCGCTTTTTCTTTCTTCGTGGGCTTTCAATTCTTGTCTTCTCAATTTTCTTGCTTCAAAAGTGGATGACAATGCCTTTCTCTCTACATCACGCAGTCTGCGGCTGTCTGAAGCTAATGCAGCTTTTTGAGCATTCACTCCAGGTACAAGATTCAAGAGCAACCATGATATTCAGTCGCCCTTGTTGACCTCGTTGAAAGCAATCGCAGCTTCATTTACAGCTACCTCCACTCAACTCTTCCAGCATTGCATGTTTTTGGACAATATTGCCAGATCAATGAATTAAAACTTTCATTGGCATTTTGAGTTTTTCCTCCAAGACACTTTCTCAGCAGCTTCGGATTCGTTAAGTCCTTAAAAATGGGCTTTATGGCTTCTAATATTGGACGAGGTAGAGAATTGTTATGCTTGGAAGTTTCTACACCTGATGCAATGCTTTTATTGAATCCACACCATGAACTGTCTCCATTTGGACAAAGTCATGTGTGGGATCATCATCTGTTGAATACTTAGGATGTCATATTGTCCAAATTACCTTTTGCATACCTCGGACAGAATCACAATTACCACGGATAGCATTATCATAATAAGACGTAATTTGATCAATCAAAGTGTCAGCGAGACGACCTTTCCCACTCAAAGTTTTCTTGTCTGCCAGTTTTTGGCCCTCCATGTATCTTTTTAATTGCCGTAAACGACTACCCATTCGTTTTTTAATGTGCCCTACACATTCAATTTTAGTGATCTCTGTATCACCATATGACTTATTTTTCTGTATGGCAAGAAAAGTTTTCGAATATCGATCACCGATATAGTTGGTATAACGAACATTATATTTAGAAAGACATCCACGAAACAAATCCACCATACCAGAAACTTTCATCTTTTCAGCTAAACCGTCATGATCTTGTAGCATGGTGATCTGACCATGCTTTGTACGAAGGTCCAGCGCGAACATCAGTCCAAATGGTGCAGCCTCTGCAGAAGGATGATAGGACTTTAGTATCCGTCACTTTCCCACTCTTTGCACCAAACGATTGGAGCCTGGCAAGCATAGAGAAAGTTTTCGGGGGCAAATTCAAGGCAAGCAGCATTCCTGGTGTTCCACTGAGGAACCAGTGATGAAAGGGTACTGGTGATGGATGATCTGAGCAATTTATTGTCCGGACATGTGATCGTCCCCTGAGAGCAGGACTACTTTCTCTTGTGCCAGGTTGTTTATTTGCTCCAGCTTTTGCCTGTAATGATAGCTTTCTCATTGTCCGGAATGCCAACATGTGATGGGATCCATTGAAAATTTGTTTTAGAATTTTTATTGAAACTTAATATAAGAAGGGCTATTTTTTTCAAAAGAGGATCAAAACTGGTGAAGCATTTTTTAATTGCTAGAATTTCTGCCTGCGAATCAATGTAAATAATTATTTTAAGTGGCTGACTTTCAGGGACTTCTTTTAGTGCCTCATATACTGCTATCAATTCTACTGCATAACTTAAAAACACATAACTCTATAACTTATTAACACTAAAATATAACACATAACTATGAATAATTCAAAAACATATAACTACCTATTATGTTTAATTTTAAAACGTTAACGACCTTTAAATAAAATTTAAAGTCGTATAACTACTTTTAAGTATAATTTAAAGTAATATAACTATAATTTTGTGTATAATTTGAAATATTGTATTTACTTTAATGTATAATTTAAAATCAAGTAACTACTTTTATGTATAATTTAAAAACACATAAATACGTTTATATATATTTTAAAATAATATAACTACTTTAAAGTATAATTTAAAATCATATGACTACTTTTATGCATATTTTAAAATCATGCATCCACTTTTGAGTATAATTTCAAATCAAATAACTATTTTCAAATATAATTTTAAATTATGTAACTACTTTTATATGAAATTTAATATCATATATAAAGCAAACGTTTTGCTTAAGGCAATGAATACATGATTTAAAACACAATGTGTATCAGATAATGCACTAGATTCTTAAAATACCATTCCGTATTAATGTTGAGCGTTCTATATGTAAAGTTGTGAGGGTGGAAAATAGGAAACAACATTCCTTCTGCATAAATTCAGCTGTTCCCTTCTTAAGTCCGCAGAATTATAAGAACAAAGCTCGAATTTCACCATTCGGATTAGAATTAAAATGCTCTTCAGAACGACGATAATGACAACGAGAAACTTTCGAAAGCACTTTGTCGTTAAAGCAATATTGCATGACTGATTTTATTTGTAACCTATTGTGTGTGTGTTTTCAAACGGAGAATTCCGAGACAGTTTACTTGAGCATTTATTTAATAGATGCCAGATAAAGGCCTCACGTGCAAATTGTTATTTGGAGGAATAGAATAGAATCTTTCCATGGGGAAAACAATTGTGTCTTTATTTATCAGAGTACACATGCTTAGGATCTAGAATTTTATCTGTATCTACTTTTAAGGGGGTCTGGGACTCAAAATATGAAAAAGGTCCAATTTTTTTATTATCTTAAAAAATAATATGGATATTTCTGAATAAAATAACACCTACATTTTGTTTTTACTATCAGTACAACCGGAAATATTCAGCTTTTTATAACATGACAGCTGCAAATCAAACGAGCCTCATGCATCAGATAATGTAAACAAACTGTTTTGGCGTCTACTTTCTACTGTTTCAGCTCTATTTTTTTCTAACTCAAATAAACTACGCTACGAACACTTTTAAAGTGATCTGAATTGATCATTGTACTATTCTCACAGTTTTTATTGTTGAATTTGCACGTTTTCGAATTTTCTGTACTATCAATATACCTTCAATAACGCTTTCCATAAAGGACTGTAGGCGGTTCAGGAAAGCGACGATTGATTAAGTCCACAAATACTTTTAAAAGGTATAGGAAAAAGGTCCAACTTGTTGAAATTAAATTAAATGAAGCAGTAAAACTAAGAAGTAATACACAATACTATCCAGGAGAATTTTAAACAAACATAAAGTATGCAAAAGTGCTTTTTAATAACTTGAATATTTTCATAATTTAAAACGCTCTTTTTCTCCTTTTCTGTTAAATGGGATTTCGATAGTGAAAAATGGATATAACTTAAAAACTACTTGTCATAAATGAATGAAATTTTCTATAATTACTTTTCAAATATATTTCTTTAATTTGTCTTCAGCAATTGTGTATATATATATTATTATTTTTCTATAATTTTTCGAACTTTGCATACTATGTGTTTTATGTAGTTTTTGAACAAAATATATTTTAAATTTTTTCTAACTGTTTTAACCAAAAATCACGAAAACAGTTTAAAGTATGAACTTTTAGGAGTCAATTAGTACAAAAATGAAGTGATTTGTTATAAAATATTTTAAGATATATCAATTTTGCCCAACGTCAAAATTTTTAAATTTTTTAATTTTAATAAAAAAAATTTTGAAGTTTTGAAAATATAAAATAGTTATTATAATTGCAAAATACAATGCATACCTACAGAAAAAATTTCAGAACAAAAACTTTAAAATTGAAGATTTTAGAATTTTGAGTCCCGGACCACCTTAAGTATAATTTAAAATCACATAACTACTTTTATGTGCAATTTAAATTCGTATAACTATAATTTTATGTATCATTTAAAATTATAACTACTTGTTACAACTTTGTTTATCAATTCTTTACCCACATCATTTTTAATATTTGGAGGTTTTGGTACAATAAGCCACGGTAGCCGGGTTTGAAGAGTAACGGATTAGCAACAGGAGGGTTGAGCAACCAAAGATCCAACCAAAGACCGTCGTGTACAAAGGGGACTGATGCACGTTACGGATACTTTTTATCTCTATGTGAGTTAGGTAGGTACATTTTAGTTGGTAGTTGAATTTAGTTCTCACTGGAACGGCACAACGGGCTATTGGTGACGGTCCGGGATGGATAATTTTGTATCGCAGTCAGATGATGTCTCTAATGAGAAGGATTTTCAGTGCAAAGAAACAAACCAGACAGAAAATCTAGATTTTAATACCAGTAATCTAGATGCTCTCGCATATTGCATATATGGAGTTACTTTAAAATGCTGTTTGTTGCCATTTTAGCGATGTTTGCGATTTATCTAATTGGTGTTGACCAATGAGTTATCATGTATTAATTCGGTATTCATTGGAATTTTTATTGGTGATGTTCTGAAATCGTATTTGAAAAACAAGCCAAGTGATGTGCCGTCCGGAGTACGCACAGGAAGCACACATCGCCGTACAGGACACAAAAAATACCGCAACCTAGATTTAGCTTGGCAGGAAAAGCCTAACATAAACAGCTAGAAAAATGTCAGCTCAGAAAGACCAAATTTCAAGATACTGTCTTCTTGAGCATGGTCGTACACCATCTATGGCAAGTAATGTGATTTCTTATAGTTGCCGTGCAACAGATAGTCTCTAAAACTATATTTACGGATTACAGGATGAGAAATTTTAGGAGTGTTTATCCTTAAATTCTTAAGTATATTTTATATTGTTGCATCTCGATTTCATGTTTTTTGTGACGTGCGAGTAGTTAATAGTTTTCTTATAAACGATGTTGTCTTGATTTTAATATTTTTTGTGCACGCGCAAACTATACTAGTAAATGTATTTTTAATTATGCATGTTAAAACTGTGTCCATGATATAGAATGTTTTTTGTAATAATTTTAAGAGGCGAATGGGGGGAGAGTGGTATTAAGAAGGAGTTGCTCCGTGTTCTGTGTAGTTTTGTATTGTCCTTAATTAATAACTGTCTAAGGTTTTCTAAGAAGTTTTTGTCTCTACGTGTGCAACTGAAAAATGGAAGCAGTAACATGTATCCAGTCAAGGGATGACTGAAAATAATAGCGGTAAGTGATACGTGCCAAGCTATCTAGTTATAAGTTGTTTTTTCTGAATTATTGAATCAAAAGGCGAATCCTCATCTTTCAGACGAGGACGTTTTTGTCGACTATAATTGTGAAACAACATATATAGTATTTATGTTACCGCTAAAGTAACGGGAATCAGGTAATCTGCACATTACCTAGATAATGTGCAGATTAATTACGCCGATCCGTTAAGGTGCGGGAAATTATTTCATTTCTCAAATTACCTAGGTAATCTGCAGATCACCTGGATAATCTGCACATTACCTACTAGGCACTCGTTAAAGTGAAAATAAGATCTTTGCTCGAACAGCAACGTTTTTGTACGCTTAAATTAATACTCAGACAAACAACTCAGTAATACTAGGTACTGCTAATTGAAAAACACGTTGGCTTTAACGGTAACGTTTATACTGATACATATGCATAAAATTTTTCTCCTCTTATTCAGTTTAAAAATCCTTTAATTTCCTGTTTCCCACATTGTTTCAAGCTCTCATTTCAACATTACTGTCTCTTGTAAAATTGCGATTTTTCCATTCCCAAACAAGACCCCATCTCGTTATCAAATCCAAACCAAGAATGCCTTCCCTGGCAAATCTTCAATAACCTACTCAGCTCCTTATACATATGTTAAAAAAATTCCAAGATCATCTTCATATGGGAACTCATACGATCTGCTTATTGAAAAAGAGAGATGGCTTATCCTAATCGTTATATCACGGACTCATTATTCGACCTACAACTATAAAACTATAAATTTAATTTCTTTTATAAAATGCCACATTCAAGTGTATATTTTGCAAAAGGTAGTTTAGTTCCGGCATGGCGTATATAAATTATCTTAAAACTCCTTTTATTAGTGAGCCATAGAAATACTTCTCAGAAAATTGTTCTGAGTACTTCTAGAAAATAGTTCCTTTTTGTACTTCTCAGAAAATTATTCTGAATGTCCCATGTTGGTTTTGCCAAGAACCCAATACAAATGATCATAGCATCAAATTACGAAAATGTCTACAAATTAGTCAAAGGTATATACAGCTTTCTCAGGTACTATCGCATTCGAAAGAGATCATATGTTCTATTAGTACTGCAAATAATTCGTAGAAAAAGAGATTTCCCAGACGATTCATCGTATAAATGGGAGTGTGTAGATACTTTTTTTACCAATTACAACAACGAACATGAATCTGGAACATGTGTTTTATTTCCTGTTCGAATATCGGCAGAGATGAGAAGGGATCAAAGGAATTGAATAACATTAAAGACATTAGCTTTTGCTTTTTATCGTGTAACTATTTGTCACAAATAATGATATCAATAACAAATTGTGCAGTGAAAACACGGGAGAAATGTAGCAAGTAATCAAAAGAGAGAAATAAAATATACAGATATACGCCTTTTAAGAGCTGTCGTAAATAAAGCTATTTAACCCTGCAAGTGGTTTCGACGAGATATTTCCTCCATCAATATATGACCAATTTTGCTAATGACGAGATGTCTTCATCAAGATGTTGCCGATTTTTTGATGACGAGATCAGTTTTCTTCTAATAAACGTGATCGTGTTTTCTTCTAATGACGAGATACTTCGTCCAACGAGATCTGGTCAGTTTTGATACCTTGTCAAGACAGGACTTCAGCATTTAACCCTCCTGGTTAAATGCTGAAGGATGTGCTGCAGACATTGAAATACATTCATGTCCTACGTGTTTAAGGATAATGTACGATATCCTCAGGAAGGAACAATTAAATTTTTAAACTAAAAATATCCTCTCTCTGTTGTCTTGGTTCAATGAGTTTTCCGAATTTCGGATTGTGTTTTCCGCAACATCTTAGAACGAGATATATAGCGAAACTCCAAACCAATCGCTATTGGGCATTCCATCCCCAAAAAAGAAACTTCTCTCCTTCCAATACTACGTTCGATCAGCCTTTGCCTTCCTCCCAGAAACCCTAGTATCTTGGATATACCGAGTATGTGCAAGATGTTTACTCAGGGCTCTGGCAAAGGCACCCACGGTAAATGCAGCTGAGGAGTTTCCTCTCCAGTCTCAATATCATATAGGCCTGAGCTTCCCCCTCTCCTAATCAATACCCTTCTCGATTTCTTTTGTTTCCAACCTTCCAAAGGAGAGGTTTTCCCCCTTTCCTTTTTTTTCTACCACGAAACTTTTTTCTTCCTTTTTTAGATTCTATCGGTATCTGCGAGGATTAGGAATGTGATATATCCTTTAGAAGTTTTTCTTTATTTGATTCTTCTGTATGATGTGTATTCGTTTTCCAGAAGTGTCAGCAGACATGAGTTGGCTGCGAATGGCTGCTTTTCCTGTGGTTATTGGAGAGGCGCGTGGTGGTTTGCTTAGAGGAGAGTCATTGTTGGGTCTCCGTGGAGTGACTCTGAAGATCTTCGGGTGGAAGGAAAGAAAGGAAAGCCCGCGAAGTAGATGGAAAGAAGAAAGGGATATGAAATGTTAAGGGTGCTGAAAGCATCGGACTAGAGCTTCCTCTCCAGGGCATATCCACACTTCTATACAATCCGTGTCGTATTGTTTTTCCTATTCATAATATGGCAAGAGGAGTGAAAGTGGTATTGTTGAATGTGTTCCGTTGCAGTGGTACTGTTTCAGACGTGTCTTCCGATGAAACGACCTGAGTTGATCCAGAGCAAGTCTTCCAGCTTAATGCTTTCCGTTTCCGATTATATGTATGTCTATTCAATTAAGTTGAAAAAAGTATAAACAGTAGGACATGGGTTTTACGAACCTCAATTTTATGAAATGCCGGTTTTTCTTTATTTTATTCTTCTATATCATGTTTATTCGTTTCCCAGAAGTGTCAGCAGACATGAGTTGACTGCGAATGGCTGCTTTTCCTGTGGTTATCAGAGAGGCACGTGATGGTTTTCTTAGAGGAGAGTCATTGTTGGGCCTCGTGGGGTGACTCTGATGATGTTGAGGTGGAAAGAAAGAAAGGAAAGCCCGCGAAGTGGATGGAAAGAAAGGGGTATAAAATATTAAGGGTTCTGGAAGCATCGGACTAGAGCTTCGTCTCCAGGGCATATCCCAATATCTATACAATACATGTCGTATTTCGTTTCCTATTCATAATATGGTAAGAGAAGTGAAAGCGGTATTTTTGAATGTATTGTGTTGGAGTGGTGATGTTTTCAGGTGAATCCTACAACGAAACAGAAATCAAAACCAAAGCTAAGCTCAACTCTCAACTATTCAATTTCCATTGATAAGTATGTTTATTCCTATAAACAGAAAGCGATGCAACGGAACTTTGATTTTATGAAACTGAGTTTAACTCAATTGTTAATTTTACAATTTATATAGATCCCAAAGAAAACGAGTGTTGACATCCCTATACAGCGAAGAAATTGATAAAATTTAAAGAATCATTTTATGTAAAGTTGTCTCGATTTGAAACTGAATTTCTGGACACGATTTGGGACATTGTAGATCTAGAGAAGATAAACAAATGTTATATCAATTATTAATTTATAATGAGAATGAATTTTGACTGAAGATCTTATCTTTGAGTGGAAAGAAAGAAAAGTCGACAAACGGATTCAAGTAAAAAGGCAGTAGGAAATATTAAGGATTCTGAAGCATTGTACCACAATGTCCAGTCCAGAGAATATCCATATATCCTTATAATCTTTGTCAAATATTGTTTTAGGGGGAATTATTATTTTTTCATGTTGTACTCAGGTTAAGATTCATGATATAGAGAAGTTATATTTTTGAATAAGTTATATTAGAATGGTATTACTTTTTGATTGGTTATGCGATTATACGAACCATGTTGGTACTGACTAACTTTCGATGAGCATTCACACATGTTATGCCGTGACTACAATATAGAATTTGAACATATTTAGAATACAAGAGGGCAAAAACAAATGTCCGCATTGAACATCCACATCCGCAAAACCCTTGATTACAATAAACTTACGTTGGATTACAAGAGGAAAGACATGAGGTCAGGATATAGACCTCCGGGACGAAGAGACTAAGATCGAACACGCACTGTAGCAGCATGTGACAAAAAATAATGCGCATGCGTACTCCGTTTCTGTACTGAAAACATGTCGGTACTGATGTTGGAGCAATGTGTGGTTCGACTATAAGTTCAAGAGCATAGGATTGCAAATTCCACTTTAGGACATACCAAAACAAAGCCAAAAATACATAACTCAACTGGTGACCCTGAACCTTTCACCAGACCAGATAATAACAATAGCATTGATCCTCCTGGGATTGTCTCGACTAAGTATCTCGTCATCAGCAAAACTGATCAGATCTTGAAGGACGTGTTATCTCGTCATTAGAAGAAAACTTAACAGATCTTGATCTCGTCATCATCAAACAATCGGCAATATCTTGACAACCAAGTATCTCGTAATCATCGAAATTGGTCATCAGATCTTGGTGGACGAGATATCTCGTCTAAGTAATAATCGAGTGTTAATAATTTAAATCAATTAAGAGAAATTTTTGTATATGTGTGAGATTCAGTATTCAACCGTTTTGTGAAGGTAAGAATATTTTGACGTATCGAAATATCGTGTTCCTTGGGAGAACTTATAGAGGTAAAAACTAACATTTCCCCATATTTGGAAACTCATTTTCCGTGTTATCCATTTTCGAGTCTCTTTGATTATTTATTTCCCCTACTTAAAGCTTTCCTCGAAATAATAACTTATGGTATGAAATATGAACTTGCGGTTATGCTACAGTTACCCAAAATTGATTTCACATATGCAACTGAGTGAATTTGAAAAATCTATTGATACAATTACAAGTAAAAGTGGCAAAACATTTGAATGGATGACTTGCATTAATCCTAGCCCTGTGTGTTGGGAATTAGTTTCCTAGTAATGAATCCTTTAAACATAAATGGGTTTCCAACTTAGAGCTTCAAAGTCATAGACACAAAGGTATAGCATTCATTTTCGTTCTAAGGTATAATAGTTGAATAACACTGACAGCTCGGAAGATAGGTTTCCAACTATGTTACGTTATAGTATACGCCCACTATGTTACGTTAAAGATTGATAGATAGAATGGCACGAATTCAAATTACCTGAATTGAAAGGCACAGTGACCTAGGAGCACTATACGTAATGAAACCTTTTACATGAGAACTATTTTAAAAATTTTATTATTAATGGATTTTCGAACGATAAGTTACCATTCGAGTCTCGTTCTACATATAAATAGTTTGTAAAAGCAAAATGTTGATGAGTAGGAGTTACTACTAGAGAAAAGGGTATGATTCTGAGGGTTAACGGGTTTTCGAACGTCCATATAGAGTCAACCTAGAAACATTAATTTTTAATTAATGTATCTATTCCAACGTAGAAGTAATTTGAAGAAGTACATTTAAGATAGACTGATAGAGAAACGAGTGAGTAAACTTTGACGATTAAAGGGTTTTCGAAAGTCTATACATTCAACCGAGTAACGTTACTTTAGATTACATGCCTAGTTAAATGTAAAGTAGTGGTCTTAGAAGCTAAATTAGGAACTTCAGATAGAGAAATGGATATAACTTTGATAACAGGTTTTGAATATTCATTTACAGTCAATAGTTTATATTAACCCTCCTGGTGGTTGTCTCTACCAGGCTCGCCATTAGCAAAACTGACCACGTCTTGATGGACGAAATATCTCGTCATTAGAAGTAAAACTGACCAGATCTTGATCTCATCATCATCATAAAAAAACTGTGATATCTTGATGACGATATAGCTCCTCATTAGCAAAATTGGTCAGATCTTGTTTGATGAGATATCCTGTCGAAACTACTTGGAGGGTTAATATGTCTCGTCCCATGTAGAAGCAGTTTGCAGATGCAAAGTTTTGTTGAGCAGATAGGTAAGAGGGTTGAGTTTAGGTTCGCACTGGAGCAATACAACGGACCGTTGGCGACGGTCCAAGAATAGTCCCGAAGGAAAAGGTCTATTCGATGTGAAGGAGCTACCTATAAATAAACGGATTCTTTGAAAAAAAAAGGTATATAGAAAACTATGAAGTCACTAAAATACTACAACCATACAAAAACTAACAGCGAAAATATTAATTCAAAAACACTCCCCAACTCACTTTTAAACCCAGTGATCCAACAGACCTGTTGAAATCCCGAATTTGATTTCCCAAATTCATCCCCAGCACCTTTTAAAACAGTAGCACAACCTCCTCAAAGTCCTTCGACTTAAGGAGGTGCATTAAAATTCGCGCGTCCTTTCACCAGAGGCTTAGATCTCTCAAAATAGAGATAGACAAATCAAGGATTTTACGCAGAGAAATCCGGAGGAAATGCAAAATCTTTTCACTTCCACTCCTGGAAGCCACTCTCCGGGGATTACCGAGCGATGGACTTTTAAAGAGTGGAAGGGAATATTATGCGCATTGTTCAAGTCACCCCTCAGTAGCCCCTTTCGGAAGTGTTGGTAATCGCCTTTGCAGTTCGGTGCAGGGGACATTTCCATGCAGTCGCAGATAAAGGACCGGGTTAAGGATCAGTTTGATTTAAAGGGATGCGGAGCGAAAGAGATTTTTATGCTTTCCGACTTCTTTGGTGCGTGTAAAAAAGGAATCGCTGGAATAAACAGTGGGTCCTTTATCTTCGGTGGATATTACGGGGATGTTGTTATTGTTCGGGATTCCGATTTCATGAGGATCACATTTTTCTGAACCGTTTTAGTCATAAGCTCATGCTGGACATAATCCTACTCAAATGTGATTTTTTATTGATATTGAAAGTTCTCTTAAACTCTGACAGAGAATTCCTCAACTTTTCTGTACTATTTCTTTCAAATGGTGCACAATACTACGGGAAATGAGGATTATCATGTAGGATTATGACCCAAAGATATATAAGATCCAAAAGGATTATGTAGGATTATGACCAAAGATATATCATAAGATTAAGACCCAAAGATATATCTACAGAGCCATTAGTATACTTCAAAATGGGTTATAACCTCTTACATCACATGCTGTATGAGAAGACGTAATATGAACTAATAAACATGACAACCAATTGAAAATTGTGAATTCTTAGCAAATCTTTACAACTAATTTGAATTCTCCATATGATTTTAGACATGCTGTATTAGAAAAAGAACCGGATTAAGATCAGTCTGATTTAAAGGGATGTGGGGCAAAATAGATTTTTATCCTTTCCGACTTCTTTGGTGCGTGGAAAAATAGGATCGCTGAAATAAACAAAGGGTCCTTTATTTTCGGTGGATATTACGGGGATTTAAGCTATGTTGTTATTGCCGGGGATTCCGATTTCATGAGGATCGCATTTTTCTGAACCGTTTTAGTCATAAGCTCATGCTGGACATAATCCAATTGAAATGTGATTTTTTATTGATGTTGAAATATCTCTTAAACTATGACAGATAATTCCTCAACTTTTCTGTACTATTTCTTTCAAATGGTGCACAAGACTACGGGAAATGAGGATTATCATGTAGGATTATGACCCAAAGATATAGAATGCTCTACAGAGCCATTAGTATACTTCAAAATGGGTTATAACCTCTTACATCACATGCTGTATGAGAAGACGTAATATGAACTAATAAACATGACAACCAATTGAAAATTATGAATTCTTAGCAAATCTTAACAGCTAATTTGATTCCTCCGTATGATTTTAGACATGCTGTATTAGAAAAAGAACCGGATTAAGATCAGTCTGATTTAAAGGGATGTGGGGCAAAATAGATTTTTATCCTTTCCGACTTCTTTGGTGCGTGGAAAAATAGGATCGCTGAAATAAACAAAGGGTCCTTTATTTTCGGTGGATATTACGGGGATTTAAGCTATGTTGTTATTGCCGGGGATTCCGATTTCATGTGGATCGCATTTTTCTGAACCGATGTAATCATAAGCCGATGCTGGACATAATTCTTCTGAAACGTTTATTATTATGGATGTTAAAAATTCTATTAAACAGACAAAATTCCTCAACGTTTCTGTACTATTTCTTTCAAATGGTGCATAAGACAACTGAATATAATGGTTATTATACAAACCTATGACCTAAGGCATATTTAACGTTCTACAGCACCATTAGTATACTTCAAAATAGGTTACAACCTCTTATATCCCATGCTGTATGATAAAACGTGATATGAACTAATAAATGAGACATACAATTGAAAATTATGAATTCTTACCAATGTACTTATAATTCCTTTGAATCAACCATATAATTTTAGAGCTATGACCATTCTCTATTTGATAAAAGCCTGGGCTAAATATCAGTCTGATTTGAAGGAATGAGGGGTGAAAGAGATTTTTGTGGTTTTTCCGACTTCTTCGGTAAGCGGAAAAAAGAAATCGCTGAAATAAACAGTGGATCACTTACCTTTGGTAAATATTATGGGGACTCCGGTTGTATTGTTATTTCTAGGGATTCATGGGGATTTCATTTTCTGAAGCATTGTAGTCATATACCGATGCTAGACGTAATCCTTCGTAAAGGAGATTTTTATAGCTGTTGAAAGTTTTATTAAAGTCATCGAGGATTCGTCAACTTTCTGTATTATTTTATTTAAACGGCGTGTAAGACTAAGAAGAATAGGAATCACCATCTAGGTTAATAATCTAATGCATATGGAATGCTCTACAGAGCCATTAGTATACCTCAAAACAGGTTACATCTTAAATTACAGCTATATGAGAAGACGTAATATGAACTAATGAAAACCAATTGAAAATAATAAATATTTCTTATTGCTTATAACCATGTTTAATTATCCACGTGTGTGTTGTGTGATTTTAGAGACATCGCCATTCTCTATTAGATAAAGGCTTGGGTTAAGGATCAGTTTGATTTAAAGTAATGCTGGGTGAAAGATATTTTTATGCTTTACGACTTCTTTGGTGTGTAGAAAAATGAATCGCTGAATATACAGTGGATCCTTTATCTTCGGTGGATATTGCAGAGACTTTAGTTGTGTTGTAATAATTGAGGTTTCCAATTTTATAAGCATCCCTTTTCTGAACCGTTGTAGTCATAAGTCAATGCTGGATATAATCTTAAATGTGATTTTGATTTAAGTTCTATTTTAGAGACTAATAATTCCTCAGCTTTTCTGTACTGCTTCCTTCAAATTGTGCATAATACTAAGGAGAATAAGTATTATTATCTAGGGGCCAATGAACCAAGACGTACATAATGCTATAAATGTATTTCCCAAATACTGTTTTAAACGCTTATATCATACTGTATCAGAAGACTTAATATAATGTATATACTACAGTGAAACTTTTACGCACCAATTGTAGGATAAAATTGTATATAGTATTATATCCGTGTGATCCTAAATAGACGAAATTTTAAATAATCTCATCGTGGCATTCCAATGCTTTCACAGATAATGGACTGCGTAAAAGTTGTTTTAATTTAAGTGAGATGAAGGGCGAAATAGACTTTTATGCTTTTCGACTTAAGTAACTGAAGCTAGACGTGGAGATTAGCAACAACCACAGCATGGTAATTTTCTTGGTCCCAAGGCATATGGACCGCTATAAAGTAATATACTGAAAGATGGGTTGCACCTTATTGACAGGTAAACATAAGTTACTGGTTTTGCCAGAATTCTTGTAGTCACGGTACACCCTTGAAATGGTAGTACGTGAAAATCCAAACCTCTACGTGAGAAAAGTTATGACCCATCTCATAAGTTCCAACTATTGAACAATACAAAAAAATTGCTTAAATAGAGATTTCTCATTCTCACGCATTTAACAGATCTAGATACTTCCACAGATATCTATCGCTTTGTGTGTACTGTCACGCGCAAACGATGACCTTAATAGATGGCGTTGCATTGTATTTTGCATAGATCCGTCTGTATCCGTTTTGCTGACACTTTAGTGTAGTCTTCAGTGGACCAAGTAAAACTAAGTTTTCGACGAAGAATAAGACAATTTCGAAAAGACTAGACTGGTTAAACTTCGGAAACAACTTAAACTTATAAACTTGTTCAAAGTCGAGCTTGCTAAGGTACAACGTGTTTGAATTAAAATCATACTTGAAAACCACTGCGAAAAAAATTTCGTTATTGATTTATATACAACACTATAAGTGCTATTTCCATCAAAAAAGGAAATCCTTTTTTACAGACTTTCTGAAAACAAATAACATAAACGAGCACTTGAAACATAATTTTTTCGATACTTTTTTCCCGAAAAATAACTGCCAGCGGAATTTCCTCGAGACGAGAAGAACTTTTATGTTTTGAGTCGATACTTCGCGTCAAGGGCGATACGATGTTCAGTTCCATTCGAATCCTGTTCCTAAACTCAACAACTCAATAAATGTATGTCCGAGACGCAAGAAAAGTAAAAAGCTCTATGCGAATTCCATTCGCGCTTTAAAGTGGATTTATTTTCAACCGGGTAAAATGCACTGATAGAGGACTATTTGCCCTGTTGAAGTCAGGAATTCAGCTCCATAGAAATGTGACTTCCAAGCCAGAAACTTCTCCCTCTAAGTGTTTCTTTCCACGAAAGAATAAAAAGGGTCTAAAAACCTTTGAAAATAAGGAAGTTCACCTCAATGGGGATTCTTTTAAAATCGATTAAATCGGAGACTTTTCAAATAGGGGAGGAACAGAATGCCTTCCTTCTATCCTTGGCTGTTGGGAATTTGGACTTGGTGGTAATGGTTGTTTAAAACTCGCTCCCTAAACACAGCGGAGAGGAGCAATGAAAGGTATTTGAATCTGACCATTACTTTGTTTACATTTTCCATAGGATTTCTAGTGGATTTTAAAATCGTCCAGGAGTAAATAGTTTTTGGGAGTTAAGCAAATATGCGTTGAAGAACATGGAAATCGTTAACAAACAGTCGGAAGTTATTTTTCTGTTGTGTCAATTCGTTTAGACCCGTCGAGCGAGGGTTTTCCATTCGAATTCAAATGATTCGGAAAGTTCAAAAAATCTATTCACATTTAACATATGATTTGGAGTTTTTATTCTAACTTTCTCTTATGGTGTCGTTCTTTCTTTCAGAGGGGTATGTTTTTCTTGTAGACAAGAAGGTTTTGCATCTTTGTCCAAGTTTATGGGAATCATGCGAGAGTTCCTTACCAGGAAAACGAGTCAACGTTTTGTAATTCTTATACTAAATTTCTCTCCCTTGCCGAGCTGTTCCGAATATTGCAATATTTCTTCTTTGGAGGGGATAAGTTGAATTAATATCGCACTGCAGCAACACGACGGTCGGGGACCAATCCCGGAGGGAATGATCGGAGGACAACACCTCATTATTTTGAACCACGGTCAGAAGACGGGCCTGAGCTGGCATCCCACTCTTCAAACTTCCACATCCCGCCAACGTCAGGATATTTGAGGCAACGACACATTTTTAAGTGCACTACCCCCACTTCCCCACTCGACGGTCTTTGTTTGGTTCAAGTTTCTATCTGCCAACCCTCCGGTTGCTAATCCACTGCTCTTCCAACTGGGCTAACTCGTCCCATTTCTTTTTCGGAATAGTGCTTATAGATGCTTATCTCTCTTATTCTTTTAATGCCATATACATGCTAACTGGTTTGTAAGCACAGGTTCGTCCAAATAAACGTAATAAATTGCCTAACTGGTTAGATTAATTTGGATTGGTTGCTTTCAGATTTTATGGCACAAGGACCATATTTGTCCAAGCTGTGCCAAACACGAGATAAAATCAACTAAAAAATGCAAACGAGAAAAAAGGAGAGATTGTGGAATAGAGCACCGCGTGAAATTAGAAATAGATCGTTTGGGAACCCCCGTGTTTACTAAAGACAGTAAACCCCATGGGGAAACAAATTTTAGAGTACCACGGATGCGTGAAGTTTGTACACACCTAAAAGAAGGCTCCTTGGTTTCAATCGGATTTTTTTTCTGACGCAAGGTCTTGCCTTGTACCGTAGACAGACCAAACGGACCTTAAGGCTACATGAGACCCAAGTCCTTAAGTGCGGCCTTTTGTGAGTCAAAACTTTACATAACAATTCCTTTTATTTTTATTGATACACTTTTATTGTCTTTTATATTTATATTTTATTTTTAAACAGAACTGTTTAAAGCACCAAAGAATAAAAAACGTTTCAAAGAAATAATCCTCCCAGATTGACTGGCAAAGTCAGGACATTAGTAATCCAAAAGGGCTGAATAGACGGCTGCTACACTCATGATTTAGTTCTAAAGTGTCGGATAACTTACAATGAAAGGTTCACTGACTGAGAATCATGATACCGCACTCAAATTAGCATTTCAGCCACACCTAGTTCCCCAAGGCATCTGAAGAACTACAGATGGAATTAATCGAGCTCTCAGTGGATGGCATTTAAAATCGTTGTTTGTTGCTATGCAATATTCAATTTAAAAAGGATAAATGCAGTAGAATACCCACGCCTTCAGCAACATGCCTGAAAAATGCTTTATTGCTTTTCAACCACTTATTGCTGTGAATATACATTATCCTACCTAACCCAAATTAAAACGCCATTTAAGTCACAAATGACGGATACCCATCCAGAGCATCAATTGAAACTGCGGACCTCCATGCTGCAACAAAATATTCAAATTCTTTCCCCCAACCAAAAGCAGGCAAAGCAAAGTACTTTAAAGCTTAGTTAACTTTAAAATCAACAAAGTTGTTTGAAATAGTTTCCATCTTTTGAAATTATTAAGTACATGGTAATTGGATTTTCGAAAATAATGTACTTTAAGCATATCGATTTGAGATTTCTTGAATGTGGCCTTATTTGATTACAGCTAAATTAATGCGGACGTCCAACATGAAAAGTTCTCTCCCCTTGGTATGGTAGCTTTATAAAATGGATTGATAGATCTGAAATTTTAGCAGAATGTTGAGCAAATAACCTTTTATACTTTAATAAACCAGAAAAGTTATATGTTAAGTTTTTCCATTTTTATAACAAAACTTGTTCAATTTTTTTAGCTTAATCGACTATTTGGATTTGAAAAATCACCATTTCATCAAATGCGTGTTTAATTTCTGACTCATCAAACAATAGCTACATGCATATGAAGTAAAACGGCATTCATTTTTGTTTAATATCACCTGAAGCTGAGAAATCATACCAACCTTCGACCAAGGAACTCGCGATGAGAGTTAACTGGCGTGATTCTTTATGGAAATGATTTAAAAAATTTTGTGAACACCAGAGATGGTTACGAATAAATGCACACAGATTGTAATTATTTGATAATATAGTTTCAATAAAATATCCGAAAAATACGGTAGAAAAATTAGTTTCCTCTTTCACTGAAAAGCAGTTACCTTACCTATTCCCTTTTAAAAACAATTTCACAAAATTGTATTTAGAAATATTTGTGCTCCTGTTTTCTTAAAACAGGAGCATATTCATTTGTTTTCAGAGTTGCACAGCTACAGACTGAAATATTCGTAAGATTGCATAATTAAGAAAAGTGGGTGAGTAATAAATCGTCTATGAAAGGCAATTAGTTCTTTCATATAAAGCATAGCTAGTTTTTTTTTTAATTACGAGGAGCTGGAATGAATACATAGTATTTCCAGTTAAAAACATTAACATTTAAAAAGGAGAGAGAGAAAATTAATTGTGTTAACACGAAGCTCTTCAGTTACTATAGCTACCGAGTGAGTCACCAAAGTACGAGTTGAGTCCCACATTAAGCTGTTACAAAATAATTGCAGCTTTAAAAGATTAGGTTAATAAAAAATTAGTGATTTAACACTTTTTGGGCACATTATTAAACCCACAAATCACTGACTTCTGAAAAGTAGCATTATATATTGCCCAACTATATACTCATTAATCAATGTAATTATGATCAGGAAATAGTATTCTATAAAAATAACTCATTTTAGGACTTAATTCCATGTGATACTTTTTTGGTATTTGGTATTTTAATTAACATCACACTGGAGCAACACAACGGGCTTGTAATTTCATGTGACGTTAAAAGAATCTTGGACAGGAGTCAGAACTTGCGTCAATGCTTTTTGATGAAATTGACATGAGATGAGTTATGAAAATGTGGTGGCAGATTAAAATTTATTATTCTGGGTACTTTTAATCGTTTTGAAGTGTCAACATTTATCTATAAATAACTAATCATCCACCTTAATACAAATTGGACCTTTAATATATAGCTCGTCTGGATAAGAAGTGACGAGTAGTAAGCGTATAGTGCACGCATGAATTAATCACTTTTCTAATTGGTACCATGCTTCTATAAGGAACATTTATGGGGATAATCGTCGTAAAATCCATTCTGATTTACCTTTTAAAATCCTCACGCACCTCAACCTAAATATGAAGATTATCAAGGATTTTTGAAGTTAAAGTCCGTATGAAAGGACCGAGTTTGCAACATGGCTCGCTGTAAAATAAATGGCATTGATAATACATGATTTGAACACTTTTTTCTAATTAAAACTATGCTTCTATGAAGAACACTAATTAGGACAATCACCATAAGATCCATTCTTATTCACCTTGTATAATCTTCGGGGACATGCCTCAATCGAAAAACGAGGATTATCTTGGAATTTTGAAAAATGCTTGTTTGAAATGACCTAGTATCATTTGTTTTGCAAGGAGTGTTTGCAAATACAAATTGGTCCTCTTAAATTCAGGCTTTTATTTCTAGTATAATCCACGGCAATCATAATTTTTACATAGTATATTATAATGTACATAAGATTATCAGATTATAATAAAAATATTGATAAGAATATATAAAATATAATATTTTAGGATACTGATGCACAAGCCCAAACCGAAAACGAGCAAGACACAATTCCCAACGAAATCCCCCCAAGGAGAAATTGTTTTTTGCGTGTCAGAGACTCCCTATTACCATTTTCAACCGACTTTTATGTTCAATCCATTTGCTCTCCTCCTCATTTCCTTGATATTTACCTTCCTTCCCATTCCTCCACGGATCAGAAAAAAATACATAAATTACTCCTCAGTTCCTTCAGGAAGGAAAGAAGGAAAAACAATAGTTCCATTGACGTCTGATAGAGAACGGCGAAAGCAGTAGAAGAGCGAAGAGCGCAGCGATGCATATAAAATTCAATATACTCCTCCAAGAATTATTCTCCCCTTCATCTACCATATGTATTTTTTTGCTTGGAAAACCTAAACAAAGTTTAGAAGTTAGGAGGGAAATTTTTAAATATATTTTCCTTATACTCCCAGAAAAAAATATGTTAGAAGCCCAAATTCAAAATATATCGAAGAACCGACAAGAAAGTAAAAATGAATTTCTATTTCGCAAAAGAAAGTACTCGAGTTGAAGATATTAAAACTTTGAAATATGTCTCTGTTTTTCATTTTGATATATCTATAAGCATATATATATAATATATATCTCTTTACTACGATAATAGATTCTTTTATATGCATAAAGGATTGTGGGGGAAGGTTTTGAATATTGTATTGCATGTGGATGTATATTCAAGGGGTATAAATAGGAGATATGGGAAGATGTGTTCCGATTCTGTTACAAGAGGAAATTTAAGCCACTCTTCTATCCCATTTCGAATTGGGATTGTTATGTCTTTGACTGGTAAAAGTCAGTAATGGGAACCTTGGGAAATAAAATGGCGTCAATGCTCTTTTTGTCTCATTTAAGTTGTATAAAGTTCTGCATTCTTGTTTTTAGCTCAGTGTAGATAGATTTATTCATCGCTTGTTTGTAGATGGCGTTTTTATCTGGATAGACCCAACTTTCTGCGTTGTCTGTTATTTATAATTCATGGGTTATGATATTTATTCACTTGCTTAAGGCTGATCCAAAGAAAGCATTATCTTGAGAAGTTTTAATACAGTAACCTGTGGGTATATTGCGTTCAGAGTATTGCGCACTCGGCTTTATCGCTTTTATACTTCTCCATGAATTTTCGGTTAACACCAAGGAGAGGAATTTGCATACCAGTTCTTCCCACCGGTTGATAAAAGTATTTTTTACTTCACGGTTTTCTGCTTCGTTGCTATTATCAGTAATCTTTTCAGATATTTTTAGTCTTATTTAAGGTTGCTGTTAAGGTAATTTTTCAAGTTTATATATATTTGAGGCATGTTCAAAGAAAATATTCTGTAGGAAAAGATAAATACTTCCCTAAACACTTTTCAAGAATGTTGGATTTAAATTTCGCTATGCTATCTTAAATTACTAATTACAATTTGGTTATCTCATTTTAACTCATTTCACATAAATCCAGTTTTTGTTTTCTATTATACAAGTTGATTGATTGATATATTGTTCTTGGTCATTGTTTGCTGTACGAGGGCTGTAGGTTGGTTGGTTTATCGTCCTCAGCCATCGTTTGCTACACGAGAGCTGTACGTTGGTTGGTTTATCATTCTCGGTCTTTGCCACACGAAGGCTGCATTTTTGTTGGTATATCGTTCTCGGTCAGCGTTTCCTACACGAAGGCTGTATGTTGGTTGGTTTATCATTCATGGCCATTGTTTGCTACAGGAGGGCTGAAGGTGGTTTATTGTCCTCGGTCATCGATTGGTACACAGGGTTGAAGATTGGTTGGATGGTTTATCTCTTTTGGTCGTCTTTTGCTACTCATAGGCTGAAGGTCTGTCATGTATCTTTGAATAATGCAAGCACATAACAATCAAAATTTTAGACCGAATTTGAAAACTCGAGGTCCTTCTTCATTTTCATATATTCTAAATTATTGCTCTTATTGTAGACTATCAAATTTAAGATTTGAATTTTCTGTTCGGATTATTAATTGAAAATTTCCATCATCCCCTTATTCTCTGTCGTCATAATTGCTTTTTTTTCAAGTCTCATCGGGAACAAGACTACAACCAGACCTACAATTTTTTTAATTAGTTGTCCTATTTTAAATGCATAAGCTGCTCTATATTCCTATGGTAAGAAGTTGTACAGGTTTTTCGTGAGAATTGTTTATATTTCGAAATCCAAGTCTAATAAACTTTTATTATAATCTTTGTACTTTAATATGCAGACAGCTTTCACTTTATAAAATTCGACCCTCTTAAATACGCGTTTTTAAACAGGTGTTCCGCAACGCATTATTTCGCTTTTTATGCTTTTGATAACTTCTTGTGTATTTTGATAAATTACAAATTGTTGAGGTACCTCGCCGAGAAAACCTCGAGGTTAGCTGGCCCACTTTTTATACGTAACTATCCGGAGTTGCTTGGATTGAATTGGTTAACTTGATTCAAAAGGGTGTTCAGAATAATAATTTTTCCTTTTGATAAAAAAAATGCAAATATCATTTAAGTTTACGGAAAATATTTTGTAAAGTAGTTCCGATATTTTTTATAATTTCTACATTTTACTTCGGACGTAAATAGTATACATTCAAGGTCTATCATCGAATCCATTACGAATACATTTCATCCTGGTGTAAGGTGACTACTACAAAAGTCGAATATGGTTTTGGAGGAATTAATAATGCCTTTTATACAGCTCCACGTCAAAATATTAGAATAATCGAAGAAATAAACTTTGAATGAAATGGTTTATGTATTACACCTTACAATAATGTTCATTACATTAAACTTAACACACCTGGGAGTTTATTTTTGCGTCGAAAACTGGACTGTAGTGGACAGCTTTGATACAAAATCCTGTTCCAAATTGTCACCAGTTTTAGGCAAGGGACTATTTGTTTTTCTATTTGAATCTCCATTCCCCTTTCCGAACAGGGCAATTTTGTCTCGAAGAGGTATCACGTCAGTAATAAAACTGACCAGATCTTGATGGACGAAATATCTCGTCATTACCAAAATTGACTCGATCTTAGACGAGATATAAGATATCTCGCTATGCCAGCTTCGTGAGATTCCAGTCATCCAGACATTTCAACGTGCGCCAACAGTCTGGCATCAGCGAGTAGAGAACCAGGTTCAGGATACCAAATAATTATTTAAATTTATTTGAAATCACCTCTGCACGTCTCAGTATTTTTAATGTGTACTATTACTTTAATTCAATTTAATGATTAATAT
This sequence comes from Meta bourneti, assembly GCA_933210815.1. Lineage (NCBI taxonomy): Eukaryota > Metazoa > Arthropoda > Arachnida > Araneae > Tetragnathidae > Meta > Meta bourneti. The sequence goes on from OW119930.1 coordinate 73,191,552, forward strand.
CGACATTATTCCTTGTCCCAGATAATATTTTACTAGTCAAGAAATAGGAAATTGGTTAGGAGATTATGCAGTTAAAAAGGGTCCATGTCCCTCAGAGAGCTTAAACTCTTTTTCATCTCACTTCGTGCCTTTATAAATGATCACGATGTCTAGTCCTATAATGAATTAACCTCAAAATGGATACTCTATGATGTCTTATGCCACAGGTTAAGGAGCAGTGCCATTGAGATACATCCGTCACAATCCGCCTAAAACGAGTATTCCAGACTCATGAATTAACTTCTGACCGTCTTAAGAAATGAAAAATATACTTTATTACTTTCTTCCAATTTAATTCTGGTAATTGTCTCGACTTGGTATCTCGCCAATAGAAAAATTGACCAGAGCTTGATCACGATACCTCGTCATTAGACAAAACTGACCAGATCATCAAACAATCGACGATATCTTGATGACATATCAAGTCATTCGCAAAATTGGCCTAATCTTGATGGACCAGATATCTCATCGAAAGTGGATGGTTAGTGACTATTTGTTCCATCTATTTCTTGTCCTAGAAAATATTTTGCTGATCAAGTCTAGAATTGGTTATAAAGTTATGCAGCGTAAAATTTTAGAGATTGTTCGGACATTTTTTGAACGATTTTAATGGACTGAAGATCAATTTTTATGTGAAATTTTTGGATTTTAAATGTTCTATTTGATAGTCCTTATTGTTCACTATCTTTCTACACCTTAATTTCCATGATAATAATGACTTTTGTAATATCGATAGAGATATTCTGTCCCATTCTTGTTCCAGTTTTCCAAAGTCCTTGAATGGTTTTCGGTCAACGTTTCGATAATACTCTTTTTAAAAGTACAAAAGTACAAAATTCCATGGGTAAGACACCTGGAGATTTAGCAGGAACATTAGTAAAGGGTATTGATACAAGTTTCTTGTTCCATTTTTCCAAGAATTTAACAGTGGATTTAGATGTGTGGTTGCTTCCTTTATCCTGATGCAGCTCTACTGATTGTTGGCACTGTGGGTAAAGATATGTTATTTCTTTTTTTGAATATTGGGGATAAAATACGGTCTTGATATTATGTGGGGAGTTGATTTTTAGATTTTTCCTTTCTCTTTACTTTTAATTTTCCATTATATGCAAAACCGGCAACTTTTATAATAATGAATTGTTCTTTTTATATTGCAATCATTTAAGTACACCCATGCCACGTCTATTGTCACAACATTTTTCCATCTTTCTCCAGATAAATGCTTCTCATACAGAATTCTCGTCTCGTAAGTCTCATACAGACATATTGCAGAGACGCAGCGAGTTCTGCGTTCTGCAATATGTCGTGGAGATAGACGATGAGCATTGTATTTTTTGGCCTTTTTAAAATTCAGATCACTGTTAGTTATTTTATTTACAGTTGAAACTGAAGATTTTAATGACTTTACAATAGTCCTTTGACTTGGTGGATTCTCTTTTAAAATTAAAGATCTTACCTTACAAATGTTCTCAGAAATTCTTTTCTTTTTTGGATATGTATATGTATTTTCCACATTTACGTTTTTTTCTTTCTCATTAATAATATTACTTATCGTGCCTTTAGATATCGAAAAAACATGACTTTTACAGCGTTTTGAATAGTTGAATAAATATAATTATCTTCGGAAAGAGCGGAAACATAACCTTCCATCCATTGCTTATTGAAAAGCGCCATTTTGAAATAAACAAAACTCTGAGTTACCAGACGATAAGTTATACTTTAACTATTTGACTGCTGCGAAAATAAAATTCTTTCGTAGCATACAATTTTTACAGCTCATCAAAATCATTCAAAAAATGTCCGAACAGCCTCTGCATATATCCCTCAGAGGGCTAACGTTTGTCTTTTTAAATGATCTCATTCCATTCCTATAGCGAATTAATCTGAACTGATGTTGCCAGCGCAGTCCTATGCCATAGGCCAAGCAACTCTACCCATAACCCATTCAAAGCTTATACAAGAGCAGGAGCAGGCACAGTGGCCCTTTATGAGATTCCAGCCGGCCAGGCATTTCTATCTGTACTAACAGTCCGGTATCAGTAATTGAAGAATCAACTCCGGGATTCCTCCAATCTACCTGTCGAGAAGGTTAAAACTGGTTAGAGTGTGAAAAGAGCTCATGTCCCTCAAAGAGATCACCATCTATCCACCAAAATCGAGTAATCTAAGCTTGTTTGAATGTACTTCTGAGCGTCTCAAGATTTCCAAGAGTACTACTGATTTGATCCAATTAAATGACTCATAACCAAGTCTATTTCTTGTCCTAGGAAAGATTTTACTCTTAAAGAATACTAAAACTGGTATGAAGCTTATGCAGTGTAAAAACTGTCTACGTCCCTCAGAGGGCTTAAGCCCTTTTTGTATCTGTAAATGATCACGTCATTCCATTCCTATAGTGAATTAATTAATCTGAACTGCTGTTGCCTGTGATGTCCTATGCCACAGGTCATGCCAACGCTACCATAACCCATTCAAAGCTGGCACAAAGGCACAGACCCTTTATGAGATTCCAGACGGCCGGACATTTCAATCTGCGCTAACAGTCCGGCATCAGTGTGTAGAGAATCAGCTCTCGAATCCCCTCTAATTACCGTTAACGCATTCACCCGATGCATGGCCCACTCCTCCAAATGGACAACCATATGCGTGTAATATGATATTAATAAACACGCGCCAGGGTGCCCTTCATGGTCGGCACCGGAGGTGGACAGCCGAGAGGTGGTCAGTTATGGACACGTCGACTCGTAATCGCGTTTGACGGACTTTACTATGGGGTGGGTTAGATTGGGATATTCCTGCGGATATTGTCACACGCTATGGACACTATTAGATGGTGTTCTGCTCAGCGCTTTTAGGTTATAAAATTCCGTCTGACCGTTTGGGTGCTGCGGAGGTTGAGTGCATAGTGAATTAGATTGGCTTAGACAGGGGTTAATAAGTCTCTTAATGTCTTAACCATGTGAATCGCAGGAAATTTATTGGTTAAATTTGGGTTTTACATGCTTGAGTGGAGACCTTAATCACCACTACAAACATTAAGTTACTCTGTTGTAATATTTTCTGCCTGCAAGTTTCCACAATGATTAACCTTCCTGGTGGTCATCTCCACTAGGTATCTCACCATTAATAAAACTGTCCAGTTCATGATGGACGTGATATAGCGTCATTTAAAGAAACTCACCAGATCTCCATCTCATCATAAAAAGTGACAACATCTTGATGACGAGATAACTCGTCATTAGCAAAATTGGTCAGATCGTGATGGACGAGATGTCTCGTCAAAACCACTTGGAAGTTTAACACCACTACTAACATTAAGTTACTCTGTTGTAACATTTTCTGCCTGCAAGTTCCACAATGATTAACCCTCCTGGTGGTTATCTCCACTAGGTATCTCACCATTAATAAAACTGGCCAGTTCATGATGGACGCGATATAGCGTCATTAGAAGAAAACTCACCAGATTTCCATCTCATCATAAAAAGTAACAACATCTTGATGACGAGATAACTCGTGATTTGCAAAATTGGTCAGATCGTGATGGACGAGATATCTCGTCAAAACCACTTGGAGGTTTAACAGTAAAAAGTCCGTTGGTGTCATTTTGATACCAGAGCGTCTTTGTCCTTCCACCCTTTCTCATTTTGGGGACCTCTGTAGCCCAGTTGATGGTGTCGCGGATTAGAAGGTGTGAGTTCAAACTTCGACCCAATCAAAGATACTCGTGTATGTAGGGTCTGGTGCTGTCGTGATCTGAAATGTCCTAACGTTGACATGCTGGGGAGGTTTGGAGAATTGGGTCCACTCCTCCTATTGGGTCCCAGCTCATATGTTGGGTTGGAGAATTGGGTCCCAGCTCATATGTTGGCTCTGATCTTGGAACACTGCCGGTGGATCAAAATTAGTCGTTATCATTCAATCAATATTTTAATCATGAATGTGGAAACTAAATTTCTATAGTAGAGGTATACGAAATTAATTTGGAGACATTCTTTACTCTCAATTTTCTTTCATTTTCATGAGTTTTGAAACGATTCAAGAAATTTATTACTATGAAACAAGCTAATTTAACCATCCTATTCAATTTTTTGTTTGATTCATTTTTTATAATGGAATTTTATGTTGTGTTACTTGAATTGTTGCAAAATATAAATCAACAAATATTTCCATCGTGTTATTCTCTTTTTCGGTGTATTCCAATTTGTTTTCAACGTGTGGATAGGTAGGTATTTTGTTCCAAAACTTCCCAGAGGTGTATGCTGTTTTTACTATATTCAGAATGTTGAATGGAGGTACAATTTTAATTATAATGGGTTATCAAATTTAATATAATTTTATTTATGATCCTTAAAACTAAAACTAAATCAATCATTAATTTGCGGGAAAGTACTAAAACTAATCATTAATCACGATTTTAATTTTTGATTAAACTTTACCTAATTCTGGTTATAAGCAATAGTACATGATATGATTAGCTGTCAAGTATTGGGTAGTGTCGGGTTTCCAACTTGAGTTAGATCTCGTTAAGAGACTCAATTAAAAAAGAAATAATAATTCATTTGCAATTCCAAATACTCAGAAGAGTAACTTAATAAGTCTCGCATTTCAAAAATACAACCCAGTCTCAGTAATAATCTCACATAACTCAACTATACAATAATTCAGTCTCACACCACAAAAACTACCGTCATATTCTAATTGAAATATGAATTTTTAAACATATTACTTGAGGGGACAGATGTAATTACAAAATTATATTTCACCATTAGTTTAATTATATTATCATTTCCATCATTTTTTCATTACATTTATCTGCAAGTATCTATGCATTTTCTAGCACTTTATTATAAATATTATCACTTGTATTACTCGTTTCCTTATACGTAGGTTTTCCACGGCGGCTGCTCCAACGACAGTTAGAGAGCAATGTGAATAAGATGATTTTTAACACTGTCAAACATATAATTTATTTAAATAGTGTGTACTAATCACCAAAATAACTGTAGTTCATAAAAATTATGTAGAAAATTATTTTCGAAAGTACTAATTATGCAGGTTACAGGCTTGATTTAAATTAATTCCATGCAAACAAGGTTTATAAACTATTAAATTTAAGAGGGTGTGTTTGTTTAAATTAATTTATGTCAAATTTCACCCTATTCCAAATTCGTTTATTACGATTTCTTTTTATGTAACAGTCAGGAGGATGGTTATATAATTTATTAAATACCATTGTTTTACAATACATCAAGGTTGAAAAAAATTAAGTATTTGAAGTTTGTATTATCTTTTGTACTTTTAATTTTTAACTATAGCTTTACCTAATAAGGTAGGTAGTTTTTTTAAATAAACTTCGCACTGGACCAACACAACGGGCTATTGGTGATTGTCCGAAATCAATCCCGAAGTGAAGAATCCGAGTACAACATATCGTAATGATAAATTAACTAATAATATTTAGGAGAGTAAATTTTCATTGTATTTATTATTTCAACCTTTTGTTAGTTCATCTTCGCTTCGAAAACAGCCCTCTAGTTATGGAGCAAAAACCTGATCCAAACTGTCACCAGTTCTGGTCAAGGAATAATTTAGTTTTCCTCTTTGGATATTCATTCCTTTTTGGAGTAACAGGGCAGTATTGTCTCGACAAGGTATCTTGTCATTAGCAAAACTGACCAAATCTAGCTTGACCAAATACGGCCCTTGTACCATTAGAAACCAACCCATCTTACCTCGTAAATTATAAAAAAAATTAAACTTAAAAAAATTCTGAATTTCATATCTTCTTAAGATGGTTGGCAGTTTGGGTTGGCAGTTTTGGCCTTTTATAGCACACGGACTATATTTAGCCAAGCTGCACCAAACACAAAACAACATCAAGTAATCATTTCCTGAAAGGGGGAAAAGAGGGTTTAGGGAACAGATTAGTGGGATGAAAGCAGAAAAAAGTCGCTAGGTCATCCTGGGAACGCTACCTCGTGTTTACTAACGAAAGTAAACCCTATGGATAAAGAAAGGATAACTAGAGCACTCGTGTCAGTAAAGCCCGTATACACCTATACGAGATGGTGGCCTATACGGTGGCCTTGAGGTCTCGAAACACTTGGAGGTTTAAACCTAGTTGTATGTGTTTAGACATTCTTCAGATTACGGACTGTTGTCTTTATTTAAATATCAGATATTCTGCAAACATTTGTGCTTGCTAGTTTACATGTGAATAAATGTTTCTTATCTTTTAATCCATCGTTTGGTGTTCAAGACTGCCATTTTGTTGGATTATTCTCCAAAATGAATATTCAAGAAACGATGGAGTCAAAGAAAATTCGTATGTTGTGTTTAACGGTGGAACTCTATGTATATCCTGTCTCTAAACATGCTCACCCCAAAAATGACCATAGACTTAGGCACACTGTCATGAACCTCCATTGATTCGCCTGCCCCACCTCGTACAATTGTCACTAAATGTCACTTACGCGCTATCAAACGATATGAGTGTAATTGCCACGCCTCAAAAAGCTCAGGAGTTATTGCGAATTGAAATCGATCCCGCAATAATATAGCATCCACCAGTAATCTGTATCTTGCGATTAGACATAGTTCCAGGCCAAACATTCCTAATTTCACTTGAGATTTAAAAACATGTTAACATGGTCTTCTTTCTTCCTTGCTTTAGGCAACCTACGAGTTGCAGGCAGGTTAACTTATGTTCCTCCCTGGATGTATTTCCCTCTTCTGTGTCAGTAAGGCTTTTCTTGCGTGTATGTTCATTTTCTTGACGTTGTTTGTGGCAGCTTGACAAAATATGGCCTTCGTGGCATAAAACCCAATCAACCATCTTTATTGCTTCAAATACGTATCAAATGAACCCGTGATTCAAGTAATAACAATCCTTCCATTAACACTTTAATATACTCAATTTCTTAACAAACAAATTAAATATTTGGACAAATACATCCCTCTATACGCCTCGGAAGAGAAATGAATTTACTTATCAGTAAAATATAGCAAACATCACTATTATAGAAATTTAAAATGGCAACTTTAATAAAATTAACGATATTTCAAATTTGAACATCGTGACAAGTTATTTCGCGTCACTTTTTTAACCTTTCTGGTGGTTATATCGACGAGATATCTCGCCATATGCAAAATCATTAGCAGATCTCGATGGACGAGATATCTCGTCATTAGAAGAAAACTGACCAAATCTTGGTCCCGTCATCAGAAAAAAGTAGGCAACATTTTGATGACGAGATATCTCGACATTAGAAAAAATCGGTCAGATGTTAATGGACTAGATATCGCGTCGAAACTACTTGGAGGGTTGGAATAAAATATTTAAAAAGATAAAAGGAAACCAGTCCAATTAAAAAGACTACCGGAAGGTTACAACTTCGTTAAATCTCCTTATTCTTACCAGATTTAAAATATTTCCTCCAACAAAAAGTGACTAGCTCACAAAAGAAGCTATTGAATCCAAAAAGAGGCAATCATCCACCTATTTAAGAATTCCAATTTGAGCTAGAGCCTCGAATGACGAACTAGAGAATGAACACACTGATCAATAACTTGTGCAAAGCGCCTAGACTTATCACCGAGCCTTAAAATAGAGTTCTATTAACGGTCTACGGGACAGACACAAAAAGTTTATTTTGACGTACAACTGCTGAGTTGGTAAAAATGACCTTTCACCAACTTCAATGCCAGTTGCGTGGGGATTTGGTGGTATAAGTAGATCCAAAGATCTTATTTTTGTCCGGAGGTAAGAATAAAAAAAGTTCCTCTGACATTTCTTTTGTCGCTCTGGTTCGGAAGGTGGAACAGATTAAGTATTCAAGGTAAAACGACTCCCGAATTCTTATTATCCGACATTATGCTATTTGACAAAAGCCCGGAATCCCAGTGAAGTTCTTCAGGTTTCCAGCCGCGAAATTTCTCCTATAAAGAACATTTTTTTCTGAGCCAAGAAATCCTTTTAAGAAGGCTTTTAGTGTTAAAAGGTGAAGGCACGTGAAATTAAAGAGGGTTGTGGAAGGAAAAATTCGGGGTATTTTTTTCCTTTTTTATATTCCCGGATAGCAATTTTCTAAGTGATTCCCCTTCTTTGGAAATCCGCGCAATGGAGTTTATAATACAGTTGTTTTCGGAAACGGAAGAAGCCAGTGATCGGATGAAAAAATGGAGTTTGCCATTCTTCATTAATAGCTGCTAATGGATTGTGACGAAACAAAGAGATTTCGCGAAGATTAGTTGAAAAGTTGTTTCTCGTGCTATGAATGGTTTTGTTTATCGACGGTTTTTTCCTATTAAAAGAAGTCCAGGTTGTTTTATATCATGGCACTACTGGTTTAAAATTGTGTTTAGCAACACAGCTTTCATCAATTCTTGTTTTATTTCATTGGTTTTAAACAAACCTGTTAGGGATGAATTGTTAAACGTTCGGAAGGCACATTGTTTTATATCAGTGATTCATACACCAGAATAAAAGTTAGTGTGGATGTTGAATAAATCCATAGTTGTTTTACATTATTAATTTGAATTGATAGCACAGCAGTGTAACATGTTAAAAAAGTTAGTAAACGCTCAGATGGCACATTGTTTTTCATCACTAGTTTAGTTTGTATTTCTCTCTCTCTACGGTCAATTTTTGCTGAACGAGACTAAATGATACCGGGATAACCACGACGAGTTTGAAATTAGGGTACAGCTGTATCTAGCGCTTCGTCTGGTGGCAACGCTCTTGGCGCTTTTGTTGGCGCACTTTTAGTCGAGAGTTATGGCAGGTGAAAGTAGCTCATTTTATTAACGTTATTCCCGTTTTTATGGCAATCTCGGCAAGCGGAAAGGTTTATAAAGATATTATATTTATAAAGATAAAAAGATTTCTTCAAATATTTCTTTCCTTGGCGACATAAAAGGTGCGCCAAGAGCGTTGCCACTAGATGAGCGCTAAATACATCTGTACGGGAATTAGTAAGAGATATAAGTTCGTAATGGTTCTTTGAGTAGTAAATAGGTAGTTCGTAATGGTGGTTATTGAACGCTTTATGGTACGTTGTTTTTATCCCTGGTTTGAAATTAGCACTAAAGCAATCTAAGTTTTGGAGTGTGATTTTGAATGTTTATAATTGTTTTATATCACTTATTTGAACTTAGTAGTTTATAAGTATATCTTGTTTATAAACGTTTCTAAACCTTCAGATGGCACGTTGTTTTACAACACAAATTTGGTTTTGGTCAGTCGCTCAACTGTCCTGTTTTTCAAAAAGAGGTCTAATTAGACCGGGACTAACCATTTCGAGTTAGGAATTAGTAGTAAGAGTTGTTAACAGTGGTTATTGAACCTTTGATGATGTGCTGTTTTCATCCTTGGTTTGAAAATTGTAGTAAAGCAATACAACTTTTTAGGTGATATTGAACGTTTGGACAGTAGTATAATTTGTTCAAGACACTCTTAAACATTTAGATAACAAGTTGATTTACATCGCTAGTTTAATTTCAGATTGGCGCTCTGATCAATCTTTGATAAACGAGAGCAAATTTGACTGGGACCTACCATTACCCGTTTTGAATTAGTACTAAAGGTTACGTAACTTCCAGAGGGTGATTATTGAATACTAAATGGTACATTGCTTTGAAATTATCAGTAAAGCAGCGTAATTTGTGAAGGGTTATTGAACGTTTTGACACGTTATCCATGGTTTGAAATTAGTAGTAAAGAAATACAACTTTTTAGAGGTGATGTTGAACGTTTAGACAGTTGTTTTACAACACTGATTTAAAATTGGCAGTACAGTAGTATAACTTGTTCAGGCCACTTTTAAACATTTAGGTAACAAGCTGTTTTACATAACTAATTTAGTTTTAGTTTGATGCTCTGTGATCATTTTTTGAGGAACGAGGGTTAATTATACCGGACCTACCATTACCCGTTTGGAATTAGTAAAATGTAAAGCAACATAGTTTTAAGGTTATTGAACGCTTCGACACATTGTTTTGTATCCATAGTTTGAAGTTAGTAGGAAAGAAGTGTAACATGTTCAGGGCACTTGCAAAAGTTGTATATTCAATTGCATTTTTATCACAAATTTTAAATTAGTAGTAACAATATAACTTGTTCAGGCTTTCTGAAAATTTTGATGACACGTTAGTTAACATAGCTGGTTTAAAATTAGAATTGCTATTTTTGGAAGTCTATGCGATGGAGTTTGTAATACCTTTGGTTTTGGAAACGGAAGAAGCCATTGATCGGATATGAAAACGGGGTTAGACATTCTTCATCAAGACTTGCTAATGGATTGTGACGAAAAAAGAGTTTCGAGAAAATTAGTTGCAAGATTGTTCAATGGAGGGTTTTGTTCCACCATCTTACTTTCTCATAAAAGCAATCTGTCATGTTTTTATCGTATACATCGCTGATTTGAAATTACTAGTTAAGCAACATAATTTATTCAGGACATTAATGAACGTTTTGATGGCTCGCGATCCACGTCACTTGTTTGAAATGAGAAACAAAGCAATATTTGTTAATTGTCGTTGGTTTATTGCTGTATTGTAATTTTCTGTTATTTTCTCATTCTTTGGAAATCTACCATGGAAGAAACCACTGATCAGGGAGTAAAGTGAGGTTTACCGTTCTTCATTAAGACCTGAAAGTGGATTGTGACAAAACAGACTTCTCCAAAATTAGTTGAAAAATTGTTTTCGGCAAAAAGATATTATTGTTTTCAATTCTTTCGCCTAGAAACAATTCCTTCGTTCTTTTACACCACTAATTTGAAATTAGTAGTAAAAATATAACTTATCTAAATTTATTGTTGTTACATATTCAGACACTATTGTATTGGCACAGTTTTCATTATTGTATTGAAATTAGTAGTAAAGCAGTATATTTTGTGTTAAATGGTTTGTTGAACTTTTTTCTGGACGCTTTTGTACATGACCTGCTTGAAGTTAGCTGTAAAACAGTATAATGTATGCTGAGTGATTGATGATATTTTTTGTGGCATATTGTGTAACACCACGAACTGTTTTGAAATCAGAAAGCAGCATAGTTGGCCTGTGGTGATTATGGAAAGTTTTAATGAACGGTGCTTATTTCACTTGTTTGGAATAAGAAGCAAGCAGTATTTCTTTGTAATGGGGATTTTGAAGACATTTAATATTGTGCTTTTAAGTAAAATTATTAGTAAAACAAGATAATGTGTTAAAAGCGGTTGAAAGTTTCGATCGTACGTTGTTTTACATCATTTGTTTAAAATTTATAAAGAAATAAAACTTGTTAGAAGTGGTTGTTGAACATTCACAGGGCAATTTGATTTGCATCACTATAAAATTACTATAGAAATTTTGTTTACAAATTTCTGACCAATTTGAACTGGTTAGAAGATTTTTTGTTAGCATGGAACTACAAAGGTGTAACTGTGAACCACTTGGCATTACCCTGTTGCCCCGTGGAGAATGGGTTCGCTTTACACCTCACATTTATTCAAGCACAGCCTTTTATATAGACAGGCCACACAGTTACTACAGAAGGACAAACATTCGTGCCTTAAGCTGGATTCGAACCAGGTAGAAACCAGCACCCTGACCACCATCTCAATTGGTCGGCATTATATGAACACGAGTATTCACATTTTGCATACCAGGAAAATATATATTGACCAATAGCAGAAATAATTGCACAAAAGGCTATATGCAAATATTTGAAATAAAAATTGTTATAAATTTAACGAATTCATTGCCACAACACTTCTTCAACTTGCTTTCTGAGAATACTTACGCAAAATTTCCTGTTAAGAGGTCTTTTTCAAAGGCTTTTATCTCATTCCCAGAATCCAATATTAGTAAATTGCCAAATCTCAGGAATTATAATGATTAAAGCATAAAAAAATAATTCTGTGAAATTCCATTAAGCTAAAACAAGTTATTTAGCGTTGCTAATTGTAATAGTCAATCATTTTGTGATTGAAGATGAATGAAAGGCATCCATGCCTTACCCAATATTCGAACCAGGAACTTTCGTTCTAGAAGACAGCACCATGACCACAAGCCCAATTAGTGAAAACAACAGAAGTAAAGAAACAACTGGTTAGGGGTGTTTGTGAAAAGTTTGGAAGGCATTATTTCATCACATGCTTTAATGAGTAATAAAATAGTACGAGTCCTTTAATAAGTTTAGGGTTTTGAAGTTACTGCTCATCGTTTTAGACATGTTTTTTAACATCGCTCATTCAAAATTGGTTGTAAAGCAGTAACACATGTTAACCCTCAGAATGTTTCTTGGTGAGATATCTCGTCCATCTAGATCTAGTCAGTTTTGTTGATTACTAGATAACTCGTTGAGACGAAACTGCCCTATTATTTCAAGGGGAATGAAGATCCAATTAGTAAAAACTAATTGTCCCTTGCCCAGAATTGAAGACAGTTTGGAACAGGTTTTTGCACAAGTCTTGCCATTACAGGAAAGTTTTAGACGTAAAGAAAAACCACCAAACGGTTTAATATTAATTGTTTAATGTTTTGATGGAAGTTTGTACTAGTTTTACTTCACTAGTTTTCGAGGTTGTATAATTGAAAACAATTTTTACTCAAAGTTAATTCAAAGGCAGGTGGATATTTTAACTAACGTCGCACTGGAGCAACACAACGGGATATTGGCGACGGGAAGGACCGAGGACAACACCACGTAAATTTGAATGATTGTCAGATGACGCGGACACACCTGAGAAGGACAGCACTCTCTAAACTTCCACACCGCACCAACGTGAGATTTGAGGACACGACAGATTTAGCTCCCCCTTTGTACACGACGGTCTTTGGTTGAATTCGACCTCGCAGTCCTCCGGTTGCTAATCCGTTACTCTTCCAACCGGGCTACCGAGACCCATTAATTCAATGAAGTATACATTTTATTATAGTATGTCCGAAACTATAACGAAGTGTATCAATGTTAAAAAATACGGATGATTCTCGTATTATTTCCTCTATGTCATAAATGTCCAAGATTTAAACAATACTTACGCAAGTAAATAAATTATTACAAAATCCAGTGGTGACAATATGGAAAATGTTTAGTTATTAACCCTCCAGGTGGTTGTCTCGACTAGGTATTCTGCCATTAGCAAAACTGACCAGATCTTGATGGACAAGATATCTAGTCAGGAGAAGACTAACTAGAAATCGATCTCGTCATCGTATAAAAATTAGCAATAACTTGACTACAAGGTTTCTCGTCATTAGCAAATTTTACCAGATCTTGATAGACAAGACTAACTAGAAATCGATCTCGTCATCGTATACAAATTAGCAATAACTTGACTACAAGGTTTCTCGTCATTAGCAAAATTGGTCAGATCTTTATGTACGAGATATCTAGTCGAAACCACTTGTTAAATTGCTTTTCACAGTTTTATGCATAATTTTTTCTTTCATGTGAATGAATTGTTTTTCTAATACTAAAATATAATTAAATCACAGGTAGGTATTTAATTAACGTCGCACTGGAGCAACACAACAGGTAATTGGCGACGGTCCGGGATCATTCCCCAAGGGAAAGAGGACAACGCCATATAATTTTGAACCACGGTCAGATGAAGAGGCAAAGCACCCACTCTCCAAATTTCAACGTGAGGATATTTGAGGCCCCAACAGTTTTAAAGTGTATCAGCACCCTTCACTTTGTACACGATTGTCTTTGGTTGGATTCGAACTCGCAACTCTCCGGTTGCTGGTTCGTTACTCTTCCAACCGGGCTATAGGGGCCCTAATTAAATCATAGCAAATTTAAAGTCTGAGTTTTTAGTATTGGGAAACAAATATGTTGCACATTATAAGGTTATAGACGATGTATTTGTATTCTTTATTATAAAAGAATAACAATGTTGTTGATCAGGGATGGGCAATTTTTTTAAGTGTGATTGCCAAAGTTTCCAAATCTTTGATACCAAAATTTTCTCTAGTTCCAATCGAAATTATAAGGAATATATTGTTGGTTTCGGGCAGAAAGTTATTAACTGATATTTCTTCGGGAAAGCTAAATGATTATTTCCGTAATGATAAGAAATACATTTTCATTATCGTAATCTGTTTAAAAGGTATGTAATTCTACGAAACGGCCTTCAATTTTATTCTTTTACCTGAAAACTAATAATTAGTCTTTAACAGTTGTATAGTAAAAACAAATACAAATTTTTTTGTTAGTTTATGAGTTTTTGCCTTAAGCCCTTGATATTATTATTTGATGCCTCTTTAAGTCTTTAAATAATTAGAAATCTCGTAAGAGCAATAAAATTAAAGAATATTGTAAGATTGCTTATTGTGCGTGATGAAACTGAATGACTGAAATTTACGCGAAAATTTTTATTCTGAGAGATCATTCTCTCTGCCATATCTCAGGGACCACGGTAGCCCGGTTGGAAGAGTAACGGATGAGCAACCGGAGGGTTGCGAGTTCGAATCCAACCAAAGACCGTCGTGTATAAAGGGTGTACGTTAAATCCACCGTGACCTCAAATGTCCTCACGTTGGCGTGGTGTGGAAGTTTCGAGAGTGGGGTGCCAGCTCAAGTGTTGCTTCGTCATCTGACCGTCGTTCAAAATTACGTGGCGTTGTCCTCGGATCTTTCGCTTTGGGATTGATCCCGGATCGTCACTGATGGCCCGTTGTGTTGCTCCAGTTGGACGTTAATTAAAATACCCACCTACCAGCCATATCTCAGGTGTTCTCGTCATATGACCGTGGTTCAAAATTACGAGGCGTTATCCTTGGATCTTTCCCTTCGGGATAGATCCGGACCGTTGCTAATAGCCCGTTGTGTTGCTCCAGTGTGATGTTAATTAACTCTATCTACCTACCTTCCTCTACCAAACCTATCCTGTTGATAGCGTGGAAAGTTTACGTAGGTGTAATTTTGTTTTTTTTCTTTAAGTATTATTAAATACTAAAAACAATCCAAACAAAAGTTTCAAAAATTCAGAATTATTAAATTATTATTTACTATTCTGCTGATATTAAAAATTGCTGATTTTAAGTTGTGTGACTGTAAGGGCGCAATTTTTAAATCAGCAAAATAGTAAATAACTGATTTTTTTGACATTTTTATTTACAAAATTTTTTTGTAACAATGGATTTCGCATGGGAAAAAAATTGTTGGCTTACCACTTTTGGCACGTTTCTCAGGGCTTCCTCAACCCTATTGTAAATCATAAAAACTATTCAGACATTTCTTATAGAGTAGAAACAATTAAGGACCTTCTCTAATTTAATAACATAAAATAAATCAAACATTATTTTTTAAAAGAAATTATATCATACACTTTTGCGTTTAATTTTATCACTCGCAGAAACATTCTTCTGAGCACTTATCTTCCATCCAGGTTAGCGAAGCAAAAATAAACAGATCCACCAAAATCAAAACTTTTAATTTCGCTCCAGATCCCATTACTTTTCGTGTCAGATTCACTTCAACATGTCCTCCAAGTTCTTTCCCTAAACCTTTAAATGGCGAAGCGACTGCATTTAAGTGTGTCCCACAAGTCCAATGCTCAGTGGCCTTCCACTCTGCTGTCTCTTTTCAAGTCCGCTAAGTGCTTTTTAAATGTCGCGCTATGTTTGTTTCACAGGAACTTTAAGTGCATCCGCCCACCTCCAATATGCAGGGTACTTAATGCAACGAATGAAGCGGCTGTCTTGATTGTCATCAGGAGATATCCGATTTCGAATCCGTTGAAAGAAACTGCAGGCCTACAGAACGTTGAGGTCCCCGGGATATCAGGTTCGATAAACTGTCTGTCAAATTTGGTTGACTTCACGTAAAAGAGGGAGAGCAAATTCGATAGAAGCGATGTAGTCAACTTGGATTTAACGTCGTCTTACTTTTGATGTTTGTCAAATATGTAGACTGCCTGGCTGAAAATTGTTTTTATTAGTGACGTTGTGCTAAAGATCGAACTATTTGATGAAATAGACAGAGGATGTGGGCGGAACACGTCCTTTGTCTATTTCATTAAATAGTTCACGTCCTCTGTTTCATTAAATAGCTGTTGTAAGATCGCAAAAGTGTAAGTCATGTTTGTTTGGGAATTGACGAAGGCCGATTAGCAATTGCAGCGCAAACGAGTTTTTCATTACGCTCGTTGATTAGTCATATATTAGGACTCGCACTTTCTTACGGCACCACGTGACTCAAATCGAGTGATTGGAAGAAATAACATGAAGCTGCACGCAGATGCTCCGTCTCTAGCATTGGTTCTTAACCTGGGGTGTGTGGACCCCTGGGGGTCTAAGAAAGCATTTCCAGGGGTGCGAGAAAAGTTCTGGTAGACGACAGCGATGTAGTAAAGGACGATTATTGAAATACGAGCCAATGCACGTATTCAAATGGAATTTTAGAAACTGAACAGAACAATATGGTGTACACAGAACCTTATCCACAGCTGGCAAAAGCAGCATTGCAGACACTTTTGCCATTTGAAATCACATACCTGTGTGAAATGATTTTCATCCCTTTCGCACATAAAACCAAAGTTAGAAATCACTTAAACGCAAGTGATGACTACGTGTGGCTCTCAAAAAAGAGCCTCGCTTCAAAAGTATTATTATGAATAAACAACAGCTCAGCCATTAAAAATTGAGATATTGTGTTGTATTTATATGTAAATGTATGTGTTTATTTTTTATTAAATAAATGATCTTGCAATAGAAGTAATTTCCTAAATAAAGAAATAGAAACACATTTTTCCAAAGGGAGCTAGAACTTATATTTAGATTCAAGGGGGTGCCGATCACTAAAACATTTAAGAACCACTGGTCTATAGCATTAGAAGATCTATGGGGTTTGATCTGACACTTCGCTTATTTTTCGCACATTTACTGCGTATTAGAGATATTATGAGGACTGACTGAGCCTATCAATACCATAGAACTAAGTGATCAGAGAGGTCTAATTAATATATACCCTTGTTAATATTGAAGTGTTTACAAAAAATATTTTAAAATTTTAAAAA
Source organism: Meta bourneti (assembly GCA_933210815.1). Classification (NCBI taxonomy): domain Eukaryota; kingdom Metazoa; phylum Arthropoda; class Arachnida; order Araneae; family Tetragnathidae; genus Meta; species Meta bourneti. The sequence continues at coordinate 73,208,597 of OW119930.1, forward strand.
CATTTATTAAATTCTTTTTACGTATAAAATAATATTTTTGTTAATATTCGATGTTTTGTACGTATATCTAAAATACAAATGCATCTAATTTGTGAAAAAGTTTCAGATTGGGCCATGAATGAATGTTTTTTGTTACTTGAGAAATAAATGATTGTGCTGAAGATTTTCAAACTGCTGACGCGCGTTTCGAACGTAGAGGACCCCGAGATATTAGGATCTATAAGCAGATTTGGTTGATTTATCACGTAAGAGCAAATTTGATAAAAATCTATGCAGTTCAACTTGGTTTTAACTTGGTTCGTTGATTTTTGATTGATTTATCACGTAAGAGCAAATTTGATAAAAATCGATGCAGTTCAACTTGGTTTTAACTTGGTTCGTTGATTTTTGATTGATTTATCACGTAAGAGCAAATTTGATAAAAAATCGATACAGTTCAACTTGGTTTTAACGTCGTCTTACTTTCAATGTTTGTTAAGTATGTAGCCAGGTAAAAATGTTTTATTTTTCGTGACGTTGCAAAGACGTCACTAAATGTTTGGCATCAACTTTGTAATGATATAGAAGGAACATGTGGGCTTAGTTGCTGTCGTAAGATTTCAGAAGTGTAGGTCACGTGGGCTTGGGAATAAACGTGGACCGACTGGCAATCGGAGAGGAGACTACTTACTTCCAATGTTTACCAAATGTGAGCTGTCTGATTTGGCGGAACAAAGTTAGAACAAGCTCATATATCAGAAAGGTCAACGGAGAGGAATTTTTTGTATAACGTTAACATATTTAAAAACCCACTGAAGAAACTAAAATTTCATATTTGCATTAAATGCAGCTTTATAAAAGTTAGCTTGACAGTTGTAAAGTGAAAATAAAGTAAAACGCAGTGCGTCACGTTTCTTCTGGGGTTAGTTTTATTCTCCACACAATAGGCTTAGGAAAACAGACTTAAATTTCGTCATAGCATAATCCTTCTGCATTTATGCAACCATACTGACGTGTGCTATTGAATAGACCTTCAAAATTGTTTCTTCAAAAAGTAGTGCATTATGTTTTAATACAAAAAAACACAAATTTTTATATTACATTTCACCTATTGAGTTGCATGTTTTTTAATAATACATTTACTGTATATCAGTTATATCAGTTTTATAAAGTAATCTAATTTTGAAAGTAAATTGAATCTCCGACCTTAGACTCGACAAACTATTGACAAAATTCAGTACGTGTTACCATTGTATAAATACACGAATAGACAATTTTAGCAAATATTGATATGATTCTTTTAAAGTTTTCATGCTGAGAACAATGCTTGTTGACGCTTTCCTATACTTATGTTTCTACCATAGGGGAAAAAACAGTGATCGCCGATATTGATGCAGATAATTAACAATGTATTAAACTGAGGGGGGTGTCCGAAGTTGTTTCACATTTATGGTGCAACAAGAATCTCACAATAACAAATTCTCTAGAGCAAAATGCGCACTGTAATTGAAAATTCGAATTAATGCTCGAGTGCTCTGATAGAACAGATACATAAATAAATGGAAGAATGTCTGGATGTAGGGCTATATATCTAAGTATCATACATAGATGAATGATTGTTTGGATAGACGGAGAGATACATAGGGAAGGATGTCTGTATAGATGGACAGATACATAGATCAATGGAAGAATGTCTTTATAGATGGACATATACATAGATAGATGGAAGTATGTCTGGATAGAAGAATATATACATAGACAGATGGAAAACTGTCAACGGAATACAAATATTAATATAACATGGCAATTGTCATTATTTATTGTTTTGTGAATGGGATTAAAGGAATTTTGGATCGTTGTACACAAATGCTGAACAACACGCATACAATTATGCAGATATTAGATTTTAAGCAGTTCGATCATTTATATTTCAAATGGCAGGATTACAGAGACTGAAGGAGGCCAAAAATACAATATATATAGTAAAAATCGAAAAAAGATTGTTCTTAATGAGTGCAGGACAGCGAAGTATGCGATTGTTGTCCATTTCCTCCCAATTATCTCAGAGTCTACAAAAAGTGTCAGGGGTGATATTAATTATCCACGTAGTTTCGACGAGATGTCTCGTCCATCAAGATCTGACCAATTTTGCTAATGACGAGATATCTCGTCATCAAGATATTGTCGATTTTTTTTTCATAACTACGAGATCAAAATCTGGCCAGTTTTCTTCTAATGACGAGATATCTCGTCCATCAAGGTCTGGTCAGTTTTGCTTATGGTGAGATACATCGTCGAAACGAGCACCAGGGGAGTAAATGCGATGCAAATATTTTGATAAGCAGTCGTAACCAATGGGAAGGCAGAAGTCAGCAATAGCTCTAAGTCTTGACACTTCAATGCAAAAATGTGGCCTAGGATATAATTTAGTATAATCTAATTCATATCCCAACAGTAAATTCAGAGCATATTAACCTTAAACTCAATTCTCATTTTGCATCCCCATTTGAATTGTTTTCTCTAATACTACAATACCTAAAGGACCTCCATCAACCCTCAATGGTGACCTTGGCCACTTCTATATCCAAAGTAAATCCTTGGTTACTTCTTTATATAGAAGAGGCAAAGGATACCGTTTGGTATCTTGGTATCATTTAGTTCATTTACTAACAGTAAAATCAAAGCATATCGACTCTAAACTCAATCCTCATTTGTATATCTATTTAAATGCTCTATCCAATGCTACAGAACCTTAAGTACCTCAATCAACCCTCAATGGTAAACTAAAATTCTATACATTGAAGTAGCCAAGTATAGAGTTTGATATCATAGAAATAGCAAAGTATATAGTCATTTACTAACAGTAAAATCAAAGCATATCGACTCCAAACTCGATCCTCGTTTTTACACCCACATTTCAAATGTTCACTCTCCAATGTTACAGAACCTTAAGTGCCTCAATCAACCCTCAATGATAATCTTGACCACTTCTATATCCAAACTATATCCTTGTCCACTTCTATATATAGAAATGGTAAAGTATACAGTTTGATATCTTGGTATCATTTAGTTCATTTCCCAACCAGTACAATCTAAGGATATCAACTCTAAACTCAATCCTCATTTTTACATCTCCATTTAAAATGCTCTCTTTAATACTACAGCACCTAACATACCTCTATCAATCATCAATGATAATCTTGACCACTTCTATATTCAAACTATATCCTTGGCAAGAGTAGCCAAGCACAGCGATTGGTATCATTTAGTTCATTTCTCTCCAAAGCAAAATTAAAGCATATCAACTCTAAGCTCGATCCTCATTTAAATTGCCCACAATGCCTTAAGAACTTCAACCAACCCTCAATAAGAGTTATTCACCAACACAAGCACGATGGAAATCCAATAATGGAATAAAACGTCTTAATCTAGAAATAAACTCATTGATCCATTCCATGCGAGAATTACCTCCTGTTTTCTTTTGTGCGACGTGTTACATAAGCACCACATATCGTTCCCTGAAGCACACCGTAAAAATAACGTCGCCTCCGAAAGAATGAATCGTCTAATGGCGATTTTTTTCCTCGCATTGCAAGCCAGCAAACGCTGCCTTTTGTTGCTGTTGTTCAATCGCCAGAAATTTCGTCAAAAGCTTTAATGACTAAGCCTCTTCACGAATAGAAATGTCTCGTCATGAGCGATTACGCCCTCGCCAGCGATCGATAGATCCTAGAAGCTATTTTAACATTGCCGTGTAAAAATAGGAATACGTGGTGGATGTTTTAAAGACTACAGCCAATCGGGGAGTAGGAAGATAATCTTATCATTGTAAAATTTCCTTTCGGGTATTCTTCGTCTTCAGAGCAATCAATTTGGGTTTTTATCCTTTTGCGCTATTAATGGATTTATTGGAACATGTGTTGAAAGGGCAAGGACAAAAATGTTGTGAAGGATATATTTATCTTTTGTTTTAGTATAAAAAAGTGACACTGCAAAAAGAGAGGTAACCTATAAGGCTTCGGTAGGTAGTTAGTTAATTAACGTCACACTGGAGCAACACAGTGGGTTATGGGAGACTGTCTGGGATCAATCTCGAAGGGAAAGATAAGGCTTCGTAGTTTCTGTATAAAACAAATACTTTTCGTTAATGAAATTGATTGGCGAATAATTTGAAAGTCGTACAGTTCTTATATAATAACATTCCGGAAACCCTGCAAATAGTTATTATTTTATTCCTTTGCAATATTAGTAGATTTCTTCCGGAATGTGTTGAAATGGTAAAGAAAAAATATTATTGTGGATAATTTATACTTTTTTCAGAATAAAAAAAGTGAGAGGTCGCTTATAAGGTTTCGCAATAATTGTACAGAACAGATTATTTTTCATTAATGATATTGATTAGCGAATAATTGAAGTCTTCAAGAGTACTTATATAATAACATTGCAGAAACTTAGTATTTAAATATTTTATTCATTCGCAATATTAGTGGATTTCTTCATAAATGTGTTGAAATGACAAGGCAAAAATATTGTGAGGGATATATTTATCACTCGTTCGTTTAAGGTTTTTTTAGAGTAGCACATCAGCAGCCGATCGAAAGATGATTTTAAAATAATTGTGCAGAAAATATACTTTCGTATATATGGTATTTATAGGGAAATGATTTGAAAGTCTTGCAGAGTTCTTAAATTAATCTATTGAGAAACCCAGCAATTGATTATTTTTTATATCTTTGCACTATTAGTGGATTTATTGTAACATGTGTTGAGAAAAGATTAAAAATTATATTAGGGATAATTTATACTTGTTTCATTGTTTAAAAAGAGTAGCACAACAGCAAGTGATCGAAAGTATAGCTTCGGAATAATTGTACAGACCATATACTTTTTTACATTAATGATATTTATAAGAGAAAAATTTGAGTCTTACAGAGTCCTTATGTAAAACTATTGAAGAACAAAGCAGACAAATCTCTTTTAATTCCTTTGCGTTATTAGTGGATTTATTGGAACATGAGTTGAGGAAAGAAAAATTTTTGAGAGATTATATTTGGGTGCTTTGTGTCAGCTTCTAAAAGCGTAACAGCACTGAAGTTGGCAATGACTTCAAAATAACCCTACAGGTGGATTTACTTTTGCATTAATGATATCAATTGTCGAATAGTTTGTAAGGCTTTCAGAGTTCTTCAATAAAACCATTGTGGAACCCAGGAATTAAATCTATTTTACTCTGGTTTCAATAGATTAAGCAACAAATAGGAATATCGGCATAGCTCACAAACTATTCAGCCGATCTGAACGAAATTTGGTCAAAATATTTATTGTATCTTACTCTACAGAAAACAAAAGTGATGTCAAGTACATTTGCCTGAGACATACAAAAAACAGAAGTCATAAATACACGCAAACAAATTAAATAGGAAAAACACCTAAATAAGGGGTTTGGCTTCCCTGAAGAAAAATAGATCACCAACAAATATATTCTATGCTCTTAAAGAGGTTGTCTATGTCTGTAGGCAACTAGTCCCGAGAGTATGATGACTAATCCATACTAAGAATAATCTCATTATTTCAAGGTAATGCTGTGAAAACTCGCATACGGGCGAACGACAGGATCCAGAACCTCATCTCTCTAGCGGTGAACATTCATGGCTTCCTCTATGGAATACATAAAGTGACTCCGCATATCTAAAGAGACGCTTCCCCAAACGAGTACACTGCCACTAACATACCTCCTTCTTTTGTACATGAGACGGTTGATATATCCACGTAAAAATGAGTCGAGAATCACCACATAAAGACATTTTTTAATCTTTCGGGAATATTACGGACCGACTTTGATATTTTCATTCCATGAACAAATTGAACGTGCTTTCCTGTGATTGGTAGTAAGGGGCACGTACTCTATCAGTCGTAGAGATGTATTTGCGTAACGTAGACGATGCTACTTGCCTTGTTGCTGCAGCCAGTTCAGATCGCACATGATTTGGGGTGCTGATCCTGTTCCTTCGCACATATAAGGACACATAGAGGTCTTTGGAGACCGTCGGTGCCCTCGGTCGAATCGTCGAGAAACTGATTCTTTTGCTTAAAAGGGCCACGGTAGACCAGTTGGCTACGTAGACTGTGCTACTAGCCTTCTTGTTGCTGCAGCCAGTACAGATCGCAGACTTTGGTGTACTGATCCTGTTCCTTCGCGCATATAAGGACACATAGATGTCTTTGGAGACCGTCGGTGCCCTCGGTCGAATCGTCGAGAAGCTGATTCTTTTGTTAAAAAGGGCCACGGTAGACCAGCTGGCTACGTAGACTATGCTACTAACCTTCTTGTTGCTGCAGCCAGTACAGATCGCACATACTTTGGCGTACTGATTCTGTTCCTCCGCACATATAAGGACACATACAGTTCTTTGGAGATCGTCGGTGCCCTCGGCTAAATAGTCGAGAATCTGATTCTGTTACTTAAAAGGACCACGGTAGGCCAGTTGGTAGAGACACGGATTAACAATCGGTGGGTTGCGCGTTCAACACGCGGTCCAACAAAAACCTTCGTGAACGGTGAACTTCAAATATGTCGTGGCATCAAATGTCCTCACGTTGGCGTGGTTTGGAAGTTTGGAAAGTGGGGTGCCAGTTCAGATATAGAACGTCTTCATCTGACCATGGTTCCAAATTACGAGGTGGATGCTTTCCTCAGATCTTTCCCTTCGGGATTGATCCCGAACCGTTGCCAACATCCCCTTTGTGTTTTTACAGTGCTTCGGTAATTCAGTGACCTACATACATCTATTAAGAAATGAACCGTTGTAACCCATTTGGGAGAGTCGCGAATTGGTAACCGGAGGGTTGCTAGTTTGAAACTCGATCCAACCAAAGACGTTGTGTACGTGAGGGTTAATGCACGTTAAATATGTCGTGGCTTCAAATGTCCTCGCGTTGGCATCGTGTGAAAGTTTGGAGAGTGGGGTTCCAGCTCAGGTATAACCTCGTCATCTGACCGTGGTTAAGAATTACGAGGTGTTGTCCTCGGTTCTTTGCCGTCGGGATTGATCCCGAACCTTCATCAGTAGCCCGTTGTGTTCCTTCAGTGCGTCGTAAATTCAACCTACCTACCTGTTGCATGAAAAAGGTTCTTCAGATCACCAATAATTTTGCATTCTATCTTACAACACTATCCAGACTCCTCCCACCTCGAATCTCCAATTTCAATTCTTCTGCCTTTAATTGCGTGAAATAACGATCTTCGTCCAAACGCACGTTTCATATTTCTGCCGTCTGGAGTCACGTTGACTAATTTACATACGATATGTGTAAACGGCATTGATTGGAAAACATGACTGGTTTCTTCACCAACTTTGGAGGCAATCGCATATTTCTTTCGAAGTTCCTTAATTTATGGAAACTGGTGTAAAATAAAAAACTTTTCTCAAGCTTTGGTAAGGACTGTACCTGACAGGTACAGTACGTACCGAAGGTAGGTAGGTTAATAGGTAGTTGAGTTACTGTTGCACGGACTGGATGTTCCGAGATCAATCCTGAGAGGAAAGATCCGATGACATCTCGTAATTTTGAACCACGGTCAGATGACGAGGTCAACACCTGAGCTGGCACCGTTACTCTGCAAGCTTCTCCACCACGCCAACGTGATGACATTTGAGACCACGACATATTTAACGTCCCCACGTACACGACGTTCTTTGGATGCAACGAGTTTCAAACTCGCAACCCTCTTCATACCCAAGAGTTAACTAGGCTATTTTACTGATGTTGCCAAAACGCCTGCATATGTATATAATAAAAAAGAAATCTATCACCTCTAATTAGATCTTTCTAGGTCCTCTTTTGAACGCTTTCCTATCGCTTTACCCCTTTTTATTCTAATCGATTCTCCCCCAATATTTCGATTAGCCTCGTCCTCAAGATCTCCCTTTTTTTGCACTGAACGTTCCCCTACATCTGAAAGCTACCAAATGAGAACACGAATCCCACTTTTAATGCATTTCCAGGGGCTGTTTTGGCAGATTTTCCCGGATCGCGATCGCTGATAATTATTCTCCGGAATGCCCGGACAGGGTGGGGAGATTGGGAGAGCAGGTTCCGATCGCCAAAAGTCAACAGGTCCCCGCAGAGTTCCGTCTTCCTCGGGAATAAGAGCCGGGGACCATGCCCATATTTAGAAAATTCTTGGAATGGAAACTGCATGGGACTTGTGTATGGTTTGATTCGTGTATCACTGTTATTTGTGCTTTGATTTGTGTCCTTCCGATTGGCAACATTCTGCCCTAATGTTTAAACAAGCCATGACGACGATAGTCAGACAGACTAGCATTAATGAATAGCTTAACAGGGCACGAGGGCTTTGTATCACCCATGCAACTTTGATTGGAGCAGTCTCGCATTTGTTTTATTTACAAATGCCAGGCGTTTGATGACTAAGCCATTAGACTTCTTGCTTCCCAACATATTTGAGCAATATCATTAAGTGCTCGTAACTAAATGTTCATTATTGATTGGTCCTCCAGAATTACTTAAAGTACAATTGGTTGAATTGGTAAGTACGATTCTAAATAAATGGACATTGAGGCAATCGTGGACTGTAAGAAGACAACGAAGCAACAGCTGAACTACGAGGAAAATTTGGAAATGAAGTTTGAGCCAGTACTGCACTTCCCTAGCTTCATTGTCCCACCTGGTTGTCTCGACCAGGTATATTGTCTCATTAGCAAAACTGACTAGATCTTGATGGGAGATATATCGGATGGAAGATCCAGATGACGATATATCTCGTCATTTGAAGAAAACTAAACAAGTCTTGATCTCGTCATCATAAAAAAATCAGCAATATTTATTGACGAGGAATCATTTCTGACATTACATAATTGGTCAGATTGTGATGGATGAGATATCTCGTCATAGACTTAAACATGTCCAATGAGGAGAGGCTTAAACACACATACACATGTCGAATTTATATACACTACTGACAAAGGTCACGTGACACCCATTCAAAATAAAATACCCAGCCATAAAGCAAGAGCTGTTACGCTGTGGTTTGAAGGTAATACCGTATCATTTTTGGATTGGTCAGCACAGAGCTCTGATCTGAATCCACCGAGCACCTACGAATTTGAGCCAGAATACGAAGTTTGGAACCAAGGCCTACTAAAAAGCAACAGTACATGTACAGAGTGGAAGCACAAACCTATCTCTGTGATCCAAAATATTGTCGGAAGCATGTCTAGAAGGTTCAATGCGTGTATTTGGGTCAAAGGTGAACCAACACCTTGAAATGTATGTCAATAAATGCCATGTTTTGTTTCTACTCCAGATATATCCATATATATATTTTTTCAAACTAAACTAAAAAAGAAGTTTGGCAGAATGAACTGTTATTAATGAGTTTGTCTTTGAAGGACATTAGTATATTTCTTCACTAAGAGATCCACTCTTCCATTTCCTTTCACAATAAGTTGGAACCCATTGTTTTATGTCCGTCGGAATCAGTCAAGGATCTGGACTAAGATGGACAATAATGATCTACAGTGTAAATTCAAATCATTCGTTCATTTGGAAATTATGTATGTATATACAGAGAAATTGTTGTTACATTGAAGAAGATGCTCTAGTGAAAACTCTCTCTCAAAAATCTAGTTTTCAGTTCCACCCATTGATCTTAAAAGCCCTAAGTCGGAATAGTTCATATCATATGACGTGTTGGTATCGTGAGAGCATCATGTATATTGATGGATATGGTGAAGGGTCAAATGTGAATAGATGTGAAATTTAAGAGTGTGGTACACATCGACTGGTCTCTGCTATTGAGCGATGGGATGTTTTTGATGCTGGGAAAGTTGTCATGACGGTTATACTGGCCCAGTATAACTTCGGATGGTTAAACTTCAGAGTTTTTCGAGCAGCCGCTCTTCACCGGTCACGCACTTTCAGCATTTCCCAGCTCTCTGTGCTTCCCCGAAAAATTCCAAATGTATTCCCTCTACAAGTTGCTCCACCCCAATAAAATCCAGCTTCATGCCAGTGCTCTGACGAAATGCCAGCAAGTCCACTCATCCCATAGACCTTGCGCCATAAAAACACAAAATCCAATCCACTCATCCCATATTCAAACATTGTGGCTGATCGACCCCTCAATCTCACCCTTTCAAAGTTAACTACTGTTTAAATTGACATTAGTTATTTTTAAAGTTAGCAGCTTTTAAAATTGATGGTTATTGGATATTTGAAGAATTTGAAACTTTGAACTTTTCGTTTGTCACATTTTTAGAAAATTTTATTTAGTAATTTAATTTATTCATTTTCAAGTAAAATTTGTAATTTAAAAGCTTTATCTTTGATGGGCGGGAATGGATAGGGCAGCTTTGTCTCGACGAGAAATGTCCTTAGCAAAATTGACCAAATATTGGACGAGATATATCTACCTTAGCAAAACGGACCAGATATACCTCGGACGATATACCTCGTCCTCCACAACATTGACTAGATCTTGTACGAGATATGTCGTCCTCCATAAAAGTGACCAAATCTTGGACAAGATATCTCGTCTTCAACAAAAGTGACCAGATCTACGAGATATCTCGTCCTCACTAAAAGGAACCAGATCCTTGACGAGATACCTCATCCTCCACAAAACTGACCAAATCGTGGACGAGATATCTCATTCTTAGCAAAATTGACCAGATTTTGGGCGAGATACCTCATCGAAACACTTGGAGGATTAATTGCATACCTAAATCAAGGTTCAATCGCATTTAGTTCAGAAGTATTGAAAACAAAGGTATACTTGCGGAGTAGAGGACAGAAATGGCGGTTCCTTTGGGCATGCTGTCACGAACTGTCATTGATCCACTGAGGACGCCATTTAATATTGTCCTTAACCGTCATGCGCTATCAAACTTTACTAGTGCCACCTTCCCCCGATAACCTGGAGTCATTGCGAATTAACACAAGGATGGCCGCAAATTGCCTTGTACCTAGAAAGGGATTAGTGTTGGCCCCACGTTTTTATAGATCGCTGGATAAAATTAGGCAGATTATATTAAGTAACACATGATATATTATATCACAAATTGAAAATTCATATCGCACTGATAACATGTTTCCCTACTGTAGGCGACGCAGGTTCGATTCCTCCATTGGTACATTTCTCTATTCAGTGTCAACAAAACTTTTCTTGTGTGTGTATGTCCATTACTTGATATTGTCTATCCTGTGTTTATAACCAAGAACGGCCCTTATGTCATAAATTCCAAACAACCATATGTTCCTATTCAATGCGACTCGTGAGTAAGACGTCAGACATTCTAAACGATTAGAAAAAGAATCCCTAGTCGACTGACTGACTGCAACCAAAACACAGTGTTCACTTCCTGTGCTGGCCTTGGACCCATCATCTAAATTGTTACAGGGGCCAATCCTCCAAGTTAGTACAGAGGTCATCTAACATGGTACTGGGGCCCATCATCTAACTTGGTACTGAATACCATCATCTAACTTGGTACTGTAACCAGTCCTTTAACTTGGCACTGGGGCTAGTCTTATAATTGATATTGGAACCTATCAAAATGGTACGGAGGGTCATGAAACGTGATACTTGAGTCCGTCATCTAATTTCATATAGGGCCCATTACCCAAATTGGTAGTGGGGCCTGCCATCTATCTCTATTCTGGGGCCTGTCATCTAACTTGGTACTTGGGTCCCTCATTTAATTTACTACAGGACTTGTTATCCAAATTGGTGTTGGGGCTCGCCATTTAACTTAGCACATGGGTACCTTGTCTAATTTGGTACAGGATCCACTATCCAAATTAGTACAGGGATCCGTCATCCAAATTGGTGCTGGGACTCGTCATTTAACTTGGGCCTGTATAGGAGCCTATCAAAATGATACTGGGCCCCGTCATATCAAATGGTACTGGGCTCATGAAATTCTTGACTTGACTTGAACACACTTGACACTTGAGTCCGTCACCTAATTTCATACCGGGCCCATTACCCAAATCAGTAGTGGGGCCCGCCATCTAACTCTGTTCTGGGGCCTGTCATCTAACTTGGTACTTGGGTACCTCGTCTAATTTGGTACAGGGTCCATTACCCAAATTTGTACAGGGACCCGTCATCTAAATGGGCAATGGGGACCATAACCTAAATCGTAACTGAAGCCATGTAACTTACTACTGGAACCTGTAAACTAAGTTGATACTTGTTCTAGGATCTGTCACGAATTGGGTGCTGAGGCCCATCATCTCACTTGATACGGGAGCCTTTCACCTAAATTGAAATTAAAGTCCATCATCTAAATTGGATTGGATCAACATCTAAACTAGTACTGGGGTCCATCATCTAAATTAATACTGGTGACCCTAATGTAAATTGATACTTGGTCATCTAAATTGCGATTGTGAAAAATTTATGTGAATCTTTGTAAAAATATACTCCTTAGTAATAAAAATTCCATCTTTTATAGAAAACTTTATTTATGTAATTCTCCTTATGTAAGAATAAGATAAAAGATTATATAAGATTCCCCTAAGAATAAGATAAAATAATGGAGCTTTTTCGAGGGAAGTTTCCATTGTTTATTCCACCCGCGGCTAAATGCAACATTGTCTCCTTTCTTAAAATACAATACCGTAAACCCACACTCGGTATATAAGAAATTCTCATACATTTTCTCGCAAAAACAGGGCTCGCGAGTTATAACTTTGAAAATCCCATAAAGCGAGTTTTTAATCTTCCAGATCGCTGTGTTCTAGAAAATTACTTTCCTTTTAAAGTTTCTTCCCTTTAACCTCTCGAATTACTTTCTGCTTAAACGTGAAGGAATTAATTAACTTGACTTAGAACTTTCGAAATTCCTTCAATTACCCAAGAATTTTCTTGCGCAATTATTTCATACTCAATCAAATAAATTTAAATAACCGAAAATTCAGGGAATCATGCAGATTATTGGAAAACCTAAATTAATTCAAATGAAGTTCTAAACTAGTCATTTTATATTTGGATCTCATTATAAAAGCAGGGAGAGAACCAATTTCGAAATTTGTTTATTGTACCATTCAGACTTTTCATGTTTTTACAAGACAGATGAAGTCTGCGTTTTGGTCTTTGAGATTTTCGCTTTATTGTGTTTCGCTAAGTCAATTTTACAGCATCTTGTTGAATGCCTTGACTACTCAAAACGTTTTCTAATTAATTGTAATGTTCTGATTATTTCTAATAGTGTGTTTGAAGCTTACTTTCTCATATAAGATAGTGATAAAATATATTTATCCGTTGAATACATGAAACAAATATGTATATTTAATTATCCAGTTTCGGCATTTATATGAGTAGTAGAGTCCTCACATAAGGAGTGTCTTTTATGGCTTAGAACAGAAACTCATGTACAGCTATTTAAAGAACTGCAATATTTTTAAATCAAAAGATAAAAATTCTAAGCATTTTGATAGTATTTTATATATATTAAACAGATTATAATCTGTTTATGTATTTCTCATCATGAAAACAAGCTTTAGAAAAAATGTCAATTAATGAGTTTCTGCTTTTCTGCTCAAAGCCAAAGATATAATTTTAACAGGACTCAAGTTCTAAGGAAAGGGACCGGAAAATCAGAAAACTTTTAATTTCTAATGCGTGATACGTTTTCTAGATTCAAAAAGTTACAAATATTTTCGTTGTTTCAATAATAAAGGTGTACAACAACAATATGAAGGAAATGAAGTGAACGTTTCACACACACTTTTGTGAAAGGCTGAATACAGTTAAATTGTTCGCCTCACCATTTCGATTTTTTTAAAATTTAGTATATAAAGGGGTGCTTCGGGGCTCTGTTCGCATTAAAATTTTCACTTCATCATAGACGCTGTACCTGCTATAACAAGTTATAAAATAGTTATAAGGAGATATACACAAGAGATACTATTCTAAGTTGGAGAGCTCTAGGACTGTCGATTATTTCTATCCTGCAAACAGCTGACTCGATCCAACCAAAGACTATCGTGTACGTGTCTTTAAAGGTGTTGACTCGTCATCTGACCATGGTTCAACATTACGAGGTATTGTCCTCCGATCTTTCCCTTTGATATTGATTCCAGACCGTCGCCAATGACCCATTGTGTTGCTCCAGTGCTGCGTTAATTCAACTACCTACCTACTGCAATATTTAAATTCAATAATTAAATAAAATTGTACTAGTAGTTGTCAGGCAGGTAGTCGAACTTACGTCGCACTGGAACCACAGGTCATTAGGCCATTGGCGACGGACCGGAATCAATCCCGTATGGAAAACCTCGAGGACAACACCTCGTTATTTTGTCAGATGTCGAAACCTCAGTAAAAAATACCGCCAAATTAATTTCGTACACCTCTACTATAGAAATTTAGTTTGGCATTCATGATTAAAAATAATGATTGAATGATGATGACTAATTTTGAACCACCATCAGATGACGAGGCCAACATCTGAACTGGCACCCCACTCTCCAAACATCCACGCCACCGTGAGGACATTCGAGTCCATAACAGACATATTCACCAAGCCTCACGTACACAATGGTCTCTACACAACGAATATGCTACTCTACAAACCATTTTTGTGAATAATTGTTCAGTATACAAATGAAAACACTTATCTATATTTCTTCTCTTCTTTCTTATCCCAGTGTAAAAAACATGAGTCATTGAGTCTGCAAAAAAGTTTTTGGGCAATGGCAAATGGCATGGTGGGCAGAAAATGGTTTGGGAAATGGCTTAAAAATTTCTTCGTGTATTGCTCCAATGCAATTCAGGATGTGCGCGGTAGAGGCTGGTAATAAGCCGCACTTTATACAGGTGGGAAAGGATTTCAGGCCATCAATGAATGTCATCTTTTTCAAATGGCCAGATCGAAGCGTGGCAAGCAAAGAGAAAGTTTTCAGGGGGGAAATTTAACGCAAGCAGCTCTCCTCCTGGTGTTCCACTGAAATATCAGTGATGAAAGGGTACTGGATATAATCTGCACAATTTCTTTTCTATATTTTTTTGTCTATCTTGTCTATATTTTGAATCATGGAATTGTGGCTTTAAAATGTCTTCTTCACTTTGGATAGAATTATATTTTGCACCACATCATGTATCAATGAATTGCTTTTTGACGTGAATAAGTCTTTAAAATTGGAACAGTATTGGGGAGGCATTTATAAAATATCTAGCGTTACAACAAAAGCACGGCAATTGTTTTGACGCGCGCGCGTAAATACGTCTTTAAAATCATAGCAGTACTGGGGCAAGTATGAAAAATCTAACGTTACAAAAAAGTATTACAAATGTTTTGCCGCGTGTACGCCTTAAAAATAGGAATAGTACTAGGGCATGCATGGAAAATCAAACGTTATAAATATGCATTACAACTGTTTTTTCTTGTGATTTCAGAACTAGAAGAAACATCTAGAAGATAAATATTGCATCGTGTAGACTTTGCTTACCTCACATGACTTTTAGACCGAGTGCGCATGTGCATTGAGCTTGGGAAAGGGGTCCGCAATACATTGAAATTCTACGGTGCCGGGCACGCATTGGGGCATTGTAACTTTGAATTGTGTAGAGTGAGGACTGCATAAGTTATATCATTCGAAAGCTACCAAACTACGCTACAATTAATATTTTAGAACAACAATTAATATCAAACTACATTTTAATTGTTCAAACTGTAAATTAATTGTTAAATTGCACAATAAACAATCGTTCAAACTTCCTATTTCTGCTTCTTTCATTCCATAATCCAACATCAGGCCCGAGTATTCACGTCAAATCCACGGTTTGTGTCCTCTGCACAATTTTTTTCGCTTTACTTTAGGTTTAATTACTGCGAAATAATGTTTGTAGGGATTGCAATGTTCTTAATATGCCTCAAATTAAAATGCAGTTTTTCATTTGCCATCGAGAAACTCAAATAAAAACTAATCAAAAGGTCAAACTTTTTAATTTGGTGTTATAAGCTTTATTAATCTTAATTAAACGTCAAAAATTGGAAAATTCCTTTTGGATTTGTTTGTATTAGGTTAAAATTGTTTGAAAGATTTTCTTTTCCAATTATTCCAGAGTCTATCTTTGTGTTTAAAGATTAATGCAACTTTAAAATACAGTCTATGTTGGCAAAGAAAAGGCATAACAGTTTTATGAAGAAAATTTTAATCAGAAACCAATCATTGTTATGTACTTAAGTCTCATGGTATATTGAGTATACTTAAGAACTAAGTTTAACTATTTTTTGTACTTTTGTTTTAAGTCGAATAAATTCCAAGGGTGCATATAAAACTTCTTAGGATCGCACACATGATTTTTGTTTAAAAGGATAATAAAAGGCAATGACTTATTGATTAAGTCCCATGACTCTAATTTATATTAGAGATATTTTCCGTGCATTCAAAACACCAAACGGAAGACAAGGATTTTACTTCTTGTCATCCATGATATGTAGGGTTACCTTAAAATGTATTTTATCGCAGTTGGCAACTTTCGGCGTATAATCTAATTACAGTTGTCTTATTAACCTATCACATAACAATTCGGAATTCATTCTTTAAAAATTTTAAGAAGTACTGCAATTTTATTCGAAAAACAAGCCAATAAACGGCTTCTTATGACAGGTTTTGAAATCAACGGTGTTGTCATCTTCTGCTGTCCAAATGTTCTCGCTTGATACATATTACGGTTACCTTAAAATGTAGTTTATCGACATTTTGGCAACGTTTGGTTTTTTGTTCTCCTAATTACCGAATCAAACTCAAAATCCTAATCTGGTAGACGAGGTTTTGTCGATTATTGTTCTAAAACAACTTGAGTTCTAAATTTTCAAAAATAATTAGGGTTTATTCAAATGTTTTCAAACGAAACTTAATTACATTTAAGCATCCTTTAACCCTCTCTAGTTCGAAATATGGCTTTTCGTCAAACGTGGAAGAGTTAAATAAGGCCTAACAACAGGTTCCCACTCTTCAAAGTAAAGACAAATTAGGGTCTTTTCAAGACTATTTTTTTAATTTTTAAATCCACATTTTAACAAATCGGTGTTTTCATGAATTTGAATTCAGCAAACAGAATTTTTTTAAATCTGATGAGAAAGTTTTACACACAGCTGGTAAGAAAGTTTTATGTTTTCTGCAATATTTCAACGAATCAGTGTCGTATTAACCTATTAGAGGGATTTTCTGTGTAAGGACACCAGAATGTTAGTGAAGATTTTAATTCTGCTGTCAAATGCTCTCATATGATGTACACTCATGTCCAAAAGTTAAGCATAATTCGTAAAATGCGAAAACATTGGAGTAAATAAGGATACAATGGTTCAAAATCACATGCGGAGAGTCGTGGTACGAAGGTAAAACATTATGCATATGCAAAGCCATTCAGTCGACGTCGACAGGCCCAAAGCACCGACGTACGTTGGAACGAGTATAAAACGGCCTCAAACAGCATGCCCAGTTTAGACCAAAATTTCGCAATTGTTGTACGGAGCGTTGTTAACAATCAATAAGGACGAAAGATGTCACAAAGATGCCAAATGGACATGTTTGTGAAGGGACGAATTATTGGAATGCTGGAATCCGGGCGATCCCAAACCGAAGCGTATCGAATTCTGAATGTGCCTCAGTGTGTGATCTATAGACTATGGCAGAGATTTCAAACCTCTGGAGATGTTATCCGATGACCAGTACCAGGACAGCCAAGGGTAACAACCGCTCGGCAAGACCGATATTTGGCGATAACTACGCGATGTCAGAGGAACCATCCTGTCAGACAACTGGGTTCAGCCCATGACAGCCACCACAGGAGTAATAGTTTTGGCACAAACTGTTTACAGGAGACTCAGACACGTTGGTCTCTATGCCAGACGACGAGCAGTTTGCATACCCCTGACGTCTGCACAGAAACGCGCGCGTTTACAGTGGAGTTTAGAACATCGGCAGTGGAGTCGACAAGAGTGGGCAATGTCACGTTCAGTGACGAGTTCAGATTTAGTCTGCAAACTGATTCTCGTCGTACCACGATATGGAGAGAACGTGGAAAGCATTCTCACCTGGGAAACATCACGGAAAGACATCGTTTTCCTTCGGGGGAGTCATGGTCTGGGCAGGCATCGTGCTGCACGGACGCACAGACCTCCGCATTTTTGACACGGGGTCTGTTACCGGTCAAAGATACAGAGACGAAGTCCTTGAGCCTACCGTTCGCCTGTTTTGAAGTGCTGTGGGTCCTGGTTTCATATTCATGGATGATAACGCACCTCCTCCCCGTGCAGCCCTGGTCGACGCCTTCCTTCAAAGTGAAGATATCCACCGCATGCAATGTCCAGCCAACTCTTCTGAATGAATTTTGTAGAGCATGTGTGGGATATGCTCGGGTGAGATATTGCAGCCCTTTGCCACCCACCAAGATCTGTTCCGGAATTGAAAACTGCTCTCCGTGAGGCTTGGAACTCTTTGAGCCCACAATTCATCGAAAGTATGGGAAATCGTTGTGCAGCATGCGTGTTTACCAGAGGTTCCCACACACCTTATTAAACTTCAGCATCACACTGTTTTAATCATTCGGTTTCACTACAGTCTACACTCGTATAATGAATCTTTTTCTTTCAAGTCTTTTCTTTGGATAATCAAAGTCATTATTATCCTTGTTTTGCATTGTTTTCTTTTTCTATAACCCTCACTATAACTTCACTTCTATAACTTCTTACACCCGCATACCGAGTTTCCTTCCATTCAGATGCAGATTTTATGAAATATTCACATAAACAACAATTATGCTTAAATTTTCGACATGAGTTTATATAGGGGTTACCTTAAAATTTAGTTTATCTCCGTTCTGGTAATGTTTGGAGTTTAATCAATTGGTGTTGTCTAATCAACTATCATATCAATTAGCAATTTATTCTTCGGAATTTTTATAGATAGACAGATAGTTGAATTAGTGCCGTACTGGAGCAACCCAATGGGCTATTAGAACGGACAGGCATCACTTCCGATGGGAGAGATCTAAGGACGATACTTTGCAATTTTGAACAACGGTCAGGTGACGAGGTCAACACCTGATATGGCATCTCACTCTTAAAATTCCACAATACGTGAACGTGAGGATATTTGGTGCGACAACGGAATTAATGTGCAGCAGTCCCCACGTACACAACGGTCTTTCATTAGATCAAGTCTCGAACTCGTAGCCCCTCGGTTTCTAATTCGCTACTCTACTACCTGGGCTACTACAGCTCGTTTGATAAGTTTGGAAAATGTCTATGAGGTGGAGACACAATTAATTTGGTGTCGCGACCGGCAGGTGTCACTCTTCAAACTTGCTCAAGCCGAATTTCAGTCAGATGCGACACTTTGTTTGCGTTCTGCAGACGTTTGAAGCGAGTATTGTATCAGCTGCCACGAAAAGGAGATAAAACGATTTCTGTGCAGTTATAAAACAATTTTATTTAGAGAAATGGATGCCTACCCTATTCTCCAGACTTGACTCCATGTGATTTTGATACGGTGTGAAGAAATTCCAATCGAATACAGATGACATTGTTGATGGAAATACGTACGTTACAGCCTTTAAAAAAGATACATTTCCGACATAATGAAAAAACTAAACCAAGTGTGCAAATGCGCTATTGATGAGATACTGAAGATAGGCAGTTAGCATTTTTTATAGCCTAGCACTATACCATAGGAAACAAAACCGCCTCCTTTCAGCAGTTTTTGTTTGATGTCGTATATTTCGCAGAAGCACTTACGTGACTTGGCTGCTAAAAACTCGCTAAAGGTAATGGAAAATCCTTCTGAATTTTTTCATTGAGATTCATTATCTTTATTTTGGCGTGGTGTGGAAGTTGGGAGAGTTGGGTTCCAGCTCAGGTGTTGACGTCATCTGACCGTGGTTCAAAATTCAGAGACGTCGTCCTCGGGTCTTGTCCCCGGACGTCACCGAAAGCTCTTTATGTTCCAATGCGACGTTGAATCAAATACTTATCTACCGTCCTTCCATCTTTATGTTCATTTAATCTATCTAATGTGGATTTAAGATACCTTTATTGGAAACAGCATAATTTTATTTGAACTTAATTCAGTCAAAATATATATGAAGAGAAAGTTTTTCGGTAGAGCTAAAGACAGAAAACTCTAGTGTATTGGCAACCAAGTACAAATTAAAAGACTTTTAATACAACGACTAATAACGATTTAAAAACATAGAAAAGATCGTCAATGGCCATTTCTATGGAGCACCGACTTTCATAATCATCAGGACAGAAGTAAGTCATACGAAGAAACGCGAGTTTAAATATGCTATTCTAATAGGGCGAGTTGAAATATGGTGTTTGGCTAAAAAGTTACCTTGCAGTGGATTCTAAGTCACTGTGGCTTATATGGCAATGAGCAGGCTGACCGATTGGCTAATGCTGGAGCACAGTTGTCCATCCTAAATCCCTTTATTCGCTATAACATCAAGGGTGTCGTCTATAAATATTAATTGATTCTCAATCTACAAAGAGATATCTACAAGTTAGTCAACGTCGCACTGGAGCAGAACTATGGACTAGTGGCGACGGTCCGGGATCAATCCCGAAAGGAAAGATCCAAGACAACGCATCGTAATTTTGAACCACAGTTAGATGACGAGAACACCTGACCTGGCACCCCATTCTCCAAACTGCCACACCACGCCAACGTGAGGACATTTGAGACCACGATAGATTTAAAGTGAACCAGCCGCCATGTACACGACGGTCTTTGTCTGAACTTATTTCGAACTCGCAACCCTCTCGTTGCTAATCCGCTATTCTTTCAACCGCCACCCTGACTAAACATTGACTTGAAGCACTGAAGGTCATGCACGCATTATTCCAACATGCAAAAACCAGCATCTTTCCCTGTATGACTTCTAACCACTTTTCAATGTGATGACCAAATGGTTCTAAGGGTTCTATCAACCAAAAGATGTGCAAAATCTTAGACCTTAAACGTCACGAGATTTCCGAGAAGTATAGAACTGTCTTTTCCCGCAGCACATGCGACTTAACAAACGTATCGATTGGTTGATATAATCCCAGAAAAGATTGTATTGGTCGGAAAGGTCAAAACTGGTTTGAAGTCAGGTACGCGATATTTCGGGTTGCAGAACGGATATTTTCACGTGAAGAGGATTAAATATACCCACATTAAGCAATCAATATCTGCCTCTTGATCAGCTGTTGTGTGGATACGATCTGTGTGTTTCATCTAATATTAACATACTATTATTATCATGTATCCAATAGTACAATGTATCTAATACTAATCCATGATTAAGTACTTAAATTTTCAAATTGCAATAACTATTCAAGGGATTAGCCAAGTGGTAATATTCTATTTATAGATTATGAATGAGTTATGACTTTAGCAGCTGCCTGATGCAGTACCAGTCATCCAGAATTTTTGTTTTCATAAGTATCAATCACACCCTTTTAATACTAATTCTGTCAGACTCCATTCCGTTCCCTGGTGAATTTCTCTCTACTTAGTGTCAGTAAAATTTTTCTTGTGTATATGTCAATTTTCTAGACGTTAAATTTTCCAAATATGATCCTTACGCCATAAAACCCTAACCTCCCTCACGACATAGAATCCCAACCTCCCTTACGCCATAAAACCCCAACCCAAAACAGCGAACCTTTTTTTAAGTACTATGAAAGCAATATAATAAGTATAACTTATTAAAATTATTGATGGGTCACCGTGGCTCATTGAGTTTGCAGGTTCGATTCCTCCCTAGGTGAATTTCTGGGCTACTGTGGCTAAAAACTTTCCTTATACAGGGGTATATGAGTATACAGGGTGATTCTACGGTCATGGGACAAACTTCAGGGGGTGATAGAACGCAACGAAACAAACACTTTTCCCCATGGAATGTATGGTGGCAAGAACAGCGGTTGGCCGCTAGAGAGCGCAGTCAAACGCTTGTATAAAAGCGTTACGTCGGCGATGCGAGGCCTGCATCAGGTGTGGTGATCGACATTTTGAACAGCTTCTGTAATTGTGCATTTGCGTTGTACTTGCAGACTGATGTTTGTACATGTCATTTCATTTCCACGTGAAAATTTTCTCGCGTTTTGTACATGTCATTTCTTTCTTACCCGTTGTTCCTTGTACTTATCTTTAATTTATGCAAATCTAATTGCATTATTTAGTTTCGTCAAGCAGTTATTGATGTTTACTTGACATTAAAGCATTGTTTCTATATTTCATGCCTCTTCTTTCCAACTTGCGTCGGACCGGGTGTTTGTGCCGAAATGGAAAGCGCCCTCTAGCGACCATACATTATATGGTGAAAAGTGTTTGTTTCGTTGTGTTCTATCACCCCTGAAGTTTGTAGCATTAGCATAGACTCACCAAATAGACATTCTATGGGCTTTTATACAAGCACTTGACTGCGCTCTCTAGCGGCCAACAGCTGCACCTGCGAACATACATTCTATGGGGAAAAATGTTTGTTTCGTTGTGTTCTATCACCCCCTGAAGTTTGTCCCATGACCGTAGAATCACCCTGTATACATTTATCATAATTTTTTTTTAAATTTTATATTGCAATGTTTGACACAATTTGTCCAATTCTGGTCTTACGTCAAAAAATCAACCTAATATTAGTTTCAAATAGATCCCCGCTAAATTCAGATTAGAATAGCCTCTTTTGTGGGATTATAACAGTTGCTGACAGTTTGATTGACGCTATTTTCTATTCGATAATAGAATTTAAAAGCATGAACGAACTTAAAATAGTCTTCAAGTCTGGAAAGAAGTAACTGTTTTCCCATGAATTCTTTCTTCGTATCGTCTAAAATTGGCATGGCGCAGTGGGGAAAACAGAAAAAGTCAGTTTTTGCAGCAAGTTATAGCCTTATCACCTGAAGCGTTTTCAATTCCTTTCGACGTTTGAAAAATTGGTCTATTGATTTAAAAAGGGGAGATAAGAACAACTTTTTGTTTTCAAAAATAACAGACGGGCAGATAACAGATTGAAAAATCTAGTAGGCATGATTCTTTCTAAAATGTGTTGCAGTTTTAGAAAATATATGCTTTTGAAACATGTATTGCAATGATAAATTGCCTGGTTTTAGATACGATTTGAGGTTTTTATATTGTCAAAATTCAGTTTTTTCAAATACCTTATTTCTGCTTCAAAAAGCCTTTCGTGATAGTTTGGAGAGTTCTTATGGAACTATTAGTTGTGTTTTCATAGGTTCCACGATTGCCCAGTTGATAGAGTCGCTGATTAGCCACCCACCGGAGGATTCAACCAAAGACCGTGGGAACTGGTGCATGTTAAATATGTTGTGTGGCCTCAAATATTCTCACGTTGACGTGGTGTGGAAGTTTGGAGAGTGGGGTGCGAATTCGGTGTGGACCTCATCATCTGACCATGTTTAAAATTATGAGATGTTGTCATCGGATCTTTCCTTCGGAGATAATGCCGGAAAGACACCAATAGTCCATTGTGTTGCACCAGTGTGACGTAAATTTCAGCTACCTACCTTAGACTAGCAGGCATGCGTACAATTGAAAAGTAGAGTTTATTTGTATTCAACTATGCATCTATGAAAGGGACTTTCATAGTAAAGAAACAAACTATATGGTCTGGGGTGATTTCACTACCGTTTTCCAAAGGCTCTTTCAAAATACTTATCGGAATTACCTTAAAATATAGTTCATAGCCGTTTAGCGTTTACTGTATCTAGCATTAACCAGTCAACTATCGTACATCAATTCGGTATGTATGTAGGTATTTTTTAATTAACGTAGCACTGAAGCAACACAATGGGATATTGGCGACGGTCTGGGATGAAACCCGGAGAGATGGATTCGAGGACAACACCTCGTAATTTTGAATCACGGTCAGATGACGAGGTCTCACCTCAGCTGGCACCCTACTCTGCACACTTCCACACCACGTCAATGGGAGTACATCAATTCGGAATTCGTTTTGATGACGTGCTGAAATCGTACTTGACAAACAAGCCGTGAGCCACAATGTAATAGCAGTAGAGGTTCATAATCTAATCGTGGTAGCATGATTGAGATGTGAGTTGTTTGTTATGCTCTTTATTGGAAATAAAAATTAACGCTAATAAGAGTGCATTTGAAAAGTGCAAACAAATTGCCGTTTTATATTTTCGACTAATTTAATTCCATTTGGATGTATAAAATGCTTATATCATTGTGAATGGATTTCAATATGGTATGAAATCTGAGTAATGAATCAATAGATATTAGCAATTTAGAAACTTCAGCGCAGATTCTATGCACAGCTCTGTTTGGATTGGATTGGACGCCGTTAGGAGGATACTGTTTCACCTGTGCTGCTTTCAGCTATATAGAGGAGTTTCGAGGATTAGAGAGAGTCGAGCAATCCACTATTCACATAAAACATTCAAGGTAGTCTACATTAAAAACAAAAGGTGAAGGGCAAAATATGTAAGGACCAAAATACAATATGACGTAAGAAAAGGATTAGAAAAAATTTTTAATTTACAGAGAACGAAATGATAATAATATAATCCATATACAATAAACGGTAACAATACACATTGAACAAGGATACGTATTCAGAACAAAAAATTCTAAAAGCAAAACTTCTAAAAAGACAACTATAAAATACAGATATACTAATTTCGTAAGTTAGGCTATTTCGAAAACTTTCGACTTCTCAGTTCTCACAGATATAATCAATGTTTGAGCTGTGAAATTTCATCACATTTTAAGGATTTTGTGGTGGCAGTTAGTTTTTCATATTTGGGGGACAAAGTTCTGACATTAAAATGAATAAATATAGTTTTATTCCGAATTGTAAGTTTTACGGGAAATGGCCATGCATTTTATTTTTTGCCATGTATATGATTTGAAATAAGAGTTAACACCAGTAAGCTCGAAATGCTGTTTATATTTTTGATTAATTTTACTTCATTTGGAGACATTATATGTGTATATAGATGCTAATATTTACTACAAATGGATTTAAATTAGGTATAAAATGCGAATAATGAGACGCATCAATAAATATAAGCAATTAACGCTAAATTTACTGACCTTTTGCAAATACCTATTTTTAACAAAATGGGTTAAATGACCCATTGTCCATTTGGATGCAGATAACAGTAAAACCAATGCTTAAAAAAGTAACAAAATTATATTTGAATAATAGTTTACTAATTATAAACAAAATAACACAAATTCAGTAATCATAAATAAGATATTATGTTGAATTTTTATTCAGTAACAGCATTTTTTGTGTCCATAATTAATAGCCATGAATAAATGATTTCATAAAATCTCGATTCACTTGTCGAGTAATCGCTGCGGTGATCTACACAAATCTGCTGCAATTGCATTATTTTTTAAGTTGAGAATGTGCTACCTCATGAAGTTGACAACTGTACACTGCAATGCTTTTGAATGGAACTCATTATTTGTGCGTTTCTTATCTCGAATTGATACTGTTACTTGAGTTCAGAAGGAAGGATTAGAAGCTGAGATGTTCTGTTATGGTTAGGTATGGTAGGTAGGTATTTTAATTAACGTCACAGTGGAGAAATACAACGGGCTATTGGCGACGGTCCAGGATCAACCCCCGGGGGGAATGAACCGAGGACAACACCAGGTAACTTTAAATCAGGATCAGATGAAGAGGTCAGACCTGAGCTGGCACCCCACTCTCCAAACGTAAGGAGAGGTGAAGAGGAATATATACTACTAAATTAATATTATAAACATATCAGGAAAAGTCAAAATCATTTGTGGAAAAGCGATAGAAATTAAAAAATAATTTTCAGACAAAATTTTAAAAGGGTCATTTAACCAACAAATAGATTTAGCATTAAGAAACGTATGTGCAGTTGCGGTGCACGATCTAGTAATGTGCTTGAAAAAATGATTACAATAATTTCACGCAAATGATTCTAAGCCACAACTGTGGTCGAGCACAGATCATACGAAAACACCGATAATTGAAATATGAGCGACATCTAGTGAACCGTTTAAGTACTAAATGACAGGGCATAGATTGCATGATATTGCTATGGTATAGGAACGAACTTAGCCATGATTTTTCAATTGTTAACTGTCAGTATGAATTTACCTACTGCACTTATTCTGTAGCAAAACATTCTCTCAACTATACGATTATTAAAGGAACTATTTGATTTATTAAAGCAAACATTCGATGGACTAGTTGTGCGCTTCAAAACGCATTTTTGATACGAAGTTTAATTAAAAGTATACATATGAACTATATATCACGGTTCCGAAAGTACAATGATCAGATATAAAATATGGGTATTTTGTGCAAAATGCTTCACTTATCTTTGACATCATTCATCCTTCCGATTCAACCTTAGAACTGTAGTACCACTCAGTTCAATTGGGTCATCACTCAAATTTCAACTGTTTCTCATCACCTTCTAGAAGAAAAATGATGCTAGTGTTAGTTGTACTTTGATGCAAGAGGTTATCTGTCCGTTTCATGATGAAAAAACTTAACAAATATGTAAAAAGAATAAAACAGCTGGTAATCAAAAATACAACACCATGAAGGACAAGAGATATCAAAGCCATTGTCGCGAATGCAAGACTGCTATTGTTTCTGCCGACTGGTCGCGCATGCGCACGGAGAAGAAAACAGCTAGAACAATTCTTACTTTTTTCAGAACGCTCGTATTAAGCTGGAGAGAAAGCGTTGTTCTTTTTCTGTAAATATAATGCAAATATATATCATCGCAATTAAAAATTAGCGAAATTTATGGGATGTGTTTTCATTTTGGTTGAGCTTCATTGTGTAAATGAATATATATAAGTTTCAGCGAAAGAAGAATGAATTAGAAGCATGGATAAAACAAAGGCATCATAGAATTCGATCTTTTCAAGCCCAAGAATTCGATTCAGCCCAAGAAAAGGGATTAAAGATTCAAGAAAAAGGGTGAGTAAACGTCTCACATCTTTTATTATATTTTAATCTCTTTGAAGCAATAGCCATATTTATCTTACAAGGCACGAGGGTGAAATGGTTGAAATTACAGCTCTGTTTGACTTTCAGAACTCGGAGAAATAAGAATTTTGTGTAGCTGTCATGGGCAGCAATAACTGCTGTTACACCTCTCGGTATTGATATAAAGAGGCTTTGTTTGGATGTGAATTTGAAGTCTGTCAGTCCATTTGTATGCCTTTCTTAAATCAAACTCTGTCCATTTCCTGATCTAAATGACAAAATGAATAAAAATGTCAACAAATATGTGTGTAGCAAACATAATACAAGTAAATGGAAAAAAATGTTTTTATAGTTAGTTTTGTGTTTTGAATATCTCATTCGTTTTGTTAGTAAGACCACCACAAATGCAAATTTGTGAGTGAATATTCAAAATACGTTGTATGAGTGATATTATTTAAAAGTAACATAAATATGCTTTTATTAGACCCGCTTTCATTACCATCAAAGTTTGTCATATGTTGTGATTGATATTAATCATGAACGGTGTTCTTAGTTTCCGTTTTCCTGAACAAATCGATGAAATCCAATTGCGTCATTGTTCTTCTGGATAACGATATAACATAAAAAAGTATTTAATAACAATTTATGATCTTTCTACAAGTAGCATTAGTAAAAGAAATCATTTGAAAATCTTTATCTTTGAAGCTATGAGAAAAAAACAGACATTTTGGACCAAAGTGTGAAATTATTGTTTATATATTTTTATTAGTAATCATGTTGGCCACAAAAACGGCTCATGTCAGGCCGCATATGGCCCGCAGGCCTCGAGTTGTAGGGTTGTTGGAAACCACTGTTGTAGGGAACTCCGAGATTGAATAATATGTAAGGAGCTCCGAGATAGAGTAGGTTGTAGAGAACCCCAAATAGAGTAGGTTGTAGAGAACCCCCAAATAGAGTAGGTTGCAGAGAAGCCCAAATAGAGTAGGTTGTAGAAAATCCTCAAATAGAGTAGGTTATAGAGTACCCCAAGATAGAGTAGGTTGTAGAGAACCGCCATATGGAGTAGATTGCAGAGAAACCTCAGATGGAGTAGGTTGTTGAGAACTCTCAGATATAGAAGGATGTAGAGAACTCTTGGATAGAGTAGACTGTAATATAACCCCATGATACAGTGGGTTGTAGGGAACCCCAGATATAATAGATTGTTGAGAACCCTCACTATTGTAAAGACACGTTCAATTTTATTGTTTTTTCTCTTTCCTTAGCCTCTCCGGTTCGTTTCAGATGTTTGCCACTCTTGTTTATGTAACCCATTCTGACAAGTCCACGAACTTTGAAATATGCAATAGTTCGCTCTTCAAATATCAAGGCAAATCGATCATTCCGAATCGAAATTCGCCGTCTATTGTTGTTCATCATGCAGTATCGTCCATTCTTAAAGGAACTACACACATTAATATACAAGAAAAAGAAATATATTATATATTAGAAATATTTAATTTTATAATTCACTAAAGAAATATAAAATACTTTGAGAAGCCTAAATTAAAATAAGAGTGTATAAGATGTCCCACATACTTTCTTCTTAGCACTATAACAAGTGTTGTTTGGTGTTTGATCACTTTTTTTTTGTTTTTCCATAATTCCTTGTAGGGTGACGTGGGGCAGATGTGGATACAAATTTTAGAAAACCATATTGAATTAATTGCTACTCTGTCAGTAATTTTTGAAAATTTCGCACTTTTACGAAATTCTCATTTCATATGTGAAATCCTCAAATAAATTTCCGGTAGTTTTTCATCGATAAATTTTCTTTTCACACAATTCTAGAAAGACTAAAAGGTGATATGACAGCAACTCCCCGAAAGATGTAAAACGAAAAAAAATACGGAATTTTTTACATCTGGAGGATGTGAAATTGCATTACCTAATATCCTGGTATAACAACAATAATAACCCTCCTGGTGGATGTCTCGACGATGTATCTTGTCATTTGCAGAACTGATCAGTTCTTGATGGACGAGATATCTCGTCATTAGAAAAAGACTGACCTGATCTTGATCACGTCATCATTAAAAAACGGCAATCTCTTCATCATTCGGAATTGAATCGACATTCTTGATGACGAAATATCTCGTTAGCATCAAAATTGTTCAGATCTTGATAGATGAGATGTCTCATTGAAACCACTTGGATTGTTAAGAGTTTAAGAATATCAAGCAAATTGCTACTCGTAAGTAGAAATCATACCAATTCAATCTCTTTCTCAAGGAACCAGCACTTGTTTTCCTGTGACAAAATCTACCGATTTTAGACGAAAGTGACTTTGTTTTGATAACACTTCCTCATTAAAATCCTCTCCAATTGAGCCAATAGACTAAAATTCTCGAAGTTATTTATCGATAAATTCTCTTTGCCAAGCATTTCTAGATAAACTATTAAGAGGTGATAGCACGTCCAAATAATGTAAAATTTAAATTAGGGAAATTTTAAATCTGGAGCATCATGCGAAATTGCATTACATAATATCCTTATATAGCAACAATATTAAGAGTTTAAGCATATCAAGCTAGTAGCTACTCGCAAGTAGAAATGATAACAATCCATTCTCTTCCTCAAGGGACCGACAATTGTTTTTCTGCGACAATTTCTATTGATTTAAGACGAAAGTAACTTCGTTTTAGTAACATTTCCTCAGTGAAATCCTGAAATTAGGCCAATAGAATAAAATTCCCGAAGTTGTTTATCGACAAATTCTCTTTCCCATTCAATCCGAGGAAGACTGAGATGTGATGGCACTAACGTAATTATGAAATAAGTCTGTTTCCGTCAATTGCTTTGATTTGTCTTCACCAGCTTTGTACAACAAAATGCATTGATTGCCAAATCCCTGATAACGGAAAGTCTCTTAATGCTATCAAATGACATCAATCATTCTGTCCTTTTTTTTCCTCTGTATCTATGACATCTTTTTCATCATTCTGGAGAACAGGAAAGTTGTTTTTCTCCTCTTCCTGTTAGTTCACGTAAGTCTTTCCAGCTACAGAATTTTTCCCAGTTTTCTGTTTTTGTTGCTCTTTGTGTATAAGCTTATGATGGGTCGATTCGATAATGGATTCTCGGAACATGATTCCGTACTTGAGAGAGTTAGCTTAATTCCCGGTGGGGGTTATATGATTATTTATATCGTATATGCATCTAAATTGGTTCAATGGTTTGCGAAGGTGAAGGTATACTTAAGAAAGTTTTTAGTTTCGAAACTTTGTTTTGAGGACAAGGTTTTCTTTACAATACTTACCAGTACAAATGTAGTTCATTCAAGGGGTTAAAAGTCCCAACTCACAAATGTAAGTATTATATTCTTAGAAATTCTTACCTTCAAGTGGTTTTGACGAGATGCATCGACCATCAAAATCTGGTCAGTTTTTCTAATGACGAGATATCTCGTCCATCAAGATCTGACTAGTTTTCCTATTTACGAGATGCCACGTCGAGACAACCACTAGGAGGATTAAAACATTCATTTCCTTAACGGTCTCTGGCTGATTAGAAATGAGCTAGGGCCATCCCTATCATATCACTGCCCGGAATGAGTAATGACGCAAGTGCGATTCATCGATTTGTTCAGAAAACGAAAACTAAGAATACCATTTATGATTAATATTGATAACAACGTGTAAAAACTTTGATGTCAATTAAATTGGGGTTGATAATAGAAAATGTATGTTACTTTTAAATGATGCCACTCATGCACAGGTGTATTTTGATATTCACCTAATATTTTTCAGTTGCGCCGTTGTCCTAAAATTTGGAACGAAATATTCAACACGAAACATTTATATTGAATTTATTTATATTACTTTTACAGCCTATTGACGCCTTTATTCATTTAGCTATTTATATCATGACATGGACAGTTTAGATTAACATGACACAATATACACTTGTAAGTAGAATGTAAATAAATAATTCAATTTACTTCGCACTGGAGCTACATAACTAGGGCTATTGACGACTGTCGACGGTCCGGGATCGATCCTTAAGGGTAAGATCTGAGGTCAACACCTGTGCTCATCTTTTTCTGGTGATATAATTAAAATATTTGAGACACTATCAATTTTGTTTTGAAAAAGCAAAATTTTTAGGGGGAGTTACATTTGTAATTAGATAAGGTAGTTAGCGTAATTGAATTTACGTAGCACTGTAGCAACATAACGGTCTATTGGTGAAGGTCAGGGTAGTTGGTAAGTAGTTTAATTTACGTTGCACTGAAGCAACACATTAAACTACTATAGACGATGGTCTGGGATCAATCCCGAAGAGAAATCAGAATCCAAGGGCAACATCTCGTATTTTTCAACCACGGTCAGATGACGAGGTCAACACCTGGGCAGGGACCACACTCTTCAAACTTCCACACCACGCTAATGTGAGGACATTTGAGACGCATCCACGTAGGTAGATAGATAGTTGAATTTACATCGCACCACCGGAGCAACAGAACGAACTATTGGCGATGGTCCGGGATCAATCCCGAAGAGAAATCCAAAACCATAGAGGAGATATAAAAGTAGAATGAGCTCTATGGCAACCTTTTTATGTCCTTATGATCATGTGACCAAAACCAGTAGTACCGTGATCCTTAGACTCTTCTCTTCAACGCGCATATAGTTTGAGCATTCCTTCTTCCATAGCAAATGCATTGAAAGTGAAAGCTAACATGTTTCCATCTTGCTGTGCATATGGAAGTAATTCCAAATTTATTAAAGGTGGAAACCACATTTCACAGGATTTACGTTTATTTTACATGTTTTTTGTATTTCAGCATTTTCTAGTATGATAAAAAATGGATGTCTAACTGGAATTCTTAATGCAATCTGCGGACATTTCCAGTTCTATAAAAAAAGATTTCTTAGATTACAATCAATATATACGTATCTAAAACAATGTTTAAGATAAAATAACTGATGTTTAAGTGTTTGTTATTGTAAATTGTACATCTATTAGAGCTTATATATTACAAATAATAAAACAAACTTTAAAAACTTGTGTGAAATCGTAACCTGTCTTGGCGATGATTTTTTGGCGCCAACTAGGAGCATTATATTCTTTCGTGTCTTATACGATAAAAAGGTTATGAATTAAAAACATGAACTTGAGAACATAACTTAAATTATTATTTCTTGCTGAACAAAATTGTTTTGTACCCATCTGTGGAATTATAAAAGAATAATAATTAAAAAAAGGATAAATTTTTAAACTTTTAAGAATTACAAATTAAATAAAAATCAATTTGTTACAAATAGGATTAGATCATTTCATAAAGCGTATTATAAATATGAACTACATTATGCGCTTTAAGGAACCTTTTCTGTTCATGTTTTAAAATATGTGTAAAATCCTTAATTATAAGATTGCATTTGACAAAAGAGCTTTTCTTTCAAATAATTTTTCTTGAACCCATAACTTTCTACTGGAATAGCGAGAAACAAATTGCCATTTTCTGATGTGAAAAACAAAAACAGCGCTTGAACGGAAATTGAAATGCTGTACCTGTTTTGGCGCATTTTTATTCATGTTAATGAAGCATACAATACAGCAAATTGGGAAAGCAAAAATTAGAGAACGAAATGAAACTTATTTTGTACTAATGCCAAACAATCCGCGCAGCTGGAAAAGTTCGTTTTGTAAAAACATCTGCTTGACACCCTGATTTTTTGGCTTAGTGTTCAAATAAACCTAACATCAAAATTTAATTATTTTCCACTTTTAAACCAGTTTCATCTTTCTTCGTTATGTTTTAATCTTGAGATAAATTAAACTGAATTAGATTTTGTTTCGAACAATATTTGTAAACATTTAAATGTTTATATCGTTCTTTTAACTCGATAAATAAGCTTGGTGGTGATAAAAATACATTCCACAGCGAAATGAAATCCTTCACTTGTTTTCTACTTGAAAAGGCCACTTTTTGATTTCTTCTCTCAAAATAGAGTATTTGAACGAAATAAATATACTTGTGAAAATTTATGCGCACATAAAACATGCTTCTCAATCGACCGAAACATTTATTTCCTACAATTTTTTCACCTGAAAAAATATTATTTTAAAAGCAATGCAATAACTTAAAATCTTAAGGTATTTTTCTTGAAACTATAAACCTAATATTGTATCTATGATTTTTAGACCTATAAGTAAAACAATTTATATTTATACTTGTGATAAGAGATTGTAAAGATGTGTACATGCTAAAAATTCATTTACTCAGATCTTATGTATTTAAAATTATTATTTTGTTCCATTTATTAGTTTTCCCAAAGATGAAAAAAGAAGATGGATAGTAAATCGCTACATGTTTCTATGAGTTTTATTCAGTGGATTTAAAATGTGATGAATGTGACAATAAATTTTATAAGTTACCGTTTCTTATTTATCTTTCGTATTTATAATATATTGATTTCACACATACTTTAAGTAATAGAAATGTAATATTAAAAATTCTGCACAGTACTTACTTTTACACACACTTAAAATCATAAAAATTGTCAAGAGTTATTAATATGATCACTTTGATAAATTTAAAATCCAGAAAAAGACACGGGGGTGTAACTTATTTAGTTTTTGAACCAGAAATTTAAAATTGGGCGAAATAGCTAATAACTTCAAGTATACGGTTTAAAAAGTTACCTTCCATTTCTTATAAAGGTTGTGTATAATTTTTTATGCTAATATTTTTGTGCGTAATTGTCCTAAAATAAATTTGCGTTTACGAAAACACAAGCAATTAAGGATCCATAATATAAATGAAAGCTTTCAGTGATGACCTGGGCTTGATTTGAGAACGCAACTTTATCTGTTTTCATTATTTTTATTTTATGTATCAGTAAAATGTTTATTGAAGCAGTCATTTCCAAACATGTGCATTTATTTTTCAATTTATTCCAACTTGTGTTAACCTCATTAAATTTAAACAAGGAAGTTTGAATTA
Organism: Meta bourneti; assembly: GCA_933210815.1. Lineage (NCBI taxonomy): Eukaryota > Metazoa > Arthropoda > Arachnida > Araneae > Tetragnathidae > Meta > Meta bourneti. Next base: position 73,242,556 of record OW119930.1, read on the forward strand.
TTTCTGCTACTATAATCTTTTAAGATAATTTCCCCAACACCTAATACTGGTTAAAGAAAAAATGTATAATATATTTAATTAATTAAAGAACGTCAGGTTTAGGACAACTGTCTTATACAAAATTTTAATTAGTGACGAAATACTTGTGAACATCCCCTACCCCTTTGACATGTGCTCTTAATATACAATAGCAAAGGTCGAGCGATAAATCAAACCGGTACAACTGGGCCTATCTCAACTACGGGCCTGGTAAACCTGTGCGGAGGACCGTATCTGGATAGCGGGCAGGTTAAAACTTTCGGGTACATCATGCCTGCAGTTCTAATAAAAATATTTGGATGACCGTATATAGACTGTGGGCCGGGTAAACCAGTCCGAAGGATCATATCTGAACTACGGTCCTGATAAAAATCTGGAGGACCTTATAGTGTATGTATCCAGGTCTGCATACCAGAAACCGGGTCCAAATCTGTCCGAAAGACCGTGTCTGAACTGCGGGTTGGTTAAACTGATTTAGAGGGCCCGGCCTGGTCTGTGGGCCTGATAAAAATATTTCATGGGCCGTATCTGGACTCCGGTACTGAGATCAATCTATTCACTACAACCTATTCATCTTACGAGTACGGTTTTCGTATATGTGCTAATTAAACTTGATCCCAACGAGTACTGACCGTGGTTAAAAATTACGTGTTGTCCTCGGATCTTTCCCTTTGGGATTGATCTCGGACCGTCACCACTAGCCCGTTGTGTTGCTCCAGTGTGACGTTAATTGAAATACCCCCCAACGAGTACTTCAGCTAATTATATAACAACTCAAATTGCTAAAAACATTAAAAAGTAACACAAATTCAAGAAATATTCAGTATTACCATGCATCGCTAACTTTTAATAAAAAACACTATGTCGCCAAGAAGAGCGATAAAAAGCCAAATCAATCAACCAAGCTGAATTTTCGCGTAGCAGTCACGTGACTACTAGCGACATGTTGGTCTCACTTTTTGAAGCTCTTCTCAATAGCGATGCTCAGTCTACTTATATTTCACGTCTATGTCCCAAACCCGTGGTCAGATGATGAGATCAACACCTGATCTGGCACTCTTCTGTACAATTAATGATATGTGATATGGATTGTCGTTGAACTGAGTTCTCAAATAATGACTGTTTAGAATTCTTTTGAACATATATTATTGTGCAAGAGATTTTAATTTATGTTATCGAGAATTTTAATAATGTGTATATAGTGTTTCAACGTATAAATGAAAATTATCCTTTAACTTTTCGTAATGTCTGCAAGTTTCCATGATAATAATTACAAGTCATATGTGAATAGCCCGTTATGTTGCTCCAGTGCGACATTAATTAAATGCCTACCTATCTACCTACCAAGTCATATCAGTAAGAGAACATTTCTCAGCAGCCAATGCATCAGTAACGGACTTTCGTTTCTGCTCAGTCAATCGCTTCTGTTTGTGATACATTTCATCTCCCAATAGACATTTCGAATAAAAGAAAAGAATTTTGAAACGGTATCATTTATTAAAAATTTCTGCAAGGCACTATATACGAAAGAAATACTTAATTGATTTACCCTTTTCCACCCCAGCTATATCTAACCTTAGGGTAAAAAAATATTGATCGCAAAAATCGAAACTACTGCGGGAAAACAAGTGCAAAGAACCCCGCACAGCAAAGGAAGTAATGGAGAAAACTCTATTGCCGGTTATGTCAACAGCAAAGCTCTTTAGATATAGATAATACTCCTAAGATAAGATTTTAGATATATGAAAACAATCTAGGATGTTTTTACAGTTTCTTATATAGCCGTGTGTGCTTTAGTTTTGTTTCTCTTTTGAGAATTTCAGTACAATGGGTATGGTTGATAATATCCAACTAAATAGATGTATTTTCCGTTTGTGTGTTTCTATTATTGGAATTTCGTCTAAGTCTAAAGTTTCTTATGTAGCTTTACAGTTTGTGCATCTGGGTGTAAGAGACAGCGTAAGGTTTTTGGGTGAGGAATAGATTGAACAATTCGCTTCTTTGGAATATAATAGTTATGTTGTTGTAAGATTTGAATGGCTTATTGGAGTACCAGGAGCGTTGGGCTGTATTCTGTTTCACCTCAAGAATATGCCATTAAGAAATGGATTAGAATGAAACCTCTCCCGATAGTACTTTCGATTTCGAAGCTGAATATGTGATAAGGATGTGATTTGCGCATTCGGCGTTGTGATGCGTTAAAAGTAAATTTTTATTTATTCATTGCAAAATTATACGTACTAAAATTCTCAATTATCAATTATGTGTATTAATTTACCTTCAATAGAACTCTAAACAGTGATCATTCAAGCATTTAGTCCAAAAACAGTTCAGAATACTCATCTTTAATGTCACACTAGCAGTGTGACATTAAAGATATGTGTTGGACTGGAGATATGTGTTGGGAATCAGAGTGGATATGTGTTGAGGGTATGAAAAGATACAGAACTTGAAGCTAAAGATCATCGGTTTGGAGGGAAGACTTCTAAAAAACTCTAAAACATGGACGTAATAAAAACAAACTCTTTTCGCTTCGGATACAGAAAAGACAACTTTTGTTAACGTTTCCAAAACGGCGATAAACAACATTTTAAGGTAATCCTGTATGTATCGGGCGATAGCATTTGGACAGCAGAAGTAAAATCTTAGCGGACCGTCTGGTTTTTTACACTGAAAATCCCTCTCATACTTTTTGTTCGTACAATTATACTTTTTATGCAAAATTTTCTATACCATCTATACCGCTTTTCCTGCGGTTTAATTTTATGAAAATATTTTAAATACTGAAATGGTCATGTAATTAGTTTTGTCAGTTTAACCCACTTAGGTAAGTAAGTGATTGAATTTACTTTACACTAGAGCGATGCAACGTGCTATTGGCGATGGTCCGGGATCAATCCCGAAAGGAAAGATCGAGGACAATACCTCGTAATTTTGAACCACAGTCAGATGACAAGGTCAATACCTGAGCTGGTACCTCATTCTCCAAACTTCCATACCACGTCAACGTGCCGTTTTAACGAAGGCCATATTGTGATCTGTATGATATCAAGTTTATTTTTAAATCTACTATAGCTATCACTTTTTCATTTTGGTTAACCATATTTAAAAGCTTGAATCCAAGATATAACAATGTTGAACTAACCTGGAAGCTGCAGGCACTGTATTGCATGTATCTATGATTCATTTTTATTTATCTGTAAATGCTTAAATATGCTTATATTTATGATTGGTAAGTACTTTGATGCGGAACTTAGGAGGTGGTTTTAACTTTTTGGTTCATTGATGAGCACGTGCATCACTGGTCATGCACTCCCTGCGTTCACAAGTTCTGTCCCCGTTCCTCCGAGAAATTCCAGGTCTCTCCTCTTTGCCGGCTCAACCCTCAATAAAACCCAGCGTCATAATCAATGCTTTGACCAATTCCAGCAATGCCACTCATCCCATAGTCAATTATTTTGGTTGTTTGATCCCTCCCGATTTCGCATATGCTTTATAACGTTAGAAATTATATTTTATGTTGGATCACGTGACGTCATGACATAAATCTTTCTGTTTTCTATTCAATCACGTTACGTCATGACATAGATCCTTCTGTTTTCTATTTGATCAGGTGACGTCATGACATAAATACTTCTGTTTTCTAATCGATCACGTGACGTCGCGACATTGATTCTTGTTTTCTATTCGATCACGCGACGTCGTGACATAAATCCTTCTGTTTTCTATTCGATAACGTGACGTCGTGATATAAATACTTCTGTTTTTCATTCGATCACGTGACGCTATGGTGACAACAGAACATACATTAGGAACTACACACTAGAACTTAAATTTGCGACAGCTAAATATTAAAGCAACATTCAACTTTAAACAGTTAAATAATTCGTGACTTATTCTTCACATTACCTCCATCTCCGGCCAATCAGCCGGGGCCGTCGTGGCTCAGTGGGTATGTCCACTGCGCTAGCAACCTTCGAGTTGTAGGCGGCGCAGGTTCGATTCCTGCCAGGTGCATTCCTCCCTGGGTGTATTTATTGCTTCTGTGTCAGTAAAACTTTCATTAGTCTTGTCTATTACTTGATACTGTATGTCTTGTGTCTGGCGTAGCATGGCCAAATATGGGCCTTGCGACATTAAACCCAGCAAACTGAACCGGCCTATCAGCCATTAATGGACGAGTAGCCCAATAGAGTTCTGAAGTGAAAAAATATGGTTTAAAAACACTACCACTAGTACTAGAATTTGCAATGCTATTGTCAGGAATTTTAGGGCAGTCCTCGGTGTGGCTTCCAGTCATTTCGTCCAGTTCGCAAAGAAGACATATAGCTGATCTCGCTACTTCAGTACGGTGTAAGTGTTTTTGTAGGTAGTCATGTCTGGTAAGAAGTCGTAAACAATAGATTCCTACAGCTCTGAGCAAGGAATCTGGGAAACGAGCTTTATTCCTCAGTAATTTGTAACTAAAAAGTGACTTCTATATAACAAATGAAAAATTACATCTTTCAGCAACAAATAGAATAGGCGCTGTGTGATTGAATGCGTGTGTATTTGCTGTCTTAATAAAAGTCTGGTAAACTTTTAAATTAAATTTACTAGACTTATAGAAAAATATAAAAACTGCTTGAAATTTTTTTTATCTGACTCAGGTTCTAACAGAATCCCATTTAGATTTTTATGAATTAAAATTTAGATTATATAAGATTTCATTATTTCGTCAAGATGCAAAATTTATACGCCTATTATGTTTACACACTATAAAAATTTAAATGGTGAAAACATCAAAGCAATTTCACTTCTTCATCATACTATAAAAGTCTGAAATTTAAAAATAAACATCCTATGAAAAATAAGTTTTTACAGATATTTTCCCTGGCTGATTTCACTGAAAATTTGAGCACATAAAAGCCGTCCCTCCCTAAAGAAATTTAGTAAACTAAATTATACGCAGTGCTATTCCTTTCAAACTTGTTTTAATAACTGACAGCAAATTCTGTTGTCACAACATAATTCAGACCCTTTTTTCCTCCACTAACAAAAAGCAACATAAATTCGATATGCATGCATACAAGAAAAATGTGATAATGAATTTTCGCCTAAAGATAATTAGAAAAACATGTTACCAAAGAGCATCTCTAAACTTAATAAGGTGCTGTATATTTTAGAGCGAAGTAAAAAAAATTAAGCATTCTCAACTTAAAGGAAGTATATGAATATTTAATATGCAAAATGAAGTGCTTGTTTCACACACACAAACACGTACAGAAGATCCTTTGTTCTTAAAATTGTTTTTAAATTACAAACAGGTCTTAAGAATTTTTTTTATTTGAATTATCTGTTGGTGAAATTCTGCAGTGTAAAAGACAGTATAAAAATAAAATAACGAATAATTATGAGTGCTTTTATATTTTACAAATTTTGCATTTATTGAATACCTTGTATTATATCAGTATTTGCAGTTCGCAATACGATGAAAATACCCATAGAAACCGTCATATAAAAATTTATTAGGTAAATATGAAAATAAATTTTATTAATCACTAATGCAAAGCATCTGCGTTGAGGGGTATATTACTCGTATCTATTAATGGAAGCGTTAAGAACATTTATATAACATCCTCTTATATGTTTATTTTGGATATCATCTTCTATAAAAGGTCTATTACTCTTATCTAACGATGGCAGTGTTAACATTTGTATATATCCTTTTATGTATATATCTTTTTATGTATATATCTTGTATATATCTTTTTATGTAAAGATATATCCTTTTATATAAGTTAGTTTTAGAGAGCATCTGGTGTTGAGGAGTATATTATTCGTATCTATTAATGGCAGTGTTAACGACATTTATATAACATCCTCTTATGTATTGGTTTTGGAGAGTATCTTCTGTAAAATTTCCATCTAACGATGGCAGTGTTAAGAACATTTATATAATATTTTCTTATATATGTTAGTTTTGGAGAACATCTGTGTTGGATGTTCTATTACTCACTATTATGCGATGTCAGTGGAAATGGTTCAGAAATTTACGATATTCACCCATCAACTTCAAGGTTTTTAATGTTTGATGACAGAAATCGTTTTATTAGAAAGTGAAGAAAGGCCAACAGGTGTTTGCTGAGTCATGCAAGGCGTTAGTGTTCTGATTTGAGCGCGAAAAGTCCCCAGATAGTCTAGGTGTTGTAATATAACACGCTGCGAAAAGTAAGTAGATATTATCTTTATTTTCTCTAAATAGAAATTAATATATGATACGTTAATTTTCTTATGTGACTAGAGTATTCATATACTGTGATTCAGAAAGATATATTATTATTACTTAAAAAAAAATTTCCACTTGAATAGAAGTAGTGCCGTTAGGTACCGCTTGGCTTTTACAGTATCTTTTAGTTTTAAGTAATATTAGTATTTCTGCTTATTTTGGTGCTGGTGATAAACAAAATATGCTGATAAAATCTATAAACAAATATACACATATCTAATTTGGTTATATGTGGAACGTACTGTGGGCGTAACATGGCATGGCTGGTGGTATTTTTGCTTGTTAAAGGACTACAATTCTTAACTAAAAATATTGTTTTGTTTCTAAATTTTAATGCCTTTGTAGCTGTTTTTGACTCAATACCGCTCTTTAATCAGCCTTATAGTGTGAAATTCAAATTCAGTGTGGTTGTGTCAGAAGTATTGAGGACGAAAATAAACACCAAACCCCAAAAATGTCCATCCATTTAGGCACGCTGTCACGGACTGCCATTCATCCGCCGGCCCCACCGCTTATAACTGTCATTATATGTCATCTATGCGATATGAAACGATACTTGCATCAAGCTTCTAATGAAATGGCTATGTGCAGACAGCTTCATGCTATTTCTTCCGGTCGCTCGGTTTGAAGTGATTGAGGGAAGCATGAATCCTAATGTGAGACAGATTATTGATTGGCTAAAGTGATTATCTTGTGCAATTAAAAATACTAGTCTACACTTCGATAGCCAATTGGCCCAAGTTGTTTCTAAAGCCCACGTGACTTAGCCTTCCGAGATCTTACGACAGCAACCCCGCCCATATTCTCTATATCATGGAAAGGTCGATGATAATAGCTGATCGACCTTCTAGTGAAATAAGCAGAGCATCTAAGAAGCTTAGTGTTATTTCTGATCACTTGGCTCGTGCTCTCTGGTTGAAGGTCACGTGATATTTCAGACATCACGAATCCTGATGTAGCACTAATTGACAAGCGTGATGAAAAACATTTACCTGCTCTTCGGTAGCACGATCCCGCTAAACCTGGACATACTGCAGGTTGAGATCGGAATATGTATCTATATCCTCGTATATATAGATATACGAGGTGTGCGTATGTATGAATGTGTGTGTATTGTAAAACAGGTTACTCTAATCACATGACAGCAAAACAGGGTCATAACATGTTGTCCCCATAGTGGGACAAGTTGGAAAAAAACAAACAATGCGAAATGGAACGATTTACAGCATTGTGGATTGGGTCAATAAATATTCCAGTTCACACACAAAAAAGAAAAAGTAATTCTCTATAGCCTATATTCACTTCTTTAAAGTGAATTGCTGTTTTCACAATTGCCGTCATTGGATTCGATGTGTTCAGTGCAATCTGTCGAGGCTCTTTGGACCTGTTTTCATGATTCTCCCAATTCACCATTGTTCCAGACGGGTGTTGCATTAGTTGGAGGTTCTGAGCATGAGCTCTATCTCCGATTCAATCTGTTACTGAAAACTTGGGTAGACAGAAGTTGCTTGCAGGTGGTGTGTTCTTGGAAGTAGTGGCCAATCAGGAGTGCAGGTGGAGTCACGTGACGATCTACTTAACAATTGAGCCAGGGAAAAAGGATGTAAACACACACACACTCAGAGATAAGGGTGGGGGAGGGAATTCAGTATGAATTTGAAGAAAGAAAAACAGATAACGAATTGGGTGGAGTTATGTGGGGGGGAGATTGCAGGGTATTAACCCTCTGCATACGTCGGGGCAGAATATCGTTTCCTTCTTTGGTTACGGCAGCCGGCCCAACGGCTTTACAGGCAACTTACTGAAACCGACCGAAACGGCCTTTACAGGGCTTTCTCCCAGGAGGAGAGGGAATATGCGTGGACCCATTATCCCTTAATGTGCCGATTTCTATTTTCGGGTAGTGGGTATGCCTAGAAGGGACAGATTCTTCCGGGATAAACTGAAAGGGCGGCGGTGAGTGTATCTCTTTTCATTTACTCAACCTCTCACAGACTAGATGCTCGAGGATAAACAATTTTCGAGGCTCCCCGTCGATAACCCTAACATCTTTGTCAATGGGGAGATCAGGCTATTCACGCGCGGGTCTCTTTTTAGCACAGAAAGAGGGGATGGAAATCGTATTGGCTTCGGCGATTCTTCAGGAGTTTGAGGTCTGGAAGAATCCGAGCCTTTCGTAACGAGGGGACTCGAAATTTTCGGCCGGTTAGGCCGGTTCCCGTATCCAGAGGGTTAAACGGGTTAAATTGATTTTGTGGTTAAGAATGGCGCTTGGCCGCTTACGCCTTAATTTTTCAACGAAAGTCATATCTGGAAATTTGCTGAATCGCGTTTTTTTCAATTGCTTCCATATTGCAGCAGAATTTTAGGGCTATATTAAAGAATTTACTGAGTTAAAACACATTCAGGTCTTTACGGATTTGAAGGTTTTTATAGAACCATGAAGCATTAATAATTATCCTGAGTGTGGAATTTTGAAGAGTTTCAAGTTTTTGTATGTGGATCTTTGCTACATATCCCCAGTCATTCACAATCGTTACCATATTGACTCGATATTAAGTATGGATACCTTTTCATGCATCGCTACATTCCTGCTCCCTTCCTTTTCGTCAGCAAATGTTCTCGACTTCATGATCAATGTGCTTGACCCCTCCCAATTTACTGTGATGTAAATAGTTCCATTCAGTACTTTTCTTGCTTTTCAACTTGTCACACCACAATATAAGAAACACTATACTTATACAACATAAGCTACATCATACAAACACAAAACGAAAATTTCATGAAACGAAACATTTTAAAGAGAGAGAAAATCAAAAACTCAGCTTTCAGACATTAAAGTTATAAAATTACTAAGAGTAATAAATCGTCAAAGAAAATAACAAGGTTTTCGATGAACTATTGACCGTTCTGAATAATCTGGACGATCGGGGGTTTTTTCAAATAATTTTTACTGAAAAACTTTTCCTGAAAAATAATTTTATTGCGAGTATCACAAAAGGATACACGAATATTTATCTCTGAGTAGGCAGGTATAGTTTATTTTATTATGTAACAAATTATTAAAAGAAGCTAAATACGAAGACAGTTATGAATTCTAAAGAGGACATTTTGTATTTGGATTTATCTAATCTAATATGCTAACACAATTTATTTTATTATGTAACAAATTATAAGCAAAATTAAATACGAAGACAGTAATGCATTATAGAGAGGACATATTACGTTTGGATCGCAAAAAAGAATATAGTTGATTTTCACAAAACACCAAATTTTTAAAAGAAATATGCCCTAGAAATCTATAAATGAAAGACATGACATTATTACGACCGTTGGTCTAGTAAACGATGACAAGCTAAGGTCAATGTCGTAATCCTCTAGATGCTATGATTTATAGATAACCCACTATCTTTCGATACCCTTTTGGGTATTCTAAATAAAGCGCAACACAAAAATTCCCAGATCTCTTTCGCAAACTTTATGTATCATATACATCTATAATACCCATGTCTCCAGGGACCCATAGAGGATTATTATATGCCCCAGTAAGATGGTACGAAATGATACTCCATGGCAATTGGTCGATGCTAGATGACGTAATAAATTCGTCAACCTACCAGAAGAAAGGAAAACAGCAGATTAAGTTTCTTTCCATGCATCTTTGTCTTATTGTTTCGCTGTTTCGAAACCTGATTCACTTGTTCCTGTCATTGCAGAACAATGCACGAATAACAATTTATTAACATTGTTTGGTAAGAATACATTGTGTAAAGAAAAGTGATGGGGAAAATATTCATTTTTATGAAAAGTTTCTTTATAAGAGATGGACAATAAAATTTTTATGAGTTAAATGTTTTTATTGTTATTTGTTATTGATAATTTTCGTTTATTATATCGGCTGAGAGAGAGAGAGAGAATATATATAGGAATCTACTTCGTAAATAGCATTGGTCTGCAGTGAATTTGGTGTTTCGAATTGTTTTTGTTGCAATTTAAGGTTAACTGTATGTAGCTATTGCATATAAAAAAATTAACAATTAACCTGTCAATTATATGACGTACCCGAATAACTATAGAAGATATTTAGTTCTATTTTCCTTCTTATTTAAACAGGTATGACCTCGTTATCTGACCGTGGTTCAAAATTATGTGATGTTGTCTTTGGATCTTTCCCTTCGGGTTTGATCCCGTACCATCTTCAGTGGCCCGTTGTGTTCTTCCCAGTGCGGAGTTAATTAAAGTACCTACCTACCTACCTTCTTATTTAACACGCATTGGCATTTTTAACTATTTTAACGGTTTTTATTATATGTTTGATGCTTATTAAATACATTAAAATGAAAAAAAAACAAAGAAATAAATTTCAAACAATAACTGAGTTTGGCGGAACGGGACACGCAAAATGTCAACATTTCGACAAAGGATAAAGAAAGCTAAAACTTTGTAAATCGAAAAGAATGAAGTCTAGTTTTCCTTTATATACACTGCTGGCCACCGTAAATGCAACACCCTGAAGGAAGAATACAAATAATATGAAATTTACAACATGCATTAGCGGAGGTGAGATATGCAAATGATTAGAATTTCAGCGCAGACGCACATCACGCGCGCCTGTGGCGCCACTTCAAAGCGCTATTTAAGGCTTGGAGATTTCGACGATTTCAAGTACGGCAATTGTGTTTTTCTTGTGGTTTTTTCAAAAAAACGATCAATTATGCCTCGTAGAAAACAGCGATCATCTTTTGATCAAGTATCCGAGTTCGACAGAGGAAGGATAGTGGCCTACCGAGATTGTGGATTATCTTTCAGGGAAATCGGTAGTCGTGTTGGACGAAACCAAACAACTGTAATGCGGATATGTGATCGTTGGATGCAGGAGGGTACGACGGACCGACGTGTTCGATCGCATCCACCTCAGTGCAACACTTCACGTGATGACAGGCATATTGTGCGTATGGCAGTGACGGATCGCTCAGCCACATCACGAACCATAGCACAGCACATTCAGTCTGTACCGCATCATCCAGTGTCTGCGCGTACCATTCGAGCCGTTTACAGCAGAGTGGTCTGTCCGCAAGACGTCCATTGCTTCGTCTACCCTTGACGCAGAACCACAGACGTGTCCGCCGCCAATGGTGCGATGAAAGAAGGATGTGGACGGCAGAATGGAATGAAATTGTCTTTATTGACGAGTCACGCTTCTGTCTGCAACACCACGATGGTCGGATTCGAGTCTGGAGACACCGTGGAGAGAGGATGCTGAACAGCTGCGTTATGCACCGCCACACTGGTCCTGCACCGGGTATTATGGTATGGGGCGGTATTGGATATCACTCTCGCACTCCTCTAGTACGCATCGCCGGTACTTTAAACAGCCAGCGCTACATCTCCGAGGTGTTGGAGCTAGTTGTCCTTCCTTACCTTCAGGGCTTGCCCACAGCCATATTTCAACAGGATAATGCGCGACCACACGTGGCACGCATTGTCCAAGGGTTCTTCGTCAATCGCCAGATTGAATTGCTTCCCTGGCCAGCTCGCTCTCCGGATCTTTCGCCGATAGAAAACATGTGGTCCATGGTTGCTCAACGATTGACCCAGAATACATCCCCAGCTGCCACACCAGATCAACTTTGGCAACGTGTGGAAGCTGCTTGGTCTGCTGTACCCCAAGAACACATCCAAAGTCTCTTTGAATCAATGCCGAGGCGTGTGGCAGCGGTGATCTCCAACAATGGCGGCTACTCTGGCTACTGATTTTGGCAGGAACCACACTTCACAGAAGTCTATAAATTTAATCATTTGATACTTGGTCAACATGTTATCTACAAAATAAATTTTGTCGTGATATCTCTTGTCTTTCTTGGTGTTGCAATTTGGGTGGCCAGCAGTGTATATAAAATATACGAATGTATTAACTAAATCCAGAGATAGACTGTTATTAGTTAAGAAGATATACTTTTATTGGAATCAAATAAGTGCGTGATGAAACGAGATGATTACCATTTTTACGGTTACCATTTTTTGATAGAAAGATTCTTCAGAATAACAGTTTTGATAGTCACGCTGAATCATAGAACTTAAATAAAACTAGTAGGCAATTTTCACTTTTCTTATCAATGATATTTCAAATTTATCATTATAAACTGATAGAACGTGCCCTATGAATTGCTTTACATCTGTATTTGCTTAAGATGCACAATCATAATTGTGCAATACTTTTAGGTAGATCTCATAACATAAATATGTGTTTAGCTTTCTCGCCCGTTAAATCATATAACTTAGCAATTTCATTTGACTTAGATTTCCTAAGCATGGCAATTTACGGGAATTATGCTATTACGTAATGAACTGAATTCATATTGTGCAGTGATGAGGCATTTTGAATTATATCTTCAAAAACCTATTTTGTTTCTGATATATTTTCTTTTTTGTAAACTTACAGTTACAGTTATTGATTTTAAAACTTATTTTCGAAGCGGCACAACTGTAGAATAATTTGCTTATGCTACTATTAATATGGCGTTTATTGTTTTCTACTTAATATGAAAATTCTCACTTGGCGCTTTATTTCACTATTTATGCTACTCTTGCCATGACTTAGAAAAAGTTTACACATAATCCAGTTTAGTTTCTTCCTAGATGATGTTGTCCTTGCTTTCCAGTCCGCAACACCTTTAATAAGAACTCTCAAGTTATAATTTTTAATCCCTCTTCTGAATAATTCTCATCTTCCATCAATTTTCAATAAAAACTATTTTTGAATAATTGTGTATCACCAACGAATTGTGCTTCGATTAATTTAAAGAACTTTTACACTTGAGGCTCTCGTTCCTGAATTATTTTTCAATTATTGTCCTTCTTTACAAAGTGAACACTTTTAAGACGCAATGGGTATTGTTTACCGTATTGAATCTCTATTCAGAGTTTTTTATAACCATGACATGCAATTTTTAATGGCCAGAAATTAAAGAAGTGACACGCCTTGCCTCCGAAGATGTAACTATCTTAGAGCAGCTCACTCAAACCTTGAATATCAAATCTGGATCAGCCAAAGCCGTCGAACTGAACAAATTTGACGTTTTTCTAACGAATGTGGCATCCATACTGTCAAAACACGAACTTGATAACATGTATCAGCTGCTACGCGCCATGGAAATTCGAATTCGTTGTTTGAATGAAAGAATATGATTCTGAGAGATTTTCGTCAGCGCTTTCCCGTTCAATCCCAAACCAACCTCAGTGAATTAATAGACCTATCAATCAAAAGAAACAATCTGGTGACACTTCAATTATTTTTTGCTGAAGAACTTGCATGTCGGACCCGCAACAAATGAATTTGCAAACTACGAGTATCTTCTTAAGCTTGGGAATTGTCGGTGAATTAATTCCCATGGACGAAAGTGAAGTACGGAAAACGATTCTGTCACTAGCCAGCCAGAAAGAGAGCTCCAAATCAGGCCAGAATTCCTCATCTCCATCGACATTGCCGATTTGCCACCACATGGCTGAAGTTGTAGGATACGATCACCATGCTGTTGAAAATTTGGATGTCTCGAAAGGACTGCAATGGAACTTGGCTAATTGAGCCGAGCTGTGCAACAACATCTTCAAAGAAGAGATCATCGGTACAGCTGAATTATAAGCCTCGTTTGGTGGCAACGCTCTTGACTCGTTTATGGCGAACTTTTAGTAACGAGTTATGACTGGTGAAGACAACTGATATTTATTATGATTATTCCAGTTCTTATGGCAACCTCGGCAAGCGGAAAGATTAAATTTTCTTTCGAATATTCTAGAATGTTCGTTTCATTTGCGTTAAATTGTCCTTTGATTGCATTGGTTCTTTTAAATTCGTTTTCCTAATTCTTTTCCATTTAATGTATGAAAGAATTCAAACGTTCAGTTTGATTTCAGTCACGGTCCAGTCAGTCCCATCAGGTTGTATTGTTTCTTACTATTTTCTTTCAAAGTTTTGTATTTTTTCCCGTTAATTACTTTTCGCTAAAGCTTATTATTTTCCGTTTAAAAAAAAGGATTTTTTTCTAAGAATTATTTCTTTGGCGACATAAAAAGTGCGCCAGAAACGTGCCAAGAGCGTTGCCACCAAACGAGGCGTATAATACAGCTGTAACAAATCATCAGTGAAGGAAATTATAGCCAAGAAGTACACATACTGCGACTCAAAGAAAGGTAAGCTTGGATGTACAAATGTAACGACTGTAAGACCAGCGTTCGATATGTCCATGCACAAAGACCATGACCAAATCAAGTTTGTCGGCATCGACTTACGGATATCCGTCTTCCTGCAGGGAATAATGGATATTTCCTTTCCCAGTCAAGAGGCGAATCAGTTTAAAAGTCCTATTACCAGAGAATCCAAGTCATACTCGTAATGCTGCATGGAAAAGTGCACTATAAATGTTTGGGATTTTGTAAAATGATGGAAGAGCTATTTCCTTCACTCGATGCTACATGCTTGACGACAAATTAAACACTGATCAATCTCGTTGATCGTGCTGACCTAGTTCAATCCACGCACAATAGTAATTTATACGCACAAAGTAAATCAGTTCCAGATCAACCCATTTTGACTAATTAACTTTAATGTCTCTTAAACTATGAATTTACAAAGCTTTAATTTATAAAAAGGTTGGTTACAGCTTTATTATACGCCTCGTTTGGTGACAACGCTCTTGGCACTTTTTTGGCGCACTTTTTATGTTACCAAGGAAAGAATTCTTAGAAAAAAATCGTTTTTTTTAAGCGGAAAATAATAAGCTCTAGCGGAAAGTAATTCACGGGAAAAAATAAAAGCTTTGAAAAAACATGGATTCCGATTTAATTAATCCCGATTCCTTAAGGAAATCGGGGCCGCGGTGGCCCGGTTGGGGGAGTAGCGAATTAGCAACCGTAGGGTTGCGAGTTCGAATCCAACCAAATACAGTCGTGTTCAAAGGGGGCTGGTGCACCTTAAAACTGTTGTGGCCTCAAATGTCCTCACGTTGCCGTGGTGTGGAAGTTTGGAGAGTGGGGTGCCAGCTCAGGAGTTGCCTCGTCATCTGACCGTGGTTCAAAATTACGTGGTGTTGTCCTCGATCTTTCCCTTTGGGATTGATCCCGGACCGTCACCAATAGCCCATTGTATTGCTCCAATGTGACGTTAATTGAAATACCTACCTTAAGGAAATCCAAAAAACCTGCTTATCCTGACACAAATTTATGCAAAATAAACGATTACCCACTCCCTCACTTCCTAAAGTTTTCCTACCACCAGAAAAATTAAACTTCAAATATCCCGAAAGAATGCCCTGAAACTTATCTGCAACACTAAATACAGAAGGCACGTTCAAATGGAAAAAGTAACGACTTTCAAAAGCAAATAGCAAGAAACAATACAACCTGATGCGACTGACTGGACCATGACTAAAATCAAACTGAACGTTTTAATTCTTCCTTACATTAAAAGGAAAGGAATTGGGGAAAAGAATTGAAAGAACGAATGAAATCAACGGACAATTAAAAGGAAATAAACAAGCATTCTAGAATATTCGAAATGAAAATTTAAACTTTCCGCTTGCCGAGCTTGCCCTAAAAACGAGAATAATCCTAATAAAGATGGGTTGCCTTCACCTGCCATAACTCGCTACTAAAAGTACGCCAAGAGCGTTGCCACCAAACGTGACTAATAATAAAGCTGTACCAAAGGCTGCACTATTGTTCGAAGACGAAACTATGTTAATTCATGGATCAGTAGACCAAGTGTTTTGCTCGTGCGTGTGAGTGGAAGAGCGAAAAGTGAAAGGTGAGGCTCGTAAAGTAACTCGCAAATGGTACCAGTAATACAAAGAGTGGGGTACCAACATAGCCATCAATTCTACCAGAGTTTGGTGATGACTAGTAGGCGCTACAAAATCCACCACTCGTTGATGACTCAAGTCTATTCTATTCGCGTGGTTTTTCATAGCGGAAGTACCACCGGTAGACTTTCCCATGTAGAAGAATCATTCTGAGTCATGCATGAAGGAATATCCGAACTTCAGAAATTTTGAACACCATGGAAGTTAGCTCGAATGTAACGTCTATGGCACTTGACTATGAAGAAAATATAGTGGCAGTTGCCCCAACCACACTGAGACCTTCAATAACGCAGTCGAACAGCTAAAGAGAACCTGAAGTACCCAATCATAATATTGGGGCAATATTGGATGCATAATTTTTTAATAATAAATAATTATGTTTAGTATATTTTGTATGTTAGAAACAAAACTGATTCGACAGTTCTTTGTAATACAAAAAAAAACCGTTTCGATGTTTACTTAATCTGTCCCTATGCGTCTTACTTTATTAATCTTGATTATTTTTATCTAGTATAACAATATTTCGAAATAACAAAGCAAAATATGAAATTTTGTAAGCACAGCAAGTTTATCAATCAGCCCTCCTTTACCGAGCGAAGACTGGTCTTCATGGTAGTTATACTGAAAATTGATAATATGTGACTTTATATTTTAGTTTTTCTTCAATTTAACAATTCTTTCATTATATTGTACTTGAGTTTTTTAAATAAATCTTGTTATCCTTTTTATAATGTCTGGCAACATATTCAGAACATCATCTCTTTGTGTGAATAAAGTAATTAGATTTTACATCTTTATCTTTTATACTGTGTATCAAAACTAAGATAACTTAGATGTACATTAGATGTGCAATATATCATTTTTTCATATAAATTATCTTTAGACTAGAAGTGATATACGCTGCAACGCCTATAAATAAGTAAAGAATCGTCTGTTTGTATTTCAGTGAAACTTGTGAGAAATTTATGCAAAAGATTAGTTTTTTGTGTTGAAAGGTTGTTTCATAATTTGTTTTTCCACAACTATTTTATCGTAGCATGTCACAACAAGGAACAATTTCAATATTTGAAATGCACATAACGTATGGGGAAAATTGACATTCATAAATTGATAAATGTAACAATCATTTGCGAACTTTATCACCTGTAAATATTGACAGAGAGCTCTACGAATTTTGATTGTATTGTTCATTCTTTCGCTAGATATAATTCCTTCATTCTTTCGTTATAATTTTCTTTCTTCCATTATATAATTACTTCTCTTTCATTATATTGTTCTTTCTTCTATTATTGTTATTTTTGTCTTTCATTATATGCTTCTATCTTCCATTATATTGTGTTATTATCTTTCGTTATATTGTTCGTTCTTTCTTCCATTGTTAGTTTTGTCTTTCATTATATTGTACTTATTTCTTCCATTATATTGTTATTTCTCACTTTCATTATATTGTTCATTCCATTTCTAAATCAGTCTTGTTATCATTATCTGGTAATCTTTCCAGAATAACGTTTTTCATGTATAAAGTAATTGGGTATTACGTCTCCATCTTATTATCCATGTGTATCAAAAATAGCATAATATAGACATACATTAGAGTTAATGTATAATTTTTTCGAAATACTTATTCTAAAGGCAAAGAGTACTATGTTCTTCAGCATCTACAAAACTTATAAATTTGTAAAGAGTCGTCCGTTTGTAGCGAACGATGTGAGAAATTTCGAATGCAAAATATTAGTTTTGTGTGTTGAAGTGTTTTTTAATTTGTTTTCCCATAACTATTCTATCGTAGCATGCCACAATAAAGAACAATTTTAGCATTTTAAATGTGCTTAATGTATGTTGGTAATAGACGTTCCTAAATTGATTAATCTAACAATAATTTGCAAACTTTTCCATCTGTAAATATTGACAGCGTTCAACGAATTTTTATCGTTCTTTCTTTCATAATATTGATTTAGCCATTTCTAAATCAATCTTGTAATCCCTTTTATCGTCCGTTTTAATAATATATTATCTGGTTATCTTTTCAGAACATAAAGAATGGGAATTATGATACGGCATCGCCAAGGTTCAGTGGTGTTGTCCACCACTGAGTTAGCAACCTGCGAGTTGTATGAACAGCAGTTTCCATTTCTCCTCTGGCATATTTCTCTTTTCTATTTCAGTGAGACTTTTCTTGTGTGTGTATTTATTTGTTTTGGTTAGCGCATTTTGGCCAAATATGGCCCTTGTGTCATAAAACTCAACTCTACCAGCCAATCTTACAATGCAAGTTTATCGAAAATAGCATAACTTAGACACAAATTTTAGATGTAATGTATAGTATTTTCATGTTATTAATTCTAAAGAGAAGATGTAATATATGTTGCTTAGCCTCTGCAAAGCTTATAAATGAGTAACATACCGTCAATTTACTTTTAGTGAAAGCTATGATAAATTGTCTAATGAAAAATATTATTGTGTATTTAAGCGTTGATTTAAATTTTGCATTTTCCATACCTATTATATCGCAACATGTCACAATAAAGACCAATTTTAATATTTAAATGTGCATAATATATAGCGGTATGAACATATATGAATTAGTAAATCTAACAATCATTTGCAAACTTCATCATCTGTAAGTGGTGCTGACAGCGTATAATGAAATTTAATACCACTATTTGTGATATGACTTGCACAAATTTATCATGGTCCATAATTTAACAGATACTACAAGAGATACTTCATTCCGTACTACTTTACATACGTACAGTGTACTTAGCAGAAACTTTGGCCTGGACATATTTATCCTTGATTTTTTAAATCTTCCATGCCTAGTTTGTCCATTTTGGTGGGCAATCCTTCCCACTCTGCACTTTTCCTCTTCAAATGCTATTTTATATTGCTAACACGTATATATTTATTTTTTTCTGAATATGTATATGAAGTTTAGTGGGAGTGCAAAAAGGCTTTAAATAATACTAAGAACTTCTTTTAACGATAAAACATTTAATTTAATAACAATTAGTGACAGCACAGTTACAAAGATATTTGAAACAACACAAAAAGGGATGACCGTCTGCCATTGACACGTCTTCTCGGTTCATCGTTTGAAATCGTTCTCCCGTTCGAACGTCCTTGCAACACTTTCGGCTGGAATCGCTCGTGTTCTAGAATGTTCTCGGAGCTTCCGTAAGTCGCTCGTGTTCTTCTGGAACGTTCTCGCTATTACGTCCACGCCGGTGTTCACCGTTGGTGAATCAGAAGTGGAAAGAGTAGCGGGTAATCACACATCACATGTATGAAATCATATAGGA
The DNA here is from genome assembly GCA_933210815.1 of Meta bourneti. Lineage (NCBI taxonomy): Eukaryota > Metazoa > Arthropoda > Arachnida > Araneae > Tetragnathidae > Meta > Meta bourneti. The sequence continues at coordinate 73,262,019 of OW119930.1, forward strand.
TGGGAAAAACCCTACCCTCATTTCATTGCAATTTATTGATTGCAGAAATGAACATAAAGCTTATTTTATGTATCATTTACAAGTATATATATACACACTGTTTTATCGAAATTATTTATAACAAGCAGACCCATGAATAGCATCTGCTCTACAATTTCTTATTCAGTTTTGCAGTTTCTTATTGTTCTTTTCTATAGACAGCCATGCCGTTACTCACATTTTTATCTGATTTAAATCCATTTACAATGAATGTATGTATCGATAGGCTCATTTCATACCTCCAAATGAAATAAAAATTAATCAAATATGTAAAGCTGCATCTTTTGTACTTAATGATCTTACTTATTATTCTTACCAATAAAGTGCACTGCAAAAACTCCACGCTTCAGTCATGCCAACAATTAGTTTCTGAACGTACACTCCAATTGAATCCCATTCAGCAATGTGATATTCGGTAGTTTTTAACATTTAACCTTCTCACTTATCTCACTCTTCATAAAAAATAAGTAAAATTCAAGAACACGGTAATGGCCCATCGCCAAATTGGCGACTAAGTTTTGTCACCAAACGGCAATTTTGGTAGGCCTACGACGGGTCACCGTATTCCAAAACTATCGCCAGTCTGGCTATGGACCAGACTGGCGATAGTTATCATCAAGAATTACACGATGTCTATTAGACTTGAGGCCCCAAGAAGCATTCAAGATGGTGAATAAGCTAACCTGAAGGGAAGGCCGAGACTGTAGATAATTCTCTCAAAGCAAAGCCTGAGCTGACTTACATTTAGAGCATTGAGGGAAATTCTTACAATCCAATTCGAGATTCAATGATTTCAAGTGTCTATTCTACAAAGCCATTCTACAAAGCCAAAAAAGAGCATTTTGATGCTCTCTTCTGGCCATTTTCTCGGACAGGCACTGGGATTCGTTTATGTTTCTTTACCACTTTAACAGTAACTATACACCCCACTGTAACCTCAGGATCTCAATAGGATCAAAAATCTGTGATCCTAGAAGAAAAGGGTCGTTAAATCATATTCCGAGCAAAGAGAGTAAGAGATGCGCAAATGGCCCATTTCGCTCTTCTTACTTATGAGAAAGATGGGTAAACATATTCAGAAAAATACATAAATTCTTATTTATTCAAAATCCCTAGGCTCAGAAGTTCTACATGCAAAAACATAATTTCTTTTAATTTTACGTTTTTATTTTGTTTCTTGACGAAATTTTCTGCCTGTATAATCAATTTTGTGAACTAGAATTTTGTAACTATTTTACCCCTTTAAAACCTATTTTTAAAATTATTATAGACAACATGGAATTGTTTTCCAACTTATTATGTTTCTAAATGTGTATTTTCCCATTCCTATGAAGATAATGCTCAAATTATTATTTATCACGGAGTTGTGAGCTTTCAGAGCTATATCCTTATGGCATATGTTCAATTTCGGAAGCCATTGTAAGTAAAACATACTATGCTCATGAAGTATTTCGACTTTAACAACTATGTAAGGAATTGAATAAATATATTGAACAATGGAGTCTACTTAAATTTAATTCACGGAGCGTTTTCAAATGAAACTAATTTCGAATTTCATTATAGCAAATCCTATTTAAAATCCATTAGATATAAGATAGTTATTTTTTGTTCCATTGATTTTAAAAATAATTCACGCTAGACTATTTTTAGAATTCAATTACGAAATCTTACCATTTAGATCTTTTCAAATCAAGTTTTCTCTCAACGACTTGTGAAATTTTTACATTCTTTAATTTGTTTCATGTTTTCAACCATTTTTACTTAATGCATGAATTACTAGATCTTTGATTTCTCTGTTTAACTAATTTAAATCTTTATACTATACTTCCGTTTTGTTCCTTTCTGTTTTTTTCGTCGACTTTTCAAACTTGATATCGACTTGAAAGTAGTCCATTTATAAATAGTAATTTTAAGAAATTCAAAAAGTTAAGAACTAAGATATTTTTAATCACACAAATGCAATATTTTCTTAGTGGATTTGTTTGACGTTTTTCAAAAGAGTAAAACGAATCGAAGACGTTTTATTAATAGTGGTAAAACTCCATTTCGAAACATCGTGTGATGTAAATACAAAATTGTGAAATTGGAAATATTTCAGAAACAACGTGGATTTTACTTTTGGCGAGATTAATTCTGGATATAAAATTTGGGTTCAAGAAAATGGAGTATGATTTCAAAAATATCTAGCCAAATTATAAAAGGTGGTAGAGGGGCCCGAAATACACATTTTTGTCAAAGAATGTGTGTCCAGAAATACCGTGTTTAGGTGGTAGAGGGAGCTGTTTAGGTCAGTCGATAACATCGTTTCTGTGGCGTAAAGCATCATTCCCTGCTCAGATTTTCAACAGCAAACTCCGAATCCATGTAGCGATGCATGCCTCTGAAGATCCGAGCGGGGAATAACGCCTTAAGCTACAGAAACGATGGGGGCTTATTGCAGTGACTGCCCACATGCTCCGTCTATTGCATTAGAAGATACGTAGACGAAAATGTGATTAACAGCAACTTCACGAAAGTGGAGTTGCATTACTATTTAAATTGCACCTTCAATTACGTAAATTTCGCAAGCCATGAATTTATCAACTTGCTAACCAAATCTTTAATCGAATGCAACATTCAATTGAAAAATGAATGCCTTTACTCCTACTTAAATCACTTCCCCATCAAGTATCTACAAATTCGATGCAAATTACGTAAACAGCCCTGTTCTAATCGAAGTGCTATTTAACTATGACAGTCCTAATTCTTTAGCTATTCCATACTAATGCTTTAATTTTCAAGGTATTCATACTGATTCTACAATGCTTAATACTAATGCTTTAAATTATCACGGTATTATTCTTCAGGAACCTTCTCTCCAAGTTTGGTAACAAATTATTTGTACTTTTAATTATTCCTCTACTGTTCAAAAGAAAATAATCCGCGATCAGTTTCATATTTCCCCAAATCCAAATAATATGGCCGTCATGTTTATTCATTCCCTCGATAGCAACATTTATACTATTTGGATAGAGGATAGTAAAAATTTTACTTCCTCAACTTAAATCCTCTCTCATGATATATATCGGGGTTACCTTAAAATGTTTTTTTCATTTTTAGCAGTAGCACTTGAAATACATTCATTCACTAAAGTAAACACTCAGAACAAAAACATGGGGATAAATACCAGAGACAAATCAAAACAGGATTAAAAATGTAGTTTAATTAAAATGTACGAGTACTTTATCACCGTTTTGGCGACGATCAATCAACTATCACATCAATTCGGAATTCATTCTTTAGAATTTTTACTCGCGAAGTGCTAAAATCGTATTCGAAAAACGAATCAAGTGACGTCAACGTTCTGAATACGTACAGGAAACGCGTCGACCATCTACATTCAGCTTGATAAAAAAAATCCTCTCATATCAGTCAGGCGGCACAGAAACTTCATTTAAAGTGGAGTGCCATTACTATTAAAACGAAGCCTTCAATTACGTAAATTTCCCTTAGCCATGAATTTATCAACTTCTGAACCCAATCCTTAATCGAATCCAACATTCAATTGAAAAATGAAAACTTTGCTTTTACTTAAATTAATTGTATCTACGAACTCGATACAAATAAAGCAAACATACTTTTCTTAAATCAAAGTACTAAGTAACTAATTCTTCAGGAAATCCAATAACACTTCATTATTGACCCATTTCAATTAAACCCTTCTCCCAAGTCTGGCAACAAGTTATTTGTACTTTAAACTATTGCTCCTCGGTCCAAACAAAACCAACGCCATCGGTTTCAAACTTCCGCAAATTCAAATAGAGAGACCACCATGTATAGCTGGTCTTTTTCACGTCTTCGATCGCGATATTTAATCCACGCTATATTCCTATTTGCGCGAGTGCAAAGTAAGCAGATAGACGGTCAAACTGAGGGAATAGGGATTAAATCCAAACACCCCCTGGACCTCTGTTCTTGTTGGTGGCGGACGGGTGTGATTGACAGGACTCGGCTCGAATTCAGGATTATAATTACAAAGATGTAGGCGGTCGCTGATTGCAGCCCAAAGCAGAAGAATCTGCATAAGCTGTTGACAGTAATCAGAGTATTCAAAATATTGGAGGATAGAGAATTATTGTAAACTAGGTGTTTGATCTGCATAATGCTGAATTTTTGATTCGAAGTTCAGGGGACGAAGCCGTTATTAATGAAGTAACTTACATACAACTGTAAATGAGGTATTTTATTCCATTGAATATGCCATACTGTGTCATTTTGGAGAGAGGTAATGTGGTCCTTATCCCTTCAAGTGTTTTCGACGAGATATCTCGCCCATCAGGATCTGACAAATTTTGCTACTGATGACATATCTCGCCCATCAGGATCTGACCAATTTTGCTACTGACGAGATATTTCGCCCATTAGGATCTGACAAATTTTGCTACTGATGACATATCTCGCCCATCAGGATCTGACCAATTTTGCTACTGACGAGATATCTCGCCCATCAGGATCTGACAAATTTTGCTACTGATGGCATATCTCGCCCATCAGGATCTGACCAATTTTGCTACTGACGAGATATTTCGCCCATCAGGAACTGACCAAATTTGCTACCGACGAGATTTCTCGTCATCAATATCTTGCCAATTTTTGTATGATGACGAGATCAAGATCTGTTCAGTTTTCTGATGATGAGAAACGACGAGAGTTTGATGAATGAGATATATCTAGAAAAGTCCCTACTCACAAATGTAAGTATTATATTCTTAGAAATTCTTACCTTCAAGTGGTTTTGACGAGATGCATCGACCATCAAGATCTGGTCAGTTTTTGTAATGACGAGATATCTCGTCCATCAAGATCTGATCAGTTTTTCTAATGACGAGATACCTCGTCGAGACAACCACCTGGAGGGTTTACCTTAGTTTCACGATTCTTATGTGACACTAGAAGATATATGAGTTAAGTGACTCATTTAATGCATCTTGAAAAATACTTATTTTTCATACAACTGTTCATGAAATATATAACCGCTGATTTCTGCCCATAGCATAAGAATCTGCATAAGCTGTTGAGAGTAATTCGAGTATTCAAAATATTGGAGGCAAGAATTGTAAATCAATGCTTGATTTGTATAATGCTGAATTTTTGATTGGGAGTTCCTGGGACGAGCCGAGTAAGTTATAAACTTATTCAGTTCAGTTTATAACTTACTCGTTTCAGTTTATAACTTACAGTTGTATGTAAGTTCATTAATTTATGAACTTACATACAACTGTAAAGGAGCTACTACAGTATTTATTCCATTGAATATGCCATATAGAGTCCTTCTGGGAAGATAATGTGATCCTTGTTTTATAGTTTCATTACTCTTTGGTTACAGTAAAGCCTATACGAGAGAAGTGACTCATATTTAATGCATCGTGAAACTCATATTTAATGCATCATTTCCTTGCCCTGCCTTTTCCATGCAACTGTTCATGAAATACTCTCATGTTTATGAAAACTGCAACACCATGAAGGAATTGTCAGATTTGAATGAAATTTACTGAAAATGTAAAGCAGGGTGTGGCATGCAAATGATTAGACATACAGAGTAAATGCGCATGTCTAGGATCAGCAGCACTGTCTGAACCGTCGTGCCAGGAGTATAAATAGAGGGTTGTTGAGGAGCCAGACAAGTATTTTGTAGATGTCAGTGATCTGAAAAGTGTTCGATTGGAGTCACTATGCCTCGACGACTTCGAAAGGCACCATATAACCAAACTAATTGTTCGAACGGGGAAGCATCATCGGCCTGCGGGAAAGAGGATTTTAGTAATGGCATGCTGCTGCCCGTATACATAATGCATAATGCCTCGACAGTGATGCGAGTGTGGAAGCAGTGGACTGAAGAGAACCGGACGAGTCGAAAATCCGGCAGTGGATCGTGAAATGTGACGCCACCACGGGATGGTAGACATCTTATCTGCATGGTAGTGACGAACCTTGCAGCTTCCTCTCGAGTGTTAGCACAGCACTGGAGCACTGCTACAGGTGTGGTAATGTCTCCTTCAACAGTTCGACGGGGTCTGCTGCCCAGGGGACTGCATGCAAGGATTCTTTTGTGGAGGATATCCTCGACCCTTATCCATTGACGCCTCAGGCGACAATTGTCGCATGAGCACAGACAATAACGAACGTATTGGCCGCAGGTCGTATTTACCCCGACGATCCTGGCTTTAACCTGGACTGCAATGATTGCCGCATACGCTTTAAAGGGCAATGTGGCGAGCACCATCTTCCAACATACGTTTTAGAGCGTCATACTGTACGAACGGCAGGTCTGATTATGTGGGGCGCCATTGGTTATCTTTGGCGATCCTGGCAGTTACGAATTAAAGGTACTCTCGTGAACAACCACTATATCAGGGAGGTTGTAGATGCCAAAGTTGTGTACCCTTCCTTCAGCACACTTCTAGAGCTACATACCAACAATACAACGCCTGACCACATGTTGCCCGGAATGTGCAAGACTTCACAGCACAGCAGATATCGCTGTTTCCTTGGCCTCCAAAGCGCCAGACGTTTCACCTATTGAACATGTATGGGACATGACATTCGTCAACTGACCTATTACCGTTCTCCAGCATTCACTACAAATGAACTGTAAGATCGGTTCGAAGCTGCCTTGCAGGCAATACCCCAGGAATACATAAAAACCTTACATTCGATGCCATGACGTTTAGAATCTGTTATTTCCGCTCCTGACGGCTTGAGAAAATACTAATTTTGTGCTTATAATGTGGTTGTATTGATCTGAAACTTTAATCATTTATTGGTATCACCATTAGTAATATGTGGAATAAATGTGATTCAAATCGGACAATTCTTTCAGGAATTTGCAATTTGCATAAACATGAGTGTACATAGCCGCTGATTGCTGCCCAGACTAGAATCTGCATGAACTGTTGAGTAATCCGAGTATTTGAAATATTGGAGGGTGCGTTTGGTAGATTTATTGTTAACAAAGTGCTTGATCTGCACATATTGCTGAATTTTGATTCAGAGGTGGACCATCAACAGGGTTTAATAGTTTGAAAACTTATACACCACTGTAAAGGAGTTGTTGTGGTACCTGCATTTATCCTATCGCATATGTAAAATCGTACTATAATGTGGTGGCCCCTCAGGACTGTTTGGTTTTATAGTACTAGATACAAGCAAGCAATGCAAAATAAACAGTGGATTTAAAAATATGTAGGTACACGTCATGAAAATAAAATTGAAATACTTTTTACTAAGGCGTGTGTAAGACGGTGCACTTTTGTTTACCAAAAAATACTAGCAGTGGATTCAAAAGTGTATAGGTACACGTCATTAAAATAAAAGTAAAAATTCAAATACTTTTTACTAAGACATGTGTAGGACGGTTCACCTTTGCTTACCAAAAAGTACTTTTTGATGGAGCTGTATTACACTGCTACATATACTATTTTGTAGTGTGGCTAAGTTCATCACGATTCTCCTCTAAAATTTAGCAGTGGCTGAATTCGATAGATATTACCACTAGTTGATAGATTGCCCATTGCGTAAGACCATGAGGGATGTATTAAGTTGACGGGTGTACTTCTCTACGCATGGTCGTGCAATAAATGATTGCGGCCCTTGACTGTCCTGAGCTACCTTTATCAGGCGAGTAATAGTTAACGTGTGAAGTGAAGGCTGAGTAGCAATAAAGAGTGAGGCTGTTATAGGAATAGGAACAGTGTCACTAACGCAGGGCTTCACACAGCGGTAGGAAGTGATTAGCATCGCAATGGCAATTCAATTGTTGCAATCATCCTTTGAAGTGCGTGCCAATTGTTTGCAAGTGCCATCTGGAATTTGTCCGAAGCGCCACATTCTTATCACTTTCACCAATCGCCAATTTAGCAAGATATGAAAGACTTCTTTTACCAAAAAGTACTTTTTGGTGGATTATGCTGCTATTCAGTGTTTCGAAAGTATCTGGCCAAATTGTAAATGGTGGTAGAGAGATCAAATATAAACATTTTGATCAAAGAATGTGTGTCCGGAAATGCAGCGTTTAGGCTTTTGAGGGCGCTGTTTAGGTCAGTCGAAACATCGTTCCTGTGGCGTAAAGCGTCATTCCCTGCAAGAATTTTCAACGACCAGCTCCAAATTCGTGTAGCAATGCAATAGATAATAGTAGACTGGCGATTTCACGATTTTTGTCCCCACTCTATAGAAATGCGCATTCACACATCTGCCCTGTCATCCGCAAAGGTGGTAATAAGATGCTAAATCTGATGTATAGATGTATGATAGTTAATTAACGCCACACTGGAGCAACATAACGGTCGGGGATCAATCCCGAAGGGAAAAATCCAAGGACAATTCCTTGTAATTTTGAACCATGCTCACATAACGAGAAAAACATCTGAGCTGGCACACCACTCTGTAAAACTTTTACACCATGCCAACGTGAGTACATTTGAGGCTACGGCAGATTTAACGTGCAACAGATTTAACCTACACGACGGTCTTTGGCTGGACCTAGTTTCGAACTAGTAACTCTCCGGTTGCTAATCCGTGCTTCCAACTAGACCACCGCAGTCCTCTGATGTGTGGAATTGCAAAAAGTAAGCATTGAAAATGAATTAGATTTATCAGTTTGGATTAACACGCGAAACTGAGCTGTTGGTGTATATATTGCACCAACAGTGTGATTGATTGATGGGTTTTTTGGCGCAAGGTCCAAAAGAGACAATCTGCGCCCCAACAGTGTGAATAGCATGCTTGTATGAATAATGCATATTAGTACGAGATACAATTTACCTAAATTCAGACAATACACTATGCAGTGTAGACAGGGTATACAAGATTTGTAAGGTATCATTGCTAAATTGTCTCATTCGTGAGATGACGCTATGTACCAATGACATCATGAGGAGATCCGAACAATCAAAATGGTGTCAATGCATGTGCATTGTTACTTGGCGTTTAGCATGTTGTAATTCAACTACTGAATCCATATATCCTGCCTTTGTTCGGACAAAAAGGGTTTGATCCTCTTTCTAAATATAAGGTTTACCAATCGTTAATCTCTAATTATTAACGCTCTACTCTCTAAAAGAATAATGCAGTTTAGTAAATATTGCCTGATATTTGTAAATATATGATTTGATATTTGTATGTTACATGGAATCGAATTCGACTATTTTACATTCTTTGATATACTAAATTTATATCCAGCTTCCATTGTGTTTGGGGGTTGCGGTAGTTCAGTTGGAAGAGTAACGGATTAGCAACCGGAGGGTTGCGAGTTTGAAACTGTCTAACCAAAGAACGTCGTGTACATGAGGGCTGGTGCACGTTAAATCTGAAGTGGCCACATGTCATCACATTGGCCTGATGTGGAAGCTTGGAGAGTGATGTGCTAGCTCAAGTGTTGACCTTGTCATTTGACCGTGGCAGGATTGTTGCGTTTATTGTCTGAAGATGGCTTGGAATGAAAGACATTATGTCCTCGTCATCTGACGTTGTTCAAAATTGCGTGGTGTTGTCCTCGGATCTTTTTCTTCGGGATTGATCCCTGACCGTCGCCAATATCCCGTTCTTCTGTTCCAGTGCGACGTTAATTAACTACTTAACCTAACCTGTAGCCATCTCTTTGCAGATTGAGTCTATTAATCTTTATAGACGAACATATAACCCCCCCCCCCTTGATGTTACAGCGAAGTAAAGGGATTTAGGATGGACAACTGTGCTCCAGCATTAGCCAATCTGTCAGCCTGTTCATTGCCATATAAGCCAGTGACTTAGAATCCACTGCAAGGTAACTTAACAAAACGCCATATTTAAATTCGCTTTACTGGAACATTAAAATCGTATTTCTTCGCATGATTTACTTCTGTCCTAATGATAATGAAAGTTGTTGCTCCCTCGAAATGGCCATTACGTGGTGTGGTCGTCGGATCTTTCCCTTGGGGATTGATCCCGGACCATCGCCAATATCCCGTTGTGTTGCTCTAATGTGACGTTAATTAACTATCTACTTACCTTCCAGTGTATTTTATGTTCCCATATAAATAGATCAAAGGATGACAAACAGTTATTAAATCTGATTTTCAACGAAACTTGCTGGAGAGTATGTGCATTTTTCAACACTAAAATTCCATGTGGTACATAAGGGCCTTCGTGGACTCAAGTGTACAAATCTCATGTGTGCAATTGAAATGAACTAAAACAATCTTTGAATGTGAATTTCAAGTATCAATTTTGATCGATAACTGTGTTGGTGAAACTGAACTATGACACAGTTTGAATGTTTGAATAAATTGCGCATATTTGTAAGTCACAGAAGCTAAATCGATTCCTTTCCATCCTTTGATATTCAAAATTTGTACCCAGCTTCCATGGTGTTCTATGTTGCCTTCGTAGGTAGGTAGTTGAATTTACATTGTTCTGGAGCAACACAATGGGCTCTTGACGACGTTTCGGTATCAATCCAGAAGGGAAAGATACGAAGACAGCACCTCGGAATTTTGAACCATGGTCAGATGACGACATCAGCACCCCACTCTCCAAACTTGCACACCACGCCATCTTGAGGACATTTGAGGTCGTGACAGATTTAGCGTGCACCAACCTCCCCACCTCCACCACAACGGTCTTTGATTGGTTCGAGTTTGAAACTCGCAACCTTCAGGTTCCTTACCCACGATGGGGCCGTCGTGGCTCAGTGGGTAGCCCTCTGCATTAGCAAGCTGTGATTTGGCGGTGCAGGTTCTATTCCTCTTTGGATACAGTAGGATTATTTCTTTGGTTCCATTTGATGAATTGTATCTGATTAAAAACACAGCTTTGAGGACAGCACGTTTATTTACATACCAGACGAGGAAATAACAATATATACATTCGCTATTTACAAAAGAGTTAATGACACCACAAGTTCATTTCAAAACCATATTCTAAAGATTCTTTCTTAATTTCGTTGACGTCTAGCTGTTTGGTGTTCTAGATTTGGAGGTTTGCTTTCACCTCATCTGCACCTCATTTTCCCTTCACACCTCTCTATAGCTTTGCAACTGCAGTTAAAGGTGGTGTCTCACAGATACATTTCTATCTTCTGTCAGTGAAACTTTCCTTGTGTATGTATGTCTATTACTTGACGTTGTATGCGAAGCTTGACCAAATATGATCCTTGTGCCATGAAAAGCCAAACAATCAACCAGATTTACCCGCGACTCTACTAACCGGGTTACTATGGCTTTTTTGTTCCCTTGGAATCAGACAGAAGGTATCAAAATGTTGCTATTAAATATGTTTATCAACGAAACGTGCCGGATGGCATGTGCAATTTTAACACTACTCCCCAAAAGGTTTTGCATGTGCATTATCCATCAGAGTTTGTTAAAACGTTTTAAAATCCCTGTATACTTTTCCATCCACACACTTAAGGTGTGCTCCAAAAGTATCTGGACTGATTGCCCCCGTAACTTTTGAATAGCCAAATATTAACCCTCTGAGGGAGATTTGGGAGTAGTTTAGTGTTGCTTTTACCCCCCAAACTATTTAACGACTAAATAGCTAACAATCTTTCTAAAGAATCCATAGATTCTTTCAACGTTTCGAAATATTCTAATTGGTCCTTAATTCCTCAGTCATACTTCAGCAAATGTACTTCAGATATTCACTGTAGAAATGAATTATTGCCCCAACTTTATTTTTCAAAGTTTAGAAATCAGTTCAGGAACACCATTGCATAAAAATTGCATTTCCCCCTTACATAAATTCAAAGACTTATATTACACGAGTTTTGATTGCAAGGAACTCGTCGTTAATTTTCTCCGAAACTTTGAATGCATTTAAAACTATTAGACAACAAGTGAATAGAAATAATTTTTCCAAATCGGATTACAGTGAGACAGCATTCAAACAAGCTTGAATGTTACTTATTCATACAAAGGGATCTTTTATCACCCGAAAGTATTTCATGATTGAAATATTGCGAGCTGTTGGTTTACTCTGATAACCATAATAATCAATACGTCATTAACACAATTTGAGATTATTGCAATTTAATCCAACTACAGACTACAAGTTGGAAAACTTGATATTATTTGTATCATGTTTTCTATTTTCTTCAGTGAATTCAACTTTAGTTGAAATACCTGAGCATTAGGTTTCCAACCTCTTTTATTTCCGACTACATCTAGTACACCAGGTAGTTCCTTGCGCTAGTTAAATTTGTTAAATGGATGTTATAAAGTGATTGTACGAGGATTGAATGAAAAGCAATACCTTCAAGAGAATTACTCGTGGTTGAATGGGTATTTTAATGAATGAAACACAGAAAGGTTTCCTTAGAATGGGCACTTTAATTACATAACTTCATTTTTCAACATAGTCGCCAGATAACTTAATACATTTCCGCCAACTATGGACGAGTTTAGTGAAGCCGTCACGGAAGAACTCCACCTTATGTTTCCTTAACCAGCTCCTGACCGCTGTCTGAATTTCATCAGAGTTGTAGTGATTTCCACGAAGGTCTTCCTTCGTTTTAGGGAAACGATATAAATCACACGGCGCTAAGTCTGGACTGTATAGTGGATACAGTACTGCGTCGAGTTTCAGCTTCCTCCGCTCTTCCATGATGGCTTGAGAAGTGTGTGGCCTATCGTTGGCGTGTTGCAGCAAAATGTTTTCTTCCTTCCTCCCTTCGAATTCTCCTGAAGTGTTCTTTTAGAGATCACCGGTTTCTCCCGAGACATTTCGTCCACTCGTTTCTTATGAAACTCATCAGTTGCTGACAGGGGTCGACCAACTCTTTGTTACACGATGTCCCAGCTCCGCACAGTGCTAACATCAACATACCTTTGCCATAAACGACTTGTATTCTTCGATACATTTAAACTGGAGCACACCATCTTTTGTCAAGAACTCAACAACAGCAAGTTGCTTAAAATGAAATGACAAGTTTCCTTCTCAAGATTCCATTCTCTCCACAATAATAATCTTCCACCGTGATAGATTGCCACTGAGATTGTAGAAGGAACACTACAGAACGTATTAAATTCTGTGTCCCGACTGAGCTGCCACCTGTTGATGAAAAATGCACATGGAGGCATTACTTTTTATTCGACCCTCGTATATAATGGTAGTTATTTTTGTACTACGTATTAAATCGCCACGTTCTTCAAATTCTTCAAACTCACAAGAAATTACTTCCACCATATTAACAATAAAAATATAATTAATAGATATTACACACTAAAGTGCAATGCAATATTCAACTGGAATTGTTGCTCCATCGTAGTATGATTTTGTCTCGAATTAGCGACTTCATTGAATTTATTCCAATTTTATTGTAGTATTTTTACTGTTTATTCATCGTAATTTATATCCACAGATACTGTATACATTGCAATATCATGAACAGTGTGGTGAAAGGAAAACAATAAATTGTGTAGCCCCAAATATAGGGTGTTTTTTCAAGTACGAGCAACATTTTGTTTTGGAATACCTTTTAAGTAAATCCCTTATCATAAATTTTTTAACATTTATTTACTCAATTAATGACAACAATTATGAAACTTATGATAGTTAATGACAAACAATTAATGACTTATTATGATATCGACCAAATGACCGCCTCTGGCAGCGCTGCAAATATGGGACATATTTTCCATTACGTTCGAGCACATTTCTGGGGTGACTTCTTTAATCGATTTTCGATTTTCCCAAAGATGTTCAATCGTTGTTTGCATGTTCGCGTAGAATCGTTCCTTTAAGTAACTCTGTAGGAAAGAAATCCGGCGTGGTCAAATCGGGGGAACGAGGAGGTCGATATACATCACCAGGTTCTCACATTATTCGGCTAGGAAATGCATCCTTTAGAATATCGCATGGTTGCACGATCTGTTCAATATATTCCTTCGCTTTGTAGAAAACACATGTGCTGTAAGTCTATGAAGATGATTCAGATTTATGTTGTCATTTTATCCTTATTCAGTTTTTGTAGATTTTATTTCTGTACCTTATAGTAGAAAAGGACCACGGTCCAAATTCGATGAATTGGAGTTTTGTTCACAATTCAGTTCAAGGTAATGAAAGTTCCTATAGAAAAAATGCTTATGTTCTCTTGTCTATACATTATGAAAGAATGAAACCATTGGGAAGTATTTTCGGTACGCTGTGTTAAAAATAAAATAATAAAATTACAAAACCTTGTGTTATGCAATACTTTCAAAATGGGATAGACCTTTTTCTATCAAAGTATAGATTTGATCATGCGTTTGGTTTAGCTTGTCCTATTTTTGATATTGTACACCACACACATGGAACCTAAATGAACTAACCATCCTTATCTCATGATCCTGCCTATTAGTATCCAAATTAACATTATTCTAGAATGTTCCACTGCGTTATGCACTTGTCCTCAGTACATTAAGTATTAACTTCATCCAATATCATCAAATAAACTCAAAAGATGCACGATTGTCATTTTCAAATAAGTCCCTTGTTAAATTCCCCATCATTAAGTTATTAATATGGGCCGATCGCAATACTCTAGCGCGGTCTATCCGTTATTGCCACCCTCCTTTGCACCACAAATCTTAGGCAGTTTCCTTCATACACTCGCAGGCAATATGCCCGGTTTATTATTCCATAAAATTGGAAGCGCCCGACGCAGACCGGTGGAAAAGCCCGTTCTATTAATCACGAGCGCCCCAAACTAGCATTTTCTCGCTGCCAACAAACTGAGAATAAATACATTATGAGAGCAACGTCAAATAATTATATCGCTCAAAATGACTTCCGCCTTCCCCACCACCCAAACAAACAAGCAAATTGTCAACGGAACTGTCAGCACAATTCCGACACCTCTTACCCTGTTTTGGGAAATGCCCCCTCTGATATTCCGGCGTAATAAATCTGGAAAATAATTGTTCGTGGGGTGCGGAACTCCGTGCGGGATCGGGGGGACGCGGGAACGGTGTAATAAATCATTTTGTTGGGCGTCTCGGAGCTGTTAGCGCCCTCTGGGGGACGGTTTCACCACTTCATTCATCAATGAGTTGAGACGTGGGCTGTGATGAATATGGGAGCTTAAATTACTTTACCTGAGCGTGAAAATGAAGCAGTTGTGGATTGGGTGTTAGGTGGAATTCAGGGGAAGGAGTGAACTGAGGGGGGGGTGGCTGAGAAATTTTAGAATCTAAGAAAGTTCACGTAAGTATTGTTTTTTCTTCCAATGCCAGGTTACGGATCGTATGATCCTTCGAACATTAATTGCTTATTTATTACTAGCAGAATTAATCGACGGTAATCAGGTTGAATTGGTTAACTGTAGATTAAAAAGAGGTGACCGGAATAATCCTTTTCTCTTTCCTAGAAAAGTGCCTACATCATTTAATCCTCCTGGTGGTTGTCTCGACAAGCTATCTAGTCGTAAGCAAAACTGACCAGTTCTTGATGGACGAGATATCTCGTCATTAGAAGAAAACTGACCAGATCTTAATCTAAAAAATTCGCAATATCTTGATGAGGAGACATCTCATCATTAGCAAAACGGACAAGTTCTTTATGGACGAGATATCTCGTCATTAGAAGAAAACTGACCAGATCTTAATCTAAAAAATTCGCAATATCCTGATGAGGAGACATCTCATCATTAGCAAAACTGACCAGTTCTTGATGGACGAGATATCTCGTCATTAGAAGAAAACTGACCAGATCTTAATCTAAAAAATTCGCAATATCTTGATGAGAAGACATCTCATCATTAGCAAAACTGACCAGTTCTTGATGGACGAGATATCTCGTCATTAGAAGAAAACTGACCAGAT
Organism: Meta bourneti; assembly: GCA_933210815.1. Classification (NCBI taxonomy): domain Eukaryota; kingdom Metazoa; phylum Arthropoda; class Arachnida; order Araneae; family Tetragnathidae; genus Meta; species Meta bourneti. Next base: position 73,277,876 of record OW119930.1, read on the forward strand.
CTTAATCTAAAAAATTCGCAATATCTTGATGAGGAGACATCTCATCATTAGCAAAACGGACAAGTTCTTTATGGACGAGATATTTCGTCATTAGAAGAAAACTGACCAGATCTTAATCTAAAAAACTCGCAATATCTTGATGAGGAGACATCTCATCATTAGCAAAACGGACAAGTTCTTTATGGACGAGATATCTCGTCATTAGAAGAAAACTGACCAGATCTTCTAAAAAATTCGCAATATCTTCATGAGGAGACATCTCATCATTAGCAAAACTGACCAGTTCTTGATGGACGAGATATCTCGTCATTAGAAGAAAACTGACCAGATCTTAATCTAAAAAATTCGCAATATCTTGATGAGGAGACATCTCATCATTAGCAAAACGGACAAGTTCTTTATGGACGAGATATCTCGTCATTAGAAGAAAACTGAGCAGATCTTATTCTAAAAAATTCGCAATATCTTGATGAGGAGACATCTCATCATTAGCAAAACTGACCAGTTCTTGATGGACGAGATATCTCGTCATTAGAAGAAAACTGACCAGATCTTAATCTAAAAAATTCGCAATATCTTGATGAGGAGACATCTCATCATTAGCAAAACGGACAAGTTCTTTATGGATGAGATATCTCGTCATTAGAAGAAAACTGACCAGATCTTAATCTAAAAAATTCGCAATATCTTGATGAGGAGACATCTCATCATTAGCAAAACGGACAAGTTCTTTATGGACGAGATATCTCGTCATTAGAAGAAAACTGACCAGATCTTATTCTAAAAAATTCGCAATATCTTGATGAGGAGACATCTCATCATTAGCAAAACTGACCAGTTCTTGATGGACGAGATATCTCGTCATTAGAAGAAAACTGACCAGATCTTAATCTAAAAAATTCGCAATATCTTGATGAGGAGACATCTCATCTTTAGCAGAACGGACAAGTTCTTTATGGACGAGATATCTCGTCATTAGAAGAAAACTGACCAGATCTTAATCAAAAAAAATTGGCAATATCTTTATGAGGAGACATCTCATCATTAGCAAAACTGACCAGTTCTTGATGGACGAGATATCTCGTCATTAGAAGAAAACTGACCAGATCTTAATCTAAAAAATTCGCAATATCTTGATGAGGAGACATCTCATCATTAGCAAAACGGACAAGTTCTTTATGGACGAGATATCTCGTCATTAGAAGAAAACTGACCAGATCTTAATCTAAAAAAATTCGCAATATCTTGATGAGGAGACATCTCATCATTAGCAAAACTGACCAGTTCTTGAAGGACGAGATATCTCGTCATTAGAAGAAAACTGACCAGATCTTAATCTAAAAAATTCGCAATATCTTGATGAGGAGACATCTCATCATTAGCAAAACGGACAAGTTCTTTATGGACGAGATATCTCGTCATTAGAAGAAAACTGACCAGATCTTATTCTAAAAAATTCGCAATATCTTGATGAGGAGACATGTCATCATTAGCAAAACTGACCAGTTCTTGATGGACGAGATATCTCGTCATTAGAAGAAAACTGACCAGATCTTAATCTAAAAAATTCGCAATATCTTGATGAGGAGACATCTCATCATTAGCAAAACGGACAAGTTCTTTATGGACGAGATATCTCGTCATTAGAAGAAAACTGAGCAGATCTTCATCTAAAAAAATTCGCAATATCTTGATGAGGAGACATCTCATCATTAGCAAAACTGACCAGTTCTTGATGGACGAGATATCTCGTCATTAGAAGAAAACTGACCAGATCTTAATCTAAAAAATTCGCAATATCTTGATGAGGAGACATCTCATCATTAGCAAAACTGACCAGTTCTTGATGGACGAGATATCTCGTCATTAGAAGAAAACTGACCAGATCTTAATCTAAAAAATTCGCAATATCTTGATGAGGAGACATCTCATCATTAGCAAAAGGGACAAGTTCTTTATGGACGAGATATCTCGTCATTAGAAGAAAACTGACCAGATCTTATTCTAAAAAATTCGCAATATCTTGATGAGGAGACATCTCATCATTAGCAAAACTGACCAGTTCTTGAAGGACGAGATATCTCGTCATGAGAAGAAAACTGACCAGATCTTAATCTAAAAAATTCGCAATATCTTGATGAGGAGACATCTCATCATTAGCAAAACGGACAAGTTCTCTATGGACGAGATATCTCGTCATTAGAAGAAAACTGACCAGATCTTAATCTAAAAAAATTCGCAATATATTGATGAGGAGACATCTCATCATTAGCAAAACTGACCAGTTCTTGATGGACGAGATATCTCGTCATTAGAAGAAAACTGACCAGATCTTAATCTAAAAAATTCGCAATATCTTGATGAGGAGACATCTCATCATTAGCAAAACGGACAAGTTCTTTATGGACGAGATATCTCGTCATTAGAAGAAAACTGACCAGATCTTCATCTAAAAAAATTCGCAATATCTTGATGAGGAGACATCTCATCATTAGCAAAACTGACCAGTTCTTGAAGGACGAGACATCTCGTCATTAGAAGAAAACTGACCAGATCTTAATCTAAAAAATTCGCAATATCTTGATGAGGAGACATCTCATCATTAGCAAAACTGACCAGTTCTTGATGGACGAGATATCTCGTCATTAGAAGAAAACTGACCAGATCTTAATCTAAAAAATTCGCAATATCTTGATGAGGAGACATCTCATCATTAGCAGAACGGACAAGTTCTTTATGGACGAGATATCTCGTCATTAGAAGAAAACTGACCAGATCTTATTCTAAAAAGTTCGCAATATCTTGATGAGGAGACATCTCATCATTAGCAAAACTGACCAGTTCTTGATGGACGAGATATCTCGTCATTAGAAGAAAACTGACCAGATCTTATTCTAAAAAATTCGCAATATCTTGATGAGGAGACATCTCATCATTAGCAAAACTGACCAGTTCTTGATGGACGAGATATCTCGTCATTAGAAGAAAACTGACCAGATCTTAATCTAAAAAATTCGCAATATCTTGATGAGGAGACATCTCATCATTAGCAAAACGGACAAGTTCTTTATGGACGAGATATCTCGTCATTAGAAGAAAACTGACCAGATCTTAATCTAAAAAAATTCGCAATATCTTTATGAGGAGACATCTCATCATTAGCAAAACTGACCAGTTCTTGATGGACGAGATATCTCGTCATTAGAAGAAAACTGACCAGAACTTAATCTAAAAAATTCGCAATATCTTGATGAGGAGACATCTCATCATTAGCAAAACTGACCAGTTCTTGATGGACGAGATATCTCGTCATTAGAAGAAAACTGACCAGATCTTAATCTAAAAAATTCGCAATATCTTGATGAGGAGACATCTCATCATTAGCAAAACGGACAAGTTCTTTATGGACGAGATATCTCGTCATTAGAAGAAAACTGACCAGATCTTAATCTAAAAAAATTCGCAATATCTTTATGAGGAGACATCTCATCATTAGCAAAAGGGACAAGTTCTTTATGGACGAGATATCTCGTCATTAGAAGAAAACTGACCAGATCTTATTCTAAAAAATTCGCAATATCTTGATGAGGAGACATCTCATCATTAGCAAAACTGACCAGTTCTTGATGGACGAGATATCTCGTCATTAGAAGAAAACTGACCAGATCTTAATCTAAAAAATTCGCAATATCTTGATGAGGAGACATCTCATCATTAGCAAAACGGACAAGTTCTTTATGGATGAGATATCTCGTCATAGAAGAAAACTGACCAGATCTTAATCTAAAAAATTCGCAATATCTTGATGAGGAGACATCTCATCATTAGCAAAACTGACCAGTTCTTTATGGACGACATATCTCGTCATTAGAAGAAAACTGAGCAGATCTTATTCTAAAAAATTCGCAATATCTTGATGAGGAGACATCTCATCATTAGCAAAACTGACCAGTTCTTGATGGACGAGATATCTCGTCATTAGAAGAAAACTGACCAGATCTTAATCTAAAAAATTCGCAATATCTTGATGAGGAGACATCTCATCATTAGCAAAAGGGACAAGTTCTTTATGGATGAGATATCTCGTCATTAGAAGAAAACTGACCAGATCTTAATCTAAAAAATTCGCAATATCTTGATGAGGAGACATCTCATCATTAGCAAAACTGACCAGTTCTTGATGGACGAGATATCTCGTCATTAGAAGAAAACTGACCAGATCTTAATCTAAAAAATTCGCAATATCTTGATGAGGAGACATCTCATCATTAGCAAAACGGACAAGTTCTCTATGGACGAGATATCTCGTCATTAGAAGAAAACTGACCAGATCTTAATCTAAAAAAATTCGCAATATATTGATGAGGAGACATCTCATCATTAGCAAAACTGACCAGTTCTTGATGGACGAGATATCTCGTCATTAGAAGAAAACTGACCAGATCTTAATCTAAAAAATTCGCAATATCTTGATGAGGAGACATCTCATCATTAGCAAAACGGACAAGTTCTTTATGGACGAGATATCTCGTCATTAGAAGAAAACTGACCAGATCTTCATCTAAAAAAATTCGCAATATCTTGATGAGGAGACATCTCATCATTAGCAAAACTGACCAGTTCTTGAAGGACGAGATATCTCGTCATTAGAAGAAAACTGACCAGATCTTAATCTAAAAAATTCGCAATATCTTGATGAGGAGACATCTCATCATTAGCAAAACTGACCAGTTCTTGATGGACGAGATATCTCGTCATTAGAAGAAAACTGACCAGATCTTAATCTAAAAAATTCGCAATATCTTGATGAGGAGACATCTCATCATTAGCAGAACGGACAAGTTCTTTATGGACGAGATATCTCGTCATTAGAAGAAAACTGACCAGATCTTATTCTAAAAAGTTCGCAATATCTTGATGAGGAGACATCTCATCATTAGCAAAACTGACCAGTTCTTGATGGACGAGATATCTCGTCATTAGAAGAAAACTGACCAGATCTTATTCTAAAAAATTCGCAATATCTTGATGAGGAGACATCTCATCATTAGCAAAACTGACCAGTTCTTGATGGACGAGATATCTCGTCATTAGAAGAAAACTGACCAGATCTTAATCTAAAAAATTCGCAATATCTTGATGAGGAGACATCTCATCATTAGCAAAACGGACAAGTTCTTTATGGACGAGATATCTCGTCATTAGAAGAAAACTGACCAGATCTTAATCTAAAAAAATTCGCAATATCTTTATGAGGAGACATCTCATCATTAGCAAAACTGACCAGTTCTTGATGGACGAGATATCTCGTCATTAGAAGAAAACTGACCAGAACTTAATCTAAAAAATTCGCAATATCTTGATGAGGAGACATCTCATCATTAGCAAAACTGACCAGTTCTTGATGGACGAGATATCTCGTCATTAGAAGAAAACTGACCAGAACTTAATCTAAAAAATTCGCAATATCTTGATGAGGAGACATCTCATCATTAGCAAAACTGACCAGTTCTTGAAGGACGAGATATCTCGTCATTAGAAGAAAACTGACCAGATCTTAATCTAAAAAATTCGCAATATCTTGATGAGGAGACATCTCATCATTAGCAAAACTGACCAGTTCTTGATGGACGAGATATCTCGTCATTAGAAGAAAACTGACCAGATCTTAATCTAAAAAATTCGCAATATCTTGATGAGGAGACATCTCATCATTAGCAGAACGGACAAGTTCTTTATGGACGAGATATCTCGTCATTAGAAGAAAACTGACCAGATCTTATTCTAAAAAGTTCGCAATATCTTGATGAGGAGACATCTCATCATTAGCAAAACTGACCAGTTCTTGATGGACGAGATATCTCGTCATTAGAAGAAAACTGACCAGATCTTATTCTAAAAAATTCGCAATATCTTGATGAGGAGACATCTCATCATTAGCAAAACTGACCAGTTCTTGATGGACGAGATATCTCGTCATTAGAAGAAAACTGACCAGATCTTAATCTAAAAAATTCGCAATATCTTGATGAGGAGACATCTCATCATTAGCAAAACGGACAAGTTCTTTATGGACGAGATATCTCGTCATTAGAAGAAAACTGACCAGATCTTAATCTAAAAAAATTCGCAATATCTTTATGAGGAGACATCTCATCATTAGCAAAACTGACCAGTTCTTGATGGACGAGATATCTCGTCATTAGAAGAAAACTGACCAGAACTTAATCTAAAAAATTCGCAATATCTTGATGAGGAGACATCTCATCATTAGCAAAACTGACCAGTTCTTGATGGACGAGATATCTCGTCATTAGAAGAAAACTGACCAGATCTTAATCTAAAAAATTCGCAATATCTTGATGAGGAGACATCTCATCATTAGCAAAACGGACAAGTTCTTTATGGACGAGATATCTCGTCATTAGAAGAAAACTGACCAGATCTTAATCTAAAAAAATTCGCAATATCTTTATGAGGAGACATCTCATCATTAGCAAAACTGACCAGTTCTTGATGGACGAGATATCTCGTCATTAGAAGAAAACTGACCAGAACTTAATCTAAAAAATTCGCAATATCTTGATGAGGAGACATCTCATCATTAGCAAAACGGACAAGTTCTTTATGGACGAGATATCTCGTCATTAGAAGAAAACTGACCAGATCTTAATCTAAAAAAATTCGCAATATCTTGATGAGGAGACATCTCATCATTAGCAAAACTGACCAGTTCTTGAAGGACGAGATATCTCGTCATTAGAAGAAAACTGACCAGATCTTAATCTAAAAAATTCGCAATATCTTGATGAGGAGACATCTCATCATTAGCAAAACGGACAAGTTCTTTATGGACGAGATATCTCGTCATTAGAAGAAAACTGACCAGATCTTATTCTAAAAAATTCGCAATATCTTGATGAGGAGACATCTTATCATTAGCAAAACTGACCAGTTCTTGATGGACGAGATATCTCGTCATTAGAAGACAACTGACCAGATCTTAATCTAAAAAATTCGCAATATCTTGATGAGGAGACATCTCATCATTAGCAAAACGGACAAGTTCTTTATGGACGAGATATCTCGTCATTAGGAGAAAACTGACCAGATCTTATTCTAAAAAATTCGCAATATCTTGATGAGGAGACATCTCATCATTAGCAAAACTGACCAGTTCTTGATGGACGAGATATCTCGTCATTAGAAGAAAACTGACCAGATCTTAATCTAAAAAATTCGCAATATCTTGATGAGGAGACATCTCATCATTAGCAAAACGGACAAGTTCTTTATGGACGAGATATCTCGTCATTAGAAGAAGACTGAGCAGATCTTATTCTAAAAAATTCGCAATATCTTGATGAGGAGACATCTCATCATTAGCAAAACTGACCAGTTCTTGATGGACGAGATATCTCGTCATTAGAAGAAAACTGACCAGATCTTAATCTAAAAAATTCGCAATATCTTGATGAGGAGACATCTCATCATTAGCAAAACGGACAAGTTCTTTATGGATGAGATATCTCGTCATTAGAAGAAAACTGACCAGATCTTAATCTAAAAAATTCGCAATATCTTGATGAGGAGACATCTCATCATTAGCAAAACTGACCAGTTCTTGATGGACGAGATATCTCGTCATTAGAAGACAACTGACCAGATCTTAATCTAAAAAATTCGCAATATCTTGATGAGGAGACATCTCATCATTAGCAAAACGGACAAGTTCTTTATGGACGAGATATCTCGTCATTAGAAGAAAACTGACCAGATCTTATTCTAAAAAATTCGCAATATCTTGATGAGGAGACATCTCATCATTAGCAAAACTGACCAGTTCTTGATGGACGAGATATCTCGTCATTAGAAGAAAACTGACCAGATCTTAATCTAAAAAATTCGCAATATCTTGATGAGGAGACATCTCATCATTAGCAAAACGGACAAGTTCTTTATGGACGAGATATCTCGTCATTAGAAGGAAACTGAGCAGATCTTATTCTAAAAAATTCGCAATATCTTGATGAGGAGACATCTCATCATTAGCAAAACTGACCAGTTCTTGATGGACGAGATATCTCGTCATTAGAAGAAAACTGACCAGATCTTAATCTAAAAAATTCGCAATATCTTGATGAGGAGACATCTCATCATTAGCAAAACGGACAAGTTCTTTATGGATGAGATATCTCGTCATTAGAAGAAAACTGACCAGATCTTAATCTAAAAAATTCGCAATATCTTGATGAGGAGACATCTCATCATTAGCAAAACTGACCAGTTCTTGATGGACGAGATATCTCGTCATTAGAAGAAAACTGACCAGATCTTAATCTAAAAAATTCGCAATATCTTGATGAGGAGACATCTCATCATTAGCAAAACGGACAAGTTCTTTATGGACGAGATATCTCGTCATTAGAAGAAAACTGACCAGATCTTAATCTAAAAAAATTCGCAATATATTGATGAGGAGACATCTCATCATTAGCAAAACTGACCAGTTCTTGATGGACGAGATATCTCGTCATTAGAAGAAAACTGACCAGATCTTAATCTAAAAAATTCGCAATATCTTGATGAGGAGACATCTCATCATTAGCAAAACGGACAAGTTCTTTATGGACGAGATATCTCGTCATTAGAAGAAAACTGACCAGATCTTAATCTAAAAAAATTCGCAATATCTTGATGAGGAGACATCTCATCATTAGCAAAACTGACCAGTTCTTGAAGGACGAGATATCTCGTCATTAGAAGAAAACTGACCAGATCGTAATCTAAAAAATTCGCAATATCTTGATGAGGAGACATCTCATCATTAGCAAAACGGACAAGTTCTTTATGAACGAGATATCTCGTCATTAGAAGAAAACTGACTAGATCTTAATCTAAAAAATTCGCAATATCTTGATGAGGAGACATCTCATCATTAGCAAAACTGACCAGTTCTTGATGGACGAGATATCTCGTCATTAGAAGAAAACTGACCAGATCTTAATCTAAACAATTCGCAATATCTTGATGAGGAGACATCTCATCATTAGCATAACGGACAAGTTCTTTATGGACGAGATATCTCGTCATTAGAAGAAAACTGACTAAATCTTAATCTAAAAAATTCGCAATATCTTGATGAAGAGACATCTCATCATTAGCAAAACGGACCAGTTCTTTATGGGCGAGATATCTCGTGAAAACCACTTGGAGGGTCGTGTCAGAATAAAAAAAAATATGGCGAAATAATTTTTTAACTGCTTTTCGCCCTTTTTTTTGATTTCTGCAATTTACTTTGGATGCAAATAAAATATATCATTAATATTCATCCATATATTCAATTTCAAATGCATCGCCTCCCCGTTTGTAAAGGGTCATGGTAGACCAGTTGGAGGAGCAACGGATTAGCTACCTAAGGGTTGCTAGTTCGAAACTCGGTCCAGCCATCATGTACACGGGGGCTGGTGCATGTTATATCAGGCGTGGGCTTCAAATGTCCTCATGTTGGCGTGGTGTGGAAGTTTGGAGAGTGGGGTTCTCAGGTGTTGTTCTCGTCATCAATTCTCGTAGAAATTACAATTTATTTAAAAAATAAATACTAAATTAACTACTACAGAAATAAGAACGAAATAAAAACTAAAGACAGCGGATAAACAAAGTTGTTGATATTATGTTTATTAAAGATATCAACGATTGTCTTCTATCTCGTGATCTCGCATAGTTGCCTCAACTTACAACTAAAAATAGAACAAAATTTTAAAATGCAGTATGAAATGCATACGAAAAAAATCAGAAAATAATATTACTGCGCGACCAAGAAACACGAGTTTCTTTTTCGTTGAGCGCGCGATACAGTTTACGAATGTGATTTTATTTATAGCTGTCTTGATAAGTTGGTATAGTTTTTATTTATCACAATTGGGTTTTTGACGGTTTTAGCTAGGCTGTGAGATGTTTTTTTTATCTTCCGTTCGTTAGCTTAGTAATTGGAGGATTAATTAAAGTAGCCAAAGGAGAGACATACAGAAAGTTACAGACTTCGGTTCCATGTAAAGCAGTCATAGCAGAAAATGCAGTTCCACAAAAATAGCAATCTTATGGTTGGAAACTTACCATATGGTGGAAAACAAGGAAATAATATTACTATATCACTATTTTTCGACATATTCACGAATATTGTTCTCAGAATATTTCAACTATAAAATATATGTTCATAAAAATGCTTTGTAAGCTAAATTGAGAAATTTCAAGCGAACCTCTCATGACGCGGTAGGCCAAGGACAAATACCGTGTTAAGAAACAATGCATTAACCCTCCAAGTGGTTTCGACGAGATATCTCGTCCATCAAGATCTGACCAATTTTGTAAATGACAAGATATCTCGACATCAAGGTATTGCCGATTTTTTTATGATGATGAGATCAAGATCTGGTCACTTTTCTTCTAATGAATAGATATATCGCAATAAAGATCTAGTCAGGTTTGACAGTATCTAGAGAATGACTAAATGCTAACGATGAGATACCTTGTCGAGATTACCACCAGGAGGGTTAAAATCATTGAGATCTTTCTGGCCATGAGATATATTAGTTCGTCACCAATCAACTGAATCGCAAAAGCCTAATTCGAAAAGAACTTGCAATGTATTACTTGTTTGTGGGTTTGTTTGTCTAAGGCAAGAAGGTAAGTTTACATTATTTGCGCTTCTCCACGGTTGAAGTTTCCAAACCTTCAAGATTAGAAAATTGACTTTCACACAAAAGTTCGTTCATTTTATTGGCTTTCCAGCACTCAAAATGAGTTCCTATTGATTGGATTGGCCATCGAATAAACACGAAGTACATTCCATCCAATAGCATTCATTTATCGTTGAAAGGTATCTATTGTCTTCCTCTTAATTGGACAGACGGCATGTGTGTCTTGCTTGACGACACTAGATAGGAACTTCAAACAAAGCAATTTCTTAACCAGGCTCGGCGTTTTAGAAGAGCCAGAAATCAGCCTCACCGACTATTCCAGATAAGATTAGATTATTTTAAAGCACTGAATTTGAATTTATTTCTGACGAAAATCTCCGATTTTAGTTCCCCACGATTAATATAAAGTACGCTCTCCCTAATCCTTTTGTCGTTTTTTGAATATGGAATTAATCACAGATATTCAAATGGGATCCATTTAGACGTAATTAACTCCATCACTTCTGAATGATATAATTTGAAAATATGATCGAGAGTAGTGAGAGAAAAGAGAGAATATTAGATTTAATTACAGCTCTCAATCAGCTTTCGGGAAGGGGCTAATGAAAATGGGAAGTTATTTTAATATCACGTACTTCTCCTCTTTTGTCAAAGCACGAAAGGCTGTCAGATTATATTTTTCAAATAGAAAAACGAAAAAGATTCCATTAACTTGAGAAAATGTGTTTTAATGAAACTTGGTTTTTTTATTTTGAAAAATTGGAGATAAAGCCCTCGTAAAAAAATTAATAACTCCTTCTGATGGAACTCGTCAATTTAAATTTTACGGTATCGTAGTATTATCAATCCCCAAGCCTTTGTTCTGAAAACAAGAAGTCGGTGCTGTTAAACAGGACTGATCGGGAGTTTTCCCAATGAAAACCGTTACTTAATTTAATCTTGCTTATTAATTTATTCAGCAGACCCGCGCATAGCCTCTCGCTAAACTTTATTAATTACTTATATCTACTGATTGCAGTGTCATTATGGCATTTTATATCTTATTCCAATACATTTACAATTAATATAGCACCTTATTCATAAACGAATTTCATACCTCTAAATGAAATAAAACTATTCAAAAATATGTAACAGCATTTCGCATACTTTTCCTGGTATTAATTCTTGTTTCTTATTCCCAAGGTTCAGGATAATCCTAAACCAGGTTCATAAGACCATGTCGCTCTAAAAGAAAGGCAACTTTTTCTGGTCCAAGACAAGTGACCCACGGAACACAGATGCAATCGATAAGGTGGGCAGGGGCTGCAAGGCTTGTGGAACAGGGACATCTGGAGAAGATCTTAACACCATCCTCGAAGTCCTAAGTATGGCCACTTATGAGTCTCGCTAGGGAATTCTGGAAAACTCTAGGTAACTTGCAATTTAGTGACACTCCGGGAAAGCTGGCGAATATCATGCAAATGCAGGGGTAATATACCAAGTCTCTTGTTTTTGCTTTGAAATAAAAAAATTCTGTGGCCGAGAGGTCCTTATTAAGTGGAAGGGACGTACACAACCCTCCTTAGCCAGTTAGCCGGCAACCTCCTTATCATATACTCCAACATGCGGTAATGCACTGGATATGTATGGCAATGTCATGGGCGAAATTGGAAAGAATAGTAACAATTTCACTCCCCGTTTTTCTGCAATCCTAGGCCATGATTTGAGGTACTGTATCGAACTCCGGCTGTTGGTGAGGATCCATATTAATTTATTGTCGACTGCTGCAGCGTAACTTAAGGCCTTTTTCAAAGCCAAGTATTAATTCTTATTTTCAAAATGTATGTCAGAAAGCTCACCTAAGTTATATTATCAAAATTAGATTCTGAATGTCTACTTCAATTTCAACCCATTTTCATATTCAAAGGCGATTCGGCATTTTTTGACCGTCAAACTTTTTTCACTCTTGCTCAGATTTTCTTTCCTGTACTGATTTAATCTTCCAGATTTCTCATTGACTTTTGTAATCAGACTGCTGAATAATTTCATTAGAGTGGCGAGCTCTTACCATGTAGTTTCAACAACATTATGCAGGTCCAAAGTAGCTCAAATCAAGCATATTTAAACTAAGCGACAAAATTGGCGAATGAATCCCGTAGCCTTCGGTATTATATTGTTTATATCCGCTTGTTGCCGGGGCGGGGTAGCCCTGTTGGGAGAGTAAAAGACTAGCAACCGAAAGGTTGTAAGCTCGAATCCAACCAAAGACCGTCTTGTTCAAAGTGGACTGGTGCACGTTAAATCTATCGTGGCCTTAAATATCCTCACGTTGGATTTGTGTGGAAGTTTGGAGAGTGGAGTGCCCAGCTCAGGTGTGGCCTCGTCCTCTGACCGTTGTTCAAAATAACGTGGTAGTGTTCTTGGATCTTTCCCTTTGGGATTGATCCCGGACCGTCACCAATAGCCCGTTGTGTTGCTCCAGTGTGACGTTAATTGAAATACCCCCCCCCCCTTTCCATTCGGGTTTGATCCCGGATAGTCGCTAATAAACCCGTTGTGTTGCACCAGTGCGACGTTAATTAAAATACCTACCTACCGTTTGTTGCCATTCGACAATCAACAAATTACGTCGATTTCTGTGCCATGCATTTTAGTGAAATACGGTGGCTATAAAATAACTTTCACTCTTTGGTGACATCTGTAGCTAAACCGAATTAACGGAATGGAGCCAAATTTGGTGTTCAGACTTTTGAAGACATGGGGAGACGTATTCCCCCCAAAATGAGTAATATTTCAATACCAAAAGTCGCCGATAGGGAGAATTTTGGCTATGTTGAAGTTGAAAGTAGTCGAACATTTATATTAAACGCAAATTAAATAGATTATATAAAGTTTTGATTATATACGTGACAGTAACTCTACTAATTCCACCTAAAAGGGAGTGGGAAAATTCAGGCAGCGTGCATGAATTGTTAAGGGGACACATTACCCCAAAAATGACCGAAATGACGAATTTTTTTATTATCTTTTATCTTTATTAATTATCACCTTTTGTTAATTTTCAACTTTAAAGAAAAGCTGTGTGTGCAAAATTTTATAGCTGTAGCTACATTATACAGGGTGAGTCTAAACTAATAATACAAACTTCAGAGGGTGATAGAACACAACGAAACAAACACTTTTCACCATAGAATGTATGGCCGCTAGAGAGCGCTTTCCATTTCAGCTCAAACACACGGTCCGGTGCAAGTTGGAAAGGAGAAGAAGCACGAAATATGGAAACAGCGCTTTAATGTCAAATAAACATCAATAACTGTTTGACAAAACGAAATAATACAATTAGATTTGCATAAATTAAAGATAAGTTCAAGGAACAACGGGTAAGAAAGAAATGACATGTACAAAACATGAGAAACTTTTCACATGGAAATGAAACGATATGTACAAACATCAGTCGGTAAGTACAACTCAAATGCACAATTACAGAAGCCGTTCAAAATGTCGATCACCACACCTGATGCAGGCGTCGCATCGCCGACGTAAGGATTCCCGTGTGGTTTGGAAAATACCAGGCATTTCGCGGACTTCTGTCGCAGCTACTGAAAGCCTGGCAACAAGATCTTCATGATCCTCAATGGCGGTCTCATACATCTCAGCGTGGAAACTTCCCCTTTCCGAGAGTTGTCGATGCAAACGCGCAAAAATCTCGTGTTGGGGAATGCGCCTGTTAGGAAAGCGATCTCGGTAAAGGCATTGTGCATGCCTACCATTACCGTAGGCCAGACCGTAAACAAAATGCATGTCTGCTTTCACCGCATTCGAATATTCAGCCATTTCCAGTCGCGGAAACCACCGCTTTTATACAAGCGTTTGACTGCGCTCTCTAGCGGCCAACCGCTGCACTTGCGACCATGCATTCTATGGGGAAAAGTGTTGGTTTCGTTGTGTTCTATCACCCCCTGAAGTTTGTATTATTAGTTTAGACTCACCCTGTATAGCAATTTATCAAAGTTTTTCTATCGAATGTAAGGACCGAAACCATAAACCATTTAAAACTTTAAATGCTTTCTCTAGCTTTATATTTTTCATGACTACAGTGTATCTAAAATGATAAGGCTTTTTGTTATTGATGTAGATATTTGAAACCTTTTTGATTGTTTATTATACCTTTTATAACTTTGTGCATGGAATAAGGATGTGGAAGAATAGTTATTTTTCCAAAAATTGGTGAAATCAACTGTGACTGGTTTGTTTTGGCTGTTTTTCAGTGTTTGGTACAAACAATATTTGTAAAAAATAAATAACAGTGGTATATGTAATACCATGAACAGAATTGTGGGGAGCATATCATGAAAGGTAAATGAAAAAATATTTGAAAAAATTTAAATTTGCAGAAGGGTAGGAATTTTAAAATATTTTTATAAAAATTGCATTTTTTAATTATTGTGAATGAAAAATGATTATTTTCTTTTGTAATGTATTGTAGGTGATGCCGCTGCGTGTTGAATAACACTGACATATTAACAGGAATAAAATTTATTTAACTTTATCATTTTCATTTTCAATTAACGTCACACTGGAGCAACACAACGGGCTATTGGTGACGGTCCGGGATCAATCCCAGAGGGAAAGTCCGAGGACAACACCACGTAATTTTGAACCGCGGTCAGATGACGAGGCAACACCTGAGCTGGCACCCCACTCTCCAAACTTCCACACCACGCCAACGTGAGGACATTTGAGGCCACGACAGATTTAACGTGCACCAGCCCCCTTTGTACACGACGGTGTTTGGCTGGATTCGAACTCGCAACCCTTCGGTTGCTAGTCCGTTACTCTTCCAACCGGGCCACCGCGGCCCATATTTAACTTTAATAGGAACACATCAGAATAGGGGAAAACGTTCTCATCACTGGGATAACGCTACCGCGCGAGCGAGAGAAATTTGAATTTCCATACGTCAGCGAAACGTCACTCTTCGCCTCCGTCTAATTCGACGGCGGAGAGGGCGACCGCAGCGCCGTTAGCTCCCGTGGCATCCTGCTGAACTAGAAGAGGAAAGAGTGATTGGATTGATTCACTACAGCATATTTAACTGTATTGGAATATAAGGTGCACTAAAACATTTTGTTGTGAATATGACAACATAAACAATGTTCAATGGATACTGTGTCCTGGTTTTTTACATTAAACAGTGCAATGTCTGAGCGGTTCTTCTGGAATTTAGAAGGCTTCAAAACCTGCGTACCGGTCCTATGCCAGGTGCTGCATTGAAAGCTATGATTAAGAAGTTAGAAGAATCAGGATCGCTAGCAGTTAGGGTTGTCAGAGGACGGAAAGCAGCGCAAGGGGAAACAATAACAGAAGTTGTAACTGTGGTGTTCGACCACTCGGGGACTCGTATTGGTCTGTTTTCGACTCAAACAGTGCCAAATTTTTCCGTATTGAAAAATCTTTGCTTACAACACAAGGGTGATTCAAAAGGTCTTAGACAAACTTTAAAGGTAGGTCAGGAATACCAAAACAAACCAATTTTACATAAGAATTTATTGACGGAAATGCCCCCGCAGTTATTAGAAGTACAGGATTGGACTGGACTGGACATATCAGTTTCGGAACATCCGCTGAATAGCAACTCATCTCCGCATAATAAAGATATAAAATTATTTAAAAATTGCTAATAAGAGTTGGTGAATTTATAAAAAAATGTCGATCTAGGGTGCAGAAGAAACTTAAATGCTAATAAGAACCACAGGCCCCGCCCAGCCGCAAAAGAGATGGGGGGTCACCCTCTCATCTGCTGACAGCGACCAAGGGTGCTTAGGTTTTGGTCAAAAAGTTGGCACGGGACGAATCCCCTAGACTGCTGTATACTTGCACAGAAGAGAGTTAGCCTTAAATAGATAGAGGAAAGGCAATTAAACTTAAGGAGAGAAATTACGATTTAAATGTCAAAATTTAACTTTAAGAGTGATACAATTAGTGTTCCAATTGAGTCTGTAAAAATTCCCTAATTGTTGGTGGAGTACTGAAATGTCAAAGCAGTAAGGGAAAATTAGTTGGGGAGAGAATAAACGGAATCGAAGTCTTCAGGGTCCAAACGGAACACCCCACATCGGCGTTTAGGCCTTAGTAGAAAGGTATTAAACTGTTGATTCAGAATAACTCTAGGTCTTTTCTGCCAGTAGAAGTGCAGGGAGAATAAAAATAAAGGAACACATGTAAGGTATAACAACATTACTGTCGCTTCTTCCATGGCAGGGTTGAGTATCGTTCGGTGCTGACCACAATAGCTGTTTACTGCGAATGATTTTCTTTCGCATAATCTGTAGTGCAAACGCATAAACGTCTGATGATGTGGCTCGCTTCTGATTGGGGACCGTTCACAGTACAATCGCACGACGGCTAACCCATTACTTTTCGCTGCCCATGTGCTAAGTTTATATCTTCTATCTCAGAATTACTGTAAAGATGCACCGTATTCCTGCAAAGTCAACGACTAACAATGACGATGGCTCGCTCTGCCCAAGTCAATTTCTGGAAAACAATGACCTCTAGCATACTCTCACAGCATTTGCGGCTGTATGTTCCTATGTAAATATGGTTTGTTTCTGTATTCCTGACCCACCTTTAAAGTTTGTCTTATACTTTTTGAATCACCCTGTATACCCAGTACAAAAACTGTTTTAGACAACTGCTGCTACAAATTGTTATTGAAGTTCAATATTGAAGGAAGAAATAGAAGTATGAGCATCAAGTACTTACAAGATTATAGATTTTATAAGTGATAACAATTTATTGCTTTTCGGTGGATCGATATTTTTCAGACTATTGTATGACATTGATACAATACTGCTAGTAACATACCTAACGAAAGGATTGTTATAGCAGACTGATGCTGCATTACAATGTTACATGTGCAAGAGGAGAAATCGTAATCTCAATCTTAACAAAACTACCATTATGGCAGACATGCTGCATATTGTATTTACTGAACATGAATATTGCACGAAGAATTTTAAGAATTCATTCATTTTCCATAAGAAAAGATTATATAAGTAATAAAAATTTGAAGAAATGGAAATAAGCATCTATCCAATAACATTTATTTGAAATATAGTATTCTATAATGATAATAATTTAATCGACACTGCTTATAATGTAATTTCTTAGCCTTTCAATAAATATTCCCGTAGAGTGCATCACCTTAAAATGAATCAAATATTCCCGATAATATGTTTTTTTTAATCTAACCAATAAAGTTCCGTCTACTTCTATATGTTATGATTGTATTAAAACATTAGCTTCACCAATGGTATTTTCTTCCCTGAAGCAGAATATTCAGCACTTCGCAAACAAAAAACTCCAAATAAATTCTGAATTGACATATGATAGTTAATTGGTCAATTCTGATTAGATTAAACACCAAACTTTGCCAAAATGACGATAAACTAAGTTTAAAGGTAAACCAATATGTACCATGCGAGAGCATTTCGACATCAAAAATAAAATCTTCGCAGACCATTTGTTTGCTTACTCTAAAAGTCCCTCACATAAAAAATTTAGGAATACGAATTAGAAAGTGATAAGAAAACCCTAGACAGGTTTAGTTCTATTAAATATCTCCCCAAATTTAATTTTCGGAAACCATTTTCAAAATGTTTTAACTACTACAGTTCACCCACAGAAAAAATAAATTTACAAAAGCTCATCAATAATTTTATCTTCTAACACTTCAAAACACTTCCTTAGCTATTTAAAATATATCACGTACACCTACACATGAATAAAACACACAAAGCCCAGCCGACGGATATATTCCAAGTTTTTTTCCCCAGGAATCCCAAATCTTCCGCTGTGATGATTATGCCGGCTTCAGTAATTAAGCTTCTTTTCTAAAAGATTCTGGATCAAACCAGATAAAACCAACTCAACTTACTTTATCTCTTGCGCTTCAGAAAATGTCAACAGTTTCCATGGGAACGACGGCGGCTGTGACGTCAGAGTGGCAAACTTCTGCAATAGAAGAGGAAAAGTTATGATACCTGGTACTATTTTCTTCGCTTGCTTTCTTTGAGAGAGAACTTCGAAGTAAACAGTCATGAGAAAGGTTTCCGGTGGTCTGAAAAGAGACTCATAATAAATTGCAGATTTGATGCAGATAGGAACCCTTTGTTTTTATTCCCCTTTCGAGAAACTTTTCCTGGAATATTTAGTAGACAATATTGATTAATTCAAAACCTAGAAGTAGTATAGAACATTTAGAAGTAGATTAGCTGTGAGGACTGTTGGGATTAGAACACAAAGAGCGCTAGATATCATTGCTCTATTCAAATTATTATTATTATATTTGTGTGGTAATCGTAAATAATCGGTGTGCATTACAACACATACCCGTAATAAGCTTCATTCGTTATGAAATACTTTAACTCAGAATAGTAAGTCAATTAGTAAATCTCATAACTGAAAAATGCATCTTGCTCTCAGTAATAATCTCACCAAAACTCGGTAAGCTTAGAAATTGAATTAAACTTAGAGCTCAAAAGTACATCTCAATTAACAATTTTAAATAGAACTAAAAAATGAAACCATTACTGGTGCTGCCAAATATAAAAAATTACATACTTATTACTAATTTAATTATACTATCGCATGCACGTTTTCATTAAGTTTCTGCATAAATATCGATTGCGTTTCCTACTGTTTTCTCATAAATGTTATCACTTGTACTATCGTTTCCTTACATCTATATCATGATTTAAAATTTAATTCTAGTGCTCTACAAACAACGTGAATGTATTTGTGCATTTTGTTTAACTTTAACCATGATTAAGAATAAAAAGGGGATCCACGTCGTTCCAAATCGTACCTTTTTATATAGTAGGTTATTGCAGTTAAACTACCCATGATTACAGTATTTAGCATTAGCTGATGTTATTGGACAATTTTAGTTTCGCACGGTTTTTGATAGTAAATTATTCATGTAAATGTTCTTTTTCCTAAATCAATTTATTTTTTAAATGCCCTCATTTAAAAATAAGAGGAATTTTGAACGTAAAAATCAAACCAGACGGAAAATGGAGACATTAATTCCGCCACCCAAATGCTTTAGCAAGATATTCATATCGGGTTTATCTTAAAATGCAGTTTTTGTATCGTTAACTTGACATACGTCTATAGCTGTTTTGGTAACGTTTGGCGTTTAATATAATTGGCCTTGACCAACTACTATTTATCAGATTGGAATTCATTCTTCGGAATTTTTATTAGCGATTCTCTAATGTTATTCGAAAAGCATGGCAAGTTACGTTAAGTTCCGGACAGGAAGCACATTTCTCAGCAAATTCACTACCGTCACCTGCACTCATGTCCAAAAGTTAAGCATAGTTCGTAAAATGCGAAAAAATCGGAGTAAATATGAATACAATGGTTCAAAATCACTTGTGCAGAATCATGGGACTAAGGTAAAATATTGTTCATATGCAAAACAATCCAGTCGACGTCGATATGCGCAAAGCACCTGCTCACGTCAGAACGGGTATACAACGGCCTAGAGCGGCATGGCCAATTTAGACAGAAATTTCGCAATTGCTGTGGTACGGAGCGTTGTTAACAATCAATAAGGACGAAAGATGTCACAAAGATGCCAACTGGACATGTTTGTGAAGAGATGAGTTGTTGGACTGCTGGAATCCGTGCGATCCCAAACCGGAGCGTCTCGAATTTTGAATGTGCCTCAATGTATGATTTACAGACTGGCAGAGGTTTCAAACCACTGGAGGTGTTACCCGACGACCAGTACCAGATCGACCAAGGGTAACAACTACTCGGCAAGACCGATATTTGGCGATAACTGGGTGACGTCAGAGGAATCCTTCTGCCAGATAACTGGATTCAGCCCTGACAGCCGCCACAAGAGTCATAGTTTCGAGACAAACTGTTTACAGGAGACTCAGACACGATGGTCTCTATGCCAGACGACCAGCACTTTGCATCCCCCTGACGTCTGCACAGAAACGCGAGCGTTTACAGTGGACTTAGGAACATCGGCAGTTGAGTCGACAACAGTGGGGCAATGTCATGCTCAATGACAAGTCCAGATGTAGCTTGCAAACTGATTCTCGTCGTACCACGATCTGGAGAGAACGTAGAACGCGTTTTCACCCGGGAAACATCACGGAAAGACATCGTTTTCCTTCAGGGGGTGTTATGGTCTGGTCAGTATCATCCATACCCACATCGAAAGTATGGAAAATCGTTGTGCAGAATGCGTGGCTACCAGAGGTTCCCCCACACACTGTATTAAACTTCAGCATACATTGTTTCAATCATTCTGTTTCACTACAGTTGACACTCGTATAATGAACCTTTTTTTTCAACACTTTTCTTTGGATAACAAAAGTCATTATTATCCTTGTTTTTCATTGTTTTCTTCTCCTATAACCCTATTATACCCGCATATGGCTTTTCCTTTCATTCCGATGTAGATTTTCTAAAATATTCACATAAACAGCAATTATGCTTAACTTTTTGACACGAGTGCACCTCCATTAAACTTGACAAAAAAAGCCTCTCATACGCAATTCTGATTGTGTTGTCTAACTGGAATAAAGTTATGAATTATTTATTGTGACGATTCATGAGAATTTTTAGTGTAAACACAATTAACTATCTGAGAATAAAAAGTACTCTCAGATAAGAACTAGTTTTATTTATCGCCGTTTTTGGCGATGTTTGGCGTTAAGTTTCAGTGTAAGCAACACGTTGAAGCTGCATTTGAATACCAAGGCTAGTTACGCCAAGAGTTCGGAGAAAGGTTATCAAAACCCACTAGGGTCATCCTTCACAGAAAAACACTCATAATTGTAAATTATTTACGTTTCCTCCTTTGTAATAGTAAATTATTCATTTACAATTCTTTCAAACACTTTTGTTAAAAGTTGAATAGCTATTTTAATTGTTCTTCCAATTAAAAATACCCTTCTTACTGAATTTTCAATGTTGTTTTTGTCGCAATTAAAAAAGCAATTCGAACAATGTTTTAAACTTTGACAACATGGGACAGAAAAAGATTTTTTTCGTCTCAGTGAGTATAATTAAATTAATTAAATTTTATTCATTTATAATTCCTTTGAATGTTAGAGTTTGTAAATTTATTTGAACTTTTCTTGCTTAAACAACATATAAATATTTGATCCTATTTTGGTGTTCTTTTATTCGTATATTTCTATTGTTTTTGTTATTCAACAGCTTTTGAACTGATGGGTTGCTACCATTACATCGTGCTGTTTGCTGGTAGTTCGTGAAATTTTATATATTTATTGTTACAGTTTCCTTCATAGATCAATATCTGATATTCGTAGAAAGCAAAACCATATCATTTGTGTTACTTTGCTCTTTTTCTCGTGCTACAGGTGTTTTTAATTAAAAATCTGGCAACTCAGTGAGCATAACTTATAGTAATAAATAATTCATTAACATTTTGTCAAATGCTTAGCAAAAAGTTTTGCTTCACTTAAAATGAAAAGGGGGCCTTTAAATGCTTTAATTTTTGTAAAAACAAGAAGTTTTAAATTTCAGTAAAATTTTTATTTTTTTGTGTGGGGGATTATTTTAAAATTTAGAACTTTCATAGTGTGTATATCATACTTAAAAAGGAAATATTTTTAAAGCTCCTATCATTTAAACTTTTATGTTTATGAACAAAAATATAACAACAAATTTTGCTCAAGTATATTTCGTTTTGCGGTTGGCACTATATCTCAAAAACTAAGTACTTTACGATAATGAAACTTCGTACATTTATTATGATACTCTTTACCTATAAAATGATTTATAATTATATCATTGGGCTTGAAATTATTCGAGTTTTGAATTTAGATGTTACATTCTTACCTCATTGTTGTACGCGTCAGAATATTATTGCAAAGATGAATAGAAAATTGTGAGCTATTTTGTGTATAGGTCATCCTATAGGAAAGGCGTTTTTCAATAAGTGTGATCTGACATTTTTGTTGAGTAATTTCTCTTTAAGATATCTTACGGACCGCAAAACTAAAAAAAGTCTTTCATATAAAATCATAAATAAAAAGATTTGAATGACAAAGTTTCCCTTTTACATATAACACCATACTACAAAAATTCTAAATTTGAAAACAAACTCCGAAAAATATTTTTTTACAGAATTTTAAAACTTTTATTTGCTTTCACTGAAATTAGAGCATTTAAAAGTCTTGTACTTATAGCGATCTTTTGCCTAGTATCTCATATTAGCTCTTAGCTTTAATGCTTGGTAGGGCCGGGGTAGCCAGCTTCCATTGTACTTTTGGGCCGCGGTAGCCCAGTTGGTAGTCGCGAATTAGCAACCGGAAGATTGCGAGTTCGAAACTCGATACAACAAAAGTCAGTCGTTTAAATGGAGGCTGGTTCACGTTAAATCTGTCGTGGCCTCAAATACTCTCCCGTTGGTGTGGTGAAAGATTGGTGAGTGGCGTGCTCAGATTGACCTCGTCATCACTTCCACTTCCTAGGTGTTGATCTCGTCATCAGACCATGATTCAAAATTAATTGCGAGGTGTTGTCGTCGGATCTTTGCCTTCGGAATTGATACCGAATTGGATAGGATGTTGGGGTTTTATGGTTCCAGGTCCAAAAACGGACAAGCTGCACCACTGGATTGATCCCGAACCGTTAACAATAACCCGTTGTGTTTCTCCAGTGCGACGTAAGTTTAACTAACTGCAACAAGTATTTCTCAATTTTCTAAATGGGTACAATATTCTTATTAATATTACATCTTTTAACACCTGTTCTAAGGGACTGGTGCACTTTAAATCTGCCGTGGTCTCAAATGTCCTCACGTTGGCGTGGTGTGGAAGTTTGGAGAGTGGAGTGCCAGCTCAAGTGTTGACCTCGTCATCTGACCGTGGTTAAGGTGTGAATTCGATCCGATCTCTTTTTGGTAAATGTGTGGAAAGATGTAATATTAATAAGATTAGAGTACACATAGAGGAAATTGATAGAAGTAGGTCAGAATTTATCACATGTTCACAATGAATTCACATTTTAATGATAAATGCGTAATTACCTTTCTGCATATTTGAGAATGGATGTTATGATAAGCATTTCTTAATTACTTGTTAGGGTGACATTTTTTTACTTTAAAAGATGTGTTTTCCAAAACTGATATAGATGCGTAATTTATTTTAACACGTTAAATATTTATTTTGAACTTTTCCATAAAAAGATTGGAAAATAACATTTTTTATACGAACCTTTTTCAAGAAATTTCCAACTGGGTAGATGCTTTAGTCTTCTGAGCTGCTAAAGGGAAAGTATATATTTAAATGAAATATTTGCGCAGTTGTTAATTTTTTAAATTCCATCACTTTACAAATTTACCAGATGTTTTTGCAGCTCTTTTGACAAAATACAAAATCTGATAAAAAGTATCCGATATTTACAAAGAGAAACAAAATTACTTTACATATTACTTTTTCAGTTTCTTTATTGATTTTACCGTTCCCAGGAGTAAAAATACCCATAAACAGTTAATCATTTTGTCTAAATTGCATGTGTAATAGCCATGGCTTCGGACTGTATCTAGTTAACACAATAAACTGAGTTCAGATACATTTCAATTAGATCACTTATATGCTACTTTGGAAACTTACTTGGAAAACTATTGAAAAATTAAGAAAATGTGTTAATACTTTTCTGTCAGTCGAGATGTACAGTCGCGGATAAAAAAATGAACCACCCCCTTTTTTTCGAGCACACTATTCATAGTAGAGTAATTTCAAAGATATCATTCAATAGGGAATAATGTCCTCTACCATTTTTAATGCATAAATATTGTATAACGGTCAGTCTTATCAAATTTTGCATAAACAACAAAATTTCCCAAGGCAACACCTTGTTTTGATGCTTTGATCAGATTCTGCATCGTCAAATTAATCTAAATATGAAATTTCATGAATTTACTATCGTTATATCCGCAGATATTCAAAGTTAAAGATGTTGTCCATTTCAGGGATCATCTCCACATTGAAATTCGCTATTCGTAAATTGATATTATTTGTAGTTCATCGGGAACTGTTCATTTGTTGTTTGACTAAAAGAAGATTATAAAGAACATTGACCCTCCTTGGTGGTTGTCTCGGCAAGGTATCTCATCATTAGCAAAACTGACCAGATCTTGATTTTTGTAAAGAATGATAATCAATATATACAATTTAATTTCACAGTCAACTTCAATTGTTAACAGTTAGTGAATAAGTTTAACAGGTATCATTAACATTTGTTTTTAGTAACTTTTAAATAAGCTTTTCATAATAGCAATAGCCGTTTCAAATTAGCAATAGCCGTTTCAAGTTAGCAATAGCCGTTTCAAGTTAGCAATAGCCGTTAAGATTGTACCGTAAAAACATAATTTTTACCATCTCTTCAATTCCATTGATCATTATTCAGCTGTACCACACATGACAGGTAGAAGGCAATGTCCGTTAGATTGCATGATATTTCCAAACATTTATCAAAAATGTACGCATTCCTCAGATTTGTCATAATTTTTCCCCTTTCGGATGACCTTAAATAAACCGTAGTATAATAAAATTTAAGTGTAGAGCAAAAACTATCCAGAGGAAAGATCTGAAATTTTGTATGGTAATATTAAAAGTATTTATGAATCAATTTCTGCCAAAATATATCGAGGTTCCTATTCAAAAAGTTTTCGAATACTAATGTAATAATTAATATTTCAAACTCAAAATTATTTAAAAATTAAAACATTATTTATAATTTGTTTGGGTACCTTCATAGCAACATGCTACAAAATATCAGCGCTATAGGAATGTTATTTAGGAAGATATCTACAAAATTCTAGAAAACTGATTTAACATTAGAAGCTCCAAAACTTTCTGTATTCATGAATGATATAAAACTTTGTATCTGAAGTTAATTTATGATACAGATATGAAATAAATTTTGGCGTCAAAATAGGGGGTTGCTATAGGAAATTGTAAAGTTGGTGCTCAATTTAATATGGGCAAACGGCCCTTTATGCAAATTTTACGCATATGAATTTATAGAAGACGTTATTCTCCGTGGAACGAATCTTTAAATTTGCTCCATTGTTGAAATTGTTTGAATGAAAAGAGATGGTTCGGTTTTGTCCGTGACTGTACATAATACTGGATATCGATACTAAAAATTTGAATGAAAATTTTAAGGACCATACACTTATAAAATAGGTTTAAGAAAAAATTTCATTTGGCTAAATTCAAAATAAAAGAATTTTATAATTGGAAATTTTCTATAGAATTCGAGTAAGTCATCATTTGACGCATTAATCTTCCCTTACAAATGCACATTTATTACCTCCAAACAAGTAAAATTAATCAAAAATGGAAACGAAATTTGCTACTTCTAACTGGTGTTAATTCATATTCCTAAGAACTGCATGGCAAAATCCGCACACCTCTTTCATGTTATCACTATTACCTTCTGAGCGCTCACTTCAATTGAGTCCACTTCACTTGTTCCGACCGTTGAACTCTGTTCTATAACAATTTTATCATTCTTCCAAAATCAGAATTCAAATTACGGTTTAAGCTAAAAATTGAAATACCGAAAAAAGGTGGGGTAAAATTGCACAATAAATATTAACGAAGAAAATTAAAATGAAACACCAATCGGGCGCGCTTGAGCTTCAAAACAATTTTATCTTAATTTAATTAAATCAAGTCCTAATTGCCTTTGGGGCCGTGGTAGCCCATTTTGAAGAGCAATGGATCAGCAGCTGGAGAGTTCCGAGTTTGAAAGTACACTAGTGTTCAAAATTAAGAGAACTTTCACTTTTGGGCGATTATCTCCAGATCTATTGGACATATTTTAATGAAATTAGTTATGTACAGTCGCGGAAAAAACGAAACACCCCCTTTATTTCGAGCATTATTCATAGTAGAGCAAATTGAAAGATTTCATTCAATAGGGAATAGTGTCCTTTACAAATTCAGAATCAAATAAATTCCATTAGCGGCCATGTTCATGCCAAATTTTTCCTCAAGCAACAAAATTTCCAATGAAAATGCCATGTTTTGATGCCTCCATCAGATTTGGCATCGTCAAATTAATCTGAATATGAAATTTTATAACTATATTATCTTTATATCCGGAAATATTCAATGCTAAAGTTTCTGTTAATTTCATGGACCATTTCCACATTTAAAATCGCTATTCGTAGATCGAGATTAATTGTAGTTATACTTATCAGAATTTCAAATTTGAATACTTTTTCAAACGTATTTCTCAGCGCGTGCAAACGATCCGAAAATTATTATTCGAGGTTTGTCAGACGTTTTCTAAACTTTTGGTTGCCCACTAAAATCGCAATAATGAGAAAATTTAATGTAACTCAAAAACTAATGATTGGAATGAGCTGAAATTTTGCATTATCATATAAGAAGTCCTTCTGAATCGATTCCCATCAAAACATAGTAATGTTCCAATTCATAATTTTTAAAATATTAATTTAATAATTATTATTGCATGCTAAAAACTATTTTTAAAATAAAATAATAAGTGGATTTTGTTTGGGTTGTTTAACAATAACATGTTAACAAGTTTGTTAAACAACCCAATAACCATGTTATACAATAACATGTTAACATGTTTTGTACAACCCAAACAATTTTGTTTGGGTTGTACGCTGAAATCAAGGCAACTGCACCCCTGAAAAGACGAACATAGGGCTCCCAAATCTCATCCCTATACCTCACAGTAGTCACAGAGTTTCTTTCAAAGACATGGAGGTTTGTACGCCCATCCAACATGATGCCTGCCCAGGCCATCAAACCTCCGCTGCCGTAGTGGTCTCTTTCCCGGATGTTGAAGGACAGGTGGCGGATCCCTGGTTCTCTCTAGATGAACGTACATCGAGAATCAGTGGTTAGGCTGAACGAGGACTCATCAGTGAATAGGTCCCCCACTGATCCCTGGTCCAAAATCGATGTTCTCTGCGCCATGCTAAACGGGCTCTCCTGGGCGCAGAAATGAGCGGGACGCAAACAGTAGGTCTTCCTGCAAACAGATCTCACTTAGCCTTCTGAAACAGTAACCCTTGAAACGGCTTCATATGGCCGTATGAAGATCACGAGAGAGCTGAGCAGCTGTTTCACTCCTGTTACGAATCGCTGTAATGGGCAAATATCGATCTTCATTGGCCGTCGTGGCTCTTGGACGACCTTGCCCAGGCTTCCTTTCTTCGAATCCGGTATCCTTAAACTGTTTTCATAAGTTGGACACGACGCTGGGCATTACATTCAAGTCTAGCAATCTACACCCTGCTTCCAGTCTCCTGACTATTTGCACCTCATTCCATCATGCAAACGTTGGTGGTTACTCATTTTAACTGTTTTGAATTTCACCGAATGTTGCAACAAAAAACACCACAAAATTCGTCGAGGTGTGCGTGGGAACGAAGCGAGGAAATTGTCATGTGCGCTTAGAAAGTCTGATCCTCTAAATGCACCACCCACACGCACGTGTACGCTTACTTATTTGACACTAAAGATGTCCATCTTTGTTTGGAAGCATTAGTTTTACCTTTCGTTCGGTACTTTTCGATAAATTCTACAAAATATGCAAATTCTCTTAATTTTGAACAGCCAAAGACCATTGTATACACGGGGGCTGGTGCTCGTTAAATCTGCAGTGGCCTCAAATGTCCTCGGCGTGGTATTGAAGTGAGTGTGGTGCCAACTCAGGTGTCGTTCTCGTCATCTGACCGTGGTTCAAAATTAAGAGGCGTTGTCCTTGGAATTTTCCCTTCGTGATTGATCCCGGACCGTCAAAAATAGCCCGCTGTGTTGCTCCAGTGCGACGTTAATTAACTACCTACCGACCTAATTTCTTTTGTGGTGAAACTGGCTTAGCAATTCATTATGCAATTAACTGTCCCCTCACTTCTAAAAGGTATTTAAAAACACCAAGTGATGCTAATCGCAACGCTTGTTGGGCAAATATTAGAAGAAACAGGACAGCACAGAGGAAAATATAAAAACCTTAAATTATCTTCGCTGCAACGTAGATAATATCTGGGAAAATATGAAGAACTTGTCTTCCTCTTAACTTAACTAAGCAATTTTACCTATCAATGGTTCAAAATTACGTGGTGTTGTCCTCGGATCTTTCTCTTCGACAGTTGATCCCGGACCTTCGCCAATAGCCCGTTGTGTTGCTCTAGTGCGACGTCAATTAAAATACCTACCTGCTTACCAAGGAAAATTGCCACACCCACAGTTCAGTTTCATTAAACCTCAGACTATCTAAACTTGTAGATGATTTTATCTACCACAGTCAATAGATAAATTAATATTTGGTAACTTTTTTCTATTAAAAGTTAACAATAATTGTTAACAGAGTACTGCACAGACCAAAGGATCTTTTCGGTGACAGAAATCCATAGACAGACATTTGTTTTGATTAGTCCACTCTAGGATATGTCGAACTCCACTTGCGGGATCACCTTCAATATTCATTAAAATACGTCTTACATAAGTAACGTAGATGCATATATCCTACGAAGAACAACTGAAATGATAATCTAAGTAACATCTATTCTGAATGACCCTGCATATAGAGCAAATAACTAATCAATTGTACCATGTGTCACCTATTCTTAAGATATTGGAAACAGTAATCATCCATTAAAACTATTTTCAATATCGTCTGTAGAAATAAAAACATAATTAAGAAAGATATAACATTATCCTGACGTTTCCAGATACCAAGTGGCAAAATTATGCTTTTATGATCAATGGGTTTTTCGCTTGTGCTTTTCGAGTTCAATCAATAGATTCGTTTCCATACAAAATGTTGTATAAAACTTAATATTTTAAATACACTGTAGCAGAACACCAGTGTTTTTCTCTCCTCCCGAACGGAATTGATTATCAGCTGTGTCTAAGGACGCAATGTGCTCTCTTCTGAGCATGTTTGAAAGTGCTAGCGTCTGTTTCTGTTAAGAAGCAGGAGGTCAAACGTTCTGTTGTCCGTTTGGACATGTGAACCGTTTTCGTTGCATGTCTGTAAATAAATGTTGTGTCTCGTCCTGAGATTTGACTTGATTTTTTTTATATAGTCGGTCTGATAAGTTGCTATAATACTCATATCATCACTCAAATATTCATAAATTATTTGTATTTTGGTAAAAAAAGACAAATAAGTTCAAACATAAAGCATTAAAATATAATCTCAGTAAAAATAATTTTTATTATAAGATACTCTCATAGATAAGATGCGATTCTTTTGAGCAAAACAGAGTATTTTGTCCAAAGGAATCAATATATTATCTAAAGGAGTATATATTCAACCACTTCACAAACTTCCTCAACGAATTACAATTGCATGCTACTGTTTCAAGCACTTCTTTCTGAAGTATAAAAAAACAAATATTTCTTATTTCACTACCTTTTGTGTCTAAAATTACTTCTATAAAACATTTTCTCTTCAAGATAAAAGTAATAGGGTATTTTTGAAGAAAGTTTTTGTTGGAAAAGTATAATACGTACTTCGTTAGGAAAAAAATTTCAGCTTTTTAACTATCAGCTTAGGTTTTTACTCTTTAAAACTAGACGTCGGATGCCGAAAGGCAGAAGCTATAATTAAATGAAGACCACTTCAAAGTCGGGTAAGCGTCTAGAAAAACAATTTTTAATGCACGTGATTCAGCGTGAAAGCTATTTCTTGTTTGGTCATTTACGTTCAAATCTTTAGTGATAACAAAGATCAAACTTAGAAAATATGGCAAATAATTTAAACTAAACATAAGTTCGATATGATTACTTCAGAGACAAAAACCGCTAAGTTTTGCTTTTTACAGATGTAGATAATGTGGCTTTTATAATAATGCATAAAGGTACTATCTTTTTGGTGGAGATATCGAATCCGGGGCACTAGTGATTTATCGCCAAACATGGTAACCTTGTGTTTTGATTCAGCTTTATGGCAACCCTATGAAAAGGTTTTTCGCGTAGGAAAGTCCACGTTTTTTTTAATGAACATACTGGCTTTGGACGCCACCTTGATTTGGCGACAAACATGCCCCGGATTCTACATCTTTACCATCTTTTTATTTAACTTAAATCCTTCATTTGCCATTTGAGAAATAGCTGCTCTGGTCGGAATGAGATTTCACCAGTCCGTTCACCAAAAACCGTAGGTGTAAGATTACAAATCCTACTCGTAAAATAAATCATTTGTATCAAATCGATTGATCTCAGACCCGTAGATCAGATACTGCCCTCCAAAGATTTGTATCGACCCGCAAGGTCTAGATACGACCCTCTGAATATAGCTAGTTGAAAAATAAGTACTTCGAAATTTGCGCAAGCAGATTTATATTTTTTATATTCTTATTATTATGTTATTTTCGCCTTTCCATTTTCTCTTCCCCACATTCCATTTCAACCGTCTCATTTGAATATTACCGTCTCAGTGATAATTGTTATATCTAAATAATTAGTAACCCTAAATAAAGGTTTTGCTCTTTTAGTTTATAAGTAAGTCAGTTTAAACTTCATTCACATGCTTACATAAAATTTATATACATACGCTTATTCTACGACCCTTAACTTAAATAAATCATGAAATTTCAGTTATAAGAGGAAAAACCTGCATTACTTAAGTTTGCAAGTTTGTAAATAAATATTTTAAAAAACACATGCTTGCAAGAAAATTAAAAATTTACTTTTTGTGAACGAAAGTTAACATGACTTATTTGATTACAAGGAATACCCTGTGTGCAATTTTTAAGTAACGCATGTTTCATTCCTATAACTTAACCTGGATGTATTTCTATCTTGTGTGTCAGCAAAATTTTCTTAGGATATAAATTTTTCTTTGTATGTTTACTACCTGATGTAATATGTCCATTAATTGATGTTGTCTATCTTACAGCTTGAACAAATATGGTCCTTGTGCCACAAAACGCAAATCAACCAATCATGGAATAATCGAACTGAAAATAACAACTACGTATCTACAAATTTGAATAATAATTCAAGATTGTCATTTATTATTATTTGAATTTAACAAAAAGCATTTCGTCTATGTGATTACAAAGTAAAATTAGTCTTCCTATTTTTTGCTCTTAAATTTTAGTCAATGTTTTCAACAATTTGTAATTACAATCCAATTTTAACCGTATATAATCTATATAAATATTGCTTTCGTTTCCTACTATTTTATCAAAACTATTATCGCTTCCGTACATACTATGTCGTGATTTAATATTTATATTTAGTGCACCAACAATTTCCATGAATTTATTTATACATTTATCAAACTTTAACCATGATAAAGGACAAAAAGTTATTCTCGTGGTCGCAAGTCTTGCCCTTAATATACTAGGATTTCTTGTTTCAATAACTTCTTAAATCAAGAACAGGAGTATTTCTTCTGCTTAGAGCAGAAACTCATTGAACTAACATTTTTCCGGAGACATTAAATGTTTATTTCACGACGATGAAAAATACAGTCATATTGTAATCCGGTTAAAGGATATAAAACACGATCAAAATGCTTAGAATTTTTTATCTAAAAACTAATAGTTTTTAAAGAGCTGTACAGTGAAAAATATTATTATTTTGTCAGTTAATGAGTTTCTGCTTTAAGCCGGCGATTTTTTCCGACGTTATTTTGCTAAATGGAATTCAGACACACAAATTACAAATCTTGTGTTTGGAACATTATGAGCAAAGTAATTCTTGCTATAAAGTTCTGACCCCGTAAATAAATGACATGAAATATTTTTATAACGAATAGAGTAGGATTTATTTTGTTGTTGATGCCAAATTTTGTTCCGAGCTCATTTATCAGAACGTTGTTTTCTAACCTGCCACGATAAACCCGGCTGACGTCACGAAGGAACCATTTATTTCATGTTAGAGGCGAAGCAAAGCCGTTTTGTGACAATTTATAGTAAGGGAGAGCCCCTTACACAGACGCTGGTTAAAACACTTCAGTGATAAACAAAATATTTCTTAGTCTTCTTTAAGTGAGAATAAAAGACATTTTGTGGAGACGTTTAGGTGGAAATATATATGAAGTGTCTGCGTGTTTCCTATGGTAATAAGTGCTTGTTCTTAGAAGGGACATTTAGGTGAAGCTATGTTTAGTTGCATGGAATCTAAGTCACCAATTTTTTTACTACTGTAAATATCTTTTCAGAAAATGAATCTTTTAATCTTGATGTTATTGGGTGTTTTTGAATGTTATGCATCGTGCTATTTACCATGCATTGGAATCGAGAATTAACATCAGCAAAAGTAAACGAATGCTGTCATATTTTTGAAAAATTATTATTATATTTAGAGATATGAAATCCATTTTTTGAATAAGGATAATATATTCATTATAAATGAATTGATTTTAGATATGGAATAAAGTAACTACACTTTGTTGTATCGACGAGGTATATCGTCATTGGCAGAAAGCTGGCCAGATCTTGATTGACGAGATATCTCGTTATTAGAAGAAAATTACCAGATCTTGATCTCCTCATCATCAAAAAAATCTGCACTATCTTGACGAGAATTAGCATAATTGGTTAGATCTTGGCGAAAGAGATGTTGTGACTAAGTTTCATGGTACATTATTCTAACTTCAATGTGTTAAAGGTGTTCATTTGAATATCTCAAACAAAATTGCAAAAGCTCACAAAATAAAACAATGTTTCCAACATGTTTTCTGTTGCTAACCCAATTCACTCATTTATGCTGCACTTTAATCGTGTGTTTTCAATATTTCCTTCTCGTTTTCATATGGAAGCCTAAATCATTATCGTCATTAATAATATTAAACTTTGAGTAACCAATCGCAATAAAACTTGTAATTAATGATTGTTTTCACGTTTCACTGCAAGTACAATCACTCATTTATGAAAGAAAAGTAGTACTCATCAAAAATCACTCATTTAGTAAGAAAACTAGTTTTAGAGAATTTTCTAGAATTTGACATGGAGCCTTAAGGCGCTTTTAATGTCACAATAACTATTTGTCCAAAAACTTTAGGAAGCACAGATTTGGGTTTTAGTGCAAGTACACTCATCAGGTGGAGGAATTAGTCTTTCGGAAATTGTCGTTTGAACTCAATTACTCATTACTAGATTCTAAATGACTAGTGAACTTTCAGCGTAAACAAACAAACTCGACAGTAAAATCTCATTGATCATTAATGTTCCAATAAAAAGAGTTTTACACACTTTTAAAGTATCAGAAACATGTTTTTAAATTGAACTAGTATTTTGAACATTTTATCCTTCATAAACATTTCAATTTTTCAAACTGATTACAATTTAAACAATAACTGACAATTCCCAAATTTAAAAATTCTTCTAAATTAAAAAAAAAAAAGAATCGAAGTAATGAGGTTTCAATTGAAACTCTGAAAGAAATATTAGAGCAACTCCATTGCTTTCGCTTTTATATGAAATCTGAAATTTAACATGTGTATTTTCCCGTTTAACTACACTTATCAGGTAGAAATAGCTTAAACAGAAATTATCGTTTGAACTCAGTTACTGATTGCTAGATTCTAAATGATGAATGAGCAAAACCTGAGATATGAATAACAGACACGTTGTTTATCGTAACATGCTGATCAATTAAAGCTTCCCAATTTACACAATCAGAATGATAATTTTTAAATTAATTGAACAATTATGCTCTAGTTAAAAGTTTTAGACATTTTTAAACTATTAGAAAAACATTTTTTAATTGAAATCGTATTTTGTACATTCTATCCTTTAAAAACGTTTCTATTCTTCAAACTGATTAAGCAGTTTAAATAAGAACGAACACTTCCTAGAATTAAAAAAACACAAAAATTGAAAAAGAAATCAAATTAACGAGGTCTCAATCGAAACTGTTCGAAAAAATATTAGCCTCAACATTTCCCTTTGATTTTGCTATTTTGTGAAATATGAAATTTGGAATGTGAATTTTCCTGTT
This sequence comes from Meta bourneti, assembly GCA_933210815.1. NCBI lineage: Eukaryota > Metazoa > Arthropoda > Arachnida > Araneae > Tetragnathidae > Meta > Meta bourneti. Next base: position 73,312,566 of record OW119930.1, read on the forward strand.
TCACTGGCAAGTACATCCATCTAATAAAAAATATAGGTTTACAGAAATTGTCGTTTTAAGTCAATACAATTTGCTTTACTAGTTTTACTCAATTCTAGATTCTAAATGACGAATAACGAATCTCAAATACATTGTTTATCAAAATATTCTAATTTAATTAATACCTCACATTTTAAACAATTTTGAATGATTTTTATATAAATTTATTGAACAGAAATGTTCTAAATTCGAAAAAAAGTTTTGTATACATTTTTAAAATATCAGAAACATATATCGTCGGTTTAGAGCAGAAACTCATTAACTGACGAAAGGAACTTTTTGCTGTACAGCTGTTTAAAGAATAACTAGCAACTTTTAGGTAAAAAATATAAGTATTTTGACAGTGCGGTATATCTTTTGAACAGATTGCAATATGAAAAGTATTTCTCGTCATCATGAAAATATTCATTTAGTGTCTCCGAAAAAATATCAGTCAATGCGTTTCTGCTCTAAGCCTACGATGTATGGGTTTTTGATATGTTAAAAATGTGTACATTATTTTAAAATTTAGGGCATTCATAAAATTCGTATTTTGTAGATTTTATCCTTCAAAACAAATTACTTCAAGTACATTGTTCAGGTAAAAATAGTTTCTACAGAAATTATCGTTTGAACTCAATTATTGATAAGTAGATTCTAAATGACATGAGTATTTTCAGTATAAACAAACATATCTGACGGACGAAACTCAAATACATTGTTTATTATACCACACCGATTAATTAAAGCACAGTGTAACGTTCTATTCAAATTTGAATTTAACATTTCTTGAACAAGAATTTTGGAATAAAAAGTTTTACACATTTGTAAAATATCAGAAACACATTTTTTTAACTCAACATGCATTTTGTACATCTTATTCTCCAAAATCATTTCTCTTCTTCAAACTGATTACGGTTTAAATAGGAACAGACAGTTCCCAGATTAAAAAATTCCACTAAAATTGAAAAAAGAAACAAAGTAATGAGGTCTCAATCGGAACTGTTCGAAAGAAATATTAGTAACACTTCCATCTGCTTTTCGTTACTTCAACATTTTTTATTTTGGTTCGATTCCCAGCGGATTTGTCGTCATTATTTTTAGAATTATACTTTCCAGAAATGCAAGCAAAATAACTCCATGCCCACTTTAAACTCGAGTACAAAAGAAGTTCTTGAGGAAACCTGTTGGGAGACTTACTATTTAATTAGCTTCTTTGCGTTGAAAACTAAAATTAATTACATCGAAAGTAGGAACAGAAAAAAGGATCTAAAAATTCAGAACTGGGTTTGTAGAGTTCTTGCTCCCCCAATCATACTAATTAAAATGACTGAATCTTCTCTAATTTGGAATTCCTTTCGAATCTTGTTTGGATCTTCTTTTTTCATTAATTATTATTGATCTCAGGTTCTGCCGCTTTCGAGATTTCATATTTTGGGGAGGGATTTTTCTTAATTGTGTCCCTTGGGAACTTGTTACGTAATGATTTTTGCTGAGATTTGTGCAAGATGTAAAATAATTTAATTCTCCCGAGCTTCCTATGAAGAATAGCTTTAACCATTTAAAAGAGAAAAATATAATATAAAAATTAAGATGGGGAAAAGAAACGGGAAGAATAGGTGAGTGCGATTCGTTTAGTCTTCATTTCAAGACTTAATTGATTTAATTTCGACTTATAAAAGCGGACTGCATGCTTATTTGATGAAAAAAAGGATTCTAAAAATTAATTACCCGCATGATATAAAATAATTCTCAGTAAAAATTGGTTTCTGCATTTGACTAATCAGAAGTAAGAAAGTATTCCAATTGGAATTATCTTAACATAATGCATAAAAAAATTCAATCTTGTACTTTAATGTCTTATAAAATAAATTATATATTGGATATTTTCAATGAAAATGACAAGAGAAAAAATTTCATCGGGGAGTCGAAAGATTTCAAATCTTTCAGCAGATTTTACTCTGCGATTTGAAATTCATAGTAATCGTTCTGATGTTAACACTCCTGGTATTTCATCATAATCAAAACTGACCTGATCTTGATGGACGAGATAACTCGGCATTAGAAGAAAGCTGACCAGATCGTGATCTCGTTATCATCAAAAAATGATAATACCTTGATGGATTATACATCTCGTCATTAGCAAAATTTGTCAGATCTTGATGGATGAGATATCCCGACAAAACCACTTGAAGAGTTAAATATTTTAGTGTTTTCAAAAATGATTTCCATTCCTTCGAACATAATAGAATCGTTTGTTAATTTAAAGCAAAAAAAAAATATTTTTGAATTGCCTCATTTCTCTTGGAGGCCAATAATATCCGATTTGAGCATTTGTTCATATTGTAAGTAGGTTGTGGTATTGCAAGTGCACTCAAGGTGTAAGTGGTGCATCCGATTAATACAGAATGTGTCAAATCAAAGTAGAGGCTGTCGCCTGATGAAGATGCTTGAAGGAGTCATATTATTTTTACAGCTATAGCACTTCGAATTTCGGCAGGGAAGTTGCGAAGTCCAAAGAATGGCAGGAAAGGATTACTGCCCCACTTACAATACTATCACATTGCAAACAAGAAAACAGCCCACACACTTGCCTAATCATGAGGGACAAGTGCGATCCCATGAAACAGTATTGAAAAGCATTTCTTAAACCTATATCGAAGGTAAGTTTAACCCTCCTGTTGGTTGGTTGTCTCGATGAGATATACCTTCATTAGCAAAACTGACCAGATCTTGGTTGACGATATATCTAGTCATTAGAAAAATACAGACCAGATCTTGATGTCGTCATTAGAAAAATACAGACCAGATCTTGATATCTCGTCATTAGAAAAATACTGACCAGATCTTGATCTCGTCATTAGAAAAATACAGACCAGATCTTGATCTCGTCATTAGAAAAATACAGACCAGATCTTGATCTCGTCATTAGAAAAATACTGATCAGATCTTGATCTCGTCATTAGAAAAATAGAGACCAGATCTTGATCTCGTCATTAGAAAAATACAGACCAGATCTTGATATCTCGTCATTAGAAAAATACTGATCAGATCTTGATCTCGTCATTAGAAAAATACAGACCAGATCTTGATATCTCGTCATTAGAAAAATACAGACCAGATCTTGATCTCGTCATTAGAAAAATACTGACCAGATCTTGATCTCGTCATCATAAAAAAATCGGCAATATCTTTATGACGAGATATCTCGTCATTAGTAAAATTAGGCACATCTTGATGGATGAGATATCTAGTCAAAACCACTTGGAGGGTTAAACAAATAAAAGCGTAAAGGGTCTGGAAGTCTGTGGTATAAGTATGAAAATTTTAAAAAATACTGGGGACAGAGAAGTAAGTGGTTCAATATGAACTTTGAAAATCAGGGTCCACACTTTGGCCACCTCTCCTTAGTTTGTTTCTATGGCAAATTATTAAAAAAAAAGGCCATAGTATCTATTTTAAAGTTCCATTTTCAGCCCATTTTCCCTGGGACGGAATATTCCGTCATCCAGGTATTGCCGATTTATTTTATGATGACGAAATCACGATCTGGTCACTTTTCTTCTAATGATGAGATATCTCGTCCATCAAGATCTGGTCAGTTTTGATAATGACGAGATACTACGTCGTGTAACCACCAGAAGGATTAAACAAGCTAGTTACTCAAGGTAATACATAAACATCAGTCTTATAAAAGGCACTTCAAAACTTTCTGTACAAACTATAAGAGGAGGTAGTGAACATGAAATTAAACCGTATTCACGTATGTACTAGATCTGTAGGGAAAGTTTCCAGCCGTATAATATGAAATAAGACATAGTGTACCTTGGACTTTTGTGCCAAGTTTCTTTCAAAGTAGGTACCTTTGGACCCCAGCGTTTCTTACACTTTTCAAAACACACTGCAAAGTCCATTGTTGGATTACCCATAACCTCCCTCGTCATGTTCTTCTGAATTGCATACACGGTGAGAAATTTTTCACCTCATGTTGACCTTTGATTTTGCCTCTTGAAACCCAACTAAAAGCAAAATATTATTCTGCAACCACGAATTCACACATGTAAATATTCACAATGACCATTTACATACGGTAATCCGTGGTTACAGTACTATATTTTTCCCAAAGTTGGATTTCAAGTAACGAAAGCAACTTCGTTCCGATGGTTCAAGTATGTGGACCATCAGGACGAAGAGGGGAATGCTATTTTACAAAAATATTCTCATGAATCACGTGAAAAACACGAAATTGAACTCTTAGAACTCATATAGGTTGATTAATTACAAATTCAAATTATAGAAATTAATTTCATCTGGGAACCCAAGGAGGAATCACTCCTCAACAAGGGAGCAATCTTAATTTATTGATCCGTGTATAGTTGGATGTATTTTCATGACTTGATCGTTGTTGCAAATTTAACAAATTATCAAAAACTAACATTTAAAAGTATCTTTAAAACAGTCATATCCCTTCTATGTGCTATTCAAATAACCGATGAAAATTACACAAAAACTTGAAGCATTTTAACTAAAAAATTTTAAACTAGTGTTGTCTTATTTATTCCCATTTTGATAAGGGCCGCTATAGCCCTATTGGAAGAGTAACGGACTAGCAACCGGAGGGTTGCGAGTTCGAATCCAACCAAAAACCTTCGTGTACACGGGGGCTGGTGCACGTTAAATTGATTGTGGCCTCAAATGTCCTCACGTTGGCTTGGTCTGGAAGTTTGGAGAGTGGATGGCCGTGGTTCACAATTATGTGGTGTTGTACTCGAATCTTTCCCTTCGGGGGATGATCCCGGATCGTCGGCAATAGGACATTTGAGGCCACGACAGATTTAACGTGCACCAGCTCCTTAAGAGGACTAACTCCGTTTTTCCGTTTCGCACAAGGTGCATATCAAACATATGTTTTCAACAGAACGTGCCAATTGTAAGTGAAGGTAAGTACGAAGCCATACTCGTGACATTTCATTTCGAATGAATAAGAAATATCTCGAACGGACCGACTCGCCTTATTTAAGACTACAACAAGACTGCTTAAATGGCGGAGGATGCGGAAAAGCGTGCAAGGGTAGATGCAATACATTGAAGGACTTTCTTTTCGGAGCACCCGCTTCTTTCCCGCCGTCCACGTGCTCTTCCACTGAGATCTATAGAACTAGAACAAGAAAAACATCTCCGATCAACACCTGTTCCAGGTGGAGGTAAGTGCGACGTCACATCGTTGATATTTCATTTCGAATGAAAAAGAAAGATCTCGAACGGACGGACTCACCTTATTTAAGACTCCAACAGAACTCCCTGAATGGCGAAGGACGCGGAAGAGCGTGCAAATTTTATAAAGCGCCCTCGAGATGGGTCGAAAAGACCTGGAGGTATTCTGTATCAACAGTTTGAAACTTTCCCACATTGACCGAAAAACCTTTGTGGAGTATTTCGTTTGAATCGTGAAGTCTACGACATCAATTCCTCTAATTTATCCCCTCCAACTTAATAAGTTACAAGCCCGAAAAAGGACCTCGTTCTGTCACCTGTAACTTGGGATAGGACTCGACTGGACCATTAATTATATCATAAAAACTGCTATTAAATTATAATTTGATAATTCTTCTTAACTTCTTTTATTTGATCGCGTCCCTAATATTTTAATTTTAACTTGCTACATGAAAGGGTATCAACGGTGCCAAGAATCCACAACCACCCATTCGAGTTCCAAAGTTAAGCACCTTCGGTTGCGGTCAATACATGCTTATGGACTACGTTATGGTTTTGGTTTTTGGGGGGGTTTTATGGCGCAAGGTCCATATTTGGCCATGCTGCTCCAGACACACAATATCAAGTAATAGACATTCTCACACAATGAAAGTTTTACTGACACAGAAGAGAGAAATACATCCAGGGAGGAATATGTGATTGACGACGATTACATGTGACTGATTGCAGCATTAAAATCTGAAAATTGGGATTACTACTTCCATCCAAAAAAAATGGCAACAGTAGGTTAAATCGAATATTGCAGACAGAAAAGAAATCGAGTACGACTGTTAAGGTTCCGAAGATATAAAAATTTTCCAATACTTATAAAGCACTTCGAGCTTATTAATTGGATGAAAATTATAGTCAGTGATCCTCCGATTTCCTGCCATCAATGATCTTTAACCATCGACCTTCTAATGAAATAGACGGAGCATGTAGGTAGTCACTGTCGTAATATCTCTGAAGGGTAAATCATGCGGACTTGCGAATCAACTTAGCCGATTGGCTGTCGAATCACAGACTATGCTTTTGATCACGGTGGATAATCACTTCAGCCAATCAATAATTTAGGATTCTTGCTTTTACCCACAACCACGTGACAGATCTTCAAACTGAACAACTGGAAGAAATAACATGAAGCTGAGGGCACATGCTCCGTCTATTTCATCTTAAGGTCGATGTCTTTAACGAATACGATTTCTTTATGTCCTCTTCCATGCTTACTCTGTCAAACTCAAACCTGGAAATATTGTATTAAGGCTCTGAGAATTCTGTGGATAACTTGACTGGGATGGGTACATACGATCCACTCTCGTTTCACGAGAAATTATTCCCATAATTGACTCCAAATTCGGCTACAAACCTCTCATACGTTATTCACGTTCCACAGATGGATGGGAAGAAAAGGACTGGAACAAGTCTGAATTGCATACTGTACTTTAAATATCAGACATCTTGAAGTAAACTGGTAGAAACTTTTATAGACGAGTATTAGCAATGCTAGGTCGTTCTCAGGCAAATCCATGGTATGTGGCATTTTAACTGAAATTGGCCAAAGTTTGATTATAATGTTTGACACAAATTGAGCCTCCTAAAATGTTTTACTACGACTGAAAACCGTTGTTTTATATAGGTTTAACCTTCCCGAGTGAACAAGCCATTGGCTGGCGAGATTTCAGGTTGTGTCTTGCAGGACTGCCAAAACGCCAGAATTCGAAAACTTCGACCGCCGGTCTCTTCACTAAGATATTTTTAATTTACTAAGCAATAACAGATATGTTCATCTGATTAAGAATAGCAAACCTTTTCACCGTTAGAATTTATTCCGGCAAAATTCGGTTCTTTTCTGTTCACTCTAATGAAGTAATGATCTTTGATTGAACCCAGATTGATATTCTGTTCCCTACCTTCTCTTAAAGTATGAACTTGAAGTTTAGAAACACCCTGCATATGATCAAAAAGATATTGCGTACTAATTTTCTCCCTACTTAATCTAGCATTATGATACTGCACATATGTTCCTCGTGTGTTAGGTATTTACGTTAAACCTATTATAGCCTATTAATTTCCATTAACCTTCTGAGTCATTATATTTTCGAATAGTGTAGTGTTGCTTTACCCCTCAACACATATCTATTGGCTGAAAGAATCCTAGGAAAGATTCTATTGGTCAAAAGGATCAAAACTGTTCAGAAGTCATGTTGGAAAGGCTGCAGGTTGCAGAACGAACATATGCATGTGAATCCCTGTGTTAACTAAAAATGAATTATACAATACATCTAACATTTATTTAAATGCAAAGAATTGAACCTAGAATTAATCTTGTGTTCTCTACGTTCTCTTAAAGGTTGTACTGGAAGAGTTTGGAACACCTTGCTGATTATTAGGTTGGTTATTTGGGCTTTTATGACGCAGGGGACATATTTGGCCATGCTGCACCAGACTCAAGACATACAATATCAAATATGGAACGTGACACAAATATCGTCAAGAGAAACACACACTAGGAAAGTTTTACAGACACAGAAGAGAGAAATACACCCAGGGGGAATCGAACCTGTGCCTCCTATAACTCGCAGGTTGCTAAGAAGGTTATTGAAAAGGTGGATGAGCTCACCCTCCTACTCCCCTTAGTTCCACAAGAGAATTTTTTGACATTTTATATGAAAACATTTTTTCATACAAGAACAAACAAATTACTTTTATCTATGATACTTTGAAGAAAATACACCGAAAAGGAGTAATAGTTTTATTCAGAGAGTTTTTCAATGTAAATACAAACAAGCTACAAGTTGTTGGTTTTGGGGTTTTATGGCGCAGGGGCCATATTTGGTCATGATGTTCCAGAGGGAATCAATACACATACACACACAATGAAAGTTTTTACTGACACAGAAGAGAGAAAAACGCCCAAGGAGGAATGCACCTGATAGGAATCAAACCTACGCCACCTTCAACTCACAGGTTGCTACAGCAATGGCATACCCACTGAGCCACAACTATTATTAGGACTATAAAAAAGTATTTACGTCCATTCTTCCAATCCAGAATAAAATAATTTGTACACAAAGCGACTTCAATCACCACCTTCGCCACCTACAACTCACAGGTTGCTACAGCAATGGCATACCCACTGAGCCACAACTGTTATTAGGACTGTAAAAAGTATTTACGTCCATTCTTACAACCCAGAATAAAATAATTTGTACACAAAGCGACTTCAATCGCCACCTACAACTCACAGGTTGCTACAGCAATGGCATACCCACTGAGCCACAACTGTTATTAGGATTGTAAAAAGTATTTACGTTCATTCTTATATAACCCAGAATAAAATAATTTGTACACAAAGCGACTTCAATCGCCACTTACAACTCACAGGTTGCTACAGCAATAGCATACCCACTGAGCCACAACTGTTATTAGGATTGTAAAAAAGTATTTACGTTCATTCTTATATATATATAACCCAGAATAAAATAATTTGTTCAAAAAGCGACTTCAATCGCCACCTACGCCACCTACAACTCATAGGTTGCTACAGCAATGGCATACCCACTGAGCCACAACTGTTATTAGGACTTTAAAAAAGTATTTACGTCCATTCTTACAACCCAGAATACAATAATTTGTACACAAAGCGACTTCAATCGCCACCTACAACTCACAGGTTGCTACAACAATAGCATACCCACTGAGCCACAACTGTTATTAGGACTGTAAAAAAGTATTTACGTCCATTCTTATATATATATAACCCAGAATAAAATAATTTGTATACAAAACGACTTCAATCGCCACTTACAACTCCCAAGTTGCTACAGCAATGGCATACCCACTGAGCCACAACTGTTATTAGGACTATAAAAAGTATTTACGTTCATTCTTATATAACCCAGAATAAAATAATTTGTACAAAAAGCGACTTCAATCGCCACCTACGCCACCTACAACTCACAGGTTGCTACAGCAATGGCATACCCACTGAGCCACAACTGTTATTAGGACTTTAAAAAAGTATTTACGTCCATTCTTACAACCCAGAATAAAATAATTTGTACACAAAGCGACTTCAATCGCCACCTACAACTCACAGGTTGCTACAACAATAGCATACCCACTGAGCCACAACTGTTATTAGGACTGTAAAAAAGTATTTACGTCCATTCTTATATATATATAACCCAGAATAAAATAATTTGTATACAAAACGACTTCAATCGCCACTTACAACTCCCAAGTTGCTACAGCAATGGCATACCCACTGAGCCACAACTGTTATTAGGACTATAAAAAGTATTTACGTTCATTCTTATATAACCCAGAATAAAATAATTTGTACAAAAAGCGACTTCAATCGCCACCTACGCCACCTACAACTCACAGGTTGCTACAGCAATGGCATACCCACTGAGCCACAACTGTTATTAGGACTGTAAAAAAGTATTTACGTCCATTCTTATATATATATATATATATATATATATATATATATATATATATATATATATATATATATATATATATATATATATATATATATATATATATATATATATATATATATATATATATATATATATATATATATATATAACCCAGAATAAAATAATTTGTACAAAAAGCGACTTCAATCGCCACCTACAACTCATAGGTTGCTACAGCAATGGCATACCCACTGAGCCACAACTGTTATTAGGACTTTAAAAAAGTATTTACGTCCATTCTTACAACCCAGAATAAAATAATTTGTACACAAAGCGACTTCAATCGCCACCTACAACTCACAGGTTGCTACAACAATAGCATACCCACTGAGCCACAACTGTTATTAGGACTGTAAAAAAGTATTTACGTCCATTCTTATATATATGTAACCCAGAATAAAATAATTTGTATACAAAACGACTTCAATCGCCACCTACAACTCCCAAGTTGCTACAGCAATGGCATACCCACTGAGCCACAACTGTTATTAGGACTATAAAAAGTATTTACGTCCATTCTTACAACCCAGAATAAAATAATTTGTACACAAAACGACTGCAATCGCCAAGTCTCGATTCTACCCGAATCCAAGCGCCCTTGTCCTAAACATGCTCACATTTCGCTTTGTCACAACGGGGGACGGAATTCGTGACAGCTGAAACAGACAAAGCGCGCAGCATCAGAGAAAAAACACAGCTCACGAGATACGAAATCTTTCACGTCTCACGATATCTCTTAAGCGAAGAGTAAAAAATAGTGTCTCTGGCGATAAACAAAAAAGAAAGAGGAATCATTTCACGAAGGAGGGGTATTTTTCCTTTCCTTGGGTGCATGCACACACGCAGCAGGGAAAGGAAGGACGGTCGCATTAAAGTCCACGTGAAATCACGTAAAACTGTCATTTTCTTAGTGACAGATGACATTAAACTTCGGAACAGAACATTTGACGGGAAGATTGTTTTTCTGTGTAGGATGGGATTTTATTCCGGGGGGGCAGGATTGTTGAGTTATTGTCTGAAGATGGCTTGGAATGAAAAACCCTAAGCAGCAATTAATTGTCTCTTCACGTGCTTGTATTCTTCCTTCGACACTGTCATCAATAAACATTAGATTCTTCCATCTTGATACATGAGTCCTGTGTTTTAACCTCTCATCTGACAGTGGTTCAAAATTACGGGGTACGGGGGTTATCCTCGGACCTTTTCCTTCGGGTTTGATCCCGGACGGGCGCCAATAGCCCTTTGTGTTGCTCCAGTGAGACTTTAATTCAACTAACTACCTTATATATTAGTCAGACATATTATTAAAAAATGTGGCTTGTCTCTTTCCAAGATAGAACTGGCCGCGGTAGGCCAGTTGGAAGAGTAACGGGTTATCAACCGGAGGGTTGAAATTTCGAAAATCGATCAATCCAAAGACCGTCGTGTTCTCGGGGGCTGGTGCACATTAAATCTGTCGTGGCCTCAAATTTCTTCACGTTGGTTTGGTGTGGAAGTTTGGAGAGTGGGGTGCCAGCTCCGGTGTCGGTCTCGTCATCTGACCGTGATTCAAGATAACGAGGCGTTGCCCTTGGATCTTCCCCTCAGGATTGATCTCGACAATACCCCGTTGTCTTGCTTTAATGCGACGTTAATTAACTTCCAACCTACCGGCATATTAACGCTAATTTCACGATGCCTTCTATAAACTAGCGAAGCAGTATACATAAAATGAACATTATAAACGACAATAAAAATTGAAGATGAATCGCAAATTCTCTTTAGAGCTCTAAAAATGTTCTCTCTATTGCAATCGAACAATAAATGCTCCAGTCTCTTCCTCATCAAGGCCAATAAAGCACTTTTGGGAGTCAGCCAGGTGAAAACGATTCGTATGGATTTGTGTAATAATGTGGCCTATTCTGGCTTTAGCAGAAAAAGTGACTTCTCTAGAGATTTGTTTGAAGGGATGGAGGTCATAAGGCTCACTCCTGAATTGAAAAAGCTAGTAATTCATTCCAGTGTTCCGCCATAAAGTATACCAAAGTGATCGAGCTTCTCTTCTTACCCTACCCAGACACCTAGAGAGGGTTGTTGCTGACAAAGAACTGGACCCTATTGTGGTTGACAAATTTAGCTAACTCAGCCATATCATTCCCATGCACTTCGCAATGCGCAGGAAAGAGATTGATGGGAGCTTTGAAAAGATATGTTAATTTTATTGCTCCTTCTCTTTGACAAAACGGCTGGACTCTAATTGAGCAGCTTCTACTAACGTCTGGTTCACTGAAAAATCAGCTACCTTGGGGCACGAATGTAGAGGAATCAGCATCACATCCTGATCAATAGATATAAGGAATTAACCATTCTGGTGGTTGTCTTGACGAGGTATCTTGCCATTAGAAAACTAACCAGATCTTGATCTCGTCATCATAAAAGAATTGGCAATATCTTAATGACGAGGTATCTCGTCATTAATAAAATTTGTCCGATCTTGATAAACGAGATATCTCGTCGAAACCACTTGGAGGGATAAGAAAGTTTGACTCACATGCTATGCGTGGGTGAGCTAGTTTACATGAAACCAATAAAGTACTTTCCTTTAACTGAAAAACAATTATACATTTTTCAGTCTCTTACGTCTTACATTACACGTCTCATTTATTTGATTACTAAACAATCCATAACTCCTCGTCATCCTTACGTTGCTGCTTGACACTCGTTTATCCAGCCCGAGAGTTGTTGATGACGAGTAATCCAACACGACTATATAATGCACTCGTGTTGCCTTACTCGTGATATATTGACTTAATTTAAATGTCAATGCACATTCAAAGACGTCAAGGTAAACTGAATTTGGTAACACCAAAAAAATTATATTAGAATTTCCGGCAACATTTTTACGTACAGAAATTACACCCAATCCCTAAAGAGTCCAGAACTCTAATAACATTCAAATCCGCCAGCAGCATCCAAGAAATTTCCCTCTACAAAACCCCCGAAATTACTTCCCCAATACGGGAAAAACTCCAGACGGATCGGCCTCGATAACCTGAAGAGGGGAATAATCCCATTCGTCATGACACAACAACATTTTTATCGTTTAACAGCCATCATAGCCTGGAGAGCGACATTAAAACCACATCAAGATGCGATTTCGTACTGGGGTAATCGAATCAAAGCGGGCTCAGTTGGGGGGTGGGACTAACGGTCTGTCCTATAATCGGAACATTGAGGGGATAGGAAAACGATTTCTTGCTCGCCCCCTCCCTTTAACTGTCTGATAGCTGGATTTGCATTTTTCGAATGGTTTGCAGGATTTTTTTTTACTGAGCAAAGGGAAAATAGTTGGATTTGTTCCTATGTTTCTGTTAAATGTGACGTGACGCGATGAAACAGATTGCAGTCGAATGTCAATTGGGAAAAACGTTAGATTCGTAGGTGTTGTCGGTTTGGTTTGTTGCTCTACTGCTTGTTTTTACTTAGACCGGGACTTTTCCAAGTCATCAGAACCTATTTGGGTCATGTTTGTTTGCCCAAAACGTTGATTGGTGCTTAAATTTTATATGCAGGACGTTGAGGGCTAGTCTGATTAATGGTTTGAAGGAATCCATGTTTTATCATGAGTGGTATAGATATGTATGTTCTGCCTCACACTTTGGACAACGGACATAAATTCAATAAAAACAGGGATAGAGCGTAAAAATCTATACATATTACAGTGAAAAACACTATATTTTACATAAAATTCTCATTTTTCATTTATTTTGATAAAAAGAGGTAATGTTTATGTAATTTTGAAGAAAAATACGTGAAAAAAGATAGTCCCAAAACGGGGCTATCTTCATTTTTTTAAAGTAAAAAATTTAAACTTAAATTCAATTATATTTGTTTCATTTCCTTTTCCACACTCTTTAGTTCCTTTGTATACAAATTTAAAATCAGGAATTTTATTCAGGTTTTTCAGTTCTTTTTATGATGATTTCTTATTAAAACGATCAGGTAGGAAAAAACCAAAAAGTCATTCCATTCCGTATAACATAGCTATAAATTTGTTTCCATTTTAGTAGGTATTTGTTTTATTTCAGTAACTGGATTCTCATGATCTTTTATGAGTTCTTGAAGCTTTTTGAATGGTGTAGTTTCAAGACAACCTAATGAGTTGAGTTTTTTCAAAGTATCCATTTATTATATTTCATTTCTATAACGGCTATTTTAATTCATATACTCGAGTTCCATTTAAATCAATATTTTCTTCTATAGTCATCATGCAAATAATCTTTCAGAAATGCTTTGATTTTTTTGTTTTCAAGTTTGTTAACGATATCCAATAAATTTTCTAACTTTTTACATAATTCATAAAGATCCTTATTTTTTACATATATAACTTTAAGATCAAACAATAATTTATACAAATCAATTTTCAGAGGCTCCATAATTTAAGTCTATTTATTGTATTTCAGTTTTTGAAAGACAAGTTTTTATCCAAGTCGTATAAAATTCTTAAACCTGCTGCTTTAACATTTGCATTTTTCTCTTTAATCATTATTTTGTACATCTGATTAAAGCATTTTGAACATAATTTCTTGATATTAATATCATCATATTTTCATAAAGTTCAAATAAATCTTCACATTTGCGAGATAATTCACAAATTTTATTACCTCCATCTCTACAGTATACAGCTCTAATATCTCCAAATAAATCACTCATTTAATTAATATTCATTTTATTTAATTCTTTTAAAAAATTATCCATCAAAGGAAGAAGAAATGGAAAATCTTTTTTATAAGTTCATCAGTTTTACAACTGATACTAAATTATATATTTCTTTCATATATTTTAATATTAGTTCATCCAAATCTGATCTTAAATATTTAAAATTTATTTCCATGAGTTCTTTAGTAAGGTCTACTAGATTATTTACATCATCTATAGTTTCCATTGCGCTATTTATTGTATCTAATTTTTAAAAAGACGGTTTTTATAATACATACATTTCCTCAGTGAACATCCAGGCCCTAATATTTTAGCACATTTAGGTAACACAAAAGAATTTAAGTCAAAAGACTATCTCTTCAAGTATTTCTTTTTCCATAATTCCTCCTTGATATGCAAATGTTCCACCATGCAAATCATGCAAATTTTTAATATAAGTTTTTAATTCATCATTATTCATCCAGAGTTCCTTATTATTTGGATATCTTTTAAATATTAGCAGTGAACTTTATTAGTACCTTCCTTTACGATTTTTAATTCTTGTTCATCCAATTCGCAGTCGGAAGTAAATACAGTTAATGTTTCATCAATAGGTTGATTTAAATTCATCCAGCTTATTTTCCTTGCTATCTTACGATTCGGGAGACGAAACCTTGCATATTTATAAGAGTTATATCATCCATTATTTATTTATTTTACTTTTTTAAAAGCAGTCTTTCGACTTAAACGTTTTTTAAATTACCTAATGCTCTTCCTATAGATTCCATCTTCTAAGATTCTCTTATCATCTATTGGAGATAAAGCTTTCTTATTCACTTGAACTGAATATATTTCATGTTTTAGACTTTTAATCAGATTCATAGTTCTATAATGATCAGTTTTATTAAATAGACAGTCTCATAAAAAAACTATATACATTTACATTAATTAAGAAAAATAATGAATCTTCAAAAGTCCTTATTTTGCTATAAGAACTCAGAGATTAAATTACATCAATAACATCAAAAGATTAAAAGAAATGTATCCCAATTCAGAGATTGTTTATGAGTTGAAATATGATCTTAATGCTATAAATTTATATAATAGAATAAAAGAACAATTAGAAGATATAGATGTATATTATAATGGAATAAAACTATTAAATTAATATACAGAAAAATAGTTCATAAATGATATTAAAAATATTGTAAAAATGAAGTACCATTAATTCAGGGTCGATGGTCATCGACCCTGGAATTCAGCATGTCCAGATCTGGGCATGTTGGAAATTATAACAAATGAAGCTAAATTCAGGGGTGGTGGATATCCCCCGGTTTTATACCATTTTGTAAAAAATTTAATTAATACAAGTTCTATTATCATCATTTGATAATAAACTGTGGTTCAAAGCTAAAGATTGAGACATTTATGAGGGGTAATCAATCACCCCCATAAATTTTGATAGAAATATAATTTAGTTTTTACATCAATCATAAAGAAGCCCTGCTTCGAGGCGTCTGAAAAATCTTTGAATCTTATTATATCTTTATCATTTACATGTCTACTTTAAGCATTTATAATTTTATCACGTTAAATTCTAATATATTTGGAACCTTAGGCATTTTTAAAGGTCAGTGTTTGACTGACCTATCCAACTATTAAATTCATCTGGATAACCTAACCCTTTTACAAATAATTTATTTCCTTTCTTTTTTATTATTTTTTTCAATTTTATATATATCACCTTTTTATTATGTTTTACCTTTTCTTTTTCATAATAAGCTCCTTTTATTTCTATAAATAATGGGATCCGTATTCAACACTTCGGATACAATAAAAATTTCTTCCGTAAAGGTTGGATCATATCCTCTTGTATAGGTCTATTTAGATATTCTCACTCTATCTCCAATTTTAAATTTTGGTTTTCTTGTTATCTTTTCTTTGTATAAATTCTTATAAATTTGAGATTCATTTTTTTCTTGACTAGCCTGTACAGGTGTCATTTTTATAGATCTATGATAAGAATTATTATAATTTTTAACTAATTTAACTAACACATCAATATATTTTTTAGTATAATTAGTTGCTAAATATTTTCTGATTTTCATGTTTACTGTTCTATTGAATCGTTCAACGATAGAGCATTTTATTTACACGTTTTCAGTTGTGTTAATTAATGTGCATTATTTTCTTAAATAGCTATTGAGTATTTTTATTGATAAACTCTGTTCCTTTATCTGTTTGTAATTTTATAGAAATTCGTTCTTTAAATATATTTTTGAAAACTTTACTCACTTCTTCCCCGTTTTTCTTTTAATAGGTATAGCGCAAGCATATTTACTAAATATATCAATCATTGTAAATAGATAATTCGTTCCATCATTATATTCACCAAACGGTTTGATGAATAACAAATCAGCTTGCCATTGATCATCAATATGAGATACATAAACTCTTCTTTTATATTTTCTGATAACGGATTTATATCTAATATACACATCGTGTTCATTTAAAAAATCTGTAATTTCTTTTTGACTCAAACCTGTTTTCCTTTTCAACTCATTTATACCACAATAACCAGTTTCAGGATCATAATATACCTTTTTAAGGACCTCTTTAGGGGGTAACTAGTATTTTATTATTACTAATATAATCATTATAATCATTAGTAGTATAATCATTGTTTTTTAACCGCCTGAAACGGGGGTATTTTCCTAAACTCTAAAGCTGTATCATCAACTCTATTAATTGGTTTAGACCATTCTTTATAAGTCAAATCAGGATTTAATCTTGTTTTACCCCATAATAACTGAGTTTCCGACCTGTAAATTGGTGACCTGGTAAATGCATTTCAAAAGGTAAATTGTTAATGACTATTAATAAAACCAGTGCCGTATTTTACTGATTTTTGTTCACTTAATTCAGCTATTAATTTGATTAAATCCAGTGATAATTTAATGAAGCCAGATTAAAATACGCCTGATCCAACTTGACTACATATTTTACATCCTCCTTTAAATTTCCCATTTTTAGATAAGGATTGAATAACAAACGTTTTACACTTGCATACCAATTATTAAAGGTGAAATACTGGTCTCTTTAGTAATCATTTCAAAAGTGTGTGCTACTTTTAAAATTAAATATAAGGGCTGTGAAACACCGCCCTTGTAAGGAGTGAGTCAATAACCCACACCACATTTCTTCATATTTATGTGTGCTTATTTTGCCTTAAAATAGGTTATTTTTAAGAACGTTCAGTAGACGCCCCGGTGATTTACTAGGGAATGATTTACTGACCTTTGGATTATGAGTCATAGCGCAGTGACGTCTATTTATTCACATATGTATATCCATTCAATTGTGTTTAACATACTTTTCTACAGGAAAATACTTTAAAGTTTGAATAAATTCATCTTTTCTCATATATCTCTTGATCTGATAACATGTTGGATTTTAATAAATTTAGCAATTGTTTATAAAATTTATAAGCTTGTCTGTATTCTTCTTTTCTTTCCAAAATGTTTAAAGATTTATCTATGATTTCAACGATTCCTGCACCTCAAAGCAGCTAGAGGTATGGAAACGAATGCATATAAGCCTGTTCCTCTTAAAATAAACTTACTGATAAAGATATGCTTATCTTGTGGAAGCAATTGAAGCTCTTTCTGTAAATATAAATTCTTTTTTTCTAAATATTCTTCCATTGGGGTGCAAGCACTATTTATATAGGCTCAAAATTTCTTCTATATCTCATTTTTGGATTTACTAAATCTAACATAAAGAAACTATTTGGTTCTTGCGTGAAAATTTATACTTTTCTTCGGATTATTTTTTGAAAGATTTCCATCTACGTATTTCTCTTATTATCTACTGAATTTCTTTAGGTTGAAGATTTAAAAAATATGTAGTAATTACAATTTTTTCTAATATTTATGGGAGTTGAATAATAAGTCTGTTAAATAAATACTAGATGCATTTTTCTTTCTACCTCTAATATACAAATCCTTTATAATGCTCTGGTCTTTTTCTTTTACACAATCATCAAAAACAACTAGATTTTTATATAAGGGATCTAGATCATCAACAGTAATAAATTCATTTAAATCTGAAGAAAATAATACTTCCTTTTTATATTTATCATACAATTCTAATAATCCCTTCTTTTTACTTAGTTTCTTACATTTTACAATATCATCTCTTTCTATATCTTTGAACATAGTATATGTTTCTTGTAATTTAGAATACTTTGACTCATATATATCGTTTGCACATAAATATAATGCATCAAAATCTAATTTTAAATTACTTGGCTCACCAAAATCGTTTATAAATTTTATTAGTAAATTTGGTTTTCTACAACCTGGAGCTTTTATTATTAGTAATCTAAAAGGATGCTTAGGTATCAATGGATGCTGATTAGGATCGGGTAATTCTTCTGGTTCGGTGTAATCCTTTATTACTATTTTTATGCTCTTTCATTTATTTGAGATGAATTTACTAGCAGTAAAATTATTTTTGCTGACAGTAAAATTATTTTTGCTGCCAGTAAAATTCATTCCATATAAATAAACGAACGAGAAAAAAAAAGCTTAAAAAGCAAATAATAGATTCAATTAAATTAGTCAAATTAGAAAAAGAAATGAGAAAAAAAATAATGAAGAGCAATTAAAAAGCCAATTAGGTATTCAAAAAACTTTGGTTGATTTTCATAAACCCGTTACTGAAAAATTAGTACAGCAAAAGAGTAGAAAAGAAAGCACGAATGCATTTACAGATGCTGTTGAAAATATTTCATTTCCTCCGATATCGTGGCGTGAACCTATTGAAGATGTGAAAGAATTATATAGAGAACCTACTTATAATGTTAATCAAGGTTTAGATATAAAATATTTAAAATCTGAAAAACTATACAGACCTTCAAAACTCTTAGATTATCAAGAAAAATTAGATGAAATGTATGCCAAGGCATGTATGCTGTTAAAAGAAGAATTATCAAGGAAAAGAGATACCTTAAAAAGTACAATTAAGAGAGCTAAAAAATTAACAGATGTGGAAATTACTGAGAAAAAGATTGAAGTAGAAGAAATTGAATATAAAGATGTGTTACAAAAATATTTGTATAGATTAGCTACAATTAAAGGTAGTAAAGAAATGAAGATGGGTAAAGGATTAGACCATTTGGAATTATTACTTGATAAAATATGTGAAGTAAGTCAAGAAAATTAATTGATCAAGTAAATGTAATAATAGATATGTTATCTAAAGAAAAAATATTAAACTCTCAAATGTAGAACGATTAAATAACCCATTTCTTCTACAAAGGAATTCTTCCTAAATAAATGAGATAGAAACAAGAATATTTGAGTGAAGGTCATTGTTGGGATAGGTCGTGTGGAGATCCGAGCTGATCGCCTGAACTTATACCTTGGACCGATCGCTAGGGTGTTACAAAGTGATACGGAGATTAGGACTAACACAATTTATTTCTCTACCTAAAAAAACTATGTACAGCAACCGTTATATCAAATTGATGGAACAGCCTACACGCTGCCACTTGCATTAATTCTGTAAAAAACTGCGCTCGCTCCACCTGCGCGTGGAAGCCTTCAGTTACTAGTTCAAAACTGCGCTCGCTCCACCTGCGCGTGGAAGCCTTCAATTACTAGTTCAATTCTAACTCACTCTCGCTGAGTCAGGAAAATAGTTTCTACCAGTCACCGGATTTCAGCGGACATCTGCACGTGTGGTTAAGTCGATCATCAGCCGTTTGCACATCCTCACACGCCGCAGCCAAGAGGAAAACAGATTTTTTTTCCAAAAAAATCTGTTTTACTAATAATATAGTCCGAACATTTGTGGCAACCGGTCAGATCAGGAGTGGTTACCCTCTCAACCCAAGAGAAATCAAGTGATCCAAAAAAAAATTATGCATAAGAACATTTATACTTTGCAACCACTTTTCAAGCTAATATTAGATCTTAACATCCAAATGCTATATCTATTTACACCACCAACAATCAAATATTGATACTCCCGAACTCCAATACCTTTTCATTCTAAATTGATCCAATCTACAAAACCTAACCTAAAGTATTGCAAAAATAACATTCGACTAACACCATACATATAAAATTAACCATTATTTACACTATATTTAATATACATCTTAACTCTCCATATTTAGTTATAAAAAAATAACAATCTCATCCAAATATGCTACCAAGCCTTTATTGATCGACCTCTCTTTCCAAGCGGGAGAGAGCATCAGTTCCCTGATGATAAATCCCAGGGCGATGGGTCAACTTGTAATTCCACCTTTGAAGGGCAAGTGCCCACCTAGTTAAATTGGGGCTCTTAGGAGTTGTCTCGACCAGTTATTTTAGCGGATTGTGATCAGTTATGATCTCCACAGTGTTACCCTGCAACCACTTATCAAATTTTTTCAGTCCAAATAACACGGCATAGGCCTCTTTCTCAATGGTAGACCAATTCTTTTGGGTGTTATTCAATTTTTGACTAACAAAAGCAATTGGCCTATAGTTTCTATGCTCGTCCTTCTGGGTCAAACAACATCCAATAGCGTAGTGGGACGCGTCTGTGTGGACCTGGAAGGGTTCGACGGCATTGGGGGTGCTTAACGCAGTGACCTCACATAACGCATTTTTCAACCGGAGGAATGATTCTTCCTCGCGTTTCCCCCAAAATACCTTTCCCGATTTTTTTACTTTTGTCAACTCCGTTAAAGGGGATGCTATCTCTGCATAACCAGGAATGTAAGTCCTATAAAATCCCATCAGTCCTAGAATGGATCTGACTTCCTTTTTTGATACGGGTCTTCTCAACTGTTTGATGGCTAATATTTTGTCATTGTCAGGAGAGTGCTTTCCCCCTCCTATCTTATGTCCTAAGTATTTTATCTCTTTGGATGCAAATATGCATTTCTTAAGTTTCACCGAAAATCCGAGATATTCCAGATCAGATAAGATTTTTTTCAAGTGTTCTAAATGTTCTTCCCACGTTTTAGAGAATATAACAATGTCGTCTATATAAGCTTGCGCATAAGCGGAATGTTTGTGCAACACTTGATTCATAATGCGTTGGAAAGTTCCCGAAGCTCCTGACAATCCAAATGGCATCACTTTCCATTGATACACCCCGTTGTGGGTGGAAAATGCTGTCAAAACTTTGCTCTTGTCCTCCATTTTTATTTGATAATATCCCCTTTCCAAATCCAAGCAAGTTAACCATTCGGCCATCCCCGCAGTGAAGATCAACTCCTGCATGTCCTTCATAGGATAACTGGGCACTTTTGTTATCAGATTAAGCGCCCTATAGTCAATGCACATTCTAATCGAGGCATCCTTCTTCGCGACACATACAATGGGATACGTAATGTCTGCATTGGACGGCTCCAAAAGACCCAATTCTAAAAGTTCTTGGACTTGCCTATCCACTTCTGAACGGTATGCTATTGGTATGCAATAACTATGTGGTTTTCTCCGGATGGAGTCAGGCAGCAATTCAATCTTGTGCTGACTTACTCCCACGGGTTGTATTGGTCGGCAAAAAAGTGTTTCGAACTTACACAAGAGTCTTTTCAATTCTTCCTCCTGTTTAGGATTTAAGTACGGTGTCGTGATCATTTTCACTTCTTGGGTGAACTCGTCTCTTGCTTCGACAATTGGAGCGTTTTCTATGTTACCAAATTCTTCCTCACCTTCAAAAAAGACATTTACCGCGTTGGAACCGACCACAAATTCCCTTATCTTGTTCTGGTGAACGTGCCTCATCCTATTGTCTGGCATCTTTATAATGAAAGAATGTTCATTCTTTTTCTCTTCAATGATTCCGGGACCTTGCCATCTGGCCAATAATTTGTTTGTAGAATCTGGCAAGAGCACGATGACTTTATCTCCCGGCTTGAAAGTCTTTCTTGTAGACCTTAAATTATAATAATGGGCCATTTTCCCTTGTTGTATATTAGATGTTATCTTGGCTTTCTCTGCGGCCTCCTCCAGTCGGGTTTTCAACTTCTCCAGATAGACATGTATTGGGGTTGTATCCAGCTGCAAACCCTCGTGTCTTCCCGTCCAGGTATTCTTTAGAATCGACAAAGGACCTTCTGGCTTCCGACCAAAGAGCAATTGAAAAGGCGCTACACCCGTTGTTCGGGACCTCTCTGTATGCCCATAAAATGAACGGTATTTTGGTGTGCCAGGTCCGTGGTTCTTCCTTAATGGTGTGATGTAACATACTCTTTAAAGTTTGGTTAAATCTTTCCACTAACCCGTTTGATTGTGGATATAATGGTGTGGAGAACCGTGGAGTTGAACCCATTCTTTTTTCAAATTCCTGAGTCAATTCAGCGTTGAAATTTGTACCATTGTCCAAGGCAATTACGTTTGGCACTCCAGTCCTCATAAAAATAGATAATAAAGCTTCACACGTTGCTTTGGCTGTAAGACTCGTCAAAGGGATCGCCTCAGCCCACCTTGTATGTTGGTCTACCATACACAAGATAAATTTGTGTCCTTTAGAACTTGGAGGATCTATCGGTCCTATGATGTCCACATTGACCACTTGGAAGGGCAATTCTGGCCGCGCAACGGGAGTTATTGGGGCCCTATCTTTGTGTTTGACCCTTCTCGTCAACTGACAACCTTCACATGCTAAACAAAACTGTCTCACGTCTCTTGATAGCCCGTTCCAATAGAACGAATATCTAATTCTTTCTATTGTCTTCCTCGCTCCCATGTGTCCCCCAAACACTGAGCAGTGGGCTAATCTAAGAACCTCTTTTCTTCTACGTTTAGGAAGAACCAATTGACATACATTCTCTCCAAGAATCTTGTCTTTATGAAAGACCAAACCATCGTTAAAGAAAAATCCTCCACTACCTTGCTTAGCCTGTGTTCTGGTGTCTTCCAGCTCTCTACACTCCTCTTGCTCTTTACGGAAGCTTTCCGTCTTCGATATCCCTTCTTCCTGGTCTCCGTCGGTGCTTTCTACCACTAACACTTCTGTGTCCTTATTCACTTCAACGGAATTCCCTTCTGTGTTCCCCTCTTTTGTAGGTGGTTCCAAGATGTTTCCACTACCAATATCGGTGGAAATTAATTCCTGCTTTCCTCTAAGCATGTCTCGGATATCTGGTGGCAACAGCACATCTTCCACCAATGAGGGAGCAACTGCGCAGAGGACTTCTTGGTGAAGCACATCACCCCTACCTCCTATGATCAGTCCTATGGGAACGTTCATTAACGGGCATTTCTCCGCTGGACCGAAGATTCCTTTAATAAAGATGGACGATTTCTCTTCCAGCGACAGATTTTGTACAATATCTTTCCGTATGACGGTAATTTCAGTCCCAGAATCAATTAGGGCTTTTGCCTCCCTCCCGTCAACACTAATTAAGATTCTTTCCAAGGGGCAAAGATTGTCTCGCCAGGATCTTTCCTTAAAGGATACAACTTTAGCTACCACCGCCGTTCCGCCAGTATTCAGTGTCCTTTTCTCATCCCCCACACCGCTTTCTTCAGTTATGATCCTATTCACGTTCGCTTTCCTTCTATTATCGTGATCTGATCTTCCTTTATCCGACTTTGGACAGAACATCTTCATGTGTCCCTCCATTCCGCATGAGAAACAAACAAGCCTGGAATTATGTTTCGCCGGTTCTGGTTGAGTTCTGTGATAGGTTCGTTTGGTGTCCTGCTGAGATATGTGGTATCCACCGTAACCTCTTGCATCATACTGGGTCTTGTATCCCGAATTTGTCTTCATGGTGGTACTTGGCTGTCTCTTGTATGTTCTACGAACACATTCGTATTCGTCTATCTTTTCAGCCAGCAATGAAGGTTTTGATATTTTCCCCCATTCATCGATAAAATGGTCCCTGGCTTCCTGTGGCACTCTTTTCTTGACTTGATCGGCTATCATCAATTCCTTCAGACTCTCAAAATCGGAGATACCAAGTCCTTCGATCCATCCTTGAAAATAATTGGTTACTTCATAAGTAAAATCTTGCCAAGTTTTATCAGGACTTTTTTGATGTTGAATGAACTTCTGGCGAAATCCCTCTGGATTCATCTTAAACTTCTTTAACAAGAGGTCTTTAATGTGTTCATAATCTTCTAATCCCTCTTCCGAAACCCTCGCAATCAATTCTATTATCTCCAAAGGCATTAGGGTCAAAAGACATGATACCCAATTTCTTTCATCAATTTTCCTCCGCCTAGCTTGACTTTCGAACAGGGAGAGGTATAAAAGGATATCACCCTCTTTCATTTGGAATTTGGGCATGTATTTCGTCATGTCGACATGTATATCGGTAGGACTACTTCTTCCTTCTATGGAATCATTGCTTATCCTTATTCCTGCTTCTATCCTTAACTTTTCTAGCTCAAATTCTCTTTGTTGTTTCTTTCTCTCCTTTTCCTCTTCTCTCTCCTTCTCTTCTCTCTCCTTCTTCTCTTCTCTCTCCTTCTTCTCTTCTCTCTCCTTCTCTTCTCTCTCCTTCTTCTCTTCCCTCTCCTTCTCTTCCATCTCCTTTCGTGAACTCACTATAGTTTCAAGCATCTCCATCACGAATTCGACTTCGTATGACTTACTTCCTGTTATGAGATCTTTCAGTCCTATAACTTTAATATTTGGATCAGGAGTTTCCCCTAACTCCAATGCTAAAGTAAATAGATCGCATTTCTTATATTTTCCCAAAAAAGCCATATTCACCAATATATTTTCCTTTCTAACTGGTATTAACTAAAAGACCATTAAAATAAAAACCCTTTTCAGCTACTGATTGACTACCCCTAGCATATATCACAATTGTTTAAAGAGAAAAATAATGGTTCACCCTAAACTGATAACGATGACATGTGAACAATAACACTGACGTGTCACATGAGTTAACGCTCAATTCGTAACTCTGAAATTCCAGCACTGTCGTGCTTTAAAAATACCTTCTGCCACTCTTGGTGTATCACAATTCTTCAAGAGAAACTATAATCAGCACTTTTGGCTAAGAACACTGACGTGTCACCTGCGCTGTCGCGCAATTCTAAAATTTGAAATACGGATGTATTTCCTGCACTGCCGTGCTTCAACTACACCTCATCATTTAACAAACAAATATGCTTCACCTAACATTTATTTAGCAATGGATCCCTGATTATTTCTCTTAAAAGAAAGGGTAAACAACACTCACCCGGTTCGTCTGCTTCCCCAGGATTTCGCGTAGCCTCGCCGTCCGTTTCCTCAGGATTTCTCGTCTCTGGTCCAATCTTTACTGTTCCCGGTTCGTCTGCTTCAACAGGGTTCCTCGGAATTTCTCGTCTCTGGCCAAACTTTACTGTTCCCGGTTCGTCTGCTTCAACAGGGTTCCTCGGAATTTCTCGTCTCTGGCCAATCTTTACTGTTCCCGGTTCATCAATCTTTACCGCTATCGGTACATCGATCTTTACCACTCCGGGTACATCATTTTTACCGCTGGCACCATCTTATTGTCGGGATAGGTCGTGTGGAGATCCGAGCTGATCGCCTGAACTTATACCTTGGACCGATCGCTAGGGTGTTACAAAGTGATACGGAGATTAGGACTAACACAATTTATTTCTCTACCTAAAAAAACTATGTACAGCAACCGTTATATCAAATTGATGGAACAGCCTACACGCTGCCACTTGCATTAATTCTGTAAAAAACTGCGCTCGCTCCACCTGCGCGTGGAAGCCTTCAGTTACTAGTTCAAAACTGCGCTCGCTCCACCTGCGCGTGGAAGCCTTCAATTACTAGTTCAATTCTAACTCACTCTCGCTGAGTCAGGAAAATAGTTTCTACCAGTCACCGGATTTCAGCGGACATCTGCACGTGTGGTTAAGTCGATCATCAGCCGTTTGCACATCCTCACAGTCATATTAGTAAATTGAAATCTGTTTTAAAAAATGGAGAACTAACATTACAAATAGATGCATCTAAAAAGTCTAATTATGAACTGCATTTAACTAAAACTCAAATTAAAAAAGGAAAAAGAATTACTATAAGTAAAACTCAATTATTAGAGAAAAATGGAGGTTTTTTACCTTTTTTAATTCCTATTTTAATGAGTTTAAGCCTTGGAGCTGTTAGTGGTACTACTAGTTGGGGAACTTAAAAGATATTAGATAAAATATCAGGATCGGGCAGTGACGAGGAGTATATCAAACTTACGAAGGATCTGGGATGAAAGTTGTTTCGAAAATATTAAATCCTGACTTTCTTGAATATTTACATGACCTCATAATTAGAGGTCCTGATCCAAGCTTAACCTTAGAGAGACTATTAAAACGGATACCTACTAATGGGAAAGGAGTATACAAAACTTATGAAAAAGTCGAAGGAACCGGGTGTAAAAAAAATCTCCTGGAAAGGGGAAATAACAAAATCAGGAATAAGTGATGAAATTATTAAAAGAAAATATGGTAAATGAAAAAAGGATTTAGAGGTGTATTTACATCAGATTTATTACCTAAAAAGATGAGAAAATTTTAGAACGGAATCAGGTCCTGGAACTTATTGGGTTTGTTATTATAATGATCCCAAATAGGATTTTGTAGAATATTTGACCCTTTTGGAGAATATAAATACAAAAACATACAATTTAGTAAAATATATATTCCTGAAAATATTAAGAAATTTCTTGAAATATCAAATTAAATATATATATAGTCATAATACAAGCTTTTTACAAAAACCTACATCTGTGAAATGTGGATTATTTTATATGAAATATAAGTGAAAGAAATAAAGGTAAATCTCCTAGAAGTGTACTATATTCGTTTACTCAAGAGCCTAGTGGCTATAATGAGGAACTTGTTCTAAAGCCGTAGGGAGGTGGATTTCATCCTAAATAAATGATTATATTCAAATCAGAAGGTCAATGATACATAAATCAGAAGATTTCACTGTGGAATATTCAAAACCTCTTAAAATAAAGAAACTAGCTTTACTATCTTTTTCAATAGAAGTTTCATGGTTTAGCATAACTGAGTATTATAAAAATAATCGCTTTAAGGTGTACATAGATCAACGTAATATTATACCTATATTTATACTTGATGGCAATTATACTGTTAGTGGATTAAATAGATATTTGATGAAATTATTTGATGATCCTCCTGTAGAATTTGGTATTGTTAAGCAAGACAAAGAATATCTATTAAACTAAAAAAAGGTTGGAAAATAGATTTGACAATTTTATAGGATTATAGGTTTTAAAAAAGCAGCTTACGGAGTCGTAGTGATATAGAAGAAACAGAAGGTGACTATAAGCTAATATATCAAACGGAAATGATAATATTTATATTCATTGTGATATGGTTAATGGATCTTTAATCAATCAGTTTAATTCAGAAGTTATTTATTCTTCTACGAATAAAAATCCACCAGGTAGTATAATTTCAAAAGAATTCAACAATTTAATATATTTTATCCTGTTAAAACTGATTCTGTTGATAGTATAAGAATGAGAATTACAAATCAAAAGGGCGAATTAATTGATTTAAATAAGTGTGCAGTTTGAATATAATTTTATTCCTGTATATCAGGGAAAAAATGAAAACTATAATAAAAAATATATCATTTGTTATCATCCAAATTTTCTTCAGAAATAAATGGATAAACATAGATTGTACAGGAAAAGTAAAAAAATACAAGGAAGAGGTTTTTAAAGGATTTACTTGTAACCGTCGGTAAAGAAGCTAAACCAATTTTAGAAGAAAAAGCTAAAACATTTGTTCGTGATAAATTAAATGAAATGTTTTCAAAAAAAAGATAAAAGGATCTGGGTTTAAAATTCTTCCTAAATAAATGGGGAAATTTTATGATTTAAGTGATACACATTATTATTATAATAATGATATGCAGAATTATGAACTTAAAAAAATAAATCAGGAAAATAAAGATCTGAAAATGCAATTTATGAATTTCATATTACAGATACCAATGCTACTATTTTATATTAAAAAGGATATCTTGAACAAAAATTAAAAGTTTAAAACAGTGATGGAAGTTCAATTGGTGAACAAAATGTTACATTAGTGAATGGAGGTGGTCTGATACATTCTAAATGGTTAGAAATTGGAGGTACAGAAATTGAAACAAGATTAATTATTAAGATTCTGTTCAATCCAAAATCAAGGTTTTAGATTAATTAACTTTACTCCTGATTATGCAACCTCACAAGCCGAACAAATGTTCTTTTATGTTGATACAGCTGATAGCTGTGATAAAAATGAAAATATAATTGAATATGATGGAACAGGTAATGGTTCAAACTCCTATAACAGAGGCATTTACTAAATTAAAATCTGTAGAAAAGGAAAAGTATAATGAAGGATTTAAAAAAAGATGGGAATTAACAAGAAACAGTGCAACAGTTATTATATGGACACCTTTAAAATATATGTTAATTTTTTAATGCTTATGATAAAGCAATTACTGGTTTTCAAGTACAAATGAGATTTCAAAGAAACCCTAATAAAAATATGTTGTATACAGATGTTGAAAATGTTAATTATAAAGTAGAAGTTGAAGAATTATCTCTGTTTTTACGATATATAAAATTTAATCCATCTATAGATTCAGAATATATAAATCAAAGATTATCTAATAAAGATATAAAGATCTATTGGAATCATTATCGAATTATTAGATCTATTACTCAAGAAAAAATGATGGTGGATCTTATTCATTACCTGCTAACTCTGATGAAGTTTCAAGTGTAAATGTTATTCTCCAATATGTTAATAGAGATGAAAATTATAACAAAAATAATCTTATATTTGATAATTTCGATATGACTGTTTGTTGGTTGATGGTTAACGAAAAACAAGAACCTTTAATGGGTTATAAAAGGAATTTTAAAGAAATAAACAATAACAATAGATTATATGAGGCTTTGTTACATGCAGGATTAAATTATATCAATTCAGAAACAGGATGTATGATAAATAGAAAGACTTTTGTTGAACTGTATTCTCTTATTTGTTTTGGTTTATCTAACATGAAAGCTATACTGATTTAGATAATATGAGAATAGAATTTAATTGGACACTAAGAAATAATACTAGTGAAAAGTATAGATTTTATTTTATTTTGAAAGAAAAAAGGAGATGTGTCTTAAATATGAAAGATCGATCTTTCATCAATTTCAAAACTCTTAAAAACTAGAATATAATAAATGAGTGCTTATTATCCACCTTATGATGATCGAATAAAAGAAGGGCCTATGGGTCCTCCTGGTTTTGGATTTAAATTAACAAATGATGGAAATTATGATATGGGAAAACAAGAGATTGAAGAATTTGAATAATCCTCTTGATTCGAATGATTCAACAACTAAATCTTATGTTGATTCAATTCAAGAGGATTTAAAATCTAAATTTGTTGAATTATCAAAATAAAGTCTCATACATACTAAACAAGGAGATTTTGATGCTAAAGGTAAAATTATTGGAAGTGTAAAAGATACTATTCATGATATGAATGTCTTCAATAAACAATATTTTGAAAATAATGCTCTAATTTTAAAGGAAGGAATTTATGATATGAAAGGTATTCCACTGAAACATTTTGCAAATCCTCAAGAAAAAGTGATGTTGTTCATAGACATTATATGGATAAAAGAATAAAAATAAATGAGAGATAAAAAACATGATAATCTCTTAATTAGAGATAGCGATGGACTTTATGTTCCATCTCCTGAAACATATTTTGCAACTGTAAAAGACACACATCACTTTTATCAAAAAGGAGAAATGTACAAAGTAGCCTTTCATATGTTTAGTTCCGAATTATTAGATTCTGACTTAAAATTATCAAAAGATATGTATATGAAAATTACTGTATATTTGAATTACGTGGATATAATATCAAAGGAATCAGTTTTACAGTTGAAATTGAACAATGAACATCTATTTGATGGATATTTGTTAGATAAAAACTATAACAGTTTTTGAGTATGGTAAACACAATAGTATTATCTCTATACTTTTAGTACCCGAAACAGATAGAATAGATTTTATTAGAATTAAACCTTTTCTATACATTGAAAAGCTTTTATAAAATTTAATAAATAATAAAGATGGCAGATGTGGACTGGAAAGAAGTTCCTGAAAAACGTGGATTAAGTGAAGATCTCATAAGATTTCAAAATGATGTAAATTGGAAATTAATCTCTAAACATCAAGAATTATCTGAATTTTTTTTTATTTAGAGTTCATTCATTCCTTTTAGATCTTAAAGATAGAGTTGATTGGGAACCAATTTCAGCTTATCAGAGTTTATCTGAAAGGTTTTTATGTGAACGTGATAGCCATGTGGATTGGGATATTGTATCTAGATATTAAAATTTAAGTGATAAATTTATAATGGATAACATTAGTAAATTAAACATGCAGTTAATTTGTAGATATCAAAATATGTCTGAAAGCACAATTGAAATATTGGATGAGGTTGTTGATTGGAATGAGATTTTTAAATATCCAAAATATCTTATCTTCTCAATTTGTTATTAAACATAGAAAAAATAACTGATTGTAGATTTATGATGGAATTGAAACTTTCAGATGAAGAATTTGATAAAGTGTATAGACGTATAAAAATGTAGTATAGAGCAAAAGAGTGTATGAGAAAGGAACTTTAAAAAAGAGTTTGCTAATAAATGTTTGCTAAATATAGTGATGGAATGAATATATATTTTGAAAAATAAAAGATAATAAAAACCTCTTAATGTTGTAAAATTATATTGTGCTACAAATAATTTAACTTCACTTGAAGGAATAGAAACTTTAACAAAAATTTAAAAGGGGTATTTCAATTGACGTCACACTGGAGCAACACAACGGGCTATTGGTGACGGTCCGGGGTCAATCCCAAAGGGAAAGATCGAGGACAACACCACGTAATTTCGAACCACGGTCAGATGACGAGGCAACACCTGAGCTGGCACCCACTCTCCAAATTTCCACACCACGCCAACGTGAGGACATTTGAGGCCACGACAGATTTAAAGTGCACCAGCCCCCTTTGTACACGACGGTGTTTGGCTGGATTTGAACTCGCAACCCTTCGGTTGCTAGTCCGTTACTCTTCCAAACGGGCTACCGCGGCCCTCACTTGAACGGATAGAAAATTTAATATATTTAAAAGAATTAAGCTGTTTTATAATAAATTAACTTCACTTTAAGGAATAAAAATTTAACAAATTTAAACAAAATAAATTATTATGAAAATAATTTAACTTCACTTGAAAGAATACAAAATTTAACAAATTTAAAAGAATTAAATTGTTATGAAAGTAATTTAACTTCACTTAAAGGAATAGAAAATTTAATAAATTAAGAATCAGATTGTCGTAATAATAATTTAACATTATTAAATGAAATAATTTTTTTTACCTAGACTAAATTATATATATTATGTATATGTATATATATATATATATATATATATATATATATATATATATATATATATGTATATATATATGTATATATGTATATATATGTATATATGTATGTATATGTATGTATATATATATATGTATATATATGTATATATATGTATATGTATATATATGTATATGTATGTATGTATATGTATGTATATATGTTTATATGTATATATGTTTATATGTATATATGTATATATATATATATATATATATATATATATATATATATATATATATATATATATATATATATATATATATATTATGATGAAGATAAAGTAATATTACCTCCTGTTTTAAGAAGACGTTTATTTCATAATACTATATACGTATAATGACACTCAAAATGTGCACAATAGTTTTATTCAAAAACCATTAAAAGACTCAATTATAAAATTATTAAATATAAAGATTAAAAATGATTTAGATTAATGTATTAAAGAATTAAATATATCTATATATCTTAAAGAAATTAAAAGTTATATTCTAGATAAGGAATTCCATAATATCAAATTTAGAGAAATATTAGTTTGTGTGTTTAACAGAATTCTAAAAAATGAGAATAAAAATGAATTAATAAACATATTAAAAGATGAATTAAAAGCTGGAGATGATAAATGTTTTGTAGGAAAAGTTATTAGAATGATTAATGTATTAAACGGATTTGATCCTGATGTATTCATTCATAATCATATTCTATTCATATTTCTGAAAATGAACAAAAGAATATCATAGCTCTGAAAATATTTAGAGAATAAAATTATGATGAAGAATATAGAGAAAAACTCATAAAAGAAATGTAGGAAAGAGGATATACAGATTATATTAGGAGTAGTTGAATTGGGATCAAAGACTAAATAAATGTTTGCTAATAAATGGGAGGTAATGAAAGATATTAACCGGTAACTGTACAACTAACAAAATGAATGTCAGTTTTGATTAAACATTCAAAGTTCATCCTTCAATTGTAGTAACACCAATTTGCAAATATGGAGATCCTTTTATAGTGTCAAAACAACAGAAGTTGATCTATTTGGATTTACATTTCAATTTTTAAAATTAAACGGTGAACCTTTAGAAATTCATAAAAAAATTTCGGTGGAGTGCTTTTAGTATTTCTGAGTAATTTTAATTTTATATTTATATCTATACTTCCTTAAAAAAGAAGATAGCCTCGTTTTGGGGCTATCTTTTTTCCCCGTTTTTCTCTTCAAAATTACATAAAAATTACCTTTGTCAAAATAAGTGGTAAATGACAATTTTATGCAAAATATAGTGTTTTTCACTGTAATATGTACAGATTTGTACGCTCTATCCCTGTTTTTATTGAATTTATGTCCGTCGTCCAAAGTGTGGAGCAGAACACATACATATCTACACTATCATGTAACAAAGGGAAAAGAGTTGGGTATATTTCTGTTGAACGTGACTTGACACGATGGAACTGATTATAGTCGTATGTCAATTGGTAAATGCGTTGGAGTCGTAGGTTTTGCAGGATTTTGTTTCGTGCGTTATAGGTTTTGTTTGTTGCTGTACTGCTTGTTTTTACTTAAACCGGGACTTTTCCAAGTCATCGGAACCTGTTTGGGTCATGCTGGTTTGCCCAATATACAGATTGGCGCTTAAATTTTATATACAAGCAATTGAGGGTTAGTCTTTTTAATGGTTTAAAGGAATCCGTGTTTTATCATGTAACAAAAGGAAAAGAGTTGGTTATTCTTCTGTTGAACGTGACTTGACACGATGAAACAAATTGCAGTTGAATATCAATTGGTAAATGCGTTGGATTCGTAGGTTTTGCATGATTTTCTTTCGTGCGTAATCGGTTTTCTTTGTTGCTTTGATGCTTGTTTTTACTTAGACTAGGACTTTCCAAATAATCTTAATCTGTTTTGGTTTTATTTCCAATACATTAATCGTTGTTTTAACTTTATATACCAGGACGTTGAAAAATTTCTTGAAGAGGATATTAGGTTGGTTGGTTTTTACGGCGCAAGAGCAATGTTTGGCCTAACTATTCCAAACACAAGACAATACACAAAACAAGTAACAGACATACATATACACAAGGAAATCTTTATTGACACAGAAGAGAGAAACATACTCAGGGTAAGTTAAAGGAATCGAAACTGAACCACCTCCCCTTTTGTTTCTTTCATTAACATGTTTTATTCAAATTTATGTTTCCAAAATGCAGAACTGAGGAATGTGAAGTTAAATGCAGATCCTGAAAAGTAGAAGACAACTTGTCTTTGATATCTGGCCTCCGTTTGGTGGGAATGAGGAGCAATGCTCGTAATGGATTTTTGTTGAGGTGCGGAGTCTATTCTTCTATCATCTCAATAGCCATTATGATCAGTGACCAGATGTTCACCTTGGGGTGATGTTGCTTCTTGGTGACAATATTGTAGATCAACTATGATACGTCAACATTCATCTTTCTGAAAGTGGGCTGTATGTTTTACAACAGGAAATGAGAAGTATCCAAAGAAACCAAATTTTGTTGATATCTACGTTTTTTCCAAACTAACAGAACTTCATCTATCGCGATACCAAAAAAATTATCGAGCTCGTATTCAGACTAAACAGCATCTTTCAATTCAAAATGGCGCCGTTTATGGCTTCGACATATTGCCGGTTTTTGCCTCTACTCTTAAGTGCACTATTATCAATGCACTGATCAAGGCTCAATGCCTACTCAAAGTGCCTGTAAAAAAATTAAAAGCCCACTCAAATGGCGACCAATAGAAATCGGGCGTTACAATAACTACAACTCGAAATCGGAAAAGCCATTGGGTCTCGGCGGCACCTGAAGACTAAAGGGACACAAAATAAAACCGGATTCACATACGGGTGTGTGTCCGCTAGAACCACCCGGGTGAGTTAGAGAGTACAGTAAGGCGAAGAAATGAAAGACAGCAAGTATGTGAGTAGCAGTTTTATTAGCCCAATTTTTCAATTTGACAGAAATTGTGCACTTAACAGCCTGAAAAATTGCTGCCATTAAAAGTAATTTTTTCGGAAATCGACTCTGAAACACGTTGTATTGCCCATGTGTCACCACTGTGGTCCATCAAAATAATTTCACAAATAGCATCTAAATTAATTTAACGACATGTTTAACATATACATAATCCCGAAATGAGACAAAAGAAAGCTACAGAAAGATGACAAGTCAGTTCTCAAAGATCGAGAGTCGAATAATTCGAAGATGCTTAGCACAAAGTTATGCATCGCCTGTCAAAGGAGGTCGCCACAGATGGTATATCCAGAAATAGTGAGGACCGAGCGGAGGAGGAACCTGTTGAGTTCACAGACATAGAAACATTGTATTTTCTAATACTTTGCTGATATTTTTAATAACTTTTTCAAATTTTCCGAACAGTTGAATCAAATTTATTAAATATCAGAAAAATCCAGTTACTTTTAAAGTACTTTCTCATCATGGCAGCACTTCGGGTGTAATTTTAGGAGAATTCTTTTCAAATGATTGTTTTGACGAGGAATCTCGTCATTAGCAAAACTGACCACATCTTGATCACATCATCGAAAATCGGCAATATCTTGATGACTGAAGGCAAAATTCATCAAGATATTGCCGTCTTTGAGCAAAATTGGTCTAGACGAGATATCTCGTCGAAACCGCTAGGAGGGTTAAATTCAGCATCAAGCTACGCAAAGTGCACACAAATAAGTACACGGTACATACTTCGCGCCAAACACTTGTTTGTCGCCAAAGTCATTGACACCAAAGCCTAGAGTAACCCTACTCATACAGTATCACAGGGGATTGTAAATCTATAATAATTGCCAAGCTGGAAAAAGTCAATGGCACCAATTAGCTACTACTTAGCACACTACTTTTTTCCATCGACCTTCTAATGAAATAGACGAATCATGTGGACAGAGTCGCTGTCGTAAGATCTCTGAAGGGTAAATCACAAATCGACTTAGCCGATTGGCTATGGAAGCGCAAACTAGTGTTTTTGATCACGGTTTATAATCACTTTAACCAATCAATAATTTCGGATTCATGCTTTTACCCACAACCACGTGACAGATCTTAAAAACAGAGCAACTGGAAGAAATAATATGAAGCTGCGGACACATGCTTCGTCTATTTCATTTTAAGGTCAATGCCCTTTTCTAATACATGTCCTATTATTCCATATAGTCTTTATTTAATGTATGTAATACTTGACACAGTCCAATTTAACTTCATTTTAAAAATATGAATTTGAAAATACTTATTTCATTTCTTTCGATTTAAATCCGGTGTAAAAATTTGTTTGACGTGACGCTTAATACAGTTGCGCGTCACGTCAATGCTGCCAAACGACTAACACAAATGAAGCTTTTTTTTTCTCGCCACGTAAGACAAAAATATATATTGCTCTTTTCAAACAAATGATACAGTGTATTTTTTCTTGATGTATCCATGCACTCAAGAGACTGTTAAAAAAAAATTTTTTTATCATATAATTTAATTGCTAATGAATAATTTGATGTCCGACGAGAGCACAATTTATTGCAATCTACTAATTAAATGATACGGTCATCAAACAATTTCTTTATATCTCGATTTTTTATGCCCCTTCACATTTGTCCAGAAAAAACTCGTTTGTCGGTAAATTATCACAAGTCCTGTGAGGATAAACGAATAAGACCACATTTCCGCAAAAATTTACGTGGTACATCATATCTGATTCTCCATATTTGCAATTGCAAGGGCACGTTCTCTACACAAAACAAATGCACAGTCGTGGTGAAGCCTCACAGCGAAACAGACAAAAACCCGTGATGCCTTTTTCTTTCAGGTATGTTTCGTGTTTAACCACATTCTCTTGGGCTTTCGTATCATAGTCGGTCTTATTCTTTGTCCCGCTATCTCTGCAACAACAAAAAATAGTCTTCAAACAAATCAGAACTTGTACATGCCTAGGGAAAGAGGTATTCGTGTAGTTAGAAGGCATACTATCAATGTGACTTGTCTCTTTCCGAGATAGAGCACCAGTATTTTTCTTATTGTTCTTTCTGATCGTTTTGTTTCTCCGACTTTATTTCCTGTACTTCAAAAGCTTAGACATAACAAACGAATTCGTGGTTGTATGAGAACAATTTTTCCCAGCGTCGTCCAATCAGGAGAAGGGGAACTTCCATTCCTCTGTCACCTGCCCCCGTAGAATGTCGACATGTGCACTACTAAATTAAATTCCGAAGTTTTATGTCTGGAAAAGTCGTTTACTTTAAATGTAAAAATGTTGTCAACTTTAAGCATTTTATCTGAGCAACTTTATAAAGAACTTTTTAAAGTAATTTCCTTGATGATTGCTGAGAATGAAAGGATGATTTATTTTTAACTTCGTAAGGGAAATAAGCTTGCGTGATATATATCTGTCCTAATGGCTCTTTGAGTCAGTTCATTTCTTGCAAGGTAGGTAGGTAGGTAATTAACGTCGCCCAGCAGCAACACAACGGGATATTGGCAACGGTACGGGATCAATCATGAAGGGAAGATCCAAGGATAACGCCTCGGAATTTTGAACCACGACCAGATGACGAGGTCAACACCTGAGTAGGCACCACGATCTTCAAACTTCCACATCATGCCAACGTGAGGACATTTGAGGTCATGACAGATTTAACGTGCACCAGCCCCGTGTACATGACGATCTTTGGTTGGACCTAGTTTTGAAATCGCAACACTCCGGTCGCTAATCTGTTGCTCTTCCAATTTGGGATACCACGGCCCCGTTTATTGCAAGGTAATACATATACTACTGTCGAAAATAAGCATTAAGTAGCCCTTTTTTCTTGATTTTAAGTAAATACCAAAGAAAAAGGCGACGACATTAACAATATTATTTTAAATTCTTAGCAAAGTGAAAGTTTGATTATTTTATGTCAATCTTGATGAAATTGAAATGTTTTAAAGTGAATCTTTACTATTTAGCATTTTTATACTGGGGATCATATAAACTCTGTTATAATGTTAAGGTATGAATAGTTTACTTTAGTTATTTTTTTGTCATAAAATAGACCATAAACATGAAATAAGACAGAAATTTCTCGCGGTCATTTTTCTATTAATTAATTCATTTATTCTTATTTAAACTGTTCGAAATTGTTTGCACAGTTTTAAGCTTCTGAAAAAGTTTGTTTATGAAAAATGACAAAAGCTTCTTGTAAAAATTATTGAGAAATAAATATTCTACTACAACTTGAATTTATGAAAGTGAACTCCTTTCTTTTTCAATTAGATTATGTTGTTGATAAATGCCGGTCGTTTGGACGCTATGGCATTAAAGGAGGGCACACGCTCTCCAGTAACTTTCCCCGAAACAATTAAAAATCATCAGTACAGAGTACTAGTTCAAATGTTCATCTGCTATAGGATGTCCTAAGTATCACAAATTACAATCTGGGGAATCAGAAAGTTCTATTTTGGGCAAGTGGGCCTGTAAACGATGTAACCAGTAAACAGTCTCAACGTGGCAATGGTTTTTCGTCGAGGAGAGTTTGAGACAACTTAAATCCCATTAGCATTTTGGGACCGGTCATTTGCCCGGTCCCTAAATGCTAATGCATTCTCGTCTTTCATCCAATGTAATTATGTATTAAAAATGCATTTAAAGTAAATCTTTTAAAATAATACGAATTGATTACGCTAATTAGTACCTATTGATTTTTATCGTTATTCACAATTTCAATTATCGATAACACACTTGATAACAACTTTTAAATAAATAATAACGTTTAATATAATTTTGATTTAAGTATATCAGCGATTTTCAACTCGTGTGCCTCAAAATGAAAGTGGTATGCCTTACGGATGGTGAGATTGGTGGTGAGACGGATGGTTTAAATTGTGTAAGATTTGTTTTAATTCAACCGTTTCGTTTCGAACTTTCAACAAGCGTGTTCACAAGTAATTTCAACTAATTCTTGTATAAATTCTACCCATTACTTAATTTAAGTATTATTTTTTGTTAGAAGATATCACATATTTGTCACTTTAGAGCATAAAGAAGAGCAAAGAGAAAATATCATAAGTCACTTTTGAATAAAAGGAGTGGGTAATTAAATCCTTTTTCTTTAAATCAAGCAAAATTATATCTATTTTTTGTTGAATCGGCAGAAATATAATATATTTTTTGGTGTGCCGCGGAATTCTAGTAATTAGTTCATGGAATGCTATGAGATGAAAAGGTTGAAAATCGCTGATATAGATGAATTATGTTTTGTAAAACGAATTTAGGTTTACACACAACTTTAAAGATAGCTGGAGTCAGTTTTGACCAAGAGTATTAATATTGATTCACCCGATACCTTAAAAGTACTATTAATGGTTTAGATTTAACCAAAGGTATTGAGCTTATCAATAATTACCGTACATTTTTCAGAGAAATGTTATCTGTGGACCTGTCTGAACTCTTATTATCTTAATTTACAACTATAATGAAAATTGTATAATGAATCCCGGAAAAAGTAATTATCACCAAATATTACTTTTTAAAAATTTTAAGTAATTATTACCGATTATTTACTCTGTAAAGTCAGAAGATGAATAAACATTTTTTTGGAAAACATTCTTCCAAGAGAGAGAAATTACAAAAATTTTATAAATATTACTCAAATGCTGCCATTCTTTTTGCCATCGACATTAGTGTCTGGGGATCAAACACCGTCTCCCTTTCACATTAGCTATACCTCTGTTGAAATAATGTTTAACTTTCTACACGCCATCTTTATTCTACAAAAATATTTTATTTCCCTTTTACAACTCTGTTAATAATTAAATTTGTGGTCTTCGTGCTGCCATCTGCATTTCTACAGTAGAATTAAAGTTCGCGATGGCATTACTTTTTAAAGAAAGACGCGGAAATTGATATTGAATTCATGGGGATATGTTTGTTTAGCAAATATTATGTATGTTAGCATTAAAGTCGATTTTTATGTCCTTGTTTATAGTCATGAGTAACAGTAGTAAGATATGAAAAATGAGTTAACAGCAAACCAAATTCGAAGTCGATATCATTGATGATATGATGGTTAGGGAGCTGGTAATTGAATTTACTTCATACCGGAGGCAACACGACACGCTATTGATGATGTGATGGACTTTTGGTTAAGTAAACTTAGATATTTATCTTTTTGTTCTCAAAAATTACTCTCATTTATGATGATGATAATTTCCAAACTCAATTGAAAAACGCAATGACAAATTAAGGGTAGTGACACACGGGGTGTTTTGAAGCGCGACTAGGGTTGCGCTTCTTCTTTTCGTTACGATTTGGCTCGCGACCTGGGTGGCACGTTCCGACCTGTTCAACCGGTTTCCTTCCTTATCAGGAAGAAAAAGCGAACCGGGCCGGTCTGTTCAAGTTGCCTCGTGTGTCACTCATCTATGTAAACATTAGGTTGGTGAGGTTGCAGTAGATATGTATTCACCCATTAGATCATGTTATCCGGGTAGCGCTGCTCAAAATTCTTCATGTATCATACCTAAGACACTGAGAATTAGGTGAAATGTGATTCGTCGATTCCATCGTTTCCATAAATATATTACGTATTTTTCTGTAATGTAAAAATATTTCATAAAGAAAAATAACATTTCTTCACAAAAAAAAGGACATATGAAGGGGTTCTGTAAAGCGTAATAGAGAGGGCGTTAGCATTTTGGTAACCCTTTTCGTTACTTGTAGTGTTATTTTGCTTGTAGCTAGAATGCTTGTTACTCAGCATGACGCTTGCATTAAACATTTCCGGCATCAAAACGGCAACAACTTTTTCCGGAAACATCCGATAGTTTTTTTACACTCTCACATTACTCGTCTAATCTTTTCCTTCGATTGGTACAAAATTACTAGCCGTTGTCCCCGGATCTTTTACGTCGGGATTGATATTAGACTGTAGCCAATAACATGTTGTGTTACCAAGGACGGTTTAAAGGGGGCGGAGGGGGCTACCGCCCCGCCCCCGAGAGCAAAAGAATAAAATAAAAAAGGTAAAAACTCATACATCTGAAAACAGAAATCAAGCTGTGGGTGGTAAACTGGAAAAGGGAAGATGCAAACAAAACCCCTTTACCAGGCTATACAGTTGAGTGGTTTGCAATTTTGCACCCCAGAAATTTCCCCCTCAATTAGATCTTTAATGTTGATTCTTTCTTCTCCTGTGTCAACAGCAGACAGATCTTTCTCGACTCTAAAACTGATCAAAACTTGGTTGAGAAACCGTTGTGGGCAAAACCGCTTAACTGGACTTGCTTTTCTATATGTTCATAGAGACATCCTTATTGACAAAGAGAAAATTATAGATAGGTATATTGAGAAGGGGGAAAGAAGAGAAAAACATGTTTTCTTAAGTACAGGTAGTTTAAAACCAGTTGTTCTTTTGTGATGTTGAAAAGTTTAAGTAATTGAACTCAACATTCATACACTTAGGTTACTCTTAATTTTATATCAAAACTGTAAAAAGAGCAAACCGCCTGCTAATATGCATGAAGCACTTCAAAATTATACAATTTTTATCTGGCCATGGAAATTTTGCTAAATATCTATATAGGTTTCATCTTCGGACTAATGATATGTGCGAGTGTTCTGAAAAGCAGCCACAAGATGTGAAGCATTTGCTTTTTAGTTGTACTGCATTTAAAAATTCAAGAATGTGCCTACAAAATGATTTGAGAAAATTAGGCAAAACATGCCCAGTGAAACTCAATGCTTTTGTTAAATCTAATCTGCTTTTCTACTCATTTGTCAAATTCATAAAATCTGGTAATTTTAGTTAAATTGTTTCCCACTGTTACTTTGTTAAATCAACTTACTTCTGTAAGCCCAGTGTTGTACTTCTGTGGGGCGTGTGAGGAGTTTGCTTTTGTTCAATAAAAAAATATGCATGAAGCAGACCAAATATGTACTATACGAGTACAGTGCTAATATGTAGAATATAAACTCAATATTTTTTGTATACAGAATTTTTATTTCAAAACGTTAACTACTCAGAATATAAAAGCAATATTACATTCAAAACTACAGTTTTATGCACCTTAAGTAAGTTTTCGAGTTACCGTAACGGCGTAACATCATTATTACTCTTTACATTGTACCTCTTTGGAAGTAATGACTAATGAGACATTAGTCTAAAATACATTCTTGTAATACAATTAATATGGATATCGTTTTTTATTCATACAACTTTTATTTCAAAATGAGTGTCATTGTAAATTGTATTAAAAAAATAAAAGAATTTGTAAAGAATATTTAAGTTTCTATTTATTACTTTCCTAATGTTATTTTTAAAATAAAAGTACGTATGTTTAGGTATTGGTATTTTCAATTAACGTCACACGGGAGCAACACAACGGGCTATTGGTGACGGTCCGGGATCAATCCCAGAGGGAAAGATCCGAGGACAACACCACGTAATTTTTGAACCATGGTAAGATGACGAGACAACACCTGAACTGGCACCCCACTCTCCAAACTTCCACATCACGCCAACGTGAGGACTTTTCAGGCCACGTCAGATTTAAAGTGCACCAGCCCCCTTTGTACACGACGGTGTTTGGTTGGATTCGAACTCGCAACCCTTCGGTCGCTAGTCCGTTACTCTTCCAACCGGGCCTCCACGGCCCACGTATGTTTAGGAATTAAAGGCTAACCAAAACGTAACTTTCAACATCCTACAAAATACTATTTTAAAAGTATTTTCATGCTAATTTCAATGTTTTATCTTTTAATTTGCTTAGCAGTTCTATGTTGACATAAGGCTTATAGAATGTGGTTTTTGTGTTAACAGTTATGTAAATGGAACCGGTTTTGCAAAGGTTTTAAAAGCTACGCATTTCAAAGAAATTTAAAGTGATTGTCTAAAATAAAGTACATTTTTACACTTACTGTATATCAGTTTTAAGTCTCAAAACAACTTAAAAATGCTAGTTTTTGAAGGTGTTTTTTCAAAATTTTCAGGGGAGGAGTCCCGGACCCCTCGTTACTCTGAGGGGTATCGCATACCCCAGCCTCCCCGGTTGGTTGTATCTTCCAACAACTCGAAGTAAATTCAACCATCACTACCCTCGTAGCCGTTTAGAAATCTGCCATAAAATCCAGGTAAAGAATAATTACAAATTGATCTAATGGTGGCAAAAGTGGTTGTATTGCTTTGTGGAACTGGATTATCGTTTCTTTGCAGCAGAACACTACCACCAAGTTTGTTCTTTGTAGTTGGTAGCAGATTTTACCTGTTGTAGCAACACAACAGGGCAATTGATGATGGACCACCGAGATCAATTCCGAAAGGAAAGCTACGAGGACAACATCTCGTAATTTTGAACCATGGTCAGATATTATAGAAAACACCTGAGCTGGCACTCTCCAAACTTGCACACCATACCAACGTGAGGACATTTACCATGCACAAGCCCCTACGTCGTATATGACGTTCTTTGATTACATCGGGTCTCGAACTCGAAACCCTCCTATCACTAATCCGCGATCCAACAACTGGGCTACCGTGGCCAAGTAGCGACTTGTGGAGCTAGAATTCTTCACGAATTCGGTTGTGTTCCTCTAGTGCCGTTGCTCTTCTTTGGCGTGGTGTGGATGATTGATTTTGGGGGTTTTATGGCTTAAGGGCCATATTTGGCCAGATACAAATAATATTAAGTAATTGACACAGTATATACAATATCAAGTAACTGATACACACAGTGAAAGCTTTGCCGACATAAAAGAGAGAAATACACCCAGGGAGGAATGGCGTGGTGTGGAAGTTTGGGGAGCGGGGTGCCAGCTCATTTGTTGACCTCGTCATCCGACCGTGGTTCAAAATTACGTGTCGTTGTCCTCGGATCTTTCCTCAAGGATTGATCCCGGACCATCGTTGGGTTGCTCCAGTGCGACGTAAATTAATTACCTTACCCCTTACCAATAGCAAATTCGGTCCGCCGTAGCCCTGTTGGAAGAGCGAGGGATTAGCAACCGGAGGGTTGCGAGTTCGAATCCAGCCATAGACCGTCGTGTGCAAAGGGGGCTGGTGCACGTTAAATCTGTCGTGGCTTCAAATGTTCTCACGTTGGCCTGGTGTGGAAATTTGGAGAGTTGGGTTCCAGCTCAGGTGTTGCTCGTCATC
Organism: Meta bourneti; assembly: GCA_933210815.1. Taxonomy (NCBI): domain Eukaryota; kingdom Metazoa; phylum Arthropoda; class Arachnida; order Araneae; family Tetragnathidae; genus Meta; species Meta bourneti. The sequence goes on from OW119930.1 coordinate 73,356,633, forward strand.
TGACCGTAGTTCAAATTACGTGATGGACTGAGTTACCCTCAGGTCTTTCCCTTTGGGATTGATCCCGGACCTTCTCCAATAGCCCGCTATTTTGCTAAGTGAGATGTTAATTAAAATACCTACCTACCAATTACAAATTCGAGCCACAGTAATAAATACAAAGTTCTATTTATATGATTTCACTTCCATAATCTGGCAACACTCATATTTTGGAATTGTTTGTTTTCTAAATGCAAAAGCCGCAATTTATTCTGTGTAAACACTGGTAAGTTATGTTTGTCATATTTCGAATACTCTATACATGCTACAAAAATTTCTCAGGATATTCCTGCTGTCATTGACTGTTTAACAGCTTATCCCATTCGTATTTCACACATTTACTTTTACGATCAACATCATTTAGTAACTAAAAACGTTTTCTTAGGTTATTTTTCCATCAGCTCTACTTCTTTCAACGTCATCCCATTGTTAATTTCAATGAAATTGTCTAGATTTGTTTATTTAGTTGGAGAAGTATATATTTGCAGAATTATTTTGTATGAACAATGACAACGATAATATGTTATAAATTGAAAAACTTCGCTTCAAAATGCAAAAAGGTATAAAATGCTTTAATTAAACGAAAATCTTGACTTAGAATTTTAGATAGAAAATCTACTTATACCAAAATTTTTTTTACGGAAATTTGGATTAAATGTATAAATCTTGATTAAATATAAAACATTTAGACTAGTAAAAAGAACAATCTATGTGAGAGCATGACGGTGGCAAGGTTGCCATAACAACCCGAGAACCCTAACCATAGAACCAGAGAAAATGTGTTATCATCACCTGCATTAGTCGCTTAAAAGCGCGCCAAAAAACCCGCCAAGAGTCGTTGCCACACCATGCGTCGTAGGATACATCTGTACCCATTTAATTATCATAATTGCTAATTTCAAACTGTTTCACATTTGCTTGTTCAATAATCACAAAATGAAGTATTAGATTTTTGTTTGTTGATTTAGATAGAAATAACTTGTGAAATTATTAATTCAAAGGTACTAGTATAGCTTGAATATATAAGAGAACTCATGATTCATATTGACACACATCTAACACAAAAATAATTTGATGTGTTTTGTCATTTTGAAACTGCTTATCTTCCAAGGCATGAAGACCTTAACCTTGTGTCAGGCGCATTTGATCTGACAGGCACATTGCGGCCATTCTGTCACCTTGCCCTGCCGCTAGGTGACTTTGACACTTGATGCTCCCAGTAGCTGCCTCCTTTTACTTGCTCTATGCAACCTTCCCACTTAGTTTGTCCTTGACCTTCACTATGGGAAGTTCAAGTTTTGTTCAGAGAAGCTCATTACGCCCGAACTCGTCACATTTCTTACTTTACTTCACTGGTGAAGGTACAGACCCCCTCTCCAAAGATGACTGAATAAATATTAATACTGTGAACGTTTCTAAGCTATTTTCCAACTTTACTTTTTTTACTTTACGATTTTCTAACTTTACTTCATTTATGGTATTTAATAGTAAGTCATAAATTTCATTAAAATTTGTTCGACTAGTTTTATGTGAAATACATGGTTTTTTTTGCAGAAACTTTTGTATTTTTCTTCTTTTGACATCCCTAATAATGATGTTCATCACTTGGCAGTTGTATAAATGAACTTAATTAGGTGTTTATTATGTGTTTTGAATGTGTGCCGATCGAGCATATTGCGCCCGAACTCGGCGGTCAACATATTACGCCCAATGGAAGGTTAAAGGATAGTATAACTTGATTTTTTATTTGAAAATCTGAACACTTTACTGTTTACCACCTCACAGAATGTAAAGCAAAGTGAAATCAGCAGGTCTTTGTAAGTTTGTACTCTGTATAGTTATAATTATTAAATTATAGTTTGTTGCTGAACAGATTCATAATAAGAGCACACACTGCATAATGGTTTTACAGATATATTGTGTATCTTTTTAGGTCTCCATTAAAATTTAAATCGAGGCCATTAAATATCTTGTAAAATGGTAAGTATGTGAATTAAACTTTTTTCTTTGTATTGTTATAAATTATTAATTGTTTATTAAATTTCCCATGTAATGACAATTGTGCTTTTTTCTTTTCCAGTATTCTGTTATATTCAAACAGGAGCAAGGTTATTCACTTTTTTATTATAATTTTTAAAAAACGTGAGATGTATATTGAATATTTAAATCTACCCACTCTTGATTTCTTTATGAAAAGTTTTATTCGAAGATTTATTCTTTCTATCATAAGTTACTCTTAACAGTTATCGAGTTGTGATCTCCACTAGTCAGTAGTGTATATGTGCAGTGAAAAGAAAACATTTTTTGTGAATTATCTACATTTATCATACAGCTGTAATATTTGTTTTGGTTAAGTGTAGGTGCACATGTAGCAATGGTACATGCATTCACTCTTAAGAGGCTTTTTTTAGAATTTAAATTTTGTGTGACTTGGTCTATCAACAATTTAATTACTGTATCTTAGTTTTATCAGTTGCTTTGTTTTTGGAATACATATTTTTCCACAAAGTGTGTTTATTTTAATGTTATAAGCTTAAAAAAATGAGCAAAACTGACTTAAAAATGTCAAAACATTACCAACAATTCAAATGATATGCTTTTAATGTGCAAAATATATTCTATTTCAAATACATTTCAACAAATAAACAATATTTTTTATACATGGGTAAAATACATATATCATGACAACCAAACCAAAATTTTAATATATGTGACGCACATGTGTAAGAAAATACTTGCCTTTCGGAAAGCTATAGAATCCGGCTAAAAGATGATATTTTTGATTGATTGCTGGAAAATCCAATTTTAAAGGTAGTTGGATACCGAAAATGATTAAATAAAAATTATTTGAGAGAAGTTGCATTTATAATTTGAAATAATATATGCTTGAAACAGCAATTGAACTTTAATTTGGTTATTCTATATATTTTCAGCCCATGATGACAGCATTTGGTGCTGTGCTTGGAAAAAAGGAGAACAGGATGGCATTAATCATATTGTCACTGGTGGTGTTGATGATATGGTGAAATCATGGAAATGGTATGGAACTAGAATATCTTTTGTTTTGACATATTAATTGAATAATTTTGAAAAATGCATTTCCATGAAAGATGAAATGCAGTGTGAAACATCTGTGATAAACTTTCTTAATGTCGTATATCCATTGAACCCAAGGTACTCTAGTGATCTTTTCACTTCCAGTGGGTTTTCTTTTCCCCAATGCATGACACCAGTGTTTACTGTGTCATACAGCCAGCAAACACTGGTGTCATGCATCCAGGATACCCAAGTGATCTTTTTCTAATTTCATCCCATTTTTCTATTCCCCAATCCATCTTTTTTCCCCTTTCACAACATTTTTTACTTGAAGGTGTGTTTGGTGCAGCTTGGCCAAATATAGCCCTTATACCATAAAACTACAAAACAGCCAGCCGACATATCCATTGATGACAAAGTGCAGTACTCAGCATATCATCTTATTTTAATCCATTTATAATGAGTATAGCATCCATATTCTCTCACATAAATGGATACCTCCATTATGTGAGAAATGGATACCTCCATTATGTGAGAAATGGATACCTCCATAAATGGATTAGAGGATTTAGATACCTCTAAATAAAATTAATCATCCAAGAATATGTAACAGCATTTTGTTTACTTTTACTGGTATTCTTATTTTCAATAAAATGCATGGAGTAATGCACACCTCAGTCATGTTTCCACAATTAGATTCTGAACATCTACTTCAATTTCATCCCATTTCATTGTTCAAAAGCAATTCAGCACGTTTTTATGATATCTATTTTAGCTGATATTTTCCTTTATGTGCTGAATTCAATCTTCCAGATTTCTCATTGCTTTCTGTAATCAGACAGCTGAAGAATTTCATTAGAGAGGCAGGCTCTTTTGTGTAGTTTAGTAATATTATGCAGCTCCTTGGCTCAAATCAAATGTGTCAACAAAACGGGGAAATTGGTGAATAAATCCCGTAACAGTCAATTTTATTTTGTTTATATCTTGTCATTTGTCAATAAACAAATAATGCTGATTTCTGTGCCACATAGGTTAGTGAAATATATATAAATGGTTTTCTGAAAGTAACATAACTTAGCCCTACATTGCATAATACTCCCAAGAAATTTATGGATAAAAGGTTTTGTGAACCTAAATATATACTGCCTTTGCATTGCATATGCTCTAAAGTTTCTTGATTGCTTATATCTAGAAAAATGTTGTTATTCACTTTTGGTACCATATTTAAATCCATTTATAATTAATATAAGCATTGATAAACATTCCATAACTCCAAATGAAATAAAATTAATCAAAAATATAAAGCAACACTTCATGTACTTCTTGATGTTAATTTTTATTTTCTATGAAGTTCATGGACAAAAGTGCATGCCTCATGTTACTACAATTAGCTCCCAAAGATCAATTGCACCCTGTTCACATGCATTTCAGTATTGTATTGATTCACTTACAGTTCCTTTTCTATGTTGATTTGTATTCTCCAGACTTCTCATTGCCTTTCAGCAGTGGACTCTTCTATGGCATTTAACAATGTTATACAGCTCTTAGCTAGATTTAAACTATACAGAAAAATTGGTGAATGAATCCTGTGGCAACTGATTCTATATTATTTATATACACTCACTGCCAAAAGTTAAGCACTGAGAGGAAAATGTTAATTTCCGGAAGCCAATCTGCATTTCGCTTCAGAGGTAGATGGAAGTATGCAAATATGTTCTGTAACAGCCAATCATGGTTTCGTGTCGAGAAATATGCAAAAAGGTAGTCGTATAAGAAGCCAGCATTGTGAAGTGTTAGAGGAGTTTCATGTAAGTGTTGATAAAAATTGTTTAGAACTTTCGTGCGATTAGTTTTCAAGACAGACGTGTTTCTATGGCTTCCAGAAGACGAATGGCAGATAGTGAGCACTGGCGTTCTGTGGGATGCCTTGAAGCGGGACAATCAAGCATCATGGTGTGGGCAGGGATTTCGTTGGGATATTGCACCGACCTGCATATCTATAGACGGGGTTCTGTGACGGCTGTCCTGTATCGGGATGAACTCTAGAACTCGCTGTGAGATTGTACACTGCAGCAGTTGGTCCTGCTTTTGTTTTAATGGATGATAATGCACGTACCCATCGAGCTAACATCGTCGACGACTACCTGGAGAGTGAGGAGATTGCACGTATGGATTGGCCGGTGTACTCGCCCGACCTTAATCCCATTGAAAATCTTTGGGATGCCCTCGGCCATGCTGTATCTGCACATTTCCCACCCTCAGTCACTCTCAGAGTTGCAAACTGCTCTACAGGAGGAATGGCGATTACTTGACTCTGGGGTGGTTGATCACCTCATGGGAAGCATGGTGACACGCTGTAAACTTTGTATTAGGATGAGGGGTGGTCACATACCCTATTAATGTCGGCTTTGTTTGTTTGGTATTTAAACATCATTTTGTTAATGACTCCAATATGGTTTCATCTTATAATTTATGAAAATTCAATATTGTTTTCATCTTTTTTATGTAATTCTTTGTTTTGTTTCGTGCATAAACATATTTGCTACTTTCCTGCCGCATTTTGTGTCAATCAAAGCTGTACTTGTTTTTTGCATTTTACCGCTTCATGCTTAACTTTTGGCAGTGAGTGTATGTTTGTCCATTTGTCAATATACAAGTAATGTAAATTTCTACAATATGGACGTTAGTGAAATATACTAGGTGGTCATATAGTTACATCCCCTATATACAAGTCCCTAGCAATCAGAATTTTCAACAAATCAGAATGAAACTTGAAATTAAGAGATTTAAGGTATATGTGCTTGAGAATCATATGAATAACAAGAATGAGCTCTCAATGTAACAGGTATAGTTAACAAATTTCGAATAGCAACACCTGCTTTTTTATCATGTGATTGATCAGAACGATCATAGTGAAAAATCAAAAATGGTGTTTAAATTTTATTTTTAGCTCTAAAAATGATTTCACAAAAGCACTGTCAAAGAAGATGAATGTGAACAACAAAAGCAAGAAAGAAAAACAAGTAGCAGTGATGATGAACGTAATTTACATAAATCACAAGCACTTATCACAATACGCCAATTGGTAACCACTGTTTTTGGTACGTCATTGCTAATAGTCCCTCAATCTAGCCTTTACAGCTGGAAGCTTGACCAGTAGGGTGTCTTCGCCTAGAGAAAAAATGAGTTTGCTAAACAGCATGATGAACTGATCAATTGCTATTACATGAATAGTTAAAATACCACAGAGGCATTGCTTGTCTTCTGTCAAAACATCCTTCTGTTTTGTTGGAGCTGTGCATGATTTGAAGAAATGGGTTGCAGAAATTTGAGGAAACTAGTTGCACTTGTGATAAACCTCAAGCTGGACAACCTTCCATTCCAGTAAAACATGTTGAAGTGCATAATATTAGTCAAAATTGTCAAGTAACTACACGAGGTACTTGCATTCTTAATGTTCCAAAAACTGTCTTAAAGATTCTGTGATTTGTACTCCATATGTTTCCATATTGGTTCCATCAAATCTAAATTTTGCAAGCGAGTGATGAATAGCTACACTTAGACCGTATGAATGAATTTATGGTAAGGTATGACCATGATAACAGCTGGCTTCTACACATACAGTGCACTGATAAAGCACATTTCGCATTAACTGGCAATGTGAACTCCAGGAATTGTGCACTGGTCAGCCAAAAATCCCCTTGATTTGTTATCTCAACCCTTACACGAAACCAAAAGTGGCTGGTGTAGCATCACAAGCATCTTTGTTTGCAGCCCCTAGTTCTTTGAACATTTGATTCCACATGCTTTAAAGTTATGGTTTCTTGCTGCCTTCCTTTCCTCCATTGTTGTTCACACTCATCTTCTTTAACAGTGCTCTTGTGCAGTTGATTTTAGAGCTAAAGGTAAAATTTCGACTCCATTTTTGGTTTTTCACTGTACTGATCACATTGTGATAAAAAAGGAGGGTGTTGCTGTTCGAAATTTATGAAAATTCTAACTATCTGTAATGATAAAAGCTCGATTCTTGTTATTTTAACTCGAGTGCACACCTTGAAATCTCAAGTTTCATTCCTAATCATTGAAAATTGCCTTCACTAGGGACTTGTATGTAGGGGGAGTTATTTTATGACTACCTGGTATTTGTTATACCATTATGCAAATATGTTAGTAGTTTTATCATACACCCACTACTGAAATTTTTTAGTATTTTTGTGCTTAGTATAGATGGCACATTTCATGATTTTGTCCTTATTTCCTTGAGTAGTCCCCACCTTGTTCACGAACACCTCTTGGCATTCTACTACTAAATTTTCCTGTTGTGAATATTTTTTGTTTCTACATTTGTTTCTCTTCTAGTGTAACTTTAAATGGTATATAATCTTGCAATAGATTCTTTATCCTAGTCAATAAAAAATGTAGAACTTTAAATCGAGAAAGTTGAATGATGCATATTTCAGTAATAAAATTGCATTAAAGATTAATATAAAATACCAATAAATTACAAGGAATAACTGGACATTTCATTGAATATTTTGATCTTTCCAATTTCAATTGTATTTGGTTGTATGTTTTAACTTATCCAAGTGTTCAAATAATGCATTTCTTATTTTCCATTTTGACTTAGGGATGAAGAAAAACTAGACCTTCGGCATGTTTTTGAAGGCCATGCTTTAGGTGTTGTGTCTGTTGACATTAATGGAGATGGATCAGGTATGTATATCTAACTGTTGAATTTTTACTGTCTGATAAAGTCTCTTATTTTACACTTGTCATACATACCACAGGATCTATTATACTCATTTGTGAATACATATGGACAGATTGTCATTTCCTAGAGTTCTTTTTATTGTATCCATTTAAGATTCTTGCAATTGGATCTTTTGTCCACTCTTAGGTGTTTGACAGTAAGCAAAACTTTCATTTAATGAAGCTAATTTATAGTCGAAAAATACTGATTCTCATTTGATTTTCATCTATATACTTCTGTTAGGTGACCCTTTGCAGTTTCAGTGCTATTAAAGTTTTGTGTTCCTCTGGATTAAGTTGTAAGGTTTTTATTTTTAAATATTTTTGGCCTTCCGCTACTAGCTTTTGGAAGAACCAACTCAAATACTCTAGCAGCAAACATCAATAACTCAATGTTCCTTATGTGTGTTCTCAACTGCACAAAAAGCAGACCAGGTTAACAAGGAAATGCATTTTATTCAAACATAACAATCAACAACGATAAAAAATAAAATGTGCACAAATGTTTTAACGCTCTGGCACTTGGACTTTCAAGAAAGATATTGAACTGAGGATTTAAATTTTAAATGAAGAGAGAGATTTGGCCTTTGATTTATCTTGAAAAAGGAGAATATTAACAACAGCAATTTTTGAATTGATTTTATCTGTGCTGTTTTATTGCTTAATTTTTTTCTGATTTTGATTAAAGAAACATTTTATAAAGGAATAAAGATATTTGAAAAAATTGCTTATTATATTGGTTTTTACTATGCTCATTGTATTGTGTGTCATATTGGTTCTTAAAACAATATGTTAACTTAAACTGCTTATGTGCATTTCAGTGGCAGCTTCTAGTTCTTTGGATAGCCATATCCGACTGTGGGAGTTGCACTCTGGACAAGAGTTGAAGAGTATTGATGCTGGACCTGGTAAGAAACATTTCTCTGCTTTCTTATAATTTAAATTTAAAGGGAATTATAAAGTAGTTCATTTAAATCATATTCTGCATTTTTAGTGCAATATGACAATTGGCTAAATAAAGCAGGAATTTGTGTGACAAATCTCCTTGAATTATTATTGCAAGTTTAGACATTTGTATCTGCACTTTTCATCATTTCATCAGTTTAAATAACAAGACTTGAGTAAAAATAGTTTAGTCTAATACACAGTTTAAGCATTGATAAAAAAAAATTGTTATTTTGTAGCTTGCATTTAAAACAAAATATGAAAACATTGATCTTCTAATATAATTTGTGAAGGAATATACAGAAATATTTCTGGTATTATATTGGCCTAAAAGCATTTGATGACGCATTAAACATTTTAGACTTCCAACTCAAACATGACAACATATTCATTCATTTTTCAAACATCAAAATTGTAAAATTGATCAGCTGCAATCAATCATTCAATTCTTGAGTCAGTAAAGAATGTAAATGCAATTGAGTGACATCAAAAATGTATTTTATATTTAGTACTTTAACTCTTAAGGCTACACCAATACCTTTGAGACTAATGTTTTTAATTCAAAATATATTATGCTATACCATTAAATTGTGCAACCTAGAAATACAAACATATTTCCATTTATTAATTTTATTATTACACCTTCAGAGAAACACAATATGGAAAGTAATGAATGGCAAATATCAGAATTGCTAAAGTTTTTGTGAAAACTCAAAAAATTACATTATAGCGGATAGTTATGACTCTTTAATTAAAAGATTTTCATTTTTAATATTTTTGTTTCTATTGAATATTAAGTTTCTCATACTGATAGACAGACATTAAGTAATTATTCTTAGAAGGCAGATCTATGAATTACTGTGTAGACATAATCCACTGCTATTCAATTAGATTGCTTTTGGATTTTGTAGGTAAGTTTTCATAAAAATGTTCTGGCCCTCAGGGCACATCTATAGGTGTGTACGTGCATCAAACCCTGAGGTATCTGAGTAATCTTTTCTCCCTTTCATTTTTACCCTTGCCTACCCTTTTTCTTCATTCCTTATTGTGCTGTCTTGTGATTGGCTCAACTTGGCCAAATATGACTCTTGTGCTATAAAACCAGAAAACAGCCAACCAAACATCAAATGTTCTGGTATCACAGCTCTGTCATTAACTTAAAATTCCTTTAAATTACACAATGATGTGCTGGCCATAATATTTTGGCACATTACACAGCAGGACAAAAACATGATCACACAAAATGGGTTTTTATAAAGTTCATAGAATAAGATTATTGAGGTGCAATTTTAAATCGGCATTAGTGTTCCTTTTCATAACTCTATCAGTAATTTGATTACCTGCAATTAATTACTATATAGAGCTGTTCAAACTTGACCTTCACCAATCTTTGTTTTTCACTTGTTAAAATTAGTGAAATTTTGCATGAGTTTAAATCTCGATTCTGTTTTTATGCAAGCGACTTTAACGAAACCGTGCTACACCCTAATAGAGTGAGATATGCTCTTCAAAAATACATCATTCATTTCCTGCTATCATAATTTTTAGTTCACTAACCAAATGAATAATTAAAGGCCTTCAGTTTTCTTGTTACTTTGTTACATAAATTTTTAATTTGAAATCTCTTTTCACTTCCTACTTCCAGTCTATTTTTAATACAAGTTTACTACCTGTCTAAATGAAATATACTGAAAGAATTAGCTGCTACTTTTTGCAATTCCTTGATTTATTAAACTTTGCATTTGAAATGTATATACTAAATTTTTTTTTTTACATTTGCCTGATATGTTTATTAACACATTGAAATAATATAATATGCCCATAACTACAATTATCTCTTTAAATAAGTGATTTTTATCCTTTCATTAAATTTTTAAGTACTATTATAATGAAATTTAAAGGAAACTCTTTCATTTCTTTTTTTCACTACAAAGTTCTGCTGTCAATCACCACTCTCCATCCAAATGTAGTTACAGCATATGATAAAATAATGTTCCAAATAAAACAAAATATTTTAATGGAAGAAATATGAAATTTTATCATCTGCTTTTGTTGAATTTTGTGATCAAATTTTTTTATTTGGTTTATATAGTATTTTTTTTTACTTTTAAAAAGAAACCAAGCTTTTGCTCAATTTTCCACTTCATGCTTGCTTGCCAACACCACCCTTAGCTGTTTAGCCATTTGGTGGCTCGCTGACCAGTAGAGACAGGAAAGCTTCCTCAACTCAGTGTCTGGCTCTTCTTGGTTCTTTTTGCTTCATGCATTAACAAGCATTCTCCATTTGCTTCTTGCCATTTCTAGTAAGCCTGTATTCTTCGAATGAGAGTTTTGACTAGATATCAATTGTAATAATACATATTGAATCCCTGATGTTTAAATTATATTTAATCTTTATTCTCGTATTAAATTTTTGGAGTTATTACACATATGGAAGCAAATGAACAGATAAGATGCTAGTTTTAGGTGCAAACATTTGTAATATGTCCTCAACAAACTTAGAAGAAACAGCTTTCAACAAGACTAAAAATTGAACAATAGGAATTCAATACCAAACAGGACATTGCTATCGTAAGAAGTCGCATATATAGATGGTCAAATTTCAGAACTTAAACCTACTGAACTAATCATTCAAAACGAGCTGATAAAAGTTGCAGATAGAATGCCTCTCGCAATAGTTGATGGAAAAATGTGCAATGCTGCAAACCTGAAAAGACGCAATTAAATTACAGAACACACAATCATTAGTTGAAGCTATGTTCAAAAGAGAAATGGTTATTATAATTAATACCCATTCTCTTTTGAACTCTGTCTCCTAATTAATCAGGTTCAATCAGGAGACACAGGTACATCTAATGATAGAAACTTTTTTCTACGCCCGTCACTGGTGTATCGGCCATCAATTCACAAGCAGCACAATTGAGTTCTGAAGTGAAAAAATATGGCTTAAGGTGTATGTATACACTAGAACATTTTTTTTTAAATTTTGACTTTAAAAATCCAGCTTTTTCACAATAGGTCATTGGTTAGTGCTTAAACTCATTTTAGTGAAAAATTCTGATTAAGCTATTCATTAATCTAATTTAGATGTAATTAGCTAATTAGCATGTGTTTTGAACAGTGATATCTCAAATTCTAATGTGTTCAGAAAGACAATTCCTGTTGAAATTATTCCTAATATTATTCTTCATGTTTTGACCTTCCATCAAGTTGCTAGAGGGAATACATTCATTTTACAATTTTTTTCACGAAGGAATCGAGATTTTTTCAGAAATTTCAACATTTAAAAATCAATTAAAAATTATTTCTGAACCAATAACTTCGACTGAGGGTCAAAACATCCACTGTATTATATAGATTATAATGACACATAAGTAATTATAAAAGATCAATTCATTGTTGAGTTATCACTGTTCAAAAGAAGCATACTATTGCAAAAACATAGTTCTTCAGAAATTGAGTTTAAAGTTTTGGATACGTGTTTGTCTATGGTGGCAGTACCTAACCCAAACCCTTGTAACTTGAAAACATTATCAACCATATTTGCAATTCTATTGTCAGGAATTTTAAGACAGTCTTTGAGGTGGTCTCCAGCCTTTCCGTCCAGTTGTTCACAAAGGGAACAGATAGCTGGTCTTGCTACTCCAGTGTGATGTGTCTTTGTAGGTAGTGTCCTGGAAGAAGTCAAAACCTAGCAACTCTACAGCTCTTGGCAAGGAATCTGGGATACAAGCTGTATTTATCAATAAAACGTTCAAGTTCTTTCCTGTAGATATATTTTTGTAGATTGGGAATCTATTAGTCTTTATGGTCGAGTATATAAGCCTCTTGATGTTAGGTAGAGGTAAACGGGATTTATATTTGGGCAACTCTGCTCCAGCTGTAGCCAATTGGTCCACCATTTCGTTGCCCACAGTGACTTGGAATCCACTTAAGGCAACTTTTTCCTTAACCTCCCCAAGGTGGCTTAATTTTTCTCTATATCAATGCACAAAATCATATTCATTTTGATTAGGGATGGTTAGAGCTAATATTGCTGACTGAGAATCGATGAAAAAACAATTTTGTTTTTTAGGACAGGTCTCAATTTCATCCACAACCAGGCAAACAGTAGCAATCTCTCCATTGATAGAAACTGCTCGACCCTTTAGACTTTACAAAGATTCAACCAAGGTTACAGGAGTTAATGAAAATCTTATAAAACGTTTTGAAACTATTTTCTGGTTCATTGCTTCAGGGTTCAATATGAACTTAAAGATGATTGTTACATATTGCAGAGAAACTGCTCAGCTTTAAGTAAATAAATAACACTTGTTTGACATATCCCAGTATCAGTCCATAAAATACTGCCTTTATTGTATCCAACTCATTACTACCAACTAGACAATTATTTGAAGAAGCTCAAGTGGTGAAAACAAGTATCTCATGCATTTAAGGAGAAGTTTTTCCTTAAAAATTTTGAGGGATGAACAAATGAATATTTGATACTTACTCTTAGTATCTTCAGATCCTCTTATTAACAGTTTATGCTCGACCCTAACAAAAGATGCAAATGCCCTTTATAAAGCTTTGTTACTAAGAAGTGTGAAAAGTGTCGTCAACTCAATTGCCTGATGCCAGAGTAAAAGGTGATATTGGACAACATCTCTAGGGAAGTACAAAGTGATTATGAGATTGTAACAGATCTGGTCAAGCAGTAAACTACATATTACTGTGGTGAGCACAGAGAGGAATGTAGTCTTTCCTTAAATGATTTATTATATACATATATACAGTGCACTATTTACAAACTAAGGACATCGAACTGTTCACTTCGAATCTCTTTTCTAAGCTAAACTAAAAAAAACTGCAATTGACATTTAATTTGTGACCTTTATTTGATGTAATATGCTGGTGAACTTGCCAGCATTTTATGTTTATTGAATTTTGACTAATATTTATATTTTTATTTACTAGTTATTCATTTCACAAGCCTTCATCACCTTAGTTCCACTGAGTGCACGTGATGTGAATCTCGCAGAGATAATGATAATTCATTTTTGATGGAAAATGAATTAATTAATGAAATATGTCATTAGTCAGAAAGTTCAATAAATTAGACTAATTCTTTTATACATAATGAATGAATTTGATTTTTAAATTTTGATCACACAATTTTAGAGTTTTGACCTACGGTGCAATGTTTTAAAATGAGATTACTTTTTCATTTTACATTTTTGAATCCACAGAATTGACAAGTATATACTATATGACAAGGCTCAGATTAAAACAATATTTAAAATAAAATTTGTAATTGTTTCTTGAAAATTGTTGAAATACTAAACCACTTTTCAAAAAATGTTAATATTTGTGTTTATATTTTATATAGATATTTTATACTTCAGTTTATAGAACTTTAGTCTTCTGTTAAAAGCATTGGAATTGTATTTTTTAGTTGATGCCTGGACAGTTACCTTCTCACCTGATTCTAAATATTTAGCAACTGGTAGCCATGCTGGCAAAATTAATCTTTATGGTGTTGATAGTGGAAAGTTGGAATCATTTCTTGAAACAAAAAAATTCACACTTAGCATTGCTTTTGTAAGTATTCATTGTCTATTCATAAAGTTTTTATATTTTCTTCATTATGAATGTATAACTGTTTTAATGTACATTTTACCTTTTCCAGAGTCCTGATGGAAAATATCTTGCTAGTGGTGCTATAGATGGAATTATCAAAGTTTTTGACATAGCTGCTGGAAAATTAGTGCACACACTAGAAGGTAGAGAAGCTTTATTTCATATAAAATATTTCGGATTTCTGTAATTATAGCAATTTATGCAACATAATTCTTTTCTAAAGTTAATTTCTAATTAGGTTAACACAAAGTTTCCTTATTTATTTTTGTGTGTAGATCCAATGACTTTGTTGTAGCTTGGCCAAATATGGCCTTTGTGCCATAAACCCAACCACTATTTTATGATTTCAACGATTTTTCATTGTTTTGGATGCACAAAATTTATATATATATATTTCAAAACATCTATATAAAACCACATTTTTGAATTACTTTTAAATTAGGAGCAATATAGCCCCATTTTTTCAAAAATTTCCTTCATTCCTTGAATGTATATTATGGATGGAATTACACATTAATACTGTATGAAAGCTAAAATTTTGTTTCCTAAATTATTAAATACTACAGTTGAACCTGCTATTGTAGAAACACTAACATCATAAAATTACAAGAGATCAGGAGTGTACTCTTTCATAATTCTTATTCACTTCATGCTATTAAGACTATAGTTTCCCTTACCTTTTTCTACTTAAATCCTCCTTTTCAAAGACAATTATTTCGGCAGTCCCTCCCCTCTGGAAAACTATCTCAACCAATAATAAATTGTAAGTATAGTTGTGCATATATAACTTGAAACTGAAATTGTGTTGTTACTAATCTCCACGTCTAGCTCCAGCTAGACCAAATCCACAAGTCCATTCACCCACACAGTCATACACCAACTTTTCTATTTTTTTTACTTTTCTTTTTAATGGATCTGTTATGATTAACTCTCTAAGACCATCAAAATCACTTATATTAGTTCCGCGTAACCATTCGTCAAAGTAGTTTTGTAATTCATACGTGAAATCTATGTATTTTTGGGTAGTTTGGCATGGTCAAAGAACTTCTGTTGGAATTTATCCGTACTTAATTTAAACTTTTTTAATAGTAAATCTTTAATGTGTCCATAGTCATTTGAAAGTTCTTCTGGAACTCTCGTGATAATTTGGTTAATTTCATACGGTAATAAATTAACTAAATGACTAACCCAATTCTCAGGACTTAGATTTAAACGTTTCGCTTGTCGTTCAAACAATATGAGGTAAAAACTGATGTCACCATCCCTCATTTCATATCGTTGCATTATTTTAGTAATCATGCAATTACTAGAAATTTCATTTTGGTTTCCATTTTCGCTTTTGTTAGATATGTTACCTTGTTCTATTCTTAATTTTTCTAGTTCGAACTGTCTTTCTAATTCACGTTCGTTTAGCTGTCTATCTAATTCACGTTCGTTTAGCTTTTGATTTTCTTTGGTACTTACTATCGTTTTTAACAAATCACGCGTGAATTCCTCATCATAATCCTTACTTTTCGTAATTAACTCTCTAATTTCAACAACGATTGCGTGATCAGGTAATTTTATATTTAATTCTTTCACTAAAGAAATTAAATCTACCTTTTTCGATGCCATTTTTACGCACTATTTCAAAGTTCCTTAACAATTTAACACATAAAATAAAATAAATTCCTTAACATAATTTCACACAGAAATTAAAAATAAACTGCTCAACAATTTCACACAGAAATTAAAAATAAATTGCACCAAGACAGTTTCTAGACGGAGTTTCAGAAATTTCATGCCACATACCTTCTTAAATTGTTAGGAGTTGGTCTTGAGTTCTGTTTGCCCATACAACTTTGTTCGGCTTCCAGATGATTTGTTTAAACTTCACACTGATTAAGTCTTTGTTGTATACATGTAATTGTCCTATCCACGGTCAAATATCCCACTTCTGATTCTTGTTGTCACTTATTTCCAACTGATAAACTTCTATGTAGACGTCTTGATGGATGGCAACACGGAAATTCAATCTAATAATCTTTATATACAACTTTATGTATAATTAATATATATACATGGCACCCTGTGCCTCTTTCACTTATCAATCAACCCACTGGTCCTCCGTAAAATAACATTCGCAACGGACGGTCCCAGACCGTCTTCTCACATCACTTACTCAAACCGTTCTCTCTTTACACTACAGCAAAAACGTCTATACATACCATACTCACTGGCGCCCTCTCGCGACAATCAAATTATAATTAAACAAGCTCACACAATATCAATCAAATCAGTAAAACTAAAAATCATTAATGAGGAGGACGAGCCTGGAGTTGTGCTACCAATTTGTTTGTATTTGGCTTATTGTCATTAGCAGCATCCTTAAATCTTGAGTCAACTATTTACAGTCAGTTCCTCTTTTTTAATTATAAAAATTAATGACAATGCATCACTTGTGAGTATATATATGGCCATGGGGATAAGTGTTTGCTTGAAACGTTTTTAGGGGACACATTGTTTTAGCATCTTCTAATCCCTATTCCTTCTATCCAATGTCCCTGTTTCTCATGAAGATTCCTTTAGCACCCACAGGGGGCGGTACTGCCCACTTTGGAAAAGTGGTTGAGAGGAATGGAACCAAAACTCTCCAAGAGCTAGAGGCACTTAAAGAAAGAAGTCTAATTTAGCTTCAAACATGACTGACTGATTGGGATAAATCATGTAGTACTGGCTATCCTAATTTGCACATCCTTTAGTATTGCATGAGTTTCATTTCTCTTACACTAAGTGAAAGAGAAATAATTCATCCCAGCCACATAGAGAATGTTAAGCAGAGAAATATTTTTAAACATGAACTTATATTATATTTATGCAATATATTCTTATCTCCATATTTTTAAAATTTCAAACTCCAACAAATTTATGAAGTTAAACTTTAAAAATAAAATTGGTTTTAAAGAATATTATTTTGTGAATGATTTTGAAAAATAGGGTTGAGAGTTGATCTACCTATTTAATTGTAAATATTTAATCGCATATCTTGTGTGGCAATGTTTTGTTCATGAGATCATTTTCTTATGAAGAAAATAAATAAAATGATTTATTTGATACACTACTTCTAGTTCCACATTCGATACGCTACATTTTACTTCTAATTAAAATAGTAATCTGAAAATACTTGTAATATTGTTTCGTTGTTGCTAGTAATGTATCTTATGTGGTATTTTTGTGTGGCATTTTAATAAATTATTATCAATATGGCATGATTTGAATTAAATAAAAGTAGTGGAACTTGAAACCAAAGAATTCAGGTAGATTGCTTGGGCAGTCTCAAAATGTATATCAGGAAAACGAAATCAACAGTTTCAAAATATAGGTCAGCATGCAGTGCTCTAAGTGATCATCTTTGTAACTGCAATCTGAATAGAGTCAGTTTACCAGTGAAACACATTAAGTCAAGAAACACTTTCTGAGAAAACAGGGAGGAAAAAATTACTCCCTATCTAAACTCACTAAGTGCTTCTAAGAAAAATCTAGCCTCCATGCAAAGAAAAACGACTTAGTAGACTTCACCAGTCTAAAGATCACATTCTGGTCTAGAACATCTTGAAGCGAAACGTAATCCAGCGATACAGTTGGGCCACTGTAACATGGTTGGAAAAGAAACAGATTAGCAAACGGAGGGTTGTGAGTTCGAAACTCAGTTCAATCAAAGACCATTGTGTACATGTTGGCTGATGTACATTAAATCTGTCGTGGCCTAAAATATCCTTATGGTGGCATGGTGTGGAAGTTTGGAGAGTGGGTTACCAGCTCAGGTGTTCTCGTCGTTTGATCATGATTCAAAATTATGCGGCATTGTCCTCTGATCTTTCCCTTCGGGATCGATCTTGGACCATTGCCAATAGCCGATTGTGTTACTCCAGTTTGATGTTAATTACCATTACCGACAATACTGTTGTCCATAGATAAATCAAAATTTGGTTAGCTGCTACCACAAGTTTTTCCCCAATCCAGTTAACTGCTTCAAAAAAAGGAGGCACATGCATATATGGACTTTAAGAATGCCCACATTTTGCATCACAATAGCAAACAGAAAATGTTCATGACCAACCACACTAAAGCAAGAGTAAGGATCAATCTAACCAATAGTAAGAATGGCTCAATAAGCTGCACACCCTAATTAGGTAGACTCCTTTAGAGAGCTCAATAAGACTTGGTATACTTTGGTTTATTGAAACTTGTCTCTTTTCCTACAGGTCATGCTATGCCTATCCGTTCTCTAACATTTTCTAAGGACTCTTCTATGTTAATAACAGCTTCTGATGATTGTCACATAAAAATATATGATGTGTAAGTATTTATTTCTATTACCCACTGTATTGATGTTTTCTTCATTTAGGATTGTAAACCGTTTTGGTGAGCCACTCCAAAAAACTGCATATCACAAATTTGGAATTGCCTTTTATCTATATTGTTTTTTTTATTTGTAATCTTTTATCTAGGAACAACTCAATATTTCTTCATCTATTTTTTAAAATTATAAACTTTGTTATTTTCAAAATGCCTTAAGCAAAAGAAATCCTGTCTAAATGTGTTCTATGCCAAAATTTGTAGTATATCAGGTATCTTTTAACTCTTTGTGAAGAGATATCCAAATAATATTGTAAATAACTATCTCTAGAGTGAATTCTTATCTTATAATTCAACCGATTTCATGGTATCGTGAAGAGTATTCAGAATGCAAATTTGTTATGTACACAAGTCATGTAACTACACTGCTGGCCACCGTAAATGCAACACCCTGAAGGAAGCATGCAAATAATATGAAATTTACAACATGCATTAGCGGAGGTGAGATATGCAAATGATTAGAATTTCAGCGCAGACGCACATCACGCGCGCCTGTGGCGCCACTTCAAAGCGCTATTTAAGGCTTGGAGATTTCGACGATTTCAAGTACGGCAATTGTGTTTTTCTTGTGGTTTTTTTAAAAAAAACGATCAATTATGCCTTGTAGAAAACAGCGATCATCTTTTGATCAAGTATCCGAGTTCGACAGAGGAAGGATAGTGGCCTACCGAGATTGTGGATTATCTTTCAGGGAAATCGGTAGTTGTGTTGGACGAAACCAAACAACTGTAATGCGGATATGTGATCGTTGGATGCAGGAGGGTACGACGGACCGACGTGTTCGATCGCATCCACCTCAATGCACCACTTCACGTGATGACAGGCATATTGTGCGTATGGCAGTGACGGATCGCTCAGCCACATCACGAACCATAGCACAGCATCATCCAGTGTCTGCGCATACCATTCGACGCCGTTTACAGCAGAGTGGTCTGTCCTCAAGACGTCCATTGCTTCGTTTACCCTTGACGCAGAACCACAGACGTTTCCGCCGCCAATGGTGCGATGAAAGAAGGATGTGGACGGCAGAATGGAATGAAATTGTCTTTACTGACGAGTCACGCTTCTGTCTGCAACACCACGATGGTCGGATTCGAGTCTGGAGACACCGTGGAGAGAGGATGCTGAACAGCTGCGTTATGCACCGCCACACTGGTCCTGCACCGGGTATTATGGTATGGGGCGGTATTGGATATCACTCTCGCACTCCTCTAGTACACATTGCCGGTACTTTAAACAGCCAGCGCTACATCTCCGAGATGTTGGAGCCAGTTGTCCTCCCTTACCTTCAGGGCTTGCCCACAGCCATATTTCAACAGGATAATGCGCGACCACACGTGGCACGCATTGTCCAAGGGTTCTTCGTCAATCGCCAGATTGAATTGCTTCCCTGGCCAGCTCGCTCTCCGGATCTTTCGCCGATAGAAAACATGTGGTCCATGGTTGCTCAACGATTGACCCAGAATACATCCCCAGCTGCCACACCAGATCAACTTTGGCAACGTGTGGAAGCTGCTTGGTCTGCTGTACCCCAAGAACACATCCAAAGTCTCTTTGAATCAATGCCGAGGCGTGTGGCAGCGGTGATCTCCAACAATGGCGGCTACTCTGGCTACTGATTTTGGCAGGAACCACACTTCACAGAAGTCTATAAATTTAATCATTTGATACTTGGTCAACATGTTATCTACGAAATAAATTTTGTTGTGATATCTCTTGTCTTTCTTGGTGTTGCAATTTGGGTGGCCAGCAGTGTATTAAGTACATCATTTACGTGACTATAAATTGTACTTTCTGCATTAAATGTTTGCTCTTATGTTGGATTCGAGCATATTTGTGATATGAACTTCCAATGTTCTTAATCGAATCCAGTATATCAGATCATGTATGAAAATAAATTCTTAATTTGACATGATCTGGCATTATATTTTAATAACATTGATTTTTTACAGGCAACATGCAAATCTTATAGGAACTTTATCTGGTCATGGATCTTGGGTATTAAGTGTTGACTGTTCTCCAGATAACAAACACTTTGTTTCATGGTATTTATAAATTTTTATTAATTTCTTCAATTTTTGTATGATTTTGTGCATCAATGGTTCCACAACCATTTTGTCAGTACTTGTCAAAACAATTTTGTGGAATGTCAAATGACATTTATAATCATACTTAATCCTTAAATACTTGATAGCTGACATTGAACAGTGTATTTTGTATCTTTTACTATTATCTTTTGTGTCCAAGTAAAATTTTGTTTACACCTTACAATGCATAAAAAGTTTGCTAAATATATTTTATAAACTAGGAAATGTTTCTATTAAATAAGCATTAAACTGTTCCATTTTTTATCCAACATTACTTAAATTTCTCTTGCCAGATTTTGAAAATACAATTCAAAATACATTTTATACTGCTGATTAACAATTTGCAGAAGTTAATTACTTTTCCCTAAATTTGAATTGCATAACTTAAAGTACAGCTTGAGTTATATATTATAAAACTTTGGTTGTTTACTTGAAGAATTTTATGTAAACCAAGTGCGATTTTCATCCCTTGCTTAAGCTTGATATTTTTTAAATAGGATTAAGGTATACAAATCTTAACTTAATTATTTGATATCAGTATTTAAATTTAAAGATATGGTTCTATTAACTCGGCAATTTGTCTTCTGAATTCCAATTTTACTATAATTTTTATCATTACTTTCCTTTTACAAAAGTAAATTTATATGAACTAAAAGAAACTTGCATTTTTTTAATGTTTGGTATTCAAAGAAACCTTGGTGGGTCATTAATGTACACATTTATTTCTGAAAAGATAAGAATTAGCATGGAAAAGTAAGAATGCAAATTGCAACATGACTTATAATGCATTATTAAAGAGTTTGTATTGCTTTATTACTTATGTTTGATGGATGTACCATTGATTACTTATTATTAACCTTTCGATACACTTTCCCTGTACACAGAAGGCCTCATATATCTCCTAGATATGCATCTAATTCTAACTCATGTAAAGAAACATGCAAGGATTTTAAAAAGCATAGCTGAGGTATTTTTTAACATGTATTTAATATGTATTATCACATTTTAAGAGCTGCCTGTATCTTACAGATAGTATACCTTATGGGAAGGTAAATAATGAGATGCAAAGTCATAAAGGGCAATACATTTTATTATGTAGAAAATAATCTCAACAGTTTCATAGATCTTGTAAAACTCAGTAAAAGTTCTTTTGTAGACAATGAAAAATATTAAAATAGAAATACATATTTTTCGATAAACATTTACTTAAACAGCACCATCAACAAAGCTTTCTTATAGCACAATATAGTAAAACAACTTCCTCATTCAACTGTATGTCAAGCTGATCTTGTTAAAAGTTGATACTTTTCGTTTAAAAAATGAAGATGAGCCATTCCACATTGCATTATTTGTACTCATTGTATTATATATTAGATTCATCCAAACAAGGTATTTTCTGTGTTCCTTTGAATTCTTTCCTAAAATTTAAAGCAAGATTTATCAACCCTTATGAATTCATGTAATAATTTCATACAATCGTTTTATACAATCTGATTAGTAATACTTAATTAAATTTTATGAATTGAATCAGGGTGTTAATGAAGTTTATAGAAAACTGAATCATGTTTCAAACTTAAAAAGTTGCATGCATTCTTGTAGCAATAGAAGTGTTGCTTAAGACTGATCAAGCAAACCATTTGTATATACAGAAGTAAATCAGATAATTTGTAAAATCAGAAGTTAGGTGTTGATGGTTGTATAAGAGATTTTTAGCTCCTCTGCTAGTTCCCTGTGGCTTGCTTCAGGCTTGTCGTTTGAATGTGTTACCAATGCAGCATCTTCAATCTTTATGTCTTCCTCTTAACACATCAAATAGCTCCCATACACCAGTGTTAAAGTTTAGTTCCAGTCATAGCACATTCTCAGATTGAGAATATACCACAGGTTTCCATGTGCTTCTGTTACTTCACAAGTATTCACACATACCTTCCATAGATATAGTCGCCATTTGTATTTAATTTTCACAACAGTGTTCTTTGTTCAGTATCTATTCTTTCACATACAATTCTTTGGGGTGTTTATGTCACCCCAGGATTGCAGTATTTGTTATTACCTAAGCTGCATTCAAATCAAACAAATTTTCCAGAAACTTCCTCTACAACCTAATATTTCTCATCTACTTCTAGATGCTTGAATTAATGTTACTTTCTCATACCTGCCAACTTTTATGGAAGTCTTCCACTCCTCTGGATGGAAAAATATTTTCTGGGTTTTTCAACAAAATGAAGTAGCACAAATTTCGAAGTTTTGATGCCAAGCCATGGTAACCATGAAAGAAAAACATTGGAATCAGTAATTTCTAGATTGTCTGAAAAACCTTCTTTGGCAATAATTTTCAAGAAAAACCTACAAACCCTGAAACACTCCAGAAAGAGTTTAATTGCTCATTTTTAATGTGTAGTCATTCTGTGTAGATATTTGCCAAATCAGTTTCATTGCGTTATCAATATCACTGAGTTCACTCAGCAAAAGAGCAGTTGATATTTTTGTTTTGAATTGCTTTCATAGCACCCAAACCGCAACTGTAGCCAAATTTGGAGTTTCTTCTTTTTTAATTATTTTTTGGCAGGTTTTCTTTCTGATAAACTAGTGTAGAAAGATATAATTTTTATTGGAACCATGAAACTGAGTGAATTTATGAAACCAATTTTTATTAAAACCAACCACATAGCAACCTTTGCCCCAGCAAAATTGTAGTGGATTTAGCATAATCCAGGATGCACCATGAGAAGGCCTACAACATTTGTGTAGGTTAGTAAAATAAAAGTTAGAAGAAACGAACTCAACTGTACTACATACTCGTTAAACATAAAAAATATTGTCAATTTTACAATTCCTACATTTGTACATGAATAAGCATAATCTGACTTTTAACATTTCAGTTGCAACTATAATTTATATATTTTAATTTTTCTTTTTCAGTTCTTCTGACAAAACTGTAAAGGTTTGGGAAATTGCCACCAGAGAATGCATTCAGACGTTCAATGAACATATTGATCAAGTGTGGTGTGCAAAATACAATCATAATGGCAGTAAAGTTGTGTCTGTTTCTGATGATAGGACAATTAATATTTATGATTGCCCAGTGTGAAAGTTTATCAAGTAAATTCTGCTGTTGTACTTTTATAAATGATGTATAATAAATTTATTAAGAGACGTGTTTTATAACCTAGTTTTACAATCAACCAAATATGACAAACTTAGTGGGTCAAATGGGTTTATGCTACTCACAATGTTTTCTGAACTTTAAAACTAAATTTGGTCATAAAATTCAATCAAAAGCTTTGTTTTCATTTTAATTGTTTTGAGTTTGCAGTAGTTTGATTAGGCACAAATCAAATTAATTTGATTTCTTTTCATAAACTTGTGTGGTCAGTGAAAACAGCTCAATAACAGAAACTCAGTATCTTCGAAAACAAAAATGGAAGGAATGGGCTAAAAATGTTTGCTTATAAGGGCAAAATTAAATTAGTATGGGTATCTGCTAAATCAGTGGCTTCAAAGATTTTCAATATCGTAACTGCATTTCCATGGTTTAAGTTATCTAATTTTATGTGATTTGATTTGTTCTACGGTCATGTTTTGCTTCACAAGGACCAAACAGATCCAGATCTGTATCTACAAACATTCATGCAGAAACTAGGATTTAAACCAAAAGCTAAATTGCCTACCACTCTCCTTTACCTAAGGCTCCTAATTTCATTCCCTCAAGCATGTTTAAATTTTACACTAGAATAAAAACTTTTTAATGTTAATGAGCAAATTTACTCAATTATTACACACTTACAATATCTTTTTTATCTATTATATACCAGTTTCAATCAATTAGTTGCAAATACAAACTCGACAAAGTGTCATCAAATATCATTGCACTGGTTAGAATGCTTGTAAGGGATTAACGTTGCACTGGAGCAACACAATGGGCTGTTGGCGATGGTCCTGGTTTGTTGGGTTTTATGGCGCAAGATCCAAAAGAGGATAAGCTACGCCAAGGCGACTGTCCTGGATCAACTCCCGAAGGGAAAGATCGAGGACACCATATAATTTTGAACCACTCGGATGACGAGGTCACACCTGAGCTGGCACCCCACTCCAAACTTCCACACCATGCCAATGTGAGGACATTTGAGACCCCAACAGATTTAACATGCACCAGCCCTCTTTGTACACGACGGTCTTTGGTTGGATTTGAACTCGCAACCCTCCGGTTGCCAGTCTGTTACTCTTCCAACTGGGCTACCTGTGGCCCTTTTTGTAATGGGACTGTTGAAATTCTTATTAATTGTGGTTGTACCCTATCTAATGATACTTGTCTAAGATCATATTACCTGGTTACTGCAACTGCCTCTTCTAATGTATCTGGAACTGTGACATTACTTGTTTCCGGTAGAAAGAGAACCATAAAGCCTCCTATTACAGCAAGGACACCAAAAATTACCTGCGGGACAACTGGATGGGTTGCATTACCCTGAAATGAGTCAAATTAACAGTATTTGGGTTATTACAATTAAGATAACTATTTCATACAATAATTAGTATCAAATGTATATGTGGTTATGCAAATCGCCAAAAGCCATCACACTGGAATATGTTAAACAGACTATTTCTACACATCAGATCAACTGATACATGATCGCAGCAAATCGACTAATTCTGTTATATTTGTTTCTGTGAGGATTACTTTTTAAATATTAATATTTTAATTGTATTACTTTAAGTTGGTAATAAAAGCTTGTTAAAGTTCTTAGTTCCCTGATGATTTCATATCTTTATTTTGGATAGCATTATTGCGGCATCTGTGGATAGATATTTTAAAATATAGTTTACTCTTGCTGCATTAAATGCTACATAAGGGTGTCAATAACTGTCTTGTTTACCCTAAGTATTTATACTATAAATTCATGGAAAAAAATAGTTTAATCAAGTTGAAATTCACTGTAACTTTTCCTGAATTACTCTACTTTAAGCTAATAAAGAGTTTCATACAAAAAATTATCCCTGTAAAGTATTTTGCAATATAATTGAGAATAAATAGTGCAAAATCGGTTATTTGACACCCTATGGATGAGTAATTGACACCAGTTATTGACATCCCTTCTTTCTAATTTAGTTTATTTTTGCAGTATAAATGGACTTATGCAAAGGAAACTATGGCTAATCTATCTTGCTAATTACAAAACATGCTCATGCTCGTTTCTTGGCAAAAACAGAAGAAACGTCCTCTTAACTAGTACCTTGTTTGTATACTGCTTGATCACGGTTATATTACCTTTCTTGATGTTCACAGTTTGAAAATCTTTTAACACAGATGACTTCTATGATTCACAAGGAATTTTTCCCACTCTTATTTGAAACTGAACATTGACATGAAAGCTCATTTTTTTAATTAAAGATTAGGGTGTCAGTAACTGTCTAGTTTACCCTATGTATGTTTCAAATTTTGTTTTCAATACAAATAAGACTACAACATTACAAAATAATATCTATTTATGGCCATTTTTTCTTGGATCCAAAGGAATTTTTTGAGATAGTCTTAATAATAAACTATATCCTTAACATAGGCATCTAGACAACTGCAATTTACCTTTCAAGTGGGAGACTTATTTGTTGAAGGCATGGTACTCCTAGGGAATGGCTGATGACTTCAACCACCTCAATAGTAGAAAAATTAAATTTCCATCTTTTTGAAAACATCCAATTATTTAGGAGGATTGCTAAAAAAAATTCTACCCAGTGTCTAATAAATGTTTGGATTCATAGGTACTACATTAGTTTCACTGTCTAGCTGGTTTCTTTCCATTTCCCTAAGGTGAAAGGAAAGGAAATAAATCACTTTGTGTGGCATATTTAGCTGTATCTTTTCAGTTAGGAGAGGGATTTTCAGGATAAACAAACCAGACAGTCTACGAAGATTTTACTCCTGCTATCGAAATACTCGCATGATATTGTATATATCAGGATTATCTTAGAATGTAGTTTATCGCTGTTTGGGCAACACTTGGCGGTTAATCGAATTAATGTTGAGCAATCAACGAGCATATATAAATTGTAATTTTTATTGGCAAAATGCTGAAATCGTATTCGAAAAACAAGCCAACTAGCGTCACATCCAGAATACACTTATCGGCGCAGACACTACAGCCACCTATTTTTGACTTGACAGGAGATGTCGCTAATACTTTAAAGGTTTCAAACTGTTTTGCCACAGCCTTCCAGCAGGGAAGATGCGGATATTTGACTGCTTTCTGCTCCCACTTGTTCAATGGGATATCTGATTCAAAATCAAGAAAAAATCAATCCCTTTCTGTTCAGATAGTTTTTAACCGCGTTGGATTCTATGAAATTAAAGAATAAAGATAAGCTGCTCCGGCCCTAGCGAAAATCCCACCCTTTTTATGTAACGAAGAGTGGAATGGGGGGGGGGGGGCGATTGGCGGTATGCTGCAGTTAAGAATGGGATGTTGAGACGGGATGTAAAACGTCATGCTTTTTTTTGAGCAACAGAATCATATTTTATTGCTAGAGGTTAACAACTCCGTGTTCTAGCATTGTGAATTTCCACCCGTTTTCCGTGAACATGATTTCCTCTAGAGCAGTGTTTCTCAAACGCAGCTGCCCGATATCAGGCCCTGGCAAATATACCGGGTCATGAGAGGTTCTGAGATTTGTCATTCTTTTCTAAGCATATTTTATTCTAAAATATCGAAATATTCTGAAGATAATATTCTTGAATATGTCGAAATGTCCAGAACGCCTAAATATCGATATAGCAAATGTCATTGACCATATAGCAAATGCAAGGAAGTAGAAATTTTTTTCACTGAAATTGAAGATCCAAGGCAGTCTATTCGATTCTCAAATCTAGTACTGAATTCTGTTTCTTCGCATTACAGGGTATAAGTGCTGGTTTCGAAATCAGTGGGTTGGTTGTTTATGAACATCACAACGGGCTATTGGCGACGATCCGAGATTAATCCCCGAGGGAGCGATCCGAGGATAACATCAAGTAATTTTGAATCACGGTCAGATGACGTGAACACCTGAGCTGGCACCTCACCAAACTTCCACGCCAACGTGAAGACATTTAAGGCCACGACAGATTAAACATGCACCAGTCCCCGTATACACAAGTCTTTTGGTTGAGCCGAGTTTCGAACTCGCAACCCTCCTGTTAACCCGTTACTCTTCCAGCTGGACTACTGTGGCCCCTAAGAGACAAGGGACTTGGTTCAATTCTGGTCCTAAGATTCTCGTATTGAAGGTGTTTGACTCAACAAATATAACTTTTTGGTGATTAGAATGGGATATGAAAATCAGCACAGATTATTTAATTAATGTGTGTGACCTGAGGAACAAGATTTCATTAGTCTAGTGATTGATAACTAATTTAAATGTAATTTTATATTTGTCAAATCCCATATCTATATACATAAGTGTACTAATACTCTTTCTGATTATGCCATAATTAATTATTAAGACTCATGTTAGTTTAATGTATGAACTTTAAAAAATATTGGGAATTTATTGACAAGTAAATTTGTCGAGACCAGACCCTCGTCTTATAAAAAAGAATTTACCGGGCCGCGTTTTCCCAAAGGTTGAGAAACACTGCTCTAAGACCTCTTGTATGATGTGCTTTTAACAGGACTATTAAATCATTTCTGAAGTTTGGGGAGGGAGTTCGACCATCCCCAAAATGGATGTCTCGGTGTCTGATGCCAATGGCTGACTCATTATAATGATCATCTCCTATATCCCTTAGAAAATCTGAGATTCTCCTCTGGAAGAATCTTTCCTCGCCACTGCGCGACGTACTAAACATGTTTACATATTCTCTGTTCACTAATTGAGCTGTTCGTCTCATTCACGCTGCAAACAAAATATGATAGGGAGGAAAAGGTAGTATGCCATTGACATCTGAGCTTCTTATTCGCATACCCATGCGATTATCGTCAACACGTCTTAAATATATGGCTGTGCTACTTGAGTACATTATGGTACCATAATTGTTCAAATACTCTTTTGATTGATTGACTGGGTTTTAATGGCACGAGGTTTTATAACAATTTCTCGAAATTAGTTCAATAGCGAAGTGAAGCATAATGCAGAAGAAATTCCCAATGGACAGCGAAAAGGTATAATGCATTTTGTTAATGAATCTGCTTGGGAAATACATTTTTCCTCGTCACATAAAAAGTTAAAATTTCTCAAGCAAACTGATATTCACGCTATTTTTCCTTACTTTCGAGTGCTGCTCGATTAGTGTGGGGCTTGTCTAAAGCAACTGTTACATTTTTAGAAAAACACATTTTCACATAACGACATGTATTTCTCTCATTGAATAGCAGGTGCACTAAATCCCGTTAAATGCAAGTAAAATCAACTCACAAGCTCTCGGACAAATGGCGCTATGATGGACCCAAATCGGCCGCACATAGATGCCGACCCCAGACTGATATTTCTAATAGTGGTGGGGAAGATTTCAGCTGTATAAACGTAAAGAATTCCAAAAGCCGATGCTATGCAGAATTTTCCTACCATGTACACAGCGACACTTATCCACCAGGGATCTGAAACGAAGTACAATGTCATTAAATGCTGTAAGTTGAGCATTGAAAGAAGTGAAGCATAATTCAGAATATGCAAGACTGAAAATAATGCATTTCGTACTGTGTCAAACATGCAGTTCATTGAGAAAATGAGACTTGGAAGAAATATCAACCAATTTAAAATTATTTTAAAGACATTTTACGGAATTTTAAAATTGTTGGCCAGACAGAATAATCTAACTTATTAAATGAATAATTTCAATATGTAATCAGAAGAATAAAAACCAATTTTCCACACAATACAGTAAAATATACGGAAGAGAAAATAGAGTGTTTTGTTATTAGTTACCTTCCCATAGATGATAACGTAGTCCTTACCTTTCCAATTCTTCTGGAGAAACTTCTCTTTTGGGAATGATTTGGAATTTAGATCAGGATTCCCTAAAGTGCCATATTCCTAAAAAAACCGACATTGAGCTAGAGCAAACCAAACGAAATGTCTTATTGGTGCAAGTTTTTTGATCCTCTTGGTTTGTTGTCTCCTGCTACTTTTCCACCCAAACTACTACTGCAGGAGGCATGGAAAATTAAGGTAGCTTGGGATAGCCCTTTGCCCTCCGAGTTACCGAATGAGTTTTCCAATTTTTTAAGTGAAATGTGTATTCTTAATTAGTTTCAAGTTCCCAGATATTTGAAAAGTAACGAAACTTCCGAATTACATGTTTTCGGCGACGCAAGCAAAAAGGCGTATGGAGCTTGTCTTTTTACGATCGGAAGTATCTCAAGAAGTTAATATGCAGCTTGTCAGAGCTAAATGTAGGTTGCTCTCCTTTAAAGGACATGTCTATTCCCAAATTGGAGCTCATGGCCTGCTGTATTGAAGCTAGACTGGTCCTATCCATTAGACTGGCATTCGATCTGCCAGATATCAAGATTACATTCTGGAGGATTACATTTCATGACGGCTCTTTGGTGGATAAGAGAAAACGAAGAGTGGTCAGTGTTTGTATCAAATCGCGTGAGATTAATAAACTCACATCCCCTGATCAGATTAATAAACTCACATCCCCTGATCAGTGGCGGCATGTGCCAGGGGACAGGAATCCAGCTGATCTTGTTTCTCGGGGCTGCAGTCCTTATCAGTTGATTAAATCTCAGTGGTGGAAAGGAACTCTGGTTGTACGAGGCTGCAGAAAACTGGCCGTTTAGTGACATTTTTTGTGAGTGAGGTAAATTCGGAGGCGAAAATTTAGACTAAGTAATTTGAACTTGGAAACAAATAGCTCTCTTTGGTATGAGAAGTTTTCTAAATTTGAATCCATTATTTGACTGGTAGCCTGGGATGCGTTTTGTGAACAATACACGGTGTGAAAACGGTAAGCGAGAAATCGGAAGGCTGTCGTTAAGACAGTTAGAGAGCTGAGAAGTTTTTAATAAGAGAAGATCTAAGTCGACATTTTTTCCTTAAAACCAATAACTTGCCCCTTTGTAACACATTTACAGATGATGAAGGAATACTTAGAGTGAAAACACACATCACCCAAAGGATTGATAAGCTTTTCTTTCTTTCCCCAGTACTTCTTCCCGACAAATGTCCTTTTACAGTACATTTAATTGAGCATTTTCACAACATAAATTGTCATGCGGGGACTCAGATTCTTTTATGTACTCTGCGTGAAAAGTTTTGGATCGTAAGAGGAAGGAGAACTGTCCGACGTATCGTTAGAAATTGCTTGAGATGCAGACGTTAGTGCTAAAGCAATTGAAACAGACCCAGTCTCTTCCTGCTGATCGTGTGAAAGATTCCACTAGTTTTGAAGTGGTTGGAATCGATTTAGCGAGTCCTTTATACCTCAAACATGGAGATGAGTCAAGGGTAGTTTTATTTGCTTGCGCCATTTACCGCGCAGTACACCTCGAATTGGTTCATTTCTACTTGTCTTTCCCCGCTTTGTGGCCAGGAGAGGACGCCCGCGAACTAGCTACTCGAATAACGGCACTAATTTTAAAGGCGCATTCAATTGCCTTGCTGAAATTGACTAGGATAAAAAAGTATTAAATGAAGCCGAATTACATCGAATCATTTGGAGGTTCAATCCTCCCACAGCTGCCTGGTGGGGAAGTTGGTAGGAACGGCTTGTCAGGATTCTGAAAGAGCTTCTTCTTAAACGAACCTTAGGGAAAACTGTATTGACATATGAGGAGCTTCAAACCGTGTTATGTGACTGTGAATCTGTAATGAATGCCCGCCCCCTCACCTACTTGTCTGAGAATGCGACTGATTTTAAGCCCCTCACTCCCGCCATGTTTCTCCTTGAAGAACCTCCTGAGTCCAGGGTAACAGATGAAGACCTTGTCGATGCTAAACACTGCCGTAAGAGAGTAAAATACCGGCAAAAGATACTGGAGTTGAGAAAACGCTTTCGACAAGAATATTTAGGCTAATTGATTCAAATGCAGAACCAAAAACAACAGTGTTCTAGCGTGAGTGGGTGACGATTTTAAAAAACGTTTGAACTGGCCACTTGCTAAGGTTATCCAACTGATACCTGGTAAAGATGGAAAGGTGCGAACTGTTAAACCGAGAACTCAGACTGGGGTCTGGACTAGACCAGTTCAGAGTTTTTCCCTTAGAGTCTCAATCTAATGTTTTAGATTCTGTTTTGCAGGGTAAGTGTAATTCCGAGAATGATGCAATAGCTCAGACTGAAGTCACTGTTAGGGATGTTGTACAGGTCAAGCTTCCTGTAGAAGTACCTGTGGTGCCTAAGGTCACCAGATCTAGTCGAATCTCAAAAGCCCCCGAGAGATTAAACCTGAATGGAACACCACTTGTTGAGAGGCCTTTCAAATGAAGTGGGGCGAGTGTAGTTTCAGTTCACTTCTTGGCTCCGCCCCTCTGCTGGTTTCAGTTCGCACTTTCGCGAGTGCGAGCGTCGCTTTTTTACTTATCTGTTATTTATGTGCCCTTTGTTTCTATGTTGTATGTGTTGATGTTCATATATGCGATGTGTAATAAAAAATCAGATTTGAAAAAGCAATCTCGGAGGATGGTTGTGGATTTTTTAGACTCCTTTCGTTTGATAGAATCATTATGCGTCAAGTTGACTTGAACGGTCCTACAAATTTTATTGAAAGGAATACATTTTGTTTTATAGTTGTTCCCTACAGTCCTAGTAAGTTCTTCTATCTCTTAACTTCAGGAAGGATATCAATTAAATGTTCTTAAATTTCTTTTGACAACCTAAATCTAATTTGATTCACGACTAACAGTTCCTTGAGATTTTCCAATGTAGTTACTCCTTTACTGATTCTTCGAGATATGCTTGCATCTTATACGAATAGTCTTTCCAACTCTCGTCGTTGTTCCTTTTAGTGGAAAAAAACTTCACTCAGAACTCTTCTTTTGTCAACTCAAATCGATTTAGGAGTAATTTTCTTAGTCATAAGTGTCAATATCTTCATATTTTTCTTTGATAATTACCCCAATCGCATTAGGCCTGATAGTTGCGTCGTATAGTCATTTTTGTTCACCTTCACTCTTTTGATCTATCGCTCGAATAAATCCAAAAATGTCTTGATCCATTTCGAATTTTGGTAATATCTGTTTTAAAGACTGTTTAGATTCACGTCTTTTTTCTGTATTGTGACTTCTTTCTTTTCCAACCGATCCTGTTCAGCTTTTTCTATTCTTTCCGCTATAACATTATCCAAGAATGCTTTTGTGAACTCCTCGTCATAGTTATCGGAAGTTACGATGGTCGTTTTCAGGTTAGTCATTTTGGGATTTTCTGGTAGATCCTGTTCCTCTATAACTCGAATCAGGTCTTCCTTTCGTGCTTTCCCTAAATAGGTCATTTTTCAACGAAAAGCAGGCGGGGAAAAACAGTCACTGTTGCTATGCTTTATCCACTATGCAGTCGTCGGCGAAACTGGAAATCCACTGGGATTTTCACGGTAAGAATTACTATCCTACCGACTTGTGAAAGTTTAATCAGATACACAAACCTTAATCTCCAATTGAATTAAGTTTATGGTACATCTTGAGTTTTTACAATATGAAAATAATACTTGTTGACGTTGGCACACGAAGCGCTGTTAATCCATTATCTCTGGTGTGGAGTCCTTTTCTCGAGGTGCATCATGGGATAATCTTATGAATGACAAGGCGGGAAAAATGACGACAGGGCATGTATGTGTATATATATATGAAACGATACCTAAAACTAACCCCCTAAGTACAATTCTTTCTACAGATAAGTCCCTTAACGTTCCCCTTTTCTCCCAGTCTTTGTCTCCCTGTCTAAGTGGTCAATATATATTGCCACCCCCTTTTACCTTTGAACTCAAGCCATCTCATTACTGTGACCTCCCACGGACTCTCCTGCTTTCGAATCGCCTATGTAAGATCACAATACTCCTTTGTTAAACCACCGACTTCTATCAATGAACTTTCTTGTTAGATCTGTCCCAATAAAATTTCTCTCAATCCTAATCCCTCTAGCGAGTTCATAAACTATTCATTCTTTTCACGAGCCCCTCGGGCTAAGGAACTCTCAGAGCCGTTCCAAACTCTAAACCCTCAATAACCTCCACCTCTTATGTTACTACTCGTATATTGAAGTAATAAAGAATTGTTATAGAACTTTCTGCTTCTCCATTTGTGGAGCTACATTACACTCAATACCAATGGATCATTCTCTCCGGTTGCCTTATACCATTTTTGCCACTCTCGTCACGACTGCAGGCTTACAATTTCTGTTTTTTGACATATTGTATATGTGTGTGTCATAATAGCAGAAATCAAAGAAGTCGCAGGTGTAAGTTAATCAGAGAATAATCATTGGGACTGAGTGTAGTGTTGGTTTCCGCAAATGGAGGTACATAATTCCACAAAAACATTTTACATAATATTTCCAGTAGACAAGTGGTAATATAATATATGGAGGGGTTCGTTGTTGAGTGTAAGGTGGCAGGGACGGCTCCGAGCTTCTTATTCTAAGGGGCTCGTTAAAAATGAATAGTTAAGAAATGGACTCGCTAGGGGATGAGGATTAGGAGAAAGATTATTGGGCCTGGGATCTATCAAGAAAGTTCATTGGAGAAAGTCGGTGTCTTTACGAAGTAGGAAGTTGATCTTGCACCAGCGCAGAAAGAAAGAGAAAAACATTTCGAGTGAGCGAGTCCGTCTGAAGTCAAAATTAGCGAGATGGCCGGAGTTCAAAGGTGAAAGTCGTATTGTGAAAAGATGTATTGACCACATGGCTAAAGGCAATAC
This sequence comes from Meta bourneti, assembly GCA_933210815.1. Classification (NCBI taxonomy): domain Eukaryota; kingdom Metazoa; phylum Arthropoda; class Arachnida; order Araneae; family Tetragnathidae; genus Meta; species Meta bourneti. The sequence continues at coordinate 73,391,333 of OW119930.1, forward strand.
AAAGACTAGCGGGTTAAAAGGGGATCGTTAAGGGACTTATCTGTGGTGAGAATTATTTTTGAAGAATAAGTTTTAGGTATCGTTTCATATATATATATATATATATATGTTTTCCTGTTTTCCAGTGTTTACTTGCATTCACGATCGTTCTTGAGTGGCATGCGTAGTTGAGAAATGATGCATTTGGACAAGACTGTCCCTAGAATTTAGTTTACATGATACATTACATGTTAGTTCCCATTGAGTTAACGGCTATGGAAAATTACCTTCTGGCAGTATGTACATGAACAAACAAGCCACACCGGCCGCCGATAGGCTCACTGCTTGCGGATTTCGTCTTCCCATAGAGCGTATCACAAAGAGTGTCAGGACATAAGCCGGTATCTCCATGGCACCAGAGGCTGCGAAGTTCACGTACGGATCGCCAGCCAATTCGTTGGTGTTGAACGATAACCCGTAGTACACAAAGGCAATCACAAACCTAATGAAATAAAACGAAAGCTTTTGAAGTAGAGTATGGTGAAACAAGTGCGTTTGCAGGCTATTGAGCCAGCCCACTGAATGTAAACCCTCTTGTGGTTTATCTTTCCGTCGAAAACTGCCCTGTAGTGGCCAGTCTTTCGTGGAAAAACCTGTTCCAAACTGGTACAGCTGTATCATACACTTCGTTTGGTGGCAACGCTCTTGGCGCGTTTTGGCACACTTTTTATGTCGCCAAGGAAAGAATTCCTAGAATTTTCTTTTTAAACGGAAAATAATAAACTTTAAATTTGGTGAAAGAATATCCTGAAAGTTATCTACAACCCTAAACACAGAAGACATGTTCAAATAGAAAAAGGTAATGATTTTCAAAGAAAATAGCAAGAGACGATACAACCTGATGAGACTGCACTGGACCGTGACTAAAATTTGAATTCATCCAAACATTAAATGGAAGAGAATTGGGAAAAAAATTTAAAGAATCAATGAAATCAAAGTACAATTTAACGAAAATGAAAAGAACATTCTAGAATATTCGAAATGAAAATTTAAACTTTCCGTTTGCCGAGGTAGCCATAAAAACGGGAATAACCCTAATAAAGATGGGTTACCTTCACCTGCCATAACTCGCTACTAAAAGTGGAGCAAAAAACGTGCCAAAGCGTTGCCACCAAACGAGGTGTATGATACAGCTGTACCAAAGTGTCTCCAGTTCTGGGCAAGGGATAATTTGTTTTTCCTACTTGATTTTTATTCCCCTTGGAGTAATAGGGCAGTTTAGTCTCGACGAGGTATCTCGTCATTAGCAAAAGTAACCAGATCTAGATGGACGAGATATCTCGTCGAAACACTTGAAGGATTAAAGAGGTCATCATCTGCTCGAAATGCTTGAAGGATCCCTATAGATAAGTTTCTCTGGTACAGATGTATCTCTCCCCTCGTCTAGTGGCAACGCTCTTGGCGCGTTTTTTGGCGCACTTTTAGTAGCGAGTTATTGCAGGTGAAGGTAACCCATCTTTATTAGGGTTATTCCCGTTTTTATGGCAACCTCGGCAAGCGGAAAGGTTTATAAAGATATATTTATATAAAGATAAAAAAGATTTTTTCTAAAATTTCTTTCCATGGCGACATATAAAGTGCGCCAAGAGCGTTGCCACCAGACGAGGCGCTAGATAAATCTGTACCGTTTCTCCGGTACAGCACTTCGAATTTCGGCAGGGCTGGACATAAATGAAACTATATTTTTTAACATGCAAAGCTATTTTCACGTACCATGTTAAAAAATACCAACTCACCTTGGTAAATAGGATACAATTGTTCAGAAGCCAATAGTGATAACATGACTGATGTGTACACTTTATTAGAAGTAAGACCAGTAAGAAATTCAAGAAATTTTGTTTTATTTCTATTAATGTTCAACTTGGAGGCATGAAACGCGTATATCGATCACTTGAGTGATTGAGAGCAACGGATATTAGAATTTCGAGACATTTTTAAAAGTTAAATACGTTTATTAACGCAACTCGTATTTGCAAGATATATTAAACACCATTCAAGGTCAAGACATCTAGTCTCGCATCTCGTCTTTTAATCTCAATGAATATATATAGAAAATTAACAGTATACACAAATTTACATAATTAGCCCGGTGGAAGATCAATGGGTTAGCAACCGGAAGGTTGCTAGTTCGGAACTCGGTCGAGCCAAAGACCGCCGTGTACACTGCACGTTAAATCTGCCGTGGCCTCAAATGTCCTGACGTTGGCGTAGTGTGGAAGTTTGATCAGGTGTCGTCCTCGTCATCTGATCATGGTTCAAAATTGCAAAGTTGTCCTCGGATCTTCACCTTCGGGGTCGATCCTGGACCGTCACCAATAGCACGTTGTGTTTCTCCACTGTGACGTCAATTAACTACCTACCTACAAATATGCATAATCATGTTTCACATGTGCCAAACGGCTCTTTAAAAATCAAGTTTTCTGCCAGAGTGACCGATTGCAACATAGTATATAAATGGATTTAAATTAGGTATAAGTAATGACACTGTCATCAATTAAGAAACTAGAGCCAATACTATGCGCGGGTTTATTAGCAAATCTGAAATGTTCTATCGAGTTATATAGGCTTTACTTGAAAATCCCGTGTAGACCCTAATTCTGCCTTCTAGTGTAGTCTACTCATAAGATGTGATTTGAGGAGTTTCGATACAAAGCACTTTTGCAGTGTAATTACACTCCAAATTCGACTGTAAGTGATGACATCAAGAGATGAAAGCAGAGTGGGTCAATTACATCAAGTAAAAATTAAGGAAGACCTCAAACGAATTGTGACAGAAGAGATTTGTTAAGAACTGTTAGTGCATTCTATTGTACAGTAATTGCCTCATGTGTACATTTGTATAAATCAAGTTGGGTGAAAAATTGTGGTTTTAAGAACACGAAACTCTTATTTTCACATTGATGTCCTGAGTTTCCTGGAAATAATAGTTGCCACTGAACTTTTTTGCAAAATGAAACAGCATCTACGGTTTTCATCCAAACTACAGATAGAAAACGTACGCAGACTACAAAGAAATTTCAATTAAATTTTCTGACGGTACGTTGGTCGTGTACGTATAATAGGGATTCACATTGATATAAAACGTATCGCCGAGCTATACAATGGTTTCTTTCTGCAAAAAACCGGTGATTAAACCAAGAAACCCATCAGAGTTTTATCTTTTTGCACCTCGTCATTTCACTTTTGATCTTAAACCTTTAGAAATAATTTTCCCCACTTTGCACTTTTGAATAAAAATACAAGATCAAAGCCAAGCGAAAATTATATCACTGCTTTCCAACAATAACATCGAAACAATTTATCTACTGTCGTTACTAAAATGAATGGTATGAAATAAAATAAAAATAACTATTTCTCTCAGCAATTAAATAATACGAACAGAAACAAAGCTCTTGATTATCATTCATTTATTCAAGAGCTGTAGGCGACACAGGTTCGATTCCTCGCTGGAAGTATTTCTCTCAGTAAAACATTCCTTGTGTGTGTATGTCTATTACTCATTGTATTGTCTGTATTGTGTTTGCTCTATAAACCTCAACCAACCATTTATTGAAAAGAATACATTTTGTTGAAATCCATAGAAATATTGTGTCGGTGCGAATGAAATGTCCGGAAAATGACCATTACACTTCGATGGCAATAACTGAAAAACACAGTACCTGACCTACTCTAAATAATCACCCTCTGAATTGACGCACTGTTGCCACTTGTCTGACAAGGCCATGATCCCAGAACGAAAAAAGTGTTGTGGCTGGGATGCGAAGAAGTCATCAATTGCAAGGTGAACCTCCGTATCTTGTGAACCGTTTGCCAGACAGAAAGCGACCCAGGTGACGAAACAGATGAAAATCTGCAGGTGAGTCAGGGGAATAGGGGGATGAGGCATCGCTTCATAGCCCATCTCACGTAGTGTCAGCATCGTCGCGACATGAGGACGGGCGTTATCTTGCAAGAGAACGCCATGCCTGTTTACCAAAGCCTGTTGTTTCACCATCAATTTCCAGTGGATCTGTCGTAATTCATCACAATATCGTTCTGAAGTGATGGCTTGGCCACTTGGAAGGAAACTGCGATGAATTATTCCAGCTGTAGACCACCATACAAGAAGCATAACCTTCCAGGGATGTAAGGGCGGTTTGGGATGGAGTCCAGGAAGCTGTGCTTTGCTCAACCATTGTGCAGATCTTTTCCGATTGTCATAAAGGATCCATTTCTCGTCGCAGGTAACGATTCGCTGCTGTAGAGGTTCTCTTTCATTCCTGGAAATGAGGGATACAGACTTCCAAACGTCTCATCTTGTTGGCAATTGCCAATTGATGAGGCATCCAAGAATCCATCTTTTTGACCTTACCCAGTGCAGCCAAACTGCGAACAATTGTAGTGTGGTGGACACCTAGCTCGGCCGCTATCTCACGACATGTTTTCCGTTGTACAGCTTTAACCACACTTAGCAGAACATCGTCAGAAACTGCAACTTCTTGGTGACCACGTGGTTCGTTTTTCAGGTCCATATCTCCACTTCGAAGCTTCGCAAACCATCGCCGAATGGTTCGTTCATTGGCTGTATTCTCTCCTAAAGCTGTATTAATGTTTCGAGCAGCAACTGCAGCAGAATGTCTCAGCTTAAATTCGTAAAGGAAGATGACTCTCAAATCTGAGTTTTCCATGTCGAATTTGGAAGCACCTTACGTCCAAATTAAATCTGGAACTTGTACTTCACACGCGCGAAAGCTATTTATAGTAGCTCTGTGACGTAAGATGCCGGAAGCTTGTAGGTAATTACTTTTTAGCTATATGGGGGTCCCATTCCCAAAGCTATTTCTCTTCGGACATTTCATTCGCACCGACCCAATATTTAACATAGAGTATTATCATCGACCTTCTAATGAAATAGACAGCATTTGCGTGCAGCTTTATGTTATTTCTTCCGAACGCTCGGTTTGAAGATGTCACGTGGTTGTGGGAAAAATCATGGATCCTAAATTATTGATTGGCTAAAGTGTTTATCCACTGTGATCAAAAACACTAGTCTGCTTTTCTATAGTCAATCGGATAAATCGATTCGTAAGCCCACGTAATTTACTCTTAGATCTGGCAACAGCGACTCCAACTATATGCTCTGTCTATCTCATTAGAAGGTTGATGATTAACATAAACAAACATTTAATTCTGTCCAATGGCCGAAAGTTGGTTTTATGTCCAATCACCAAAAGTTGGCTATCTGTCGTGACTGATGTCTCGGGGAGAAATACATTTTTTCCAAAGACCATAGACGTGAAATATAAGTTGACTGTGTACTGCTATTGAGAGGAGCTTCAAAATGACCAGCATGTCAACTAGTAATTACGTGACTTCTCTGAAAATTGACTTGGTTGGCCGATTTGTCCTCTTATCGCCCCATTTGGTGATATAACGTCTTATGACAGGGTAGACGTGTGAACTCTCATTTCTATTGAGTGGTGACAAAAGTTTACAATCTGGCGCGGACCAATCAGATGACAAAACAATTGATGGGCAACTTCTCCCGTCCCGTGGACCCATCAGGTGATAAATGTTCGTTTCCATTCAGCAGATTAAATTAGTCTAATTTTTACGTGACTATTAGTTTTGGTCACATGATCCTGAGCACATAAAAAGGTACCATTCCTCTTTTTACTTCTATATTTCCTCTATGGTCAAGACCTAACTAAATCGCTTCCCTGCACCCGATAACGATACATTAGATAACGCTTAATTTTACTTATTCTGAAAAGATACAACTCGAATTACAAAGCCTGAAGTGTTTCTCTTTCTAATCAAGAAACGTCTTATGAGTAATCTAGGTATCATTTGTGAGAAGCCATAAACCTCAATGAATTAATTTTTAAATCAAGACGCAGTGTGAGGTGGGGCAAGTGCGATTCCAGATCTTCAAAGTTCATATTGAACCAATTACTACTCTGTCTCCCAGTAATTGTTAAAAATTTCATGTTTTCCCACTCACTCCCAGACCCTTTACTATTACACTGTTTTCTTGTTTGCAATGTGTTCGTATTGTGAGTGTGGCAAGAGAATATAGTTTCATTTATGTCCAGCCCTGCCGAAATTCGAAGTGCTGTACCGGAGAAACGGTACAGATTTATCTAGCGCCTCGTCTGGTGGCAACGCTCTTGGCGCACTTTTTATGTCGCCATGGAAAGAAATTTTAGAAAAAATCTTTTTTATCTTTATATAAATATATCTTTATAAATCTTTCCGCTTGCCGAGGTTGCCATAAAAACGGGAATAACCCTAATAAAGATGGGTTACCTTCACCTGCAATAACTCGCTACTAAAAGTGCGCCAAAAAACGCGCCAAGAGCGTTGCCACTAGACGAGGGGAGAGATACATCTGTACCAGAGAAACTTATCTATAGGGATCCTTCAAGCATTTCGAGCAGATGATGACCTCTTTAATCCTTCAAGTGTTTCGACGAGATATCTCGTCCATCTAGATCTGGTTACTTTTGCTAATGACGAGATACCTCGTCGAGACTAAACTGCCCTATTACTCCAAGGGGAATAAAAATCAAGTAGGAAAAACAAATTATCCCTTGCCCAGAACTGGAGACACTTTGGTACAGCTGTATCATACACCTCGTTTGGTGGCAACGCTTTGGCACGTTTTTTGCCCCACTTTTAGTAGCGAGTTATGGCAGGTGAAGGTAACCCATCTTTATTAGGGTTATTCCCGTTTTTATGGCTACCTCGGCAAACGGAAAGTTTAAATTTTCATTTCGAATATTCTAGAATGTTCTTTTCATTTTCGTTAAATTGTACTTTGATTTCATTGATTCTTTAAATTTTTTTCCCAATTCTCTTCCATTTAATGTTTTCACGTCCGGTCATATTTTCTTTTCTACGCTGATTTCTATCGTTCAAATTTCTCATTGCCTTCTGTAATCAGACTGCTGGAAAATTTTATAATTTTTCTACTAAATTTAATTTGGGAAAACGTGCGGCACAAACGTGCTACAAGAGCATTGGTTGGTTTTGGAGTTTTACGCCGCGAGGGTCATATTTGGTCATGCTACGTCAGACACAAGACATACAATATCAAGTAATAGACATACACTTACATGAAAGTTTTACTGGCACAAAAGAGAAACGCACCCAGGGAGGAATGCACCTGACAGGAATCCAAACTGCTCTACCTACAACTCGAAGGTTGCTAGCGCAGTGGGCATATTCCCTGAGCCACGACGGCCCCGATGCAAAAGAGGAAGAAATTATATGAAGTGGTAAATGAGGCTGCCAGACAAGACGGGGATATTTCTCCGTTTGCTGCATCTGTTGAGTAATTTACCATTAAAATAAGCACAAAGGATTCTTTGAAAGTAGGATGGAGCTCATTGAATTGAAGAATAATGGAGCCTTTCCTTTTTATATCATTATACTACGAGTTTCCATTTAACAGCATTACGATGTTCCGATCCACCAAAATCAGATTCATGATTCACCCAATAAACTCTACATACGTAGACCACGCGTTCATTATTCATAAAAACTATCAAAGTCGGAATACTTCTACTGATATAGCGAATATTAACATACCAAATGTACAGCAAATAAATACTGATTTCAATAAAAACGTTCTGTCAATTAATAAAAATATATATTATAAGCTCTTACCATAAGTAAAATATTATAAGTGTTCTTTTCCAGATCCCTGAAGTCCAGAATAATAGTAGTAGACTTCCAAAGGATTGATCACTTTCACTCATCTAAAAGAATATTGTGAAAACAGAAACTTCGTTTATAAATTCCATGAATTTCGATCTATGAATTCGATCTTAAAAGGATTTGGCTTCTAGGAAAATAAATTGGAGTAAATATTTTTCTATTTAAAAGATAGGAAAATTGTAAAAAAATCCAAGCATTTTAATCATAAATTTAGATAACACTTTTTATTGTACTCTATTCATTAATCTTAAATTATTCTCGCTATCTAATTTTGTAACAATTTTGTTATTGTAGATTGCTATTAAATAAAATAAATCTAAATGTGAAAAATCTTTTTTCACAAAAACTAAAATTATAATTTCTTTGAGAAAATCTTGCTAATTCAACTAATCTATATGCATCACTCCTAAAACAGTACATTTTATTTTTAACATTTTCAAAACTCAAGAAGTGTTATTTTCCGACCGATGTCAAATTCGATGTGTGTTAATTCACATAATCCAGAAAATAATTTTGAGGGTAGTCGTCTTCTCTCAGAATGTTTTCCTCGTTTGATTAAAGCATCTACATTATAGTATAATGGGGCAAACTATTACCTGAACATTCGTACTACTAAAAAGTGGGCTGTATATTCTTCAAGAATTGAAAAGTAGTTACATAAAAAACTTTATTAATACCTATTTTCCATACTAAAGGAATTGAACTTAATCTGTCACGGTCTAAGAAACTTCTCGTGATCTGATTAAACATTTTAACCATCAACCTTCTAGTGAAAAAGACGGACCATGTAGATGGTAGGCAGATATTTTGAATCAGCGTCGCACTGGATCAACAACGGGCTATCGGCGAAGGTCCGGGATCAATTCAGAAGGGAAGGACGGAGGATCTGAGATCCTCGTAATTTTGATCCACGGTCAGATGACTTGAAGCCACTCCATTCTCCAAACCTCCACACCACATCAACGTGAGGACATTTGAGACCACGACATATTTAACGTGCATCAGCCCTCACGTACATGACGGTCTGTAGTTAGATTGAGTTTTGAAGGCCCAGGAGGCTGTGTCGAGTAAGAACAGATGAATTCTGAAATATTTCAAAAAATTCTTGGACGTTTTATGGTGACAGCGTTCGAAGGTTTATGTAAGAAAGATTATTTTCAACAGGAGCTTCCTGTCATGATTCAAAGTCAACGAAGAACTGGCTCAACAAGCGCCAAATCAACATACTTTCATGTAGACAACCCCGTTGGATTTTAAAACCACTTGAGAATTTATTGGGAATAATGAAGACTAGATTTCAAGAAACAAAAAGAATCTTCTGCCCAATATAAATCCATATGGGCATGTCTGGCTGAAAGACTGAGCCGTTTGTATTTAACATGCCGAGAATCGATTGCGTGCTGTTATTAAAGTTAAAAGTGATCCTACTAAATACTGAGGAATTATTTTCTGATTCCTGAACAAATATTTGCTATCACGGAATATTTAAATATTTTGAACCTGGTAAAATCTTATTAAAATTCTTTTTTTTTTCAAGAATCAACTGTCTTTTTGATTTATTGTACACCTTTCATATCTCTTAGGTTAAAATATTCTGCAAATTGCAGATTTATAAAACATTAAATTTTATGTTATGTAACGTTTTGTATGGCTAATGCATAAAAATCCATTTCATTCAAAGCTGATTTCTTCAATTATTCTAACACTTTGAAGCTATACAAACTCGACTGTTGAGTTGTGGCGTCATGAAATTTGAACACCTTATTCCGTCTTCAATTTCTAGATCAACGCAACTGCTTTCAACTTGCTACGCTGTTCACTTAGAAGTAAAATTGAAACTGTTCACTTAGAAGTTGAGATAGAAGTAAAATTTAATATAGAACATTACGCAAGAGGCCAATTTTTAATCAGAGTCGAGTCGAAACGAATAGTCGGAAGAATAAAGAATACATGCACGTAAGGTGGACAAAGCTCAAAGAGCTGTTCGACCCCTCAACGAAACTACTGAGAAAACAGAGGCCGACTTGATTTATCTGGAGCTGCAAAAACTCTCGAGGTTAGAAAAGCTTGGTTTGAAAAATATTCGATATTTATAGATTTAAGTCAACTTCAGCTTACATTTTTGTAACATCAAGAATATTTCATAGGTTGGTTTGTTTTGGGTTTTATGGCAAAAGGGCCAATTTGGCCAAGCTGCGCCAACACAAAACAGGCAACGTCAAGTAATTGTGAAAAGAAAGGATGGAGAGAAGAGAAAGATTGCTTGGGCATCCTGGAGTTGCGATCCCCATGTTTGCGAAAGGCAGTAAACCCCATTGGAAGAGAATAAATTGCTAGGGTACCTCGGGTTCATGACCTTACACACCTAAAGATGTACTCCCGAGGGAAATATTTCAGAGGGTGTGCGGACCCCGGGGATTCACTCTGAATACGTCCGTGTTAGTTCAAGCAATTTCTTAGATTCACTCAAACACGATAGCCTACCAACTAAATTGCTTAGATTTTACCTTACTTGTCTTAGATATGGCTTGCTTCAGTTCATCCCTCTTGTCGTCAGCAAGAGATATTCCGTTCGCTTTTCCAGCTCCCAACAATACTCGAAGGGCCATTTCCTCCTTGCCTCTGGTTAATAGCCAACGCGGAGACTCGGGTAGCAACCTAGAGGAACAGTTCACTCCTACAAACTTGTTTCAAGTTTGAGACAAAATATAACAATCAGAGCTTCGTAACAGTACGTCCTTAATAACCTTACAAGTGACTTCGACGAGATATATCATCCAATACGATCTGAACTATTTTGCTCATAATGAGAGATCTCATTAAGATATTGCCAATTTGTTTATGATGACGAGATCAGGATCCAGTCAATTTTCTTCTGATGACGAGATATCTCATCCATCAAGATCTGGTAAATTTTGCTAATGACGAGATCCCTCTTCGACACCAACCACAAGGGTTAAATATTTATATTTTCAGCTTTTACTGAAATGCGAAATTTATTTGCAATGCGTTTAGCTTAACCCTCCTGGTGGTTGTCTCGAGGTATCTCGTCATTAGCAAAACTGACCAGATCATGATGGACGAGATATCTCGTCGAAATTACTTAGAGGGTTAAAAATAGATCTGCGAACTCATCTTAATAATGATCTGGAATTTACTCAATCTACCAGTAAGAAAAAATTTATGTTATCTAATTCTGAAGACATATTGAAGATTGGGAATGTATTTAGACGTTCAAAATTTGTATTCATTATACAAAAAGTATAAAGCTTAAAAGGCAAATTATGTATTATTATGTAGTACAATTATGCACAAAATAGTGCAAACCATGAAAATATAACATCCAGAAAAACAACTATTTCATTAATCCGACACTTTTTCAGATATTTGTTTAATTATTATTCTATTTGTTCGTAACATTTGAATTTGTTTTTCAGAACATGTCGCTTTATCATTTCATTGTAGGCAATTTGTCTTTCCACAGACGATAAACTCTTTTCTTAAACGCTTTCCTGTACAACTTTACAGGACTCAAGATAAATTAATAAGAGAGCAAAACGTCTAAAACATTTGAAATTAAGAGACGTTTAGTAAATCTTAAGCGGACACTACTTAATATTAAATATGCACATACACTGACGTGCCAAAAGTCATGGGGTAGCAGTATGCAAATTTACAAGTGGCACTCGAATCGCGTAAAACGGCATAGTCAGACGGTTATCAGTGCTGTCTGCTGGACTCTTGATTGTCTTGTAAAACGTTTTATAACGTGATGATGGCTACCCGACGAGGATTAACTGAGTTTGAACGTGGAATGATACGTAGTTGGAGCTCGACGCATCGGACATAGCATTTCGGAAGTTGTTGAGATTTTTAAGATTCCTTGCTCCATAGTGTCAAGGGTGTATCGAGAGTACCACATGGAAGGTATTACCTTCCACAAGGAACAGCGCAGTGGCCGGCCACGTTGGCTGAATGATCGAGACCAGCGAAGTCTGAGCAGAAGCGTTCGTGCTAACAGACGATCGACACTGCGTGAATTGACTGCCATATTCAATGAGGGACATACTAGAGGCGTGTCTGTGAGATCCGTGCTGCGAAATTTGTCGTTAAATGGGATATGGCAGCAGAAGGCCGATTCGAGTGCCTTTACTCACAGCACATCATCGACTTCAACGACGCACATGAGCTCACGGACACATGCATCGTACCCTAGATCAGTGGTGCGCAAACCGTGGGTCGCGACCCCTCTGGGGGTCACTTGAAAATTTTTGTGGGTCGCCAAATTCAAAGAAATTTATCCGACAATAAAAAAATATAAGGATTTTCTTCAGCAAGTATCAGGTACCAGTAAAAGAGTGAAATGAGATAATGTTATTTATCAAAAAAGAACTACATTTTTTTACGAAAACAATTGTCTGTATTAGTATAGGACCTATACTTCGGCAACCGGCAGGCGAACAGACATAGTGATAAAAGATAATTGTCAATTTGAGATGCCCTTTACCTGCTCTCCGGTGGGATTCATATGCAACTTGGGTCGGTCTGACGTTTAGCAGTGGCCATCTTTACTACAGCTTTTTCAATCTAGGTGTGCTGCTATTTAGTCTTTATACTGTAATCACAGCTAGGACCATGCAGTTCTTTCCGTCTGCCTCAGTAGTTCGGTTTTGTTGCGTCTTACGTTCATTCAAGTCCATTCTGTAATTCTGTTTATATACTGCTTTTGCTAATTTTAAGTAAAATTTGCAATCGGGTATGTACATAACTTATTTTTTAAGTATAGGATATCAGTAGCGTGCTCGGAGGGCAATAATAAACAATTGATTAAAAAATCAATATAGATATTAAAATGTTTATAAAGAAAAACTGTCTTTTTTAAATATTTTGTATTATTTTTTCGTTTTTGATTTTTTTCGAAAATCAATTATCATCAACTGATATTTCGTTGGAAACGTTACCAGGGTAGTTACTATTTTAAAACGTGTAAGGGAACAGTTAGTTCTGTTTTTGGATTAAAGATGGCTGCTCATTAAACAAAGCCTGCTTTTGCAGTTTAAATGAGAGTACAAATTTAAGATCACAGTAAGATGAATTTTGAAAAATAAACACTAATTGTAATATTTTTAAATATATATTTTCCCATCTTTGGAGCAAGTAATGTTAAACATAATTATATTAAATCACTATAATTAATTTTATACTTGTTTTGTATTTTTTTTAAGTAAGCTCCAATATTTGTGTGTTATGATTCACTGTAACCTCTGTGTACAATATAGATGTGTGCTCGACTGGCAACACCAGTTGAGATATTTATTTACTTGCCTCGATTACCATGTGTAAATTTTTATTTGAGCGTTGTATTTTTTATTTTAAGTAGCGAGCATGTGCAATCGGTATAAAGAGATGTTTCTCTTATAATTGAGTTTTCTTTAATTCTCGTCTGATTAAGCTACAAATAAACATGATTTATACAGAGTAATCACGTACTTTATTTTCTTCCCACGTGGTAGCCGCACGTGATTGAACAAACGCAGATATGAAATATTGTATATTTATAATTTAGTTTTAGTTTTAATACCCTCATGATGGATAAATGGCTAAAAATAGGTACCCAACGTTCAGAAAATGAAAAGAATGACAATACAAATGAGAATGATGGACCAACATCCAATGAACTTAGAAAAACTGTGAATGAATCCAATGGCACTGTTTCTACATAAAAATTTATCGAACGAAATGTGCTGTCTAATAAAAAATTGAGAAAATATCAAGAAGAGTTCATTAAATATGGATTTACATATTTGCGTTGTTAATGGGAAAGAACATGCGTTGTGTTTTAATTGCAGGGATAAACTAGCAAATGAAAGTAGGAAACCTGCTAAATTAAAAAGACACGTGGAAACCAAACATAAAGGATTAGCAAATAAATCTGAAACATTTTTTAAAAAACGAGCTGAAAGTATGAAAAATCAAAATGTATTTTTGAAAAAATACACAATTCCTGAGAAGGCTTTACGGGCATCCTTAGAAGTTTCATATTTAATAGGGAAAAATTTGAAACCACATACAATTGGAGAATCACTCATTCTTCCTTCAGCAATTAAAATGATATCAATTATGCATGGAGAAAAATATGGTAACGATTTAAAAACGATACCATTGTAACGTCTTGGTTCACGGGTGGGTAGCTTAGACTAGTTACCATTCAAAAGTATCCGTTTCTAGACTAATGAATTTATTTTACAATTTGTACAAAAGTCGGAAAAATAAATGAAGAGTTTAATGTTAGTTCATTGGAAAGTCCAAAGTTCTATCGAGGCGCTTCTTATGGCTGCTGGCGAACCTCTCCCAAATTGCTCGGAAGAGTCTGATTCAGGCTACGGCGAGCCTTTTCTCAATAAAAATACTCCGATGAGTATAGAGTCCCAGGGCAGGATATCTCAGTCTTTTCCAGTTCGGATGAGATCAATCTCCACTACTCGGATGAGCAGTCGCACAAGTTTCTAGGAGGAGTCTCCTTAACGGCTACGGGCGAGCCTTTCTCAATAAAATACTCAGGCGAGTATAGAATCCCGGGGAGGGATAAATCGGCCATTACCAGCTCGGATGAGCTCTCCCGAAAGATGGCAATCTTTCGCCGACAGTGAATGGGTGTTCACTTCTATCTCCAAAACGGTCTCTCTGCTGACCTCCTCTCTCTCTGCTGTCTTTCCTTGCAATCCTCCTCTCTCTCTCTTCTGTCTGATCCCCCTCTCAAGATCTCAAGAACTCTATATATATCGGGTGCTTCTCGACTCCTCCTTTTCGTTTCGGGTCGGCCTCTCAGTCGGTGCTGGTTGGCTGTTGAAAATCTCACCATCTTCGGACCTTCCCGAATGGCTCTCTCACGTTGGCCTCTCCCTTTGACTTTTACGACAGACTTCGGCGGACTTGAAAGGGGACCGTAAACCCTTGTCGGCAATGGTCATCGTAATTCATCTTCGTCCTTTTTGTCTCGAAATGTCATAGAGAGCGACAGAAAGGCGCCTGCCTTTTGTTTCGAAGTCACCCACGATTTCCGCTACCTGGAGCGTGGTACTCGTTAAAAAGATGTTTTCGGGTGGTCCTTTCCTTTCGGCACGATCCGCCGGCAAGATGGTCAGACCCCCCTATCTCGACTGCCGTGGTGGTCGTTTTTCTCTTCGGCGCACGATCCGCCGGCAAGATTGTCCGTTTCCCTAGCCGCGGTTACACCATTATCAAGAGATACCGTTTCTCGCTGAATTTCCGCCATCTCACGTAATATAGAGAATCAGTTCTGTTAAGTCGATTACAAAACTATCCTGTATTTGCTCTACAACTTGACGAAACTACTGACATTTCTAAACTGTCTCAATTAATTGCTTAGAAGATTTCAGAAGATTTTTTTCAGAAGATTTTCAGAAGATCAGAAGATTTTTTTATGTTGTAAAAAATTGGAAGGAAAAACAAATGGAGAGAAAATATTTGAAATTATTAATAGATATTTTGAAACAAATGACCTTACCAGATAATGAATTAGGTTGGATACGTGATCCATTTTCGTTTGATATTTTTAAATCCAATATATCTTTAAATGAAAAAGAACAGATAATTGATGTTTCAAGCGACGAAACACTGCGCATTCAATTTAAGTCTGTCTTGCCAAAAATTTTGTTTATAGATTGGAAACGGATATGCCGATTTGAAGAAAAAGGCAATTAATATTTTGATTCAGTTTGCATCGACCTACTTATGTGAAACTGGCTTTTTAAAATTAGTTGCCATAAAAACAAAATATCAATCTCGATTGGATCCAGAGGATGACTTACGGCTTGCGATTTCCAATACAGATCCAAACATAGAAGCAATTATGAGCTCTTTGCAAGCGCATACCTCACATTGAATTCTTATGTTGTAAGTTTTTTGAAGTATTTTCCATTAAAAAATATATATATATATATACCCATATGCATAAATGAGACCATTGCTTCATAGAATTATGTGTTTTATTCAGTCCTCTACTAAGGCTCAAACATAAGCGCAAATTCCCAAAAGAATTCAACTTTAACTATGTTGATGATTAAAAAAACGTCAATTGTCCATCCAGGGGTCGCGACAAAATAGTACACAAAATTGGGGGCCGGAAATGAAAATAGTTTGCGCACCACTGCCCTAGATGACTGTAAGAAGGTAGCGTGGTCCGATGAATCATGTTTCCAGTTGGTACGAGCTGATAGTCGAGTTTGGGTGTGGCACAAACCCTATGAGGCTAACCAATGAGGATCCAACTTGTCAGCAAGGCATTGTGAAAGCTGGTGATGGTTCCATAATGGTGTGGGGAATGTTTACCTGGCATGAATTGGGCCCTCTGGTCAACTTGAACCGACCATTGACAGGAAATAGCTACGTTCAGCTTCTTGGTGACCATTTGCAGCTTTTATGGACTTCACTTACCCCAATAACGATGGGATGTTCCAGGATGACAATGCTCCGTGTCACCCGGCCGATTTTGTTTGCGATTGGTTTGAGGAGCATTCTGGACAATTCCAGCATATGCTTTGACCACCTAGATCGCCAGACATGAACCCCGTAAAGCATATCTGGGATATGATTGAAAGAGCTATTCGTTCACAATATATCCAGCATCTATACAACCATTCAATTATGGGTGGCTATAGAGACAGCATGGCTGAACACCTCTCCTGGCGACTTCCGCCGACTATTTGAGTATATGAAAGGTCGAGTGGCTGCACTTGCCCAGCTTAAGGAGGCCCCACATTATATTAGAAATATCCCGACTTCTGGCACTATAGTATATGTACTAAAATTGTTTTAAATTTATGTCAGCAACGTTTCTTTCATATCGCCATATTTTTTGTAATACGTAAAATGTTAATAAGTATGTAGTTTCCTTCCCAAAGCGCTTTTCTTTATTTATATTTATAAGGCGTAGACGTTCAAATTTGTGTAAAAAGTATTCTGTTATTTGATAATAAAAGTTACGGTAGAGAAATTTATAAAATTTTGATAACAAAAATTATATATAACAAAATTAGCAAAAATTATAACATTTAATAAAACTTGTGACGAATAAACGATATTGGATAATCAATTTTGAAAAATATACAATATCTTGTGTTTTGTTTAAGTTAAACACCAGTGAGATACAATTGTTAAAATAAAGAATTTGGTTATAATCTATTTTGCATATGAATTTCAGTTTGACTTCGTGATAATTATTTTAAAACAAACTCAGAATACACAAAAACTACCATATCTCTTTCGCTAATCGATTTGATGCGACTAGTGTCAATTTCATTTCGCTTTAGGAAGGTCGACATCGGTTTAACGTCTCATGAGATTCAGGAACGTTCATGTGAACACCGTGAAATGTGCGAAATACGATATTGACATCGGACACCTTGATTTAGTTGGTTGGATGGTTTTGGGGTTTTTATGGTGCAAGGGCCATATTTGGTCAAGCTGCGCCAAACACAAGACAACTAGATATAAAAAAAACCCAAAAGTAGAAGGATAGGCCATGGTAAAACAGGGAAGACAGATTCTTCAGGTATCTCGGATAGCTTGAGATGGACCAAATGTCATTATTTGAATCTGAAGTCTAAAAAACAAAGAAAGGCATTTTCCAAGAGGAGTCATTCTATGGAACAAAAAAAAATTGCCATTTGCAATCCAGTAGGTGCTTCAATCGGAACTATTCTTCATTTCAATTTAGAAATTATTTGACGAATAAATTCTTATTTGTCAAATCCGACAAGGTGTCTTATCGGCAAGGTGTTCGAGAATACAAGATTTTTTATCGGTAAGAGGATGAAGTATGTATGATTTCTTCTCCTGTTTCCCTTATCTGTGTTTTTCAGATCATGCGTTACTATCAATATAACTTTTATATAACTTGTAATCAATATATAACTTTTTTATTCTCCTTTATCCTGATAACTTTTCAAGAATATCTCGAATTAGTTCAAAATTGTAATTCAGAAGAACCACCGACTGGACTGTGAAAATCACTTTTTTGATTCACTTTTTACATCGATTGTCTCTGCTTGTGAAATGATTTTTTGTTTTCTCCTAATGCCATAATAAAAAGCTACATTTCGTCATTCTCGAGTTATTCAACATCAACGCCGTGTTTGCTGTATTTTAGCGGAACATGCACGCGCTTGTCTAAGTCTCATGCGAAACATGTTGGACATGACGGCAATCTCTGACTTTGATGTATGCATATTTCATTTCTATACAGAAAACATGTTTGTACTCATGCACACCCCTTTGTTTTTCAGCTTATTTTATATAGTAGGACTGATTAATACGTAATTGGATTTATTATCACAATGGAGCAATACAACGGGCTATTGGCGTTCGCAAAATTCGTACAAAACGAAAGAATTGTCACAAAAATCTGACATACCACCAGCTCGATAGGAGCAAAACACACGGAAGGGTTATGATGAGTTGCACCCAGACCCAATCCTTGACCAGCCAAACAACCAGAGGAAGGCTAACAAAACCAAAGCACCATCCGAAGTTCAATGATATGCCATAGCTCGATCTGTACTTGGAACCAATAACTTCCATCACTGAAAAATTAATTGCAAAATTTATAAATGCAGTGTAATGACTAATAAAGCATCGGAAAAGATATCGAAATACGGAATTTTTTAAAAACAGCTTGAAAGTATCAAATATGTCGTGCTATGCATGATAATCGTTAAACTTAGGAAAATTCTCAGACTAAACGAGAGCCTCAATTTTTATTTCAAGTAGGTGATGTATCCTAATCATCACTTATTACAACATGAAGTAGTATAAAGAACCGTTGACATTGTGAACCATCGTGGTCACCACTACAAAATTAAATTAATCTACAACGCACTAGTTGTATATAGCAGTGTGACCTATTTCCAATGAGTTATTTTACGTTTTACCGAAAAACTTGCACGCGATGTGACGAGTGGGCACTTCCACACGTTTTGATTCTTAGTCAAAATCTCGAAAACAGTAGTTTTTGGAATCGCCAAATCATAATTATAGCACTGTCAGTGCCTATCTTTAGTGATTGCTGCCTGTACACTTTCAACACATTCTCAGGTGTTCTGCTTGTTGAAGACCTCTCAGAAAGTTTATAACTTCCAACAAATTCTCGGTCATCTCGGAGCGGTTGTGTTGAATTTTTATTTGAGCTGCACACATTGCATCTCCCCCAAAGCCTTCTTAATCATCTGAATAATTTCCATGGACGAGTTTTCAAGTTCAATGCAAAATTGGATGCAAGTTCGCTGATATACTCGCTAAGTCATGGTGAATGTGACGGTCTCACAGAACATACACCCACTCAAGGGCTTCTAGCAACCAAAGAATTTGTGTAATGGGTTCGGGACATTTCATGCATGAAGATTAATGTCCCCTTTTCTTGGATGTCAATGCCGCACAAACCGTTCTCGTTGCATTAACAATGACTACTTTCCGGATGGACCTAGTACAATAAACAGGTTTATACCTTTAAACTTCGAAAACAGACTGCATTTTGAAGTGTAAACTTTTCAGATTTTCTGTGCCCCTTACAGATCTTGGTACCCTGTATTGCGGTACCTGTGATCTTCTCTATGTGTAGGCTGACCATATTTCTTTGATTCAAAAACTGGACATTGGGTGGCAAAAATTGGACATTGGGTGGCAAAAAGGGGACATTGGGTGGCAGAAAGGGGACGGGGTTCTATATTCATGAAAAAGTAAGAGGATAAAATTTGTTATTACATAAAAATATTGAGTCTACCATTATTCTTCAGTGACGGAATCCATTTTAGGTTAACGTAGAAGGCACTATAGTTCATCACAATCGTTCGATGAATATTTATCCGATGAAATAATTTTAAGCAGCAAATTTAGGTCTTTCTTGCAGGCGTATCAATGTCCCCTCTCATTTGCGTCAAGTTACATCGATGCGCGCAAACAGTTCTCGTTATATCAAAAATGACTGGATACTTTCCGGACAGACCTCGTAGAAGATATGTTAACTTAGTGGATGGTAATTTTCTCAGCGTATTAAAGACAGTGGTACTCATCGGCAAGGTCAAGGTGTCTCCGGGAGCTGTTCAGATTTTCTAACATCTTGTCGTGGATACAGGTCGTGGTGGTGTCTTCTCTCTTGAAAACACCAGAACTCTCTCCGAACCACTAGAATCCTCCAGAATCTCACTCACTCCCCAAGAATGAGAAATTCCATTTTCTACCTTTTTAAAATTCTACTCGAGACAATTCTAAAGTAATTTTTACTGTTTTGACCAATACCAACATGTCTTCTCAAATCCTCTGGACAACTCCTGTATTATCTGGATAAAAATTTTGTAAATGTTACTATTGTAGCAACCCAATAAATTTTTCAATACAACAGCCACACTAGGGAGATCAAGTCCTAGGGGTCCAATTCCCTTTCCTCACAATATTATCATGCTTGGGCAGGGTTCCTCAGATCTGATGAATAAATTTTACGAATATATATAGTACAAATAAATAAGCCTGTAGGGTAACTCCACCTCACCCATTAGGTTCTTTGATTTTTGTATGAGGAGACTGATGCACAAAGTCCTCGGGGCCCGAACATTATCTACCCCAATATTTTTATGCCAGAGGCCCACCCCTATACAGAGGGATAATGTTACAAATTAGGATCGATAATATTTTAAACTACCTATACGAAGGATTTTCAGTGTAAATGAAAAGACCAGACTATCCGGATTATATCGACTAGCGCTATCCGAAAGCTCTTGCATGATACAAATAGGGGTTACCTGTATGTAAATGTAGTGTATCGCCGTTTTGGCAACGTTTGGAGTTTAATCAAATTGCCGTTGACCAATCAACTATCATACATCTATTCAGAATTAATTCTTTGGAATTTCTGCTGGCGACGTGCTGAAATCATATTCGATAAACAAGCCAAGTGACGACACGTTCAGATTACGTACTGGAAATACGATTCGCCGTAGGAACACTAACATCATCTATATTTAGCTAGACAGAAAATGTCTCTCCTATGAATCAACTAGGTTTACTTCCCCTCTCCAATAATTTCGCCAAGTTGGTGCCACTGGAGTGTGTAGCTTTCTAGAAACATTGAAAAGGTCGCCAAGCACACTTATCAGCCATTTACATTGTGTCTATCATACCCTACGGGCACCAATACAAATCTTTAAAAATATATTATTCACTTACTCAAGACGAACGCCGTGTTTAAAGCACCAGCAACTCCGACGGCAATGAAGAATCTACACACAGCGAACATCAGAAACGACGAAGAAAATGCACATATCGTTGCGGACACGAGTGCAATGACATTGCAAATCGAAATAATAGGTCTCCTTCCAAATCTGTAACGAGAAAAATAAGTTATTGGATACCTGCTCACCTGGCAGTGAAAGTTTAAAGAATGTTATAACGGGGAAAACGAGTACTGAAAGCATCTTCTCAATAAGGGTTGGTTGCTTTTTAGTTTTATGACCCAAAGGGGTCGTATTTGGCCAAGCTGCACGAAACAAGACAGCATCAACTAAAATCTATCTTCAAAGGGGGAAAGGGATTGAGAAATAGACTTGTGTGATGAAAGCAGAAAAGATCGTATTGGTTATCCCGGGAGTGGGAGTCCCGTGTTTACTAAAGACAGAAACCCCATGGGAAAAGAAAAGGAGTACTTCGCGTCCGTGAAGCCCGTACACACCTAAAAGAGATGTGCCACATCAATCTAACATCAAGAGATCTAACACATCCTTCATATCACTGTCTGTCGGAATGTTACGGGAGATCGGGACTGGCAATCCTTCTCCATAGTCTACTGGGCGAATGGTATCACAGGGTATTCAATCTTCTTCGCATTAATTCCTTTCTTCAAGCACAGTACCATGCAGCAATCGGTGGTATGGTTCGTTGATTCACGCCAAACGGCGGGCACACCAAAACGCATGGAAACCCAAGCATTCAGGGTGGATGAACAAGTCGTACAACAAACGTGGGGAGCCCACGATTTATCCTGGTCTCCGACGCGACATCTAAAGTACAGTACATATGCCTTTTTCACTGCAGAAGTCAATGGACGCTTTTTGGAACCACAAATCACGTCAGCGCATATATAGCAAAAGTCGTCCGGCGAATTTATACAGGAGCGGGGCATTGCTGGACCACAAAATTTATGTAAAATGTTAAAATGGACAAAGTCACTAATGCAGTAAGTCACTGATTAAACAAATGAGTAAAAAAATTCAGAAACAGACGGCGCAATATGAACGTCACGCGATGAAACGTACAAGCAACGGCGCCGCGAGTCGATAGCGGCTTTATCAAGAACGCAGTGCCTATATTTCTTTTCCCTTATTTTTTTATTTCACATATCGTAATTATAACGTCCCATAGCGTTATATGTAAAATGTAAACAGTGCAATTACTCAAAACTCTGAGCCAGGAGAGTATTTGAAGTGTGATTTTCGTGTTCAGCGACCCAAAATTTATACAAGGCGGCTACTTTCATTTTGACAAAAAACAAAATGAAAAATTGTTGAACAGTGTTAAACCAATAGATGTTATTTAGTCATTATGTGTTTAGGGGTAAAAGCACTGCTACACTATTCTGAAATCTCGTGACGCTCAGTCAATAATGTTTTTTTTTTATATTTATAATCCTTTTAACTCTAAGGTATTCAATGGGTAATTGGTAATTAATTAACGTCGCACTAGAGCAACACAACAGGCTATTGATGACGGTCCGGGATCAATTCGGAAGGGAAAGATCCGAGGACAACACCACGTAATTTTGAATCACGGTCAGATGACGAGGTCACACCTGAGCTGGCATTCATCTTAATGAGAATACTTAAACTAGTAGTTTCAATTCAACCTATACTTTCAATTTTGAATTTCTAAAAATGTATTCTCGTAAGGGATCCTAACGTTTTCGCCATCAAATAAGCGATAAGAAATTTTTAAGATCCAGGCAACATGGTGATAAGCCACAGAATGAAAATTCCATAATGGATAAAATTAAAAACAAAATATTCAAGAGAATCAAAGGAATTCCAATTCAGAATGAAAATTACGTAATTTGTAATGGCTGTAATTGTGTAATGAATAAAAATTGATAATGGAAAAAATTGCGTAATGGATAAAATTAGAAAGAAAATATTTAAGAGGACCTAAAGAATTTTTATTATTATTTCAATGAGTGCGTAATACTTGAAAGTTTAAGATAACATAACCTCTTAAGTAGTGGATAAATCATTATAATTTTGGAATTTTTTAAAACTTGAAATTGCTAGCCCGAAAATTTGAAAGGACTTATTACGTTGCCCGGGGCCCTCCAATTACACAAGATTCGTTGTAAATTTGTACTATGTAAACAATATCTCTTGATTGCTAACTGATGCACAAATCATCCATCAGTATTTTACGAAAACATCGATCTCTTTTCCTAAAAAAATTCTCAGTACTCGTGAAGGAAATGGGCATCAAGCAAAGAACAAAAAATACCATTCGTACTTGTCCGCGAGATATCCAAACAGCATGACGGAAAACAAATATCCACCGATGAATATCGATTTAGACATGGAAACCCACCATTCGTGCTCGCACACCAGATCCCACTGAAACGAGAAATTGAAGGAATAATTACAATTCAAATCAAGAAATTCAAACCAGAACAAAGATGTCTGTAGGGTGCATGCGACCCGGCATTTTTTTAATGCCAGCAAAGTCACAAAAAGTCATTAGGGCTTAAGAACAGGCAATAAATAACCGATATTAATCAATTTTGAGACTCTTGAGACCATTATCAAAACACTACTGGTTTCTTAGCAAGGATGTTATATTGTTTTAGCTTTATTTTTAAGATCATACTTTAGGGATAAATTTATAGGACAATAGTTTCGGATGCCGTCTTATACCAGTAGTGGTATGCTTTATTGTTGTTACTTATTTCGTACGGCATAGCTCAACAGTAGTGGCATGCTTTGTTGTTGTCACTTATTCCTTAAGGTCTAGCTAAACAGTTAGACCAAATCCATGAGTCCGAACACGTTCAAAAAGTACAATACTAGGTCAGGACTTCTGTAGAACAGTCTGTAGGTTAGTCTGTTCTGTAGGTAGTCTCCTTGTCAGACCAACACAGGTATGATGACGACTTGGGATGGCTTGTTCAGTGTTATATTTTAGGTTAGAGTGGAAGTGTTGCTTATTCCGTAAGGCATATACCGCAAGTCCATAAAAGTCTCATAAACAAGGCATATCATAAGGTTACCTTATAGTCCTTAACGAAGGATAGAGATCGAATGTGTTCCCCTCTAAAGTCTGGAAAGGGCAATCAATCTGACATTTTCCGTCACTCGTATGTTTTAGCGCCTCCAGAATGGTCTCTATGGTACCATGAGTTGTTGGGCTCTTCAAATTTTATTATTTGAGTTATTCCTAATGACTAACATGATTGGTAAGCTTGCAAGGTGTGTGAAAAGATTCAGCCCTGATTTCCTTAGCACTCGTCTTTCCGCAATTTCATGAGTTTGAGGTATACCGTATAGTTTTCAATATCCAAATGTGGACCCCCGCTCAATAAGTTTAAGGTTGGTTGGTTGGTTGATTTGGGTTTATTGTCGCAAGGTTCAAATAAGTTTAGGGATTTCTGGTTTAATTCCTCATTGTGGTATCTTCTGTTGTGAATAAAACTAAGTGCTTTCCAATTTCAAATGAGGTTTTGAGGTAACTAAATATAACATAAGTATTTGCAAATATTTATGTTAACAAAAGATTGCTTTTCGTTGCCTTCATCACAAAAGCAATTGCTGTCATTTCTGAAAAGTGCTTAAAAGCGGCTTGATAAAGTTGGTTGGGATGGGTTTTATATAGCTGCGTCAATGTGCAATGAGCATACGCACACGTGGAAAACTGACACAGAAGAGAGAAATACGTCCCGGCTGGAATCGAACTTAGTGGCAGCTCACTAAGGAAAAAACTAAAACGTAAAACCAGTATTGAGAATTTCTATTGGTAGTTCATTGGTAATTCATTGGTAATTATGTTATATTGGCAATTTGCAATTTCTAAAAGCCATGAAAAACTAAAGCGAATAAAAACGAAATACAGAGAAATGTGGAATTAAGAACTACTGTATCCAACACTTTCCATGACGGATCCATACAATACAAAACCCATACAATACAAAACAGCCATTTTTATTTTCAAACTTATTCATGTGGTTTTTATTAGATGGTGATGTCTGCTGCAATTAAAAAAAAACAGATTTTCTGGTTTTCAATGAAATTTTGTCATATGAATAGCATAAAATCGACGAGAAATACTTATGCTAATCTAAAATCTACCTCAGAACAGTGGGAAATATTCAACAGTTTCCTAATTGTTTCACTGTTTTTAAAAAGTATTAAAAATATTTCTGAATACAAATATTGAATTCATTAATCTATACTAAGTTCTGGAGCAAAATACCAATTATAATACTTGTTATGTTTATATATAGAGCGAACTTACTTTGCTTAGAACAGTAGAGCCATAAAGTGTATCGTTATATTCCCACGAATCACAAGGCACGATCTTAGCTATTGTAGAATAGTTGAAGTAGCTTCCACGACTATTGGAGAAGTTTCCGAGATCATACCTACATAAAAGAATATTTCTGCAATTCAACAAAAGGATTTTTCTTAAAGTTTCACACAAACTAAATTTCAGTAGCAACTAGACGAAATTACAGGCAGGTATAAGTATTTCAAAATGGCACTCCATTCGTAACAAGTGGATTTTTAGTACACATTTATTTACAAATTTTAATAGTATGCTATAATAAATTAATTGATATATTTATTGGGATATGTTTGTTCGAAATATAGTTAGAGAAACAACAGTAATAAACAAATACTTTGTCAAAATCGATGAGAAGCTTGTAATCTTATCCTATAAAAAGCATATTTTTGCTGTAGTAGTAAGCCCGCAACTTCAAAAATATTTTATACTATAGTATAAGTTTAAATGGTTCGGTGGAGATATTGCTTGTTATTTATTGATATTTTTATAAAATTTCCACATAGCTCTCTAAACAAAATACCCCAACTAATCCCCGAAACAAGTAACAATCTAATCAACATTCCGCCTGAGTTTTCAAAAAGAATGTAATTTTTTAAAACTAATTACTGTCATTAAATTTGTTATTAACAATTTTGTAGAACGAAAACGGCGCCATGTTGAAAACAATTGAAAAGGTGGATGAGCTCACCCTCCTATTCCCCTTAGTGGCATAAGTGAACTTTGTGACGTTTTATGAAACATTTTCATAATTTTTTTCATACAAGAGCAGACATATTACTTCTATCTGAAACTTTGAAGAAAATACACCAAAAAGGAGCAATAGGTTTAATCAGAGGGTGACTCAATGTAAACATAAACAAACTACTGGAGAAGGAAAAAATTTCTGGTTAAGAACTAATTTTATTTATCGCCATTTTGTGGCGATGTTGAACGTTAATTTTTGATAGAAGCGACGTATTGAAATTGCATTCGAGTACCTGTCATTTTTCAGCCACAAGTTACAAAAGAGACTACCAAAACACTAGCGTCCTCTGTATTTAGCTTCACAGAAAAATCCTTTCAAACTTCGAGCATTCCAAACGTAACTTAAATGTTATTTTATAAGTGCGTGCTTGACCGCGTGTGCGTGATTCCTCAAGAGATAAAAGTAGAATTATAGCCACGAAAAGAATTTCGTTGCAAGGAGTTGTACTATTACGAAGGGTTTTCCTCGAAGAATTTCAGCCTGAGTTTTATTTGTAGTAGCTAGTTTTTCATTTATATGTAAGGAATTTCCAGTGTAAACAAACCAGACGTAAGATGCAGATTTTACTTCCTGTTACCCAAATACTCTCGGATGATGCATATTGGATTGGATGTTATCTTTAGTCGCTGTATCATCTTGTAATCCCGACGTGACCAGTATTCAACAGAGATATCTAAGCCACACCGGGTGAGTTGGTTAAATTTCAACACAGCAGTTGCTAATGGATGTTAGGGGCAGTATGATGCTATGCTAAGACACTCTTTGAGTCTCAATGTATTATTAAATTTTCGGTTTCTCCGAGGCATAATACATATTTTAAAGTGTAGTATATTGCATCAAATTCAGCAGTAAAAACAAAAACTACACAGGCCAGCTCAAAGTGGTTGAACCACAAATGAAAGTGCACCCGACATGACATGAAGCCTTCAAACCGTCTGCATAAATCGCTGTGTAATCTCTAAAATTTTCGATGAGTTAAAAATCTGTTGGAAAATGACGTCAGTTGTATTGAATTTATTGCAGCCCCGAAACAAACATAAGAAAGTTTCGGGGGCCGCCAAGGTGAGAAAGGATAAACATTTCTTTCAGAAGCGGTAATGGTATTCAGAGGTGTTTGATTTAAGACATTCCACAAGCGCAAACTGAAATCTGGGATGCAGGATGGGCGATTAGTGAATAAGCGATCTGATGAGATGTTCAGGAGTAAATCATGTAGGGGATGATATGAATGGTGATACACATTGGGGTTACCTTAAAAATGTAGTTTGCCGCCGTTTTTATGACGTTCGGCATTTAATCTAATTGGCGTTAAAAATGTAATCTCATGAATTCGGAATTCATTCTTCATAATTTCTATTGGTGACGTGCTGAAACCGTATTCGAAAAACAAGTCGTGACGTAACGCCCGGAATAAGTTGTACAGAAAGCACCGTACCACCACTAAAACATATCCTTCAACTTACTTTTAGCTAGATAGAAAAAGCCTGATATGTAAGCTATTGTACTTTTGTATGGGCTTGATTGATGTTTCGTTTAAGGAATCAATAGAGCAAAATTAGAAATCGATAGATTTTAAAGTCGAGAAATTTTTAATTTCCTTATAAGTTGCCGATGGCGATAAATCAAATTATCCTGATTTCTCCTTAAAAACGTATTGCTACCAAAAGCGTTAAGGAACTTAGTTCTGAGAAGGTGTTTATGTCGAGTTAAATATAGGTGGCGGTAGTGTTTCGCATACAACATTTGTTTA
Source organism: Meta bourneti (assembly GCA_933210815.1). NCBI lineage: Eukaryota > Metazoa > Arthropoda > Arachnida > Araneae > Tetragnathidae > Meta > Meta bourneti. Next base: position 73,419,166 of record OW119930.1, read on the forward strand.
CTGTACGTATTCCGAACGTGACGTTAGTTGGCTTGTTTGTCGAATACGAGTTCAGCACTTTGCTACTAAGAATTCCAAAGAATGAATTCGGAATCAATAAATGATATTTGATTGGTTAACGGCATTTACATAAAACTCCAAACGTTGCAAAAACCATTACTACATTTTAGGGTATCCCCGATTTGCATCGTGCGAGAGCGTTTAGGCAGAATAAGTAACATCGCAACTACACTGGTTTCTGGTTTGTTTGCTTACACTAAAATTCTCTCTTATTCTGCCCCATGCAAGTCAAAAATACGGAATCTCTAAGTTTGGTCATTGTGATTTGTTGATTGTACTACTGCGTACAATATTTTATGCACAGCATTAGATAATAGTATGATCACTCAACCATCTGTTGCTGTTTTCAAGTTAAGAGGTATCAAATACTTGTATAAGCAACATTTTATCAATCGCTAACACTAAAGACAATATTTGAAGGTACCGCCTTCTTAACAAGCTTGAAAACCAGCCAACACAGTAGTTTCCAAACTTTTCTCCAAGATCCTCTTGAAAATTAAAAATTTTTATGGACTCCTTGAGATTATAAAATTAAATGGGGCACATGAAATATGCATAACACCATGGTGATCCTTATTTTTTACCTTAATATTGTAAATAAAATATATAGTTCCATATTTTAAACAGATAAAAAATCAAAACTTTACATTAAGGATTAGTGATGACAATTTAAAGTTCTGTAACAAAAGAAAATTTAGATTTCTGGAATAAAATTAACCAACCATTTTACAAACTCTTATTTGTTAATTAAAATGAGACAAAATCGAAAGACTTAACTTGAAAAATTATGATATTAATGAAATATACACTGGGGATGTACGGAAATATATAACTGGAAAAATGACATAATTTTAAAAGCACGTAGTTCAGAACCTAAGAATAACTTTTGGAATCTAATGGACGAAGTAAAGTATCCTAATTTAAAAAAAGTTGCATTTCATTTAACATCGTTCTTTGGCTCTACCTACCTGTGTGAATCTGCATTTTCAACGATGAATATAATTAAGACAACATATCGTTCGCGTCTCACAGACGATCACTTAGAATCCAGTGTAAGATTAGCAGTTAGTAATTATATACCGAGATATTCAAGATTGGAGGACAGTATGCAGACTAAGTCTTCTACTAACTATAACTACGAGAACTAACTTTAGATGAAAATGATTTATTTTTTAATGTATTTTGAATTGTTTGTTAATAAATGCATCATTTGATATTATTATATTTGTGGCTATTATTATGTTTGTTTCTTAAGTTTTGCTTTAAACGCGGTTTTCAAAAGAGTAAGCTTTTTATTGTACACTGCTTGCCACTGTAAATGCAACACCCTGAAGGAAGCATGCAAATAATATGAAATTTACAACATGCATTAGCGGAGGTGAGATATGCAAATGATTAGAATTTCAGCGCAGACGCACATCACGCGCGCCTGTGGCGCCACTTCAAAGCGCTATTTAAGGCTTGGAGATTTCGACGATTTCAAGTACGGCAATTGTGTTTTTCTTGTGGTTTTTTAAAAAAAAACGATCAATTATGCCTCGTAGAAAACAGCGATCATCTTTTGATCAAGTATCCGAGTTCGACAGAGGAAGGATAGTGGCCTACCGAGATTGTGGATTATCTTTCAGGGAAATCGGTAGTCGTGTTGGACGAAGCCAAACAACTGTAATGCGGATATGTGATCGTTGGATGCAGGAGGGTACGACGGACCGACGTGTTCGATCGCATCCACCTCAGTGCACCACTTCACGTGATGACAGGCATATTGTGCGTATGGCAGTGACGGATCGCTCAGCCACATCACGAACCATAGCACAGCACATTCAGTCTGTACCGCATCATCCAGTGTCTGCGCGTACCATTCGACGCCGTTTACAGCAGAGTGGTCTGTCCGCAAGACGTCCATTGCTTCGTCTACCCTTGACGCAGAACCACAGACGTTTCCGCCGCCAATGGTGCGATGAAAGAAGGATGTGGACGGCAGAATGGAATGAAATTGTCTTTACTGACGAGTCACGCTTCTGTCTGCAACACCACGATGGTCGGATTCGAGTCTGGAGACACCGTGGAGAGAGGATGCTGAACAGCTGCGTTATGCACCGCCACACTGGTCCTGCACCGGGTATTATGGTATGGGGCGGTATTGGATATCACTCTCGCACTCCTCTAGTACGCATTGCCGGTACTTTAAACAGCCAGCGCTACATCTGCGAGGTGTTGGAGCCAGTTGTCCTTCCTTACCTTCAGGGCTTGCCCACAGCCATATTTCAACAGGATAATGCGCGACCACACGTGGCACGCATTGTCCAAGGGTTCTTCGTCAATCGCCAGATTGAATTGCTTCCCTGGCCAGCTCGCTCTCCGGATCTTTCGCCGATAGAAAACATGTGGTCCATGGTTCCTCAACGATTGACCCAGAATACATCCCCAGCTGCCACACCAGATCAACTTTGGCAACGTGTGGAAGCTGCTTGGTCTGCTGTTCCCCAAGAACGCATCCAAAGTCTCTTTGAATCAATGCCGAGGCGTGTGGCAGCGGTGATCTCCAACAATGGCGGCTACTCTGGCTACTGATTTTGGCAGGAACCACACTTCACAGAAGTCTATAAATTTAATCATTTGATACTTGATCAACATGTTATCTACAAAATAAATTTTGTTGTGATATCTCTTGTCTTTCTTGGTGTTGCAATTTGGGTGGCCAGCAGTGTAGTTATGTAGGTAAGTACATATTCCGTATTTATTACTAAGTTATAATAAATATTGTAGACCTTTTTTTTCGCTCACCACACCTACGTCACTGGGTGGACCGCAACACCTTGAAAAAATTAGAAGTAGCCCGTACCCTGGAAAAGTCTGCCCACCCCTGCTCTAGAGCATATCTGTGACACTTTTGGGAGGGCAATTGCAACTCGCTTTCCTCCTCCCCGAACCATTCAGTATCTGAAAACAGAGTTGCTGGAGGAGTGGGATCGACTACCACAGGGACTCATAAACCGCCTCATTTCCAGTATGAATTCACGTTTTGAAAACTGTAAGAGAGGACCATACCCCTATTACCCCATTTTTTGTGTCGATATTGTAACCTCTGTTTTAGACCTTTCTGCGCTGATGAGTCTTACGCACGATCATGCGTGTGTACCATAAATGTTGTATGGTTATTTTGTTTGTATTATTTCAACCTATGTACGAGGGGTGTTCAAATGAAAAGGTACGAAACGTCATAACAACCAAACCGGTTGAAATTTTAATATGCCGCTTTGGGATAACGTAGTGAAACATCTAGGGACGCGAATGTACGAGTACCGGCGTGGTTGTGCGCATGCGCGGGCGCCCTCACATGACGCAGGAGAGAAGCAGGCAGTTGTGTTCCGTCCAATTGACGCGGCAGTGCGTGTGAGGACATCATGGCGTTCACATTGCAAAATTCAACGATTGAGGAGCAGCGAGGTGTTATCAGATTTCTGATTGCGGAAGGTGTTAAACCGGTAGGTGAGAAACTCCGTAGCCTACGCAAGTCCATCAAGAGCAAACGGCCTGGGCTGCTCACGGAGGGAGTGATTCTGCTCCACGATGACGCGCGTCCACACGTCTCCAGGGTCACACAAAGTGAACTGGCCAAGTTCAAGAGGGAGCAGCTTGAGCATCCGTCCTGCAGCCCGGACATATCGCCCTGCGACTTCCATCTGTTTTGTCCGCTAAAAACATCTCAAAGGGAAGCCCTTCAACTCGGACGACGAACTGAAGGACACAGTGGAGGACTGGCTCTTGTCACAGTCACAGGAATTCTGGGAACAGGGAATCCTTCGGCTCGTGAAACAGTGGGATAGTTGTGCTCAGGCCTCTGGTGATTACTTTTGAATAAAGACTTCAATTATACCCACAGTGTCGTTTCGTACCTTTTCATTTGAACACCCCTCGTACATAACTAATTTCATTACAATATGTGCAGTAGTTCTGGAGATAAATCGCCCCAAAGTGAAAATTGTCTTAATTTTAAACACCACTGTGTTTATTTTAATGTGAACAATGAAGGCTGCTATTTAGCAATTAGCTCAGCAATGTTTGGTTTAATAAAGATATTTTTTACGTCATTCTCAACGTCAAGCGTATTTCAAATCAATAAATACTAGAATCTCCTAATTCTTTTAGATTCTAAAAGTACTTTTAAAATAATAGTGGAATCAAATCTAATAGAATATTTTATTTCTTCTTAGATGTAATATTACTCTAGCCAAAATAGAGAACATGTTTTTCGAGGTCTCTCAGAAACCTTGTCACGTACCCCTGGGAATCAGCAAACCCAACCTTAGGGACCACTGGTATAGATGATAAATATACCAATAGAGATTTAATATAGATGATGGAGAAATTTAGTATTTCACTGGTTGACTGATTTAGGTTTCATGGCGCTAGATCCAAATATTAATATTACATTGAATTATTGCTTCAATCACAGTTCAAAATTATGTTCTTTTAAATGTTATAAGATTCCAATGATTAGAGATTTCCGACATCAAATAGATTCTGAAATTGGTTTGATCTGACGTAGTGTATTAAATGCAGAACAACCTCGATAAGTCATCTCTCAAGGGACCAAGCTTCGACGACATAAGCGGAATAACCAGACTGCATTTAACCCTTCTGGTGGTTAATACATTCTGGTTACTTCAACAAGGTATCTTGTCACTAGCAAAACTGACTAGATCTTGACGGATGAGATATCTCGCCATTTAAAAAAAATGTGACCAGATCACGTCAACAAAAACGACTTGATGAAAACTGTACGATGCATTGCTGTAGACAGAATTTATCATCATTAACAAAATTGGTCACATCTTGATGGACGTTGTAGGTAGTTAATTAACATTGCACTGGAGCATCATAACGGGCTATTGGTGATGGTCAGGGATCAATCCCGAAGGGAAAGATCCAAGGACAATGCCTCATATTTTTGAATTAGGGTCAAATGACAAATTCAACACCGGAACTGTCATCCCACTCTCCAAACTTCAACACCACGACAGCGTGAGGACATTTGAAGACACGACAGATTTAGCGTGTACCAGCCCCCGTGTACATGACGGTCTTTGGCTGGACTTTATGGACGAGATATCTCATCGAAATCGCTTGGAGGATTAATATGCATTAATGTAACGATCATGTAAATTTTAAATTTATCGGTATTCAATAATATAAATTAATCGCAGTACAAAAAAATTACGTAAATGATGAAAAAGTTAACTTTGATTCCTTTGTGCTTTTATTCTAACATTTTTTACCTTCAATACTATTTATCCCCCTTGCATATTATAATGCCAAGTTCTTGCCTAATTTGGACTGAAACGAACACCTGTCAGCACAATTAAATTTTTTTTCTAAAACATTTAGTGATTTTAATTCATCATCTGTAGTAGCTTGAATTGACGTAAAGTAATGTCTCATTGTTCTAATGTTTTAAGAACTTTTGTTGCATTAGGCTGTGAAAGAATTTCCTCATTTTCACTTTCCAGCTTTTCTTTTAAAAATTCCGTAGTTCAATCTTTTATGGTCGCTTGAGAACATACATAAACATCTATGTCTATGGAGTCTTTTATGTCAGGAACAGTACATCCCCTTTCATTTAAGATTTCAAAAAATTCAATATAGAATCATGGTCGAAGTCCTTCCTTTCAATTTCCTTTTGTTTGCCATCAGATACAAACCCTGCATGTTCAGATCTTTCCACAGTTACGATTTATCAGAGGTGGCATTTGAATTCACGAAGAATAAGCGAGGGTTTAATTACATTGCCGCCTACTAGAACCAGACGGGACTGAAGATAATCGACGTCACCGGAGTGATGTTATACAGGTGACGGCTTATCGAGGTTTTACCGTAGTTACAGATTGCAATGGTGGTTAATAATAAAATTTATCATGCTCTAAGGGTGACATAAAGTGCAGCATATGAAAACCATAAAGTCTTAAGCAAAGCTTTGCCTAAATTTTGTTGACATAAACACGCAACAATACTTAACGATGAATAAAGAATTTAGGTTTTTATCAATTTCCTTACCATTCCTGACGTAAAAGGAAACAATTTAGTTATTCGTTGCCTGAATGATAAAAATCGCATTTCATATCCTATATGTGGTGAATTTATATTCAACTGACTCAACAACCTGTACCACCTACATTTTACTGCGGTCCCCAGTACTAGGTTGAGATTAAGGCCCCACATGGAATACCTATATGTGTACCAAGTACTTGTTTATTTCGATTTCATATAATAATGTAAAATTTCAAAAAACCCCGACTAACAAAGATTAAAAACTTATGAAATAACCTTCAATGGACAGAAGTGTTACTTCTATCCTGATGGACTTCTTGCTCCACCGAAATGACCACTGACGATCTTTTTCATAAATTTTTAATCCTTATTACTCGTTTTTTTTTTAAGGTTTATATTTTTACTACCAAGTTGACTGGTACTATGTGGAAATCATGTATTGACAAGTAAACGAAGTACTCCAACCCGTGTGTTCAGTATACCGAAGAAGTTGTAATTGAAGACTACTTGAATGGGATAATAAACGAGGTATCCAATAGTAGAAAAGATTAGTTATTCAGCTCTTCTGTTACACCCAGAGAGGTAGGACTGTTCCAATAACCCTAAATAACCATTGGAACATGCTGCCATCAGGTCAATTACTGAATGTGAGCTTGTGCCAGTTATGGATAATCTTTTTCTTCGCTTACTGAATCTATTGTCAAAAGACCTTCAATCTTTTCATACGTCTGGACTGTGATGACCTTGGCTACCACTACAAAATCTAACTTACAATATACAGGGTGTTATCAAAATAATGGAAACACACTGGATTTATAAGGAATCCTTTACTAATATGGCGTAAGACCGCCTTTGGCATGTAATACAGCTTGGATTCGCCTGGGAATCGAATCATACAAGTGCTGAATAGTGTTTAGAGGAATATTGTACCATTCTTCATGGAGATATTGTAAAAGTTCCGGGAGAGATGTCGGTGGAGGATATCGATTCCGGATTTAACGCTCTAAAATAGACCATAACGGTTAGATTATATTGAGGTCGGGGGACTGTGCTGGCCTAGGTAGATGTTTCAGTTCATCCTCGTGTTCATCAAACCATGATTGGACCTGTCACGCTGCATGAATAGGAGCATTATCATCCTGGAAAATTCCATCTCCTGCAGGAAACAAAGTTTGCATCATAGGATGGATCTGGTCAGCTAAAACTTCTCTATACTTCTCCCCAATGATCCTTCCTTTCAGGGTTACGATTAGGCCAGCAGAAAACCACGACATGGCTGCCCATACCATGACAGATCCACCTCCATGCTTGACAGTTGGAAGGAGACAATCACGATCATACGCTTGTGCAGGTGCCCTCCAAACGTGCACCCGTCCTGTTGTGGGGAAAAGTGTGAAAGATGATTCGTCTGACCATATAACTGTCTTCCACTTATCAATCGACCAGGTTTTGTGGTTGTGGCACCACTGTAGACGACGTTTGGCATTAACATCTGTGACAAGTGGCTTGGGAATTGCTACTCTGCCATAAATGTTCTGTTTATGAAGGTGCCTCCTAACTGTAATTATTGACACTGGAGAATCCAGATGCTGATTGAGCTCTGCGGTCACTTTGGCTGCAGAGTTGTTTTCTTTTTAGACATTACAATCCGCTTCAATACCCGTCGGTCTCTTTCACTCAGCTTCTCCTTCCGTTCACTATTTTGCTTTGCCGAGCTTGTCTTGCCGCGCTGTGTGTACGCTGTCATGACTTTAGACACCGTACCTCTAGAAACTCCTAAAAGGTGAGATGTTTCGGTCACAGTTGCTCTAACTAGTCGGGCTCCTACAATGTGGCCTCTTTGAAAGTCTGAGGTCTGACATTTTACGCTTTTGACAAAAATCCTCGACGTATACAACTTCACTAAAGCTACCTCATACTACCATGATATATAGTACTTTTTATATTAAAAAAAACTGGTAGTTAGGAATATATTTTAATGCTTACGAAGCGCATCCTTAAATGTCATTTTTATTCACAGGTGTTTCCATTATTTTGATAACCACCTGTAGCAGTGACGCAATATAGTGGAGTGACGTAATAGCAGTGCGATGAATCTCAATTATTAAGTACTGTTTGGTAGACTACGATTATACGGCGGTTCGCACGACATGCTATATTGGTGACTGGTAGATGTAATTATGAACACATACACTTTCAAACAAAGCTAGATTTCATTGGTCACAATCGGCACGCAGCTTGATGGATGCTCCACGATGAAAAGTTGAACTAGCCATACTAGGCGAAACACTTCTGTCTGAAATCACTTCCCCTTGAAAACTGACACAGCTTCTAATATTATCAAGGCTTCGCTCTTTCTGGCCACTAGTCTTTCAAGGACACTACACTGAGAAAAGCTATTAAAAGCTTTTCCGGAAAAGACATCACTTTTCATATATATATTTTGCTCATAACAAAAATTTTAGATTAAAAATAATTTTCCTGAACTCTCCAAGTGGTTTCGACGAGATATCTCGTCCCTCAAAATCTCCAATTTCGCTACTAAAGAGATACCGCGCCTCATCAAGATATTACCGATTTTTTGATGATGGGGAAATCAAGATCCGGTCAGTTTTCTTCTAATGACGAGATATCTCGTCGAGACAACCACCAGGAGGGTTAAGATGAGACATCAGGCGTTCCTGACCCCGAAATGGTCAAAAACCACCTGCTTGCTTACATTGTTAGGGACATTTTTATGGTATTCGCAAAACACCCTTGTGATGACGAAATGTTAATTTTAAATAAACATTTATGAAGTAACTTGTTTCGTATCAGGTAACAATGCTAACTTGTTAGGTATGAGGTAATTTAATGGTAATTGGCAAGATAAGAGGTAACTTAATACTATGCTTGAACTTAACGCTAGTAGTAAGTTAATTGATTCAAATCCAGGAAATGTTGTGCACGTCACCATCTCCGAATCAAATGATATTTTGCACAAAGGAACATTTTGGACCACTTTGAAATTTTTTGTTTCGAAAAAAAATTTTCTTCAAGATACAGATCTGTAAAAGTGACGTCAGAAATTAAATTTCATTTCATTTTTCTGAGCGTACATCACCTACTTAAAAATCGCATATCTCCTAAAAGTATGTAAGATAATTCAATTTTGTTTTCTTCAAAATAATTATAAAACTTTGGAGCAAATATTGATACTGATTTCATTAGAACTTATATAGTATTGCAAATACGGATTTTTCAATTTGATCATTTTTAAATTCATTTTTCTCAAAAAGTCAATTTTTAAAAATCCGATTATTTTTTTGAAGTTCCTAAATAAATATGTTATCCAAATATATGGGCACTTTTTGGAGTTATTGAATGGTTAAATTTAAATAAATTATTTCGCGTAAGGACCCTGATGGGGAAACTCAACGCGATCAGAAGATAATGAAATACCGTTAAAATCCTTTCCGAAGTATAAAAAATCCCTAAGTACATGTCAATTTCCCTGTAAAAGGACGAAAAAGTTCTCGAAATCTCTAAATTTTATAGAGATTTCCTTTCAACTTCCAGTGGGAAATATGCTTTCCGGGTTTCGTTAAAAAAATTTTTTTACTCACCGCTAACCGAATAATATGGGCAATCATTTACAATATTTACTGAATTTGAATAAATTATCAATCACAATATTATATATTAAACATGCACACAGAATTTCACAAACAAATCATAGTTCTGTTGCTCACCTCGCTACAACAGAAATGAAAAAACATGCACTGTATATGTTTTTCATACAAAGGGACAGAGTAATAAACTAAATATTTAAAATACTATACCAATATTAATAAATTTCTATAACTATATTAAAACATATTTGTTACGAACATACTAATATCACAAAATTATACACATTTATACAAAACGTACTAATAGCACAAAATGAATCTATAAATCCTCAAAACATTTCGAAAATTGCATAAAGAAAAATGTAAAAACTCAGTATTTTTTTAACTTAGTGGATAAATAATGATATAAATTTCTATTTATTTAAAACCATAAGCAAAAGTTGAAATTTTGGATAACATTTCCTCTAGTAAAATAAGTTGAGAAATTTACTAAAATTCTGAGAAAGTGTTTAGCCCGTCTTTTCTACCACCTAGAGCTCTAATAAAGTATTCAACAGATGTTTCATTAAATTATCATTTCAAGGTTGAACTTTACTAATGCAATTCATTAATAATTTACTTTCAATCCTCTTCGATTCTTGAAAAGTTCCACGCTCTTGTCGCAATACTTGAAGATCGGATTTTTGATCAGAGGTCAACATTATCATACGAAAGCACCATTGTAGAACTTCCAACACGAGTGAGCTTGTTAGTTATTTGAAAACCATTTTTAATGTTGGAGCAACATTTTCATGTGCCTTCCACAATAATAGTATATTTAATTGATTTGTTTCTTCTCTTAATCCCTGAAATTGCTTTTTACATACTACATGGATTTGTTTCAGATTAATTTCAGAACCCTAGAATTAATTACGACCATATTCATGAATTATGCGCTATAAATTTATAACCAAATTTAAGAATGAAATAAGAGAAAATGAGTGACTAATAAACATTTTCAGGCAAAGGTAAAATGATCAACAAATTAAAGTTACTCATTTGCTATATAATTTTCCCCACATAAGCAGCTGGGTAGATTCATCTATCTGTTTGATAAAAATAAGCCTTTCGGAGTATTATCGCTTGTTATTTTATAATTTCAAGCCGCAGGTGCAGCATTAATGACTAAGTGAAAATTTTAATGCAAAGAAAGCCTCGAAGCAATAAGCATTCCAAATGTTTTTTCCCGGTCAATAATTGGAAATGGATTTTAACTGATCTATTTATAACTATTTATTGAAGAGTTATAAAACTATCGAAAATCTCAGATATCACATACTATATTGATATATGTACAGAAATAATGAATCGTGTTAAAATATTGCATCAAAAAAGGCGATCGAGCATGCAAAGGATTCCAGCGTACTTGAATGGAGGAATACCATTAGCCCCGTTTTGAGTGCGCGTCAGAGGTTGAAATTTTGACAATATTTTACGTTGAAGGCTGTTGAAAATCAACCTTTGAGGAATTGCATTATTTATACAGAGGACTAAATTAACATTCTAATAAATCTATGCAAAAATTTTCAGAATTTTTAACTGGCTTTTTTGAAAAAATCTTGTGTGTGTGACCAAACTTTTGCAAGTTCCATAATAAATTGTTAAAACTAATAATTAAAAAAAATATTTTTAATTATTACGAACAGTATATTTGACGAACAGAAGACAAAACAAGTTTATCTAAGTTTGAGCGAAACCAAATTTTAAGCTTAACAAAATTTTAAGCTTTACGCGCGACATTCTTGACAAACAAAATTTAATATTTTTATCGCCATTCATAGGGTCTTATTTCAACGAAAAAAAAATTACTTCACAAAACATAAATGTGACATAGTTCAACATAAACTATTAGCCATAATTTTCTGAATTAAAAAAAAATCAAAGATGTTGAGGCGAACTTTTTTTTATTGTCTGAATTTGAATGTATTCACCTAGTACCATTAACTCTATAAATGGCATGCAAATCTGATTCGCTATTCTAGGTCAGTTCATCACACAAGGGATACAATTTTCCGAATTTCCTACCTTGGTGTTTGGCTCAGGTTGGCCAAATATGACCCTGCGCCACAAAACCCTGAAGCAACCAATCAACCTACTTTGAGCATCGCTTGTCATGAGCAGGCAGGCCGAAGTTCCTCCATTCCTCAACAGTCCAATTGGAGCCTTGTGGTCTGGCACACCAGTGATCCAGGTTCGGAGCGAAGAAGGTCATGATCAGGTTATGACTGGCGATCGGGATGGCGAAGACAACCAGCACGCAGAAGATCCGCACTTGCCACGGGCCATTACCTCCCACCACATCCATGATGTCTTTTTTCTGCTCGCATTGGGGCTGAGCGTGTTGAGTCATATCCACGTTAGTCATGCCTGCCAATATATATATAATGCATAAATTTAACTGATTTTTACATTTGCTTTAGCGTTGTTTCTCTGCGGAAAATACCCGTTACATAGAACAAAGAAAAGATATACACAATTAAAGTTAGAACATGGAATAAAACGAAACACTTCATTGAAGATAATACTACTAATTTATTGAAATAATTCAAAATTATATCAGCCTGCAAGAAAGAAATACGGTTTAAAATCTATTTGTAACAAAATTGTTAATTCATTATTTTTTAAAGGTCTAACAAAAAAGTTTAAGTTTCTGGTTATATACTTGGGGACGTTAAAATCAATACAAGAAACTAAAATGGGAGAATCGATTGTTATGCAGGAGGCATTAATTTTTGTTAAGCAATGTCTCTACGGACCTTCAAAATATTGAAATCGAAGTAATGTCTTAATTAGGAATGTATACAAATAAAAACACAGTTCTAATTGAGCCGTCAATTTGGAGCGAGGGACTATGATTTGCAGATGGGAGAATTGAAATACACTCATCTCCAAAAGTTAAGCATGGTTCGTAAAATGCGAAAAACTTGGAGTAAATATGGATACAATGGTCCAAAATCACTTGTGGAGAATCGTAGGACGAAGGTTAAACATTGTGCATATGCAAAACAGTTCAGTCGATGTCGACATGAGCAAAGCACTGGCGCACGACGGAACGAGTATAAAACGGCCTAGAGCGGCATGGCCAGTTTAGACAGAAATTTTGCAATTGCTGTGGTAGGGAGCGTTGTTAACAATCAATAAGGACGAAAGATGTCACAAAGATGCCAACTGGACATGTTTGTGAAGGGACGAATTAATGGAATGCTGGAATCCGAACGATCCCAAACCAAAGCGTCTCGAATTCTGAATGTGCCTCAGTGTGTGATTTCCAGACTGGCAGAGGTTTTAAACCACTGGAGATGTTACCCGACGACCAGTACAAGGCTGGCTAAGGGTAACAACCGCTCGCCGAGACCGATATTTGGCGATAACTGCGCGACGTCAGAGGAACCGTTCGGCCAAACTGGTGTTAGATGGCATGAAACGTACCCCGTTTCTGCCTCTTCATAAACTTTATTTACAAAATATATACACAAGAAGTTCTTACAACATTGTTTCGAAACTATTAAAATCGACTACATCACTTGCAATAAATGTAAACATAAAATAGGTGGCGCTGCTTAAAATCTGAATCCGATATTCTCCCACCTTTTGATAAAATACATTATCAAAACCTTATACGAAACAATAGGCAAATCTACAATTAGCTCAACCAAAAATTTAAAATTTAACAAAATGTGAAAGATTAAAACTAACTAAAGTGAAAAAATATAACAATAATTAAATTCACGGCTAATTATAGTAGAAAAAAATATAATTTATTCCAAAGAATTTAAACACTGACTTACTTGCTACATTCAACTTAAGAAAAATATTAGAGTTCTCAATAATCAAAATATCATAGAGTTCATGAAACTCAAAGTTCAAAGTCCTTAAATTTACATGGGAATTTTACAGTTCTACCACTCCTAGTAATAACCCTTTTCACCAATTCTTCATGCATTGATGTCTTTGGCTCGGGATAATTTTCATTTGTTTCACTAGATTTTTGTACCTTTTCAAGACCTTTGTCAGTGCCCTACTTCTAATGGATACACACGTTGCACTGGTCGAAGCAACAACCCAAACGACATCTTAATTTTGACTAGGCGAACGTTATCATCCTTTCCAGGATAGAGAGCCACGATTCATCCCATCGGCCAAAAGGTTCTTTTCTTGTCTTCATTTTCAATCAAGACAATGTCTCCGACTTTCCAGATTTAGACAATTCTTATTCGGTTTCTTCAACAGTAGTTGACCGAGATGTTCTGAATCATCAACAAAAACAGAATATTTGAGGAGACAACCAAATCTTCCTGAAGGATCGACTTTATCAAGGTGATCCAGGTCAGGAACTCCCAGTCTGTATCTTGCAGGAACACGACACAGGCGTTAAAGGGAGCAGATCATCAGGGTTGTCAAAAATGCATGTGAATTTATAATTGCCTCGCAATAACACAGTAGGCTGATCACTTCTTGATAAGAGAGGCGTTACCTAAGACGCGTCGTAATAATCTCTTAAGTATTTGTACGAGACGCTCAAAAAATCCGCCCCGCCACGCAGCTGTAGGAAGATTAAACTTCCATGATTCTCTTCAAACCGGCCTCAGCTTGAACTACTTTCCAATCAATAGATTTGAAAAGGTTGTTTGTGCCGACGAAATTCGTACCATTATCACTGTAGATGATCTGTGGCTGTTCACGTCGAGCAATAAATCTTCGGAAACTCAATATAAAAGCTTTGGCAGACAAAGATTGGACAAGTTCTAAGTGCTCGGCTCTAAATACTGCACAAGTATCCAACTACACTGCCAATCCAACTCCATGTCCCATCACGCAGTGTCACAGGCTCCGCGAGATCCACACCCACAACTTCGAATACAGCTGAATCTCGGACTCTGTCTTGTGGCAATGGAACTGGAATTGTCGACACAGCTTTAGCGTTATGGCGTTTACATCTCATGCACTTTTAAATTATTTTACGCATTGCCCTTTTTCCATTTATGATCCAACTTCTCTCGTAGGTCCATGATTAAGATATTCAATGAACATTGTAACATCATAGCATGTCGCTCTTGAATTACAAGTTGCACTAGCTTGTGCTTACTGGGCAACAACACAGGAGCTTTAAAATCCTCAAGATCGTCTCGTTCTGTCAGTTGGGTTTTAACTCGAAGTATACCCTAGCTGTCTTTGAAATGCGAAAGACTTCAAATCTCTCAGATATTCCTCTGTAAACGCTTCCTGATGTATGATTTTGATTATCTTTTCTTCAGAATCATTGAATTCTTCTAGGGATAATTCTAGGCACAACCGCTTATGCCTTTGGGACTTAGACAGAAATCTCAATATCCATCCAATCCTTCTCACAATTTTTCGATAATTTGAGAAGAGAGAAACCAAGCACTTTCAGAAATTTCACTTACGAGAACCAAAGTAATTATTTTTCTTTCTTTCAAAACCTTTTATAAAAAATGGCGTACTCATAGATGGCGGCCAGTCTGATTCTTTATTCTTAAGCCACGAAGGTCCTCCTACCACTGAGTTTCAATTAACTTCGTAACAGAGTCTTGATGGCAGGTCTGCTGGGTTTTCGGCTCCTAGTACATGTCTCCAGTCTTCTACGTTCGAGAGCTTTCTGATTTCTTTAACTCTGTTATTTACAAAGATTCCCCAAGCTTCTTCTCGTTGGATCCAGCATAAGGCAGTTGACGAATCACTCCTATAACATTCCCTCACAGAATTTATATTCAAAGATTTTTTGACGAAATCTGCAAGTCGTGCACCAATCGTGCAAGCTAGCAGTTCCAGCCTTGGGATAGACATCACTTTCAGGGGAGCGACTCTGGACTTGGCTGATAATACTGACACTTCATGATCTTTTTTGCATCTCAAATAGACAACTGTAGCATATGATGTTTCAAAAGTAAAATCACAGAAAGTGTGCAAGCTGATATAGTCACTGGTGAAGACATATCTAGGAATTTTCACCACTTTTAATGTCTGAAGCTGTTCGATCCACTTCAGGAACCTCTTCGAGATTTTAGTTGGCACTTCAGCATCCCAACCAAGCTCGGATGTCCAACTCTCCTGTAGCAGTAATTTTGTGTACAGCGCAACAGGACAGGTGAATCCAATTCGATCGAAAACAACTCTTTGGGCTAGTGACCGAATAGTTCTCGTTATTTCGCCTTCAGGTAAAGTAACTGAGTCTTCATCACAAAATAAACAATTCTCAGTTGTATCCCACATCAAGCTAAGCACTTATATACGTTCCACTTTGGCATTAGACTTTGAAAGCTGGGTATGCTCCCATCCTCTTAGTTCAAATTTTGCTTCACCATTACACTAGAAGTATGAATAAAATTCTTCAGCTCGTTTTCCGATGTTACGGATGAAACACAGTTATCCACATAAAATGAATTTCTCAGCTTCGCAACTATCTCTTTGTTTTTCTAAGAAAAGTGTTCCAAATGGTGCTCGATAACTGCACCAAGAATAAAAGAACTGCAGTTTACACCAAACACCACTCTTGTGACGAAATATTTTCATTTCTTTGCTCAAAGCATCTTTAAACCAGAGAAATCGAAGGAATCTCGATCTTCATCTTTGTATCTGCGATCACTCCTATTTTCTTTTCTCTAAATCTGAATAAAAGCGCTGGGATAAGCTCGAGAGTATTAGGCTCCTTTTGAAAGCAATCGTTGAGAGAAGGATAGCATTTCTGTTTATTTGAAGCATCAAATACAGGATGCACTTTTGTAGTAGAACAACTTTTAAAAACTCCTCTATGTGGCAAATAGCAGCTCGTCTTGGAGTTCTTCAGGTGTGGCACCTCTTCTATTATATCTTCTTGTAACCACTCTCTTAAAACCGGGTCATAATCTTCAAATTTGCCTTCCCTAATTAATTTCGCAGTTGTTCGCAACAATCTCATCTCAGCTAAGATTTTGTTGTCCGGAAGATCTCTCATTTCTTTCCAGGGAATTTTACTTGATATCTTCCGTTTTCGTTAATTGTCACCGTTTCCATAAAATGTTCTTTTACCGTACTTTCAATTTCATCTTTGCTGTATTGTTCACTCGGGTCAAGGACACCAATCGATTCCAAATTACATACATCTGTAGTATTGTTGCTTTGTATCAAGATTGAAGTTGCAACAGCAGCCATAGAATTTCTTGATCTTTTTCTTCCCATTAAAGCCCATCCAAATTGAGTTTAAATTGAGGTTAGACCAGATTTCATATCGTAACTTCTTGCGGTGTAAATTTTTCCTGCGAAGTCTGCTCCAATACATATTTAAAAAACTGGCTTTCGTTCACCTACATCTATGATCGAGATACCCATTTTTGCAGATCATTCGTGCGGGGACCCTTCTGAATGCGTGGAATCGACTCATGAATAAAACTGGCTGATCCAAAACTGATATTTCACAAGAAAAGCTAGTCTGCAAATTGTTAATTTTGAGTTTGTAGCATTTATCTTCCATGAACGACGCTGCACCACTGAAAACCACATGTGTCAAAGTTCGAGAACACATTGATTCTAACCCAAGTTTGTTCACGGTAGACTGCAATATGTATGAGCACTGAGAACCAGTATCTATCAGAGCTGGGGCCACAAGTGCTTGCCCGCCAACTTCAATGGACACCAGTAACGTTTGAAGCAAGACTTCTCTTGAATAGCAGGAGTTAGGTAAGGAGATATTTTCTTCCTTCTTAATTTCAGGTGCGAACTTCGGATTCTGTTTGAAGTCTCGACACAGAATAATATGATGTCTCTTGCCACAGAGTATACAACGGACATAACTTTTGCAAGCTTTTGAGCGATGTCCCACTTTCAAACATGAGAAACAATATTTTTTGTTCCTTAAAATTTCAAACTTTTCTTCAATTGACATCTTTTGACCTTGGTAAGTCTTTACTTGAATGCAATTTCCGCAAAACACGCACATAACTTTTGGAATTTCTTTTGCACCCGATAATAGGTCATTTGCAGTAGGAATCGAAATTTCCTTTTCTCTGGACTTCTGCTTCTTTGAAATATTCTCACTCTGTTTGAAGCCAGCCATGGCTAAAGAAATTCGCTCTTCTTCAATTTCTGCCTGGAGGAAACGTAACCACTGTGATAACTTATCCCCATAAGAAATTTCTTTGGCTTTAGTTATCGAAGAACTTCTTAACCATACCCTGAGTATATCTTCCGGTATACATGATTCCACTAAAGGAAATAACATCGCAGCGTATTTGTCAGAGGTCATGTCAATTGATTCTAATGATCGTAAATGTGATTCCAGTTTGTCATATAATTGAGTGACATTATATTTCGATTTCATCGTCGTAGCGTTTTTTACAACTAAGCCTAATAATTCTCTGACAAAATTCCACAAGAAGCCCTTCCCGACCGAATCTCATTTTAAGGCTTTCAATAGCCTTGACATAATTTTCCGAAGTCGGCGGGTAGCTATCAACAATTTCCTTCGCTCTGCTACATGCCCCATTGGATGAGATATTGAAATTTATCTTCACTCATCTGGTTGATCATTATGAATTCGGCTAAATTGGCTCGAAAAACGTAGCCATTCCTTTAGATCTCCGCCAAATTCCACCAGTTCAATCTTTGGGAGTTTCAGTTTCGTTTTCTCAATGGCAACTGGTGGCGTCATATTAACTTTTTCAAAATTAATCTAATAAAAACACGAGCTTTGTCAAAATGTTCACGATATTCCTCAATTTTTAAATATTTATCGTCGAAATTGTCCGGGACAATTTCGACGATGAATATTAATTAGACTCCAATAAAGCATCACAAACTTTGTCATCGACAGTAGCGAGATCGTTTGCGACTCGTTCCAAAGATGCAAATTTACTTTCAATATTTCCCAATTTAACATTTTCTATTTCAAAAAGTCATTAAACTGTTATACAATTTAGTAAATGACGTTCGCATTGAGCTCTTTTCTTAACGAGCACTTCCATTTCACAATGAAGTTTCGCTTTCAAAACAAAATAATATTCGAAAGCAAAATTAACTGACCTGTTTCAGGTGTCGATCACGCCCTGGTCACCAAATATTAAATATGACATGAAACGTACTCCGTTTCTGCCTCTTCATAAACTTTGTTTACAAAATATATACACAAGAAGTTCTTACAACATTGTTTCGGAACTATTACAAATTGACTACATCACTTGCTAGTCGTTGCCGATCTTAAAAAGCTTAATTTTCATCGAATAAATGTAAACACAAAATAGGTGGCGCTGCTTAAAATCTGAATCTGACAACTGGGTTCAGCCCTGACAGCAGTCACAAGTCATAGTTTCGAGACAAACTATTTACAGGAGACTCATACACGTTGGTCTCTAGGCCAGACGATCAGCAGTTTGCAACCTCCTGAGTTCTGCACAGAAACGCGCGCGTTTACATTGGAGTTTGGAATATTGGCAGTGAAGTTTGGAACATCGCCAGTGGAGTCGACAACAGCGGGGAAATGTCATGTTTTGTGACGACTCCAGATTTAGTCTGTAAACTGATTCTCGTCGTACTACGTTCTGGAGAGAACGTGGAACGCATTTTCACCCGGGAACATCCAAGAAAGAAATCGTTTTCCTTCAGGGGAGTCATGGTCTGGGCAGGCATCATGCTGGACTGCCGCACATCTTTGACACCGGGTCTGTTACCGATCAAAGGTACAGAGACGAAGTCCTTGAGCCTACCGTTCGCCTGTTTCGAGGTGCTGTCAGTCCTGGTTTAGTATTCATGGATGATAACGCGCCTCCTCACCGTGCAGCCCTGATCAACACCTTCCTTCAAAGTGAAGATATCCACCTCGTGCAGTGGCCTGCCAACTTGCCTGATCTGAATCCTATATTGTATGTGTGGGATATCCTCGGGAGACATATTTCAGCCCTCCGACACCCACCAAGCTCCGTTCCGGAATTGAAAACTGCTCTCCGTGAGGCTTGTAACTCTTTGAGCACACAACTCATCCTTACCCTCATAGAAAGTATGAGAAATCGTAGAGCAGCATGCGTGGCTACCAGAGGTTCCCACCACCGTATTGAACTTCATCACATTGTTTTAATCATTCTGTTTCCCTAAAGTTGACACTCGTATTGTGAACCTTTTTCTTTCAACTCTTTTCTTTGGATAATACACTGCTGGCCACCCAAATTGCAACACCAAGAAAGACAAGAGATATCACAACAAAATTTATTTTGTAGATAACATGTTGACCAAGTATCAAATGATTAAATTTATAGACTTCTGCGAAGTGTGGTTCCTGCCAAAATCAGTAGCCAGAGTAGCCGCCATTGTTGGAGATCACCGCTGCCACACGCCTCGGCATTGATTCAAAGAGACTTTGGATGTGTTCTTGGGGTACAGCAGACCAAGCAGCTTCCACACGTTGCCAAAGTTGATCTGGTGTGGCAGCTGGGGATGTATTCTGGGTCAATCGTTGAGCAACCATGGACCACATGTTTTCTATCGGCGAAAGATCCGGAGAGCGAGCTGGCCAGGGAAGCAATTCAATCTGGCGATTGACGAAGAACCCTTGGACAATGCGTGCCACGTGTGGTCGCGCATTATCCTGTTGAAATATGGCTGTGGGCAAGCCCTGAAGGTAAGGAAGGACAACTGGCTCCAACACCTCGCAGATGTAGCGCTGGCTGTTTAAAGTACCGGCAATGCGTACTAGAGGAGTGCGAGAGTGATATCCAATACCGCCCCATACCATAATACCCGGTGCAGGACCAGTGTGGCGGTGCATAACGCAGCTGTTCAGCATCCTCTCTCCACGGTGTCTCCAGACTCGAATCCGACCATCGCGGTGTTGCAGACAGAAGCGTGACTCGTCAGTAAAGACAATTTCATTACATTCTGCCGTCCACATCCTTCTTTCATCGCACCATTGGCGGCGGAAACGTCTGTGGTTCTGCGTCAAGGGTAGACGAAGCAATGGACGTCTTGCGGACAGACCACTCTGCTGTAAACGGCGTCGAATGGTACGCGCAGACACTGGATGATGCGGTACAGACTGAATGTGCTGTGCTATGGTTCGTGATGTGGCTGAGCGATCCGTCACTGCCATACGCACAATATGCCTGTCATCACGTGAAGTGGTGCACTGAGGTGGATGCGATCGAACACGTCGGTCCGTCGTACCCTCCTGCATCCAACGATCACATATCCGCATTACAGTTGTTTGGTTTCGTCCAACACGACTACCGATTTCCCTGAAAGATAATCCACAATCTCGATAGGCCACTATCCTTCCTCTGTCGAACTCGGATACTTGATCAAAAGATGATCGCTGTTTTCTACGAGGCATAATTGATCGTTTTTTTGAAAAAACCACAAGAAAAACACAATTGCCGTACTTGAAATCGTCGAAATCTCCAAGCCTTAAATAGCGCTTTGAAGTGGCGCCACAGGCGCGCGTGATGTGCGTCTGCGCTGAAATTCTAATCATTTGCATATCTCACCTCCGCTAATGCATGTTGTAAATTTCATATTATTTGCATGCTTCCTTCAGGGTGTTGCATTTACGGTGGCCAGCAGTGTATGTCATTATTATCATTGTTTTCTTTTATAACCCTATTACACCTGCATACCGCGTTTCCTTCCATTACGATGTAGATTTTCTGAAATATTCACATAAACAGCAATTACGCTTAGTCATGAGTATAATATAATTAAGTATTGTTTCAAAGGGTGTATTTGCACTGCCCTCCAAAAGTTAAGCACGCGATAGTAGGCAATTCAGTTATAGATTCATGACTAATAGTAGTAAACAAACACCAAAGATACGTTTTAACGATTTATATATGTCAACATATTTCGTACATTAAAAAAAATATAAGCTATACATACAAACGAAACTTATCTTAGTATGGGTTGCAACCACCCCTGACTTTCGTACAAGCTCCACAGCCACATTTCATACCTTCAAATTAAGTGGTCTCGCACACCAGAGGGCAATAACTGCCATATTCCTCTAAGAGAGCAGTTTCCGGATCTCCGAGTAATTGAAAGGTGAACATGGGTAGAGACAGCATGTCCATGCGAGCAATGCTTTCTCTCAAGGTACTCATCCGCCAGGTTTGTTCCATGTGGACATGCATTATCGACCATGTGAGGAAATGTTGGACCAACTGCTGCCGAGTAGTCTCACAATGGGGTCTAGGACATGATCCCTATACCTTTCAACCTTCATAGTACCTCTGTTGAAGACGTGCAGGCTCCCACAAAGGAAATCCAGCCCCACACCATTATATTTGCACCACTAAAGGCTTGGCGTTCAATGATATTACTTGGCTTGTTCCGTGTTCCTTGTTTTCTCCAGATCCTCCCACGCCTGTTATCTGTATCTCCACGCCTGTTATCTGTTACCCATGACTCATCCGTGAACACTACCTTGGACCTCCTTTCCAATTCGCATGCTCATGTCGCCACTTCAACCGTGCTCTTCTGGCTTTGACGCTTAGAGACACAAACTCATGATACCCTAGCAGTTCTTCCATGTGTAGCTTTCGCCATACAGTAGTGGCAGATATTGACCTTCCAATTGTAGTAGTAACCATTGCTCTTAGAGTGGACGTGGTCGCTTGTCGATTGCGCTTACCCAATAAAGACATACTTATCATAGTATGGTTACACTTGGACGACCGGGAACAGGTCTCCAGACAACTGACTCACTGGTTTGAAATTGCTTGCATAGACGAGAAATGAGAGTGGTTAACACCAAAGAAAATAGAAACGTCTTTAATAGATTGTCCTGCTTCCAGCACATCACTCCAGTGTTGAGAATCATTCAGTCGTCTTCTTTGAACCCTAATTGACCTATCCACAAATAACCAAGTCTTTCAAAATTTTCTATCAATATTTAAACTCATCTACTGAAAGGCTTCAGAAAGGCGTCTTCTGCAACCAATGCCTGATTTGCATATTTCTGAAGAGTAAATTTTGATTGGTCCCATCATATATTTGCATGTTCCCTTCTACAACCAGTGAATTTCACTCAATGAAATTGAAACACGCATTTCGAAACTCAGAATTTGCAACTCGTGCTTAACTTTTGGAGGACAGTGTATTTTGTTATAAAAATGCTCATAACAAAACGAATTTTAAAATGTCCAGTCTAAACCACTATGAAATTTTCTTCACATGTTTGAATTGATGCTATAGAGAGCTTTAAAACAATACCAGTCGTGTTGCGCTCACGGTTGCCGAGATAAACTATCATAAGTTAGCGGAATTAGTAGTCCTATGTCAATACAGTTCTAAGTTTCCGTTTTTAGTAAAATCATCAGTACAAAATTAGCATAATATATTCGCCAGTTAATTCAATCAATCACTTAATATAATCAGTTAATAAAATCGGCCTTCCAATATAACTACCAGCTAATATAAAATAGGCCGTTTAATCTTAGCTTTATCAGTTAATAAAATCAGTTAATAAAATCAGTTAATAAAATCAGTTAATAAAATCAAATTCTCACGAATGGATTCAATATTATCATAAAATCGTCTACAAAAATCAACAATGCGCGCTTCAGGGCCCAATACAGGGGTTACTAGTATCTTGGTATCGAAGCTCAAAAATGGGAAACGTTTTAGTACTATAACAGTCTGTTTTCTAAATTTAAAAATTATATAAAATTCCTTAATAATAAATTTAATTAACATTTAATAATAAATCTGCACAAGCGTACAACGGGAAAACTTAGAGAAAACATACATTAACGCTAAAAAAAGTGCATCAAGGAATTTCACAAAGTAATCCATTTAATGTTGTATGACTACAGAGAAAATACAAATTATTGTCCACGGATATAATAAAAAATATTTTATACATTTTTAAGCGTACTTAAAATAAACCGAAATTACAAATCACACAAGTGTTGATAGTTGAATTTAGGTCGCACTGGAGCAACACACGGGCTACTGGCGACGGTCCGGGATCAATCCCAAAGAGAAAGATTCGAGGATAACATCTCGTAATTTGAACCACGGTCGGATGACGAGGTTAACACCTTGTGAGCTAGCACCCCTCTCTACATACTTCCACACCACACCAACGTGAGGACATTTGAGGTCATGACAGACTTATCATGCACCAACTCTCACGTAGACGACGGTTTTGGTTGAATCGAGTTTGGAATTCGTCACCACAAAAAATGACGGGATCTTGTCATTCTCAAAATTAGTCAGATTTTCATGATCGAGATATCTCGTCTAAACCACTTAGAGGGTTAAGGAAACAAGTATAATCCTCTTTGGGTGATAAACACTAATATTCTGAAATATCCTGGCATCTCTACTGATTAAAATTGAACGAAACCTCCTTCTAAGGATGTATGCTACAAAACTATTTCTAAGGATGCTTGTTAAAATTGCTCGAAAATTCTTCGACGGGTTTTTGGATCCTACATACAGTAACAAAATCTTATTAGTTGATGTAATCCACCTTACAAGTGATAAGTTTTCTGGATATATATTTTCCAAATCATTGTGCATTCTCTATCAATACCCTTATATCGGAAGATGCTTCATACCTTTTTTATTTTTGAGGATTTGGTCACTTCACATTTAATAGCATTGTACATACCTCGAAGAATAACAGATAGAAACATGCTTAGACGCGTATTGGACCTGCTAGGTTGTTCTAAGGCAAGTTCTCGGTATGTAGTCATTTATACGGAAATTAGGCTAAGTTTGATTTTAATTAATGTTTGATACGAACTGAACTTCCTAAAGTGTTCTGAATGCTTCTACTTGTGAAAAGCATTCTTTAAGGTCACTTTAAAACCAAAAATCCCCCCTATCTGGAGCGAATTTAGAAAGTTTTGTTCGGTAAAACAAAAGAGCTAGAATTTGAGAATTTCAACTATCCTTTCATAAAGATATTTAATTTTGAAAAGCGAAATGGCATGCTCTTCTGGGATAGTCGATCAAACATTTTTCGTTATCAGACAGTTTCCCAGTGAATTTCGATTTCTTCAATCCATCTTGTATATTCTTAGAACATTTTAACAGTGTGGAAGGGACACAGCAATTGCAGTTAATTTTATTCTTTTATGGTTGATTTGTCATTCTACTGCCATATTTTGCTACACGATTAAATCTTTTATGAACACAATTTTCTTACGAAGCTTATACTTGTGGTATATGGTTAATCATTTCGATTTTGCTTATCACGTATGGGTATTAGAAGATGATTTAATACGTATCACCCGCTTAATTAAATCTACTTTGTCTGAGAACAGAAGTGGTTTTATTATGCGGAGGATACTGTAATTCATTTAAATAGACTACCGACATCCTGTGGTATAATTTATGGATGGACTCGATGCATATTATGTAACTTTCTGTCACTTAATAAAACTCTCTTCTAAATTGTATTTTTATTAGTCTATCTAAAAGCAAAACGTAAGTGTCGGCGGAAGAACTTGTTAACATTTCTGCACAATTGTTAATAAATTTTTAAATGAGTATCAATGCTTGAATTTCTAGAAAATAATTGTGTAAGACTGAAATAATGAGGCCTCAGATTCTTTTATGTCATTTTTTATTATCACTACGGAGGCAATGTCTGTTTTGATAGAAATTTCGGTTGCAATCTTGACTCTAGATATCGATGGAAAAAGGACGTAAGCCAACTGACTAACGTTATTTTTAGTGCTTATAAAATTACATATTTTTCTTGTAAAAGAATATTTTTCGAAGATTCAAATACCAATAAAAATAATATTGATTGAACAGAAGGTACTCAAACCACAAATTAAGTAGAGCGAATAAATTTAAGTTAAAAATTAATTTCGCTTCTGTGAAACTTCAGCTGTGCGTTTTACGACCATTCGCAAAAACACCATCATTACGTAGGTTTTTAGAGCATTGTTTAGGTCATTTTTGAGACTAAAAACATGTTTTAGTCATTTTTCTAGTTTTAAGCATATTTTGTCCCGAGTTTTAGTCAAACTTAATTTTGAGAACTTGAAAAAACTTTTATTTGGTTGTCAGGAAGATTATCAAACTTGTGAGAAACACCTATTTTAGTACTTAGAAATACGATTTTTAATACTTGCAATGCATCCCCGCTAAAAGGATACCATAACTCAAAAAAGTCGATCATGAATTTTTGAATAAGAATGAATGCCCCGTCGTATGTCCGTCTCCTGTACGATTTTCTTAACTCGAATCGTGAAAGTAAATTTCATGGTAACTGTCTAGTACTCAGTGTTTCTATGGTTTCAAAACTTTTTAAATGCTTCTCCTGAAAAAATCGCACTTTTTGAATTGAAGTACCTTGGAAGAGTGTGATGCATGTGTGTAAAAAACGTATTTCAAAACATACCATTTGTTTGTAATAGAAAATATGTATAACAAAATTGGGAATTTTTAGATCCCTTTTATGCAAATTTAGGTCAAAATCTAACCCTAATCTAATCAATTCATAATTATTAAAATGAATATCTCTCAAAAATGTATTCTGCATTAGTTCAATATCCATTATATAGCAGTCGTAGATCCAACTTAAACATTACATAACAAACTTATCGTGTTTGGATTGCAAAAATGTCTTGTTTTTCTCATGGTCCAACCGAGTTTGCAGTATGCAGATTTTACAAGTTAGACATCTTTAGATTATACCTTACAAGCTGAATAATTTTTTATATTTATCAAATAAAATAATTTATTCTATGAAAATAGCTTAATTTATGAAAAAATATTTATTATATGGTACTACCAACCTGACCCGGTTTCGCGTCGGAGCAATTTTCAATTTACGGAAATAGGTTTTTTAACCGGTCTTTTCAGATTTCCTTGTAGACGACATGTTTTTCCTCATGACGCCAACAACGAAAAGACATCGTTTCGACGTGATACGCGAAAGGCCAGTAAAGTTGTTCATGAGAAAAGCACTTTCCCCGTAAGTCATCCGCAGCTACGTTAAGTGTATGATCCCAGTGCTTTATTTACCATCATGTCAAAGCAAACTCTTACCGAGAATTGGAATCGTTGATACATAACGACAAATATAATGGATGGTTGGTTTGTGTTTTATGGCACAAGGGTCATATTTGGCCATGCTGCGCCAAACACGACATACAATATCAAGTTAGACACATACACAATGAAAGTTTTACTGACACAGAAGAGAGAAATACACCCAGGGAGGAATGTACCTGACAGACAAATATAATGGAATCATTATGATTCTTGGTATTAAAGGGACACAATACCTTTATAAATTTTCTTAAAATCGATATTTCAATTTTTATGAATTTATTAAAGTCTGAAATGTTTGATTCGGATAAGACGCATAAAAAATTCGCATTAATTCGTTTATAATTAAAATATTTCTAAAATCCTTATTTTAGTTTTAACCCTTTCAGCTTAACTTTAATCGCCTTTTCCTTGGTATGAGAATTTTCAACATTACGCCCACACTATAATTTAAGAATGAAGTTCAATTGTCATTAGCTTCAAAATGAAACCCAAGTTTCGCGCAAAAGAGCTTTATTAAAAAATTGGAATATGAAAATTTTTGCTAAAATCAGTTAAGCGAAATTATAATAGATTTTTCCATATTTTTCTGCTATTTGAGTTACATTTTTTGGTTTAAATTTAAAATATAAATATTTTTATTCAATTCAATTATTTTGGTAGAAAATGCATGGGTTGACTCAGAAAATTGCGCACAAGTTGTCCTTATAAATATTTGTCTTTTAGATTGAATTTATATACATTCGAATAAAATATTAGTTAATTTTAAAATATATTAACTCCTTTTTTTGTAGAGTTGTTATAGAGCATGCATATATACTGTTTAGTTTCATTGTGATACACAGAAAACTTTAGAAGATAGTTTATCGAAATTAGGCTGTTTTTCCTCTTGATTTGACAGCTTAAAGGTACTGGGTCCCCTTAAAATCATATTAATAGTACTATACCGTTAAAATATTAGCTCCAATCAAACAAATTTGCAAAGTTTTTATTTGAAATTTCGTTCCATTGTATAATTTCGGTGGGTTTAGGTTACGTAAAATAATAGGAGCTTCCATTCTCAAAATCAGTTTGTGTAGTGGCATGCCAGGAGGATGAAAAGAATTTAGAAATTTTGTTGGGTAATGACCGGTCTATCCACTATTGTATCCATTGAATAATAAACTGAGTCTGGGCATTGAATTTGGAGAGCCCCAAATCATATTAACTTTCCCAAATTTGTTCATTTGTCAGCTATAATATTGCTCTTTATTTAATCCACGAAAGTGCCTCTTTTGAAGGGTCATGGAATTCAGGATACACATTAGCAATCAATTTTTGAATGTTGCTGTCTAAAACACATTAATCATGATTGGAGTTAATTTTTACTTCATTCATCGAGAAAATTCACCATTCCCAACTTTAATCCTACAAGTGGTTTCGACGACATATCTCGTCCATCAAGATCTGACCAATTTTTCTAATGACCAGATACGTCGTTCTCAAGATATTGTCGATTTTTATGGCGAGATATCTCATCTATCAAGATCTGGTGAGTTTTGCTAATGACAAAATACTTCGTCGTGACAACTAGGAGTGTTGCTTAACACATCAGCAAAACGACAAATTGTTAGGTATTCTTATCTTCAGAAGACAAGTCCATATCCAGCAGGGGTTTTCAAATGGCTTAAAAGATCATTCTAGGATCGATCTCGGCAGAAGTTGGTTGTTTTGTGGTTTTATGGGGCAATGGCCGTATTTGGCCAAGCTGCGCCAAATACAGGGAAGCGACGAGTACAAAATGTCGTGAAAGGAAAAAGAGGGATTGCAGAACAGAGTAGCGTGTAGGTACTTTTAATTAACGTCACA
Source organism: Meta bourneti (assembly GCA_933210815.1). Lineage (NCBI taxonomy): Eukaryota > Metazoa > Arthropoda > Arachnida > Araneae > Tetragnathidae > Meta > Meta bourneti. The sequence goes on from OW119930.1 coordinate 73,447,764, forward strand.
CTGGAGCAACAGAAAGGGTTATTGGCGACTGTCCGGGATCAAACCCGAAAAGATCCGAGGAGAACGCCACATAATTTTGAATCACGGTCAGATGACGAAGTCAACACCTAAGTTGCACTCCACTCTCCAATCTTCCACACCACGCCAACGTGAGGACATTTGAGGCCACGACAGATTTAGCGTGCATCAGCCCCCTTGTACAGGACGGTCTTTGGTTGGATTGGAACTCGAAACCTTCCGGTTGCTAATCTGTTATTCTTCCAATCGGGCTACCGTGGCCCAAGAGATTAGTGGGATGAAAGCAGAAAAAGATCGTTTGGGTGTATCCTTGAAGAGCGAGCCCCGTGTTTAGTAAAGACAATAAACCCCATAGGAAATTAAAAGATTACTAGAGTACTTCAGATCAGTGAAGTGTGTAAACTATGAATTGTGCCCCTGAGGACTCTCGGCAGAGTTGAAGCTAGGCTTTGGGACCTTAGTCAAATAAAGCTGATGAGGTAATTTCAAGAAAATAATTTTTTCGAAAAGTATAAAAACATTTCATGCATTTATGGGTGAATCTATTCTAAATTCAGGCAATAAAAAGTAAAATGTTCACTTCGACATTTTCAATTTTTTTAAAAATTCAGTAAATTAAGGCCAATAGCGTTTGTTAAACTATGCAACATTTATTTTTTGCAATATTTTTTCGTGGAAATAAGACCCTATGAAAGGCGATAAAAATATTCAATTTTGCTTGTCAAGAATGTCGTATAAAGCTTAAAATGTTGCTAAGCTCAAGCTATTAGATATAAACTTGTTTTGTCTTCTGTTCGTTACACTTGCATGTATGGTTCGTAATAATAAGCAAACATATTTTTTTATTTGATTAATTTTTTAACAATTCATTATGGAACTTCCAAAAGTTTGGTCAAGATTTTTTCAAAAAGGCCATCATTAAAAATTCTGAAAATTTTTGCATAGGTGCATTAAAATGTTAATTTAGTCCTCTATATTGCTAATGCAGTTTTTCAAATGTTGATTTTTAACAGCCTTTAACATAAAATATCGTTGAAATTTCAACCTGACGCGCGCTCGAAGCGGGACCCAACGGTATTCTTTCACTGAAGTAAGCGCTCGAATCCTCGCAGCTCAAGCACCTTTTACGATTCATTATTTTTGTACATATACCAATGTAGTGTGCGATATCTGAGATTTTAGATACTCTTATAACTCTTCAATAAAGAGTTATAAGAAAATCCGACCAAATCTATTTCCAATTATTGATCGGGGAAAAATTTGGACTTGGGAGCTTTTCTTGCATTACAATTTTAACTTAGTCATTAATACAGCACCTGCGGCATGAAATTATAAAATAAAATAACGAGCGGTATTACTCAAAAATTCAAGACTTATGCTTCTTTTTATCAAACAAACAGCTGAATCTACCCAGCTGCTCATGTGGGGAAGATTATATAGCGAAGGAGTAATTTTAATGAGTCAATCATTTGTCTGAAAAATGTTTATTAGTCATACTCATTACTCTTATTTCATTCTTGTATTTGGGTATAAATTTATAGTGCATAATTTATGAATATGGTCGTAATTGATTCTGTGAAGTTAATCTCTCAAACAAATCTATGTAGTATGTAAAAAGCAATTTCAGGGATTCAAAGAAACAAATCAATTAAATGTACTATTATTGTGGAAGGCACTTAAAATGTTGCAGTAACATTAAAAATAGTTTTTAAATAACTAACAAGTTTACTCCTGTTGGAAGTTCTACAATATGACATATGACAAAGTCGGCGTGTGATCATACACAAAAATCCGATCTCCGAATATTGTGATACGAGAGTAACTTTTTAAGAATCGAAGAGGATTGAAAGAGTAAATTATGAATTGCATTCGTAAAGTTCAACTTTGAAATGGTAATTTACCGCAACATCTGTTGAATACTTTCTTAGAGCTCTATGTGGCAAAAAGGACGGACTAAACACTTCCGCTGAATTTTAGCAAATTCCTCAACTTATTTTACCAGCGTAATAACATTAACATTTTCAATTTTTGCCTAGTTTTAAATAAATAGGAATTTATAACATTATTTTATTCGCTAAGTTTAGAAAAAATACATTTTTACATTTTTCTCACCTATGCAGTTTTCGAAATATTTTGAGGATTTAGATACATTTTGAGCTATTAATACGTTTTGTATATACTATCCAAATGTATTTTAATATAGTTTTAGAAACTTATTAATATTGGCATAGTATTTAAAATATGTAGTTTATTACTCTGTCCCTTTATATCAAAACAATTAGTGCATTTCTTAAAATTTCTCTTGTAGCGAGGTGAGCAACAAAACTGATTTGTTTGCGAAATTCCGTGTGTATGGTTAATACATAATATTATGCTTGATAATTTATTAAAATTCAGTAAATACTGCAAAGTTTCCATAATATTAGGTTATCGGTGAGTAAGTATTTTTAAACAAATACGGAGACTATTTCCCACTGGAAGTTGAAAGGAAATCCCTATAAAAGTTAGGGATTTCGAGAAACTTTTCGTCCTTTTACAGGGAATTTAACATGCGCTTAGGGATTTTTTATACTTCGAAAGGGATTTTTTGTGACGGTATTTCATTATCTCCTGATCGAGTTGTGGGTTTCCCGATCACTATCTTTACACAAAATAATTTATTTAAGTTTAACTATTCGAAATCGGCAAAACGTGCTAATACACCCGGATAGCATATTTAATTAGGAACTTCGAAAAAATAATCAGATTTAAAAAAAGTGGGATTTTTTAGAAAAATGAATTTAAAATTGAAAAATCCATATATACAATGCTATTTAAGTCCTACTAATGAAATTAGCATCACTATTTGCTCCAAAATTTTACAATTTTTTTGACGACAAAGAAATTGAATTATCTCAAATGCTTTAGGAGATATGCGATTTTTAAGTAGGTGATATACACTCAAAAAAAATTAAATTTAATTTCTGACGTCACTTTTACAGACCTGTATCTCAAATAAAAAAAATTTCGAGATTAATAATATGTTGATTCAAGGTGGCCCAAAATGTATCTTTATGCAAATATCATAGATGGTGAGGTGCATAATCTTCCTAGATTCGAATGGATTCATCCTTATATTATTTTACTTGTTTTAGAAATATTTTTAAAATCAGAAATCCCCCCGGGTACGTCACTAAATCTTAATGCCACAAATATGATTTAATAAGTCTGATTATCTAAAATTTGATACTAAACTTTTGTTCCAACAACTCTTTAGTACACAAACAAACTTTAATTTAAAAGTCAAAACAAAGCTGAGTCGAACTTCCGACCTACATTTATTCCTCACCTAATACGATAAACAGCGAGCTATTTTTGACTCTCCTCATTTAGATGCAGAACTGAAGAGTTTATTTTAAACGGCGACTGATTATCGTTTTTTGGTTGTTTTCAACTTACGTGTTTGTTTTCGGTTCGATGAATAGCCTCAAAGGGCAAGACATGACAAATTAACAATACGACGTTTGGTTTCAGACGTGTAAAACCATGTAAAATTTTGACGGTTTTGCTCGAGTAATTGAATAAATCTAGTACAAAACAGTCAAATTTTTTGCAAACTAAGAGCATTACATATAAGCATACTTGGAGCCATTTTCCCTAAATCAATATTTATTGTTGGCCTTTTTAGCGCAGAAACAGCATCCAAGTACTGTCAATTCATTTTATTTATATAATTGTTGTTTCTCTAAAGAAAAATATCCAATTATAGAAAAAATATGTGATCCAGAAAAAGACGTTCAGAAATAGTCAGAAAAGAGGTAGATTAAGATATTGAATTGGAATATTTCAAAAATATATCTATATCCGAGAGCGTATGAAATGCGAAATATTGCCAGACAGAATTACTATGCGCATTTATTTCAACTTAATTACATTATAAATGTATTTTTAGCTACAACACAAAAGATTTTCAGAAAAATGAATATTTAACGTAATGAAAAAACATAAAGTTGAAACCCGTGTTTCTATATTATAATTTTAATTAAGTTTCGTTTCATTTGGCGCTCTACCGTCATTTATACGAGGGCAATTAGACATGGATGGTTGGATTTTGAGTTTTATGGCATAAGAGGTATATTTGATCGAAATGCGGCAAACGCAAGACTACGTCAAGAAAGGGACATACACACAAGGAAAGTTTTACCAACACAGAAGAAAGACACCCAGGGGGAATCGAATCTGCGCCTTCTATAACTCGCAAGTTGCTTGATTAGTGGGTCAACCCACTGAGCCACGGTGACCCCCTAATTAGACAGGGGCGAATAGCTTCAAGTAAATTTTAATTTAGGAAATACTTACAATGTATTATGTTTATTATTATAAAAATGTGTTCTAAATGTGTTAATTTTGAATAGTAATTTTTAAGCAGAAAGAACAGTAATACTTTACAAGCTGTTTCAAAATAAAATACCAGTTATATTTCCTTTATGAAACTTTTTTCCCAAGCTAAATGTAGGAGGCGGTAGTGTTTCTGCGGCGGAAAGTGTTCGCTGTACGTATTCCGAACGTGACGTCATTTGGCTTGTTTTTCTAATACGATTTCAACATTTCGACAATAAAAATTCCAAGGAACGAATTCTTAAACCGAATTAAATTAAACAAAATACGTCACCAAAACTGCAGTAAACTATATTTAAAGGAAACCCCGATTCCTATTCCTTAAGGTCTAGCTAAACAAGTAGACCAAGTTCATAAGTCCGAACATGCTCAAAAAGTCCAAAACTAGACCGGAAATTCCTTGGAGGTCCTATCCTGCAGACCAACGCAGGCTTGATCACTTGAGGCTTGTTCAGTGCTACATTTTAGGCACGATGGTCAAGTCATGTCCTTGAACGAAGGTTAGAGATCTGATATGCCCGCTCACAAGTCAAGAAAGGAGTGACATTTTCTGTCACCCATAATACGATTTGATAGAGGCTCCAGGATAGATCCGATGAACTGTCAACCTCTATATGTGACATGATGGGAACATGATGTGGATTGGTTTGGATTTTATGTCGCAAGGCCATGTGTCTTGCTGCGCCATAAAACAAAAATGCTGCGCCAGACATTCAATACATCACGTGATAGATACACACACAATTAAAGTTTTACTGACACGGAAGAGAGATATAGACCTAGGGAAGAATGCACCCGACAGGACGTGAACATGTGGGTAGCAGATGTAAAATCTCCTTCCGTCTGGTTTGTTTACATTTAAATCCCTCATGTAATATTTACCATTGAATGTTTTAATCTAATGAAAAAATAAAAAATGAATTTTGATAACTTTTGTCAGTCTACTCATGAAAATTATCTTTGACCACAAAAAAAAACATTAAATGTTTTAAGTCAATTAAAAAATAAATTAATTAAAATATCTTTTGTCAAATTCTATTCATGAAAATTGTCTTTGCCAAAGAGTAGATTTAAAATAAACCCAAGCACTTTTCAGATATAGTTTTGTCACAAAAATGTATTAGTTGACTTTTTAGCGTTTTTAAAATCACACCGCGATCTTTTTCACATAAGTTAGTCGCGAAAGGTGACCTTGAAGTTATTTTTATGTTGATTAAGAGCCAAGTTGAGAAAAGTAACGAATTGGATGAACCTACGAAGAGAAACATTGTATCGAATCGACTCTAAATGAAGGCATTATTTTAATGATACCGGCTTCAATTTATGAAAAACATTGCTGTCTATCACATTTTCGGAATCATACTCCATTTTCCTGAACTCGAACGAAAGACTACATATAAATCTATACCAACTAAGGTCCGTTGTATATTTTAAATATTTAAATCACTGAATTTTCTTTATTTGATTTTAAAACACCGATACATTGAAATTGAACTTTACTATGCAAGGGATTTTTAAAGTAAATAAACTAGATAAAATAAGATTTTACTTCCTCTAACCAAATGTGCACATGATATCCCATGTCGAGGTTACCTTCAAATATAGCTTATCACCATTTTTGCGACTTTTGGAGTTAAATTTACTTGACCAATCAATTATCATGTATCAATTCGGAATTCATTCTTTGGAATTTCTATTGGCGAGCATTCCTTAAACATGTCAAGTGATGTCGCATTTGGTATGCCATTCAGGAAATACTACAGCCACCTTGAATTTAGCTTCAGATTTTCTTTACTATAATGGAGTAAAAAATAAATTGCACGATGTGCAATTTATTTTTATGTGCAATGCACATAAAAACACACTAGATTGCTCAATTACAATCATTAACATATTAATAGTCATTAATATAAATCAAAATCAATTAAAAATAATCACTAGTGAGGAGGATGAACTTAGTATTGTGCTATTTGTTTGTTTATATCAGACTATTTTCGTCAGCAGCATCCCTTAAATCTCTTATTTTAACCAATACCTTTTTATTTCCTTTCGCGAACTTTTTACTTGGCATTGTCTGTTTTCTGTTTGACACAGCTTGGCTAAATACGGCCATTGCGCCATAAAATCAAAACCCAAGCAATCTTAAATTTCAGCAGTACTATTTGCAGTCGGTTCCTCTTTTTAGTTCAGACCACCACATTTAATCTGTCTAGAAAACAGGATGAAAATGCAATCAAAAATTTTGAGTCGGAAGTGCACTAAGCGCGTACATGCTAATACTTGCTTGTTACAACCCGTCGTATTGATTTCACACCGATCAATTGTAACTTGCATTGTACAACATGTAATTCTAACGACAATGTATCATTGCAGTGTGTGCCTGTATGGTCAAGTGATCAACTGTTGTCAGCTCTATCTAGTTTGAGAGAAAAAGTCTCACAGTAGATATGAGAGGCATTTACTTTTAAGCTAAATATCGGTGGTGGTAGCATCTGCGGTGATATCTTTTCTGTACGTATTTCGAACGTTACGTCACTTAGCTTGTTTTTCTAATACGATTTCAGCATTTAGCCAATAAAATTTTCAAAAACGAATTGATACATCGTCAGCGAAGGGCAGAAACTATTCAACTGACAATAAACCAATTTTACAGTGCAACTGTTTAAAGACTTAGTTTTTAGGTCACAAATAAAAGTCTCAGAGCATTTGGTAGTATTATATACTTGTTCAGATTGCAAGACAATTTATTTCTCATCATGGTGAAAACAAGCATAGTGCCGCAAACTGCATATATATAACCTTATATGTATAAAGAACATTATGTATATAGATGCATATAAATATATGTATAGTCGCGGAAAAAAAAACCGAACCACCCCTCCTCATTCGAGCAAATTTAACAGTAGAGAAAATTCAAAGACATCATTTGACAGGAACTAACATCTGTAAATTCAAATTTATAAGATTTGCATAGGCCGTCTTCATATTAAATTGAGCACCAACTTCATAATTTCCTAGGGAAACTCCCTATTTCGACACTCAATTTCGAATCTATATCCAAATGTAACTTCAGATACCAAATTCCATATCATTAGGTCTTACCGTTTCGAAGTTATTAGTAAAGAAAGATTGGAGCTCCTAATGTTAAATCAGTTTCTTAGACTTTTATGGAGATCTTCCTAAATATTTCTATAGCGCTGATATTTTGTACCATGTTACTGTTAAACAGCCCAAACAAAATCCATCTAATATTTATTTTAAAAATAGTTTTTAGTATGCACCAATTATTACATTAATGTTAGAAAAAATTATGAATTGGAATCTTACTATATTTTGATAGGAATTGATTCAGGACTAATATGAACATGCGAAATTTCACCTCATTCCAATCGTTAGTTTTTGATGCAAAATTTTAGCTCATTCCAATCGTTAGTTTGAAAAGCTTCAAGCGATAATGCAAGGCTAATTTATCTTACATTAAATTTTTTTCATTATTTTGATTTTAGGGGGCAACCAAAAGTTTAAGAAACGTCTGTCTTGGATGACAATTCTCGGATCGTTTGCACACGTAATTCTCCAATCGTTTTCACTCTTGCATAGTCAATTTAATTCTCGGATAGTTTGCAAGCGCTGATAAATGCGTTTGAAATAGTACTCAAATTTTAAATTCCGGTAATTACACTCACTGCCAAAAGTTAAGCACGGAGAGGAAAATGCTAATTTCCGAAATACAATCTGAATTTCAGAGGCTGCATTTCGCTGCAGAGTAGATGGAAGTATGCAAATATGTTCTGTAACAGCCAATCACGGTTTCGTGTCGAGAAATATGCAAAAAAAGGCAGTCGTATAAGCCAGCATTGTGAAGGGTTAGAGGAGTTTCATGTAAGTGCTGATAAAGTGTTTAGAACTTTCGTACGATTAGTTTTCAAGACAGACGTGTTTCTATGGCTTCCGGAAGACGAATGGCAGATAGTGAGCGCTGGTGTTCTGTGGGACGCCTTGAAGCAGGACAATCACAGATGTTGCTCTTTTCTTCGGCGTTCATCATTCCGACATTTCACGATTATCTAAACAATTCCAAACAAGCCAAACAGTTGTCCAAAGACCTGTGGCCGGTCGCCCAAGGATTACGACCCCCGTGGATGATCAATATATTGCTGTTTTAGCCAAGCGGAATAGAAGAGTGACCTCCACACGTGTGTTTGCAGCGTCCATTGGTAAGATGATATCTGCCACTATTGTTCACCGAAGGCTACACATGAATGGACTGTACGCCAAGGTACAACGAGTTTGTGTTCCTCTATCCGTCCAATCCAGAGGGGCACGATTAAAACGATGTCGGCAACATTTAAATTGGACTGTCTGATTGGGCCAACGTTATGTTCACGGATGAGTCGAGATTTGCCCTGGAGCCAGATGACAAGCGTGTAAGGGTCTGGAGAGAACAAGGCACAAGTAATCGGCCCCAGATCATCATCGAGCATCACGCTTTCCAAGGTGGAAGCATGCTGTGGGCAGGGATTTCGTTGGGATATCGACCTGCATATCTATAGACGGGATTCTGTGACGGCTGTCCTGTATCGGGATGAAGTCCTAGAACCCACTGTGAGATTGTACGCTGCAGCAGTTGGTCCTGCTTTCGTTTTAATGGATGGTAATAATCGTCCTCATCGAGCCAACATCGTCGACGACTACTTGCAGAGTGAGGGGATTGCGCGTATCAATTGGTCGGCGTACTGGCCCGACCTTAATCCCATTGATTAATCCCATTCTTTGGGATGCCCTCGGCCGTGTTGTGTCTGCACGTTTCCCACCCTCAGTCACTCTCAGAGTTGAAAATTGTTCTACTGGGGGAATGGCGATTACTTGACTCTGGGGTGGTTGATCACCTCATGGTCACACGCTGTAAACTTTGTATGAGGATGAGGGGTGGTCACATACCTATTAATTTCGGTTGTGTTTGTTTTGGATTTAAACATCATTTTGTTAATGACTCCAATATGACTTCATCTTATAATTTATGAAAATTCAATATTGTTTTAATCTTTGTATGTAATGTTTTGTTTTGTTTCATGCATAAACATATTTGCTACTTTCCTGCCGAATTTCGTGTCAATCAAAGCTGTACTTGTCGATTTTTTCGCATTTTACCGCTTCGTGCTTAACTTTTGGCAGTGAGTGTATAACTACAATTAATCTCGATATTCGAATAGCGATTTTCAATGAAGAGATGATCTCAGAAATTAACAGCAACTTTAGAATTGAGTATCTCCGAATATGAAGATAGTAGAGTCGTGAAATTCCATGTTTTTAGATTAATTTAATGATGCCGAATCTGATTAAGGCTTCAAAACATGGTGTTTCCATTGGAAATTTTGGTGCTTGTGCAAAATTTTATATGAAGACGACCCCTAATGCAATTTTTTGCATTTGAATTTGTAGAGAATGTTATCCCCTATTGAATGAAATCTTTGAATTTGCTCTACTATGAACAGTGCTCGAAATAAAGGGGGTGGTTCTTTTTTCCCGCTACTGTACATATATATATACGAAAGCATACAAAACTTTAATAACGCTAAAGAGAAAAATGCGAATAAAAGGGGAAACACACCACTCGCTTCATCTTTCAAATTCCTTAATTTGAATTATTTGAGAGAATGCTTAAAAAATCATTCTCACCTGGCAGACGTGTGGCTACAAGTGATGGGACGGAGCTCAGGTCCTCGGTTGAATAGGCTCTGAGTTAGAACCCTTGTATTATTATGGATATTCATATGGGATTGGAATCTACTTCAACCCGTAAGTCTTGGTTTAATTAACTCTCATGAAGTAAAAAAAATTAGTTACCAACCAATGTGTGTCAACGAAATAAGTGACGAACCAAGCCAAGCTTATTTAAATCTAGTTTTCTCTGTGGACTTATATTTCTGATCCTCGATTGAAACTCAACATGTTTGTTCCATTTTACGGGCGGTAGGTAATTAAGAACTTTTTTTTTTTCAAAACAGGTTTTTCCGATTATTCGTGTTCAAGTTTCATAAGAACTGGAATTTCAAGGGAAAGTGCTAATTAAAATTCTATTAGTAAGCAGTTTATCACTGTACTTGGTAACTTGTGTTCTAAAAAAAAACGGCTACTTACCGTTATTTGATCTCGCTGTTATTGTTAAAGGGAATGCTTTCAACATGTATTCTTACTTCAATCACATACGGTGGTCTTATTTGAACTACGTTTTATTTGCTTTCAATGTGCATATTATGTATTAGTACCCAACAGCTTTTAGCATACTTGAATTCAAGGGATAATTGAAAGTTTCAAGTATTTCAAAATTTGAAGAAATCTATTTTTTAAACTCATTTGAAAATACATCGTTAACTACATTCAAATTTTCAGTAAAGATATTAGAGGTATTTTCTCTAAAGCTAAATATTGGTGGCAGTAGTGCTTCCTCGGCGATACGTGATTGCTGTACGTATTCTGAACGTGACGTCATTTGGCTTGTTTTTCGAATACGATTTCAGCACTTCACCCGTAAAAATTCCACAGAAACACGTTAGAATTGGTGTATGATAGTTGATTGGTCAATGTTAATTAAATTAAACGCTAGACGTTGCCAAAACGACGATAAACTATATTTGAATAGTTCATTGCCTATAAACTATATAGTTAAATCCGATATGTATCACGCAAGAGCATTTGGACAGCAGAAATAAAATCTTCGCATACCGTCTGCTTTGTTTGCTCTGAAAATCTCATGCTCTATTAGTTCTTCCAAACACGTTTATTATAAAAATCTTCAATGAAAATAAATTCCTAATATTGAGTTAGATAGACAATTAACGTTCCACTGAAGCAACACAACGGGCTATTGGCGACGGTGAGAGATCAATCCCGAAGGGAAAGAATCGAGGACAACAGCGGTTCCACGGTAGCCTGGTTAGTAAGTAGGTATTTAATTAACGTCGCACTGGAGCAACACAACGGACTATTGACGGTAGCCTTGGTTGGGAGAGTAGCAGATTAGTAATCGGGGGTTGCGATTTCGAAAATCGATCCAATCGAATACCATCGTGTTTATTGGGGACTGGTGCACGTTAAATTTGCAATGGCGTCAAATGTCCTCACTTTAGAGTGGTGTGTATGTATAGAGAGGGGTGCGAGCTCAAGTGTGACCTCGTCATTTGACCGTGGTTAAAAATTACGAGGTGTTGTCCTCGGATTTTTTCCTTCGGGACTGATACCGAACCGTCGCCAATAGCTCGTTGTGTTGCTCCTGGCGACGTTAATTAACTACCTACCCGCCGAGGACAGCACCTCGGAGTTTGGAACCACGCCCAGATGGCGAGATCAACACCTGAGCTGGCACCTCATTCTCCAAACTTCCACATCACACAACATGAGGACAGATTGAACGTGCACTAGCCCCCGCGTATACGACGGTCTTGGTTGGACCTAGTTTCGAACTTGCTACCGTTCCGTCGTTAATCCGTTACTCTACCAACTGGGCAACCGTGGCCTCTTTTCCCCTAATATCGAGAAATACACTGAAAAAGGACGAGGGACTGATAGTGGAATTCTGAATTGAAACTATTTACATTTACATCCTTTTTTCTTAAAAAACTGAATAACTAAGCAACCAATCGATATATCGCGCATTCAGCTATAATGTTCTCTCTTACTTTCCCCACTGGATTTTCGTTTTGCAAACAGTAAAAGTAATCACAATATAGATTTCTTTATTTACTTTTTTTAGAATTTCTAGTTAAAAGGTAACTTGTTCCAAACATGCATTGATATGAAACATTCGAGTGGCTTCGAAAGCGCGGGCCAGAAAAATTTTACTTTAAATGTTCTGCCTTATTTAGTTTCATATTTTAATTTAAATTTTCATTTCTATCACTTAAGGCGATCTTACTTGAACTGTTTCATTTGCTATCAATATGTATACATTATGCATTACACAGCAGTTTTTAGCGCTCTTGAATTTATAAAATATCAATGGTTCTATCACAGATTTTGTGTTTAACAAGTTTCTCATGTCCATCACTATGTCGCTTCACTCGATATATCCCATGTTTTTCTTCTCTCCCCAGAAGTGAGATATATCGAGGGGTTACCGGTAATTTTCTAGTGGAAAAAATACAAATACTTGGACTATAAAGAAATCAAGTGAAAAAGTATTGGGGCAGTTTAAATTACTCAAATTTACACGTCATTTAATCGTTACAAAAATGGCATGGTCTTAAAAGGCAAAAATAAAAACACGTGGAGCATGAAGAAAGGGTAGATTAACAATGGAATTCAAAATTAAGATATTTATTCAAATTCTTTTGTTATTCTTAAAAAACTAAATAAACAATAGATTTAGATGTAAAAATTCAAACATCTAGAATACTAAGAAACTGGTTGAAAAAGTATTGGGTCAACTTAGTAAAATTCAATAGAAAAATTAATTATTCAAATTTACACGTCAACTAATTCATGGTTTTAGAGGCAAAAATAATACATGGAGCATCTAGAAATCGATTGAAAGTGCAGAACACTAATAATGGAATTAAAAATAAAGATATTTATTCAAATTCTTATAATTATTCTTAAAAAAAACTAAGTGAACAATAGACTTAGAGGTAAAAATTCAAAGATTCAGAACACCAAGAAATGGGTTTGTTGGTTGGTTTGGCATTTTATGGCCCAAGGTCCATGTTTGGTCACGCTGCGCCAAACACAAGACAACGTCAAGTAAAAATGTCGTAAAAGGCGAAAAAGAGAGGCACTGGGAAACAAGTTAGTGGGATGAAAGCAGGAAAAGATCGCTTGAGTCCTTGGAGTAAACCACGTGTTTACTAAAGACAGTAAACCACATGAGAAAAGAAAAGATTACTAGAGTACGTCGGGACCGTGAAGCCCGTACATAACTAAAACAGATGTGCCCCTAAGGGTTAAAGAAATCGGTAGAAAAAGTATTGGAATGGAACTCAATATTATTATTAATTATTTAAATTTGCATGTCAGTTAATCTTTATAAAAATTGCATAGTCTTAAGAGGCAAGAATAAAAACACTTCAAACATCAAGAAATCGATTGAAATTGTAGGAAACTATAATGGAATTCAAAATTAAGATATTTATTCATTCTTGTAGAGGAAAAAATTCAAACATAGAGCACTAAGGAATCGGTTAAAAAGGTAGTGGGGACTCAAAGGAATTCAAAATTAAAATTCGTTATTCAAACTCAACCCATCTTTTTTCGCAGTCTTTCAGAAGCAAAAATGCAAACCCGTAGAATATGAAGAAATCAAATGAAGAGACATCAAGAATTCACAGTGGAAATCAAAATTCATAACTCTAATTCCCATGAGGTCTCCAGAAATATTAAACAAACAGTACACCTTATGAAGCAGAAATGCAAACACTTAATTTAACAAAATCGATCGAAAAATATATTGGAGACTCGGTGGAATTCAAAATTAAAGCATATTTTCCAAACTCTTAGTAAGTAAAAAGCAGAATTCAAGAAGCCAAACAAAAGAACTTCAAGAGGAACAAAAAAAAGTTGCGCACTAGAATCAAGAACTTAAAATCAAGATATATTTCGAAACATAAACAAAGAGGAAACGTTACCTTTTAGCGGAAAATGCCCCACGTTTCTCTTCGATCTATACTCTAATGTCTATGAGGAACGCAAACAGCGTTTTCCTCTGCTCTTGTCTCCCACTTTCGAGCAAACGATATGCTCCGAACTGTTCCAGACGGCTCTTTAATCACAGGCTGAGAGAAGTCACGTCCGCTTCAACATCACGTGACCGGATGTCATACGGCCTCTTTCCTGCAAGCTCTTTTCGTCCCTCGAGAGGATTGCGGCGTAATTCTGTCGCTGTCCACCAGTGGTTATAAAAAGGGAATGATTCTCGTTGGGGGAAATTTTGTGAGAGTACATAGGAATCTGTGGACTTTTTGTTGCGGATTATTTATCAGTGGATATATTATCTTTGCAGTTTTTTAGCATGTTATGTGACGACGAAAATTCCTAAATATACCCCAAAATATTCTTTGAAGCGTTTGTGAGAGCGTGCAAGCGATTGGAAAATTGAATTTCTACTGCGTGCGTGCAAACGATCTGAGAATTATTATATTTTTATATGTATTATGCAAGTCCAAACGATCAGAGAATTATCACATTTTTTTCTAGCGCAAACGATAATATATTGAACTGTAACTATGATTGAAATGTGATTAAAAAAAGGAATTTGGAATAATTCGAGACGGATGGAGAAAGCGTTGATCGATGTTCTGTATAATTTTGTATTATCTTTAGTGTTCTTAATAAATGTTAATTTTTTAACAAGCGTTTCGTCTCTATGTTATATCACACAAAGTATTATCTACAATTTTTTTAATACAATCGAACTGAGATTGTGATAATCTAAAAGAACTGATATTCTGATAATCTAAAAGAACTGATATTCTGATAATCTAAAAGAACTGATATTCTGATAATCCAAAAGAACTTATATTCCGATCATCCGAAGAGTGAATAAAGTGAGTTTTCATCTCCAGGAATATTAGACTCAGATCAACATGCAATGTCTCCCGACAGTGTTCTTGAAAAGATGAAAAAATGGTTGGTTTGGGTTTTATGGCGAAAAGTCCGATAGCGCACAAGCTGCACCAAATGCAAGATTAAATAATATTCAATAGCAATCAGAACAATAAAATTGAGTCTAAAAGTATGCACATACACGAACAAAATACATTACATAGGAATTTTTTGAGTTCGTGACTTAAAATATATTGACCAGTAACATGAAGTATGATATAAAAAAATGTATGACGATGGAAAATATGTACAAATAATGAAAGAACAATCTAAAGCTCAAGAGTTTAATTATGGAACAGAATTAAAATATGATGCATTATATTTGCGATAAAAAGCCAGAGTGAAGCAGAAAGGTAAAAACTGATGAATGTGGAGGATAATCCAACAAATCAGATAAAACAGGTGTTGTTAAAAAGGTTGGTAAAACTGAAACCAGAATAAGATGCTAATATATGACTAATGGAAAGAGGTTGTTGGTAATGCTGGCACGATGATGCGGTTACACTGACCAATAAAAATCTATGCGTAACTCCAGAATGGCCGATGCGAAGAGGAGTTAGAATGGATGAAAAAATTTTTTAACTTTAAATTTACAACTGGCCCGTTGACTTAAAATTACTCTTTAAGTTTTACTGCTTTTCCTCAATTAACTTTTCCTGAAATGTTTATAAAATTAATTTAGAAAAAATATTTCTCTTCACTTCTTGCATCCGAGACATGCATATAAAGAAAACCTATTTTTACCGTGACGGGCCATTTGACCGTTTTAATATTTTATGCCTTTTTGCAACATTGTCAACTCTAAACTCATTCCATGTACACTGCTGTGCAAAATTAGCAGAAATTCACATAACTGTAAAGAAAATTAGAGTAATATGGCAGCAGCGTCGACAAGCTCAAGCAAAATGTGAGTAAAAAATAACAGATACTGCCATGAAAATAAAACCACTACAATCTACTCTCTATACAAGATACATGTTTGCGGAAAGTGTTTAGCAGAGAATCCTGACATCTGTAAAAAATGCGGCAAATGAATCGAAATTTTACTATCGAACTCCAAAAAAAGTGAAACTACTAAATAAAAAAGTCGAAATATCGTACTTGTGATTGTCGAATTTCTGTTATTTTGTTAATTATTATTAAATTACTATTTAAAAATAATTTTGTTTACTGGTTGTTTCAAGCACTAATTCCACTGTTACCTGCACCCAAATGGAAAATGGGCCAGTTTCGGTAAAAATAGGAATTTACAAAAGGTTGGTAAATTTAGTGTTAAAACGATGTAAAAATAACATTAAATTTGAAGAAAATATCTGCAAGTAGAAAATCTGAGCATAGCATTTGCGCACTAACAGTGACAGTGTTTATAAAAAAGTTATTCTAGAAACTAAGTTCTTAAACGCAGATAAATAACTATCAGTTCGGAGCAGAGATTGTACTGGAGTGACCAAGAGCCTCCAAGAGAAGCAGCAAGTTGAAAGAGAAATCGTTCATGATTAAGTAATGCACAATGAAAGAGGACGTGATCTGTTTTATAATTGTTACAATAACAGAATGATGAATCGATGAGGTGGAAACGTTGAAAGTAGTGATCGATTCTAGCACGATCGGAGAAAATTTATGTGAGTTTGCAACATTGTTTGTAGGCTTTTTGAAGACTTATATGTATGGAAATAATTTTTCGATAATTTTGACTTCATCAGTTGTAGACAAGTTGTTGCCAAGATATTGATGTATTATTGTAGTTTTCCTTTTTGACTTGAATACATCTTTGAAATCGGAATAGTACTGAGGTCTATGCATGAAAAGTTACAAAAAAGAGTTACAACTATTTCGTCTTATAATTTCAGAACTAGAGGGAAAATTCGAAAGATAAATACAGCGTCGTGTAGACAAAGGATCTCCTATGTCTGCCTTATTCTTTCCACAATACGACATCAGGCCGAGTATTCAAGTCCAAATTACGGTTTGTGTCTTCGACACAACCGTCAATTTTTTATCAGTGATTTAGGAAGGCTACCGAAACAGATGGGCATATTCGATTTTGTAGCCATCTTCGGCAAATTTATCAACCAATTTGTTTTCGGAAATAGCAGAATGGCCTCAAATCCACTTCATAACGAACTTCCAATCTATTCAATCGCCACGAAATGTTTCGAATATTTTCCAGTAATGTGTAATAGTTTTCCGTCAAAAATTCTTTCAAATGTCACTTGGCTATTCGTATAAAGAACAAACTTGGAAGGTTTTTGACTGATTCTATCCATTCGGGGTTTTTTAAGGTGGCTTCGGCTTGGTTATTAGAACAATCTGAATCTAGTTTAAAATGATTTTTCATTTGCTCACTTTTGATGACGATAAATGCGCATCCTGTAGAAATATTGCTTTTGGTTCCGTCTGTAGAAACCCGAAAATCAGACTGCTTCAATTTCATGAGTTGTGAAGGTCTTCCCAGAATGCAACCAGTTTTTAAAAGGAAGATGATCGATCTAATTATTCGTCGGGTCATTAGAATTTAGATAATTTCTATCAATCTTCTATTATAAGAGATAGGAAGTACCCTCGCAAGGATACATTCTGCATCATATGAATAAGTTCTGAAATCTCTTCCTATACTTAGTCATAATTTTTTGAGTTCATCAATTGGATTGAATGTTGGGGTTTTGTGGTGCAAGGTTTGAGTTGGCTGAAGTTTGTTGGTATTGAATTTCTTATTTGATGCATTAATCCAAGCTGTTGTGCCATGAAAAATTAAAGGCAAAATAGCTTCATCGTAAGTAATTTCTAATCCGATCCAATGCCCCAAGAAATTGTAGTCATTTTTGACAGTTAAGCATCGTGTTTGACTTCTTACAAATATAATCGATGCGTGCATTCCATTTTAACTTAATCTCGAACCACTCCAAGGTATCTGATTTAGATTTCCGAATATTTCCATTCATTAAAATATATCTTTTTTTACTTATATCAATTGATGGCAGTGTCGCTACTCACTTATTATGCCTTATTGAGATACGCTTATAATCGATATTAAGTATTGATATGCACATTCCATGCCTCCAAATGGAATAAAATTAGTCAAAAAAAATAAAACAGCCTTTCGTGTATTTCTTACTGGGGTTATTTTGGAAAACCGTCTCTTAATAGGGTTCGAATTTTTTTGTAATAGAAATCCCTTATACAGCAATAAAATGTCAAATTTACAAACTTTCGTAAATGATAATGGAATAATTTTTTTTAATTTTAAACACTGCCTAACTTTCAGACAGAGCAACTACTGGTCACTATTGTGTCAACGATATCTACGAAAAGGTTTTTACCCACCCTACCTTCCACACTCTGCTTATCGTTTCGCGTATATTTCTTTTTTGTTGCTAACTTCCATGTAGCTCTCAAGTCTCATTTCTGGGTCCACTATCCGTAATTCATGTTCATGTCCTTTTTTGTCTTAATAAATCGGCTTTAGTAAGTCTTTTCCGCAAGGTTCTTAGTTGAAATATAATTTGTATCAAATCTCAGCAGTTCTTTTGCTTAAAAAATTGCACTCAAATAAATTTCATTTACAGAGCAAGTTTGTTACTCAAGTTTGGAGCTATAAGATGCGTTTTCACGATGTCTACAATACACTTTAAACGCGATGTCCATCAAATAAAAGCTAGAAAAACAGTTATAACAGCAAGCTCGTAAACAGTGACAACTGGGAGATACACAATCTGTCTCGAAAGCTCTCTTAAAAGTTCTCTTGTACACAAAAAAAAATATGATTTGCTCCTCTTGTCAAACAAACAAGACACCTTCCCAAATCCACAAGATGAAACCTGCACATATACTATACCTATCTACCACAAAATTTAAAAGCAATGATCACCAAATAAAATCTAGAAAAGACTAAAAATAGACTGGGAGCTATACAATCTTGTCATAAAATTTCTATAAAAATTCATGTACAAAAAAATAAGTTGGTTGTTTTGAGGTTTTATGGCAAGAGGGCTATATTTCGCCTAGCTGCGCCAAACATAAAGCAACGTCAAGTAGAAATGTCTTGAAAGAGAAAAAGATATTGGGGAATATAGTGGGATTAGAGCAGGAAGATCGCGTGAGTATCCCGAGAGATCGATCCAAGGGTTTACTAAAAGCAGCAAAGTCCATGAAAAAGGAAAAGATCACTATAGCACCTCGGGTCCGTGAAACCCTTACACACCCAAAGGAGATGTGACCCTGAGGCCTAGAAATAAATAAGATATACTCAAATGTCTCCACCTCAGACAAACAAGCAAGGCAACTTGAGAAATCCACAGGATGAACATGTAGATACATTTGAGTAAAAATTTGACCCAATATGGCCCTGGCTACAAAAGTGGTAACTGGCCGAGGGACCCACTTAACCCTACGAGTGGTTCTCTCGACAAGGTATCATTAGCAAAACTGACCAGACCAGAATTCGTTACTCCAGAATCCGCACCATTCTGATTTAGTTTTTGGTACAACTCAAACCGACGGTGAGTGTAACCTGTGGCAAAAACCACGACAAAAACAACTTGGCCAAACCTTTGGTCAATTCATTTCCATTTAAATAAATAAAGGGCGTTTTGAAAACATCTGGCCAAATTGAAAAAGGTGGTAGAGGCCCAAAATAAACATTTTTGTCAAAGAATGTGTCTCCTGAAATGCCGCGTTTAGATGGGAGGGCGCTTTTTAGGTTAGTCGATAACATTGTTTCTGTGGCATAAGGCGTCATTCAATGCTCGGATTTTCGACGGCATGCATCGCTACACGAATTCGGTAGGTAGTTAATTAACGTCTCACTGGAGAAATACAACGGACTATTGGCGACGATCCGGGATCAATCCCGATGGCAAAGATTCAAGAACACCTCCATTTTGAACCACAGATTGGTCAGATGACGAGGCTGCACCCCACTCTTCAAACTTCCAGACCAGGCCATCGTAAGGACTTTTGAGGCCACGACAGATTTAGCGTGCACTATCCTCGTGTAATCGACGGTCTTTGACTGAACCGAGTTTCGAACTCGCAACCCTCCGGTTGATAACCCGTTCCTTTTCCAACTGGGCTACCGCGGCCCAAATAGAATGATGATAGGTACTTATTTTAATTAACGTCACACTGGAGCAACACAACGGGTTCTTGATGACGGTCCGGGATCAATCCCAAAGGGAAAGATTGAGGACAATACGTAATTTTGAACCACGACAGATTTAACGCGCACCAGCTACCTATATACACAACGGTGTTTGGTTGGATTCGAACTCTCAACCCTCCGGTTGCTAATTCATTACTCTTCCAACCGGGCCACCGCGGCTCTAAATAGAATGATGGAAATAAAACCAAAAAATTTTTTACCAAAGCCTAGTCCAGAATAAAGTGTGAGTACCTGATTTTGCAACCTCTCTTTTAGCATCCTTTTGGCCACTCTTACTCCTCATTCTTACTCCTCCACTCTTACTCCCACTCTTACTTACACTCTTACCCCTATTTCTCCTGGAGCCAGCACTGCCCCTAAGATTCCTTCACGACCCAAAGGGGGTAGTAGCACCCACTTTTTGAAACTGCTCTAAACCAGCGGTCGCCAAATTGGTCGACATCGACACCCTGGGGTTTGATATAACCTTTTTAGGGGTCGATTCGGGCTCAGGGGTCGAAAGAAAAATATAAGACATCACTGTACGGGTAATATTTATAAATTATTATATAACTTACTTATTTTGAATCCAACATTGCTAATCTCTTCAAAAGTCACGAAGTCTAAAATGTATTTTATGTTTTATATATTATTTATTCCTCCTCTCAAATATGCAATGTTAAGAAGGACCTCAAAACACAGAAACTCATCGCCTTGACGTTAAACCATATTTACTATACTATAGATACAAATAAGCACTAACTATAAAGTTAACTATCTAAAAACTCGTATATACATCTTTTTTGCTTATCCCATTATAATTACGTAACAATAAAGTAGGGGTGTCGATAAAAAGTCATGAAACTCTTGATGAGGTCGACGGTCAAACAAGTTTGTAGAATCCTGCTCTAAAGTGTGGTCCTGATTTCCAGTCGACAAATCGACTATTTTAACGTTTTGACACTCAATACATGTAAAGGCAATTCTCGATGGAAATTCTCAATACAGGATTTAGTTTCGGTTTATTCCCATAGGTGGAGCCACAGATAGACATTTATTACGGCTGATGAAAACCTCGCTGTGAGTAATGGTTGGGGAAAATGATTACCGGGTTTTATTTTTTGAGTGGAGGGGGAAAATTCTCAAAATATTTTGAACGCCCACTTACCACTTTGTGCATTCTGTCATAGGAAATGGAAACGGAGGAATTTTATTTATTTTACCCCTCTGAGCATAACGAGATTTCTGAGTATTACTTTCACCCCACAGCACACATAATGACTAAAGAATCACATCTATTGGGTGAAAGAATCGGGATTTTTTCAACCTTTAAAAAGATTCTATTTGCCCTTTCATCAGAAGAGTATCCCTAGGAATGATTCTATTGCTGTTTTCTTTGGAAGTGAATCATTTGGTTGTTTTTGGGGGGTTTATGGCGCAAGAGCCATATTTGGCCATGCGCCAGACACAAGACGTTCAGTATCAAGTAATAGACAAACACAGTGAAAGTTTATTCTGACACAGAAGAGAGAAATGCACCCAGGGAGTAATGCCCCTGGCAGGAATCAAACCTGCGCCTCCTACAACTGGAAGGTTGCTAGAGCAGTGGACATAGCCACGACGGCCCCGTGAATCATTTAGAAAGATTCTATTGGTCCAAAATTCTGTCGGTCCTTGTAATAGAATCCTGTAGATATGTTCAATTATTTCTTTCCTCAGAATAATATCCTATGGATATATTTTATTGTTCCTTTCCTTAGAACAGAATCCTTTGGAATTATTTTTCTGCTCCTTTCCTTGGAAGTGAATTCTTTGGAAAGATACCGTTGATCCTTATAATAGAATCCTTTGGTAAGATTCCATTGGTTGAGAAAGTCAAACCGGTTAAAAGTCATGCAGGGAAGACTACAGGCGAAATGGTTGAATTATACATGCGAATAACTCAGATGGTTGTTAAATATAGTTGTAAGAAACTGGTAGATCACTCGTTCGGAGTATTAATTATGCCTATGTTTTCTTATATTAAGGCCAAAAAAATTTTTGTTGAATAATTCTTTTTCTTATGTTGTTCACCATTTTAGCTTTCATCTTCGGAGTTATGTTGTTTTAATTCAAAAATTGCTATTTTGAGGGAATATCCTGCATAAAAAAATTACTATAACTTCCACCAGAAGACTGAATCCAGTACAAAATGATTGACGAAAATTGAGGAAAGCCACAAAAAATAGTTCGTCATCTTTCGCACCGCTTAAATTCGCTCAAACGACACTGCAGTATTCGCGAATCATTGTTTCGGCAACACATAATTCTCAGAGTAACAGTTCTGTAATAATTAGAGTAACAGTTCTGTAGGTAGGTATTTAATTAACGTCGCACTGGAGCAACACAACGGGCTATTAGCGACGGTCCGGGATCAATCCCAAAGGGAATACCGAGGGCAACACCACGTAATTTTGTACCACGGTCGGATGACGAGGTCAACACCTGAGCTGGCCCTCCACTCTCCAAACTTCCACACCACGCCAACATAGGACATTTGAGGTCACGAGTTTCGTTGGATCGAGTTTCGATCTCGCAACCCTAAAGTTGCTAATCCGTTTTCTCTTGAATTGGGCTTCCACGACCGATTCAGGAACGGCCACCATAACATATATAAATTTCACATCCATGAAAATTTTAATTTTTCAAAACCCCATTTTCTTGTCCTAAATTGGAGGACTACTGAAACTGAATCAGGGGATTGATTGTGAAGTTAAGGGTGGAGGAAATTCCACACCCATGACTACATTATCACCATGATAGTGACCACTTAATCAACCCTTCCCAAAGAAATGATCTGGGTGGGGCCTGTCTTGGATTAAATTGCAAATGAAGCAGCAAGATAAATAATTACTTGGAGAGAATTATTTCCTCACTTACACGTTAACAAAGTATACCCCAATGAGAGGGAAATACGTAGTGAAGCACGTAATATAGTTAAAAGACAAGGTCGTAGATAAAGATAAACAGAATCCCTTTTAGCAAATTAAGCTTCATCAATTTAATATTCGAGAGCGTGTTGATATATGCTACCCCAAATAATCCAGTCTTTGCATCTAGTATTCAGTTTTAGCATTATTAATGGGGAAAATGAATTTGCATTTTAGAAGTCAAAGGTTTTGCTTTTTTTCACAAAAGGAAAAGTAAAGTATATATTAATTTCTTCACTACCTAATGCAAAAAAAGTAACGTCGCTGCTAATAAGCAAAACAAAGTTTACATTTCGTTCCATACAGTATCTTTGGGAAGTATCTTTGATAATCTAATTACCTTTCTCGCGAATCTTAAATCTCTCAAATTCTAGATGTATATGTCTTTGCAATTAAAGATCAAACACGCGTATCACTTTCCTAAATTAACATATAATACAGCAAGTATTTCAGGAAATCTTTATGAATATCTAAAGTACAAAAAACCTACACTTATATAATATTTGAACTGCATTCTTTTTATCAACAAATATGTAAAACTAAATTCAAAGAGAAAATAATATTTTGTGTGCGCTACACGTATACGATCAACAAAATACATTCTTTAAAGTAGGAATATTTTAATTTTATAATGCTATTGAACATGAAGATTTGTTTAGTATGCAGAAATTTGACTATAAGTTTAAAAAGCAGATATCATTTCAGATCCGTATAATCTAATAAAAACGAATAGATCGAAGAGTGCTTACTTTTTGTTGTTTGTGAGTACATCATTCCGGAAAGAACTACCGAAAACCTTGCAAACAATACGCGAGAATTGTTGATTATTTTATTAGTTTAAATGTATGTAAGTTTGGGATCTTCAAAATACGTATGTAATGTTGCCAAAGGAAAGAAAATGCAACGCAAGCACAAATTTCATATAAGAGGCAGGTAGGTAATTTAATTAACGTCGCACTGGAGCAACACAAAGGGATACTGGTGACGGTTCAGGATCAAACCCCAAGGGGAAGATCCGAGGAACCCAGTTATCTAATCGTGATTTAAAATTACTATGAACGTGACGAGATCAATATCCATGCTGGTATCCCACTCTCCAAACTTCCTTACCTGGCCAACATGTTGACATTTGAGGTCAAGTCAGATTTAACGTGCACCAGCCTCCACAACGGTCTTTGGTTAGATCGAGTTTCGAATTCGCAACGGATTAGCAACCGGTATTGGTATTTGGTATTTTTTCAATTAACGTCACACTGGAGCAACGGGCTATTGGTGACGGTCCGGGATCAGTCCCAAAGGGAAAGATCGGTATTTTTGGTATTTTGGTATTTTCAATTAACGTCACACTGGAGCAACACAACGGGCTATTGGTGACGGTCCGGGATCAATCCCAGAGGGAAAGATCCGAGGACAACACCACGTAATTTTGAACCACGGTCAGATGACGAGGCAACACCTGAGCTGGCACCCCACTCTCCAAACTTCCACACCACGCCAACGTGAGGACGTTTGAGACCACGACAGATTTAACGTGCACCATACCCCTTTGTACACGACGGTGTTTGGCTGGATTCGAACTCGCAACCCTTCGGTTGCAAGTCCGTCACTCTTCCAACCAGGCCACCGCGGCCCTCATGTTGACATTTGAGGTCAAGTCAGATTTAACATACACCAGCCTCCACAACGGTCTTTGGTTAGATCGAGTTTCGAATTCGCAATGGATTAGCAACGGAGGGTTGCGATTTCGAATCCAGCCAAACACCGTCGTGTACAAAGTGGGTTGGTGCACTTTAAATCCGTCATGGCCTCAAATGTCCTCACGTTGGCGTGGTATGGAAGTTTGGAGAGGGGATGCCTGCTCAGGTATTGCCTCGTCATCTGACCGTGGTTCAAAATTACGTGGTGTTGTCCCTTTGGGATTGATCCCGGACAGTCACCAATAGCCCGCTGTGTTGCTCCGATGTGACGTTAAATAAAATACCTACATAAATACTTACAGACAGACGAAAGTAGTCTAAGGGTTTAGTAACTAATTGTTTTAGTCACATGATCCTGGCAGCACTAAAAGGTTACCATTGCTCACTCAACTTTTATGTTTCCTCTATAGTATGATATGGTATGGTAATTAATTAACGTCGTACTAGAGCAACACAACGGGCTATTGACGACAGTCCGGGAACAATCCCGAAGGGAAAGATTTGCTCTATGGATCAAATTCAATAAACAGTTGGTTGAGTGATCATACTGCTATCTAGCGCTGCAAATTATCATGTACTCTTGGTTGGTTGGTTGGTTTTTCTTGAGACTTTTAGCTGCAGAATCAGGCCTTTGTCTCCAATCTTCCTAAATGATCTGGGCCGCGGTGGCCCGGTTGGAAGAGTAACGGACTAGCAACCGAAGGGTTGCGAGTTCGAATCCAGCCAAACACCGTCGTGTACAAAGGGGGCTGGTGCACGTTAAATCTGTCGTGGCCCCAAACGTCCTCACGTTGGCGTGGTGTGGAAGTTTGGAGAGTGGGGTGCCAGCTCAGGTGTTGCCTCGTCATCTGACCGTGGTTCAAAATTACGTGGTGTTGTCCTCGGATCTTTCCCTCTGGGATTGATCCCGGACCGTCACCAATAGCCCGTTGTGTTGCTCCAGTGTGACGTTAATTGAAAATACCAAATACCTAAATGATCTAAATATCATGTACTCTGATGATAGGTTTTTCAGTGTAAACATAAACAAACTTCGGGAGAAGAAAAATACTTCCGGTTAAAAACAAATTTATTTACCACCTTGGCGTCGATTGGCGTTAATTTTTAATATGATACATGCTGAAATTGCATTTGAGTATCGCCAAGTAGCGCCATAAGTTACAAAAAGAGTTATCCCTCATTTGATAAGACTTAATCGTTATTGTTTTAGATAGGTAGAAGTGGTCACTTACGAAAATCACGTTATCTGCGAGACCGTTCGACAACAGAGTTTAAAGTAGTTAAAAACTGATTTAAGCAGTTCATTAAAATCAAATAAACAAAACCTAATATTTATTTACAAATATCATAAAAAGCTTTATTTCAAGTACTAAAATTACAACACAGCATTGAATTTCTGAGCACTTTTCTCCTAGAAATCAGTCACTCAGCTTACGAAAAAGTAACAAATGCAGTCTCTATGAAATGAATGGAAATTTATAAAAAGCATGGTTGGCACTTGCGTATTTTACATGATAAGAACGGATAGAATACAGTATGAAAAAATATGCATTTATAATAAGAAACAAACATGATGCGCTAACAGCTACCGTCTCTTTAAAAATGCCCTTGATGATATGCTACTCGAATACTAAGTGTCACACATTGGTTCCTTTAAGCTCGTCAAGTTTCTCTTCTTTTTTGTCCCTGTAAAACAGTCTTTGTTAGAAGGAAATATGCAAAAACTTTTATTCTCCTAAAATGATTATTGGATTATTGAATACTGTAAACTAGGCTGTAAAGCCCTTAGGAAAATAAGAATACAAAGGGCTCTTAAATTCACTTATCTATTCACTTGCCTATTATTGTCGTTTGGGGAGTAATCACAAATAATGAGTGCGTCTAAAATATATCCTTGATATGCTTCATTGTTCATAGATATTTACAACTCAAAATTCTCCGAATAAGTCAATTAATAATTCTCACAACTCAAAATATATCTCGTTCTCGGTAATATCCCCATAGGAACTCAGTAACGCAGAAGTCAATAACTCAATTAAAGTCATAGCAGCTCAAAACTATTTCTCAATTCATATTTCTAAATGGAACTAAAAAATTACACACATTCTTGGCGTTGCGAAACAGAAAAAAATCACAAGCTTATTAATAGTTTAGTTATACTATCGTATGCGCGTTCTCACTAAAGTTTCTGTATAAATGTCGCTTGCATTTTGTTCTCTTTTTCTAGGTCATAATTTAATATTCATTTATTGTGGGCGAGCAATTTTTAAACATTTCATTTAACTTTAGACATAATAGAAATTGATTTACGTCGGCGCTAGTTTATTTTGTCACTGAATTATTATTATTAGCATATTTATACATAGTCAGTAGTTCTTTTGTGTATAATTAATTTTACTTTTGTATTTCACATAAGAATTTTATAAAATAAGTGTTCTAACAATTTAATCAGTTTCACTACATCAAATATGGCAATTTAGTTCATAGATGCGATATCAAAACTATGTCAAATATCAATCACTGAGGATGTATGGATTAGGTAATTTTATTCCATTTGTTTCGTTTATTTCGTGCTTATGACTGCATAAGAAGTCTTATCTGAAACGAATGACTAGCTGGGATGCTTATGTATTATAATGCAAAAATATTTAAAAAGATCTTATTGATTGAATCCCTAGTATGAAACAGAGATTTAATCCTGCTAATAGAAAAATGTTCCTTCATTGTGTGTCATGAAATTATTTATGCTTGTGAGGTGACATGAAAAAGGTTGGGAAGCATTGCTCTAAACTTCCACACACCACGCCAACGTGAGGACATTTGAGGTCACAACAGATTTAAGGTGCACCAGCACACCCTTGTACGCGACGGTCTTTGGTTGGATTCGAACTCGCAACCCAGTTGCTAATCCGTTACTCTTCCAAATGGGCTATCGTGGCCCTTTATATGGTAGGGCTACTCTACCCGAAACAGATAAAAATGCATTGTAAGTAAAGTTTTTCGCCAAGTTAAAACTTATTGCTGATTCCATGGAATTGTCACACCGAAAGCTATAAAGGATCATACCATTGTTGGAATGTAATATGGGACAATCATACACCGATTTTGGCCATGGAAATACTGTGTGTATCCTTGTATTTCTATAATCAAAACGTTTTATTGAACTTCAACTCTCTTTAAGAAAGCTTATCCCAATTTTGACGTAAATATGTCGTTGAAATCGGTCACATGCATGAAAAGTCTAGCGTTATAAAAAAGCGTTACAACTGTGTTGCTAACATGACCTATGGACCGAGTGCGCAGACGCACTGAGTGTCGGGAGGGGTCAACAATATGTGGAAATTCTACGGTGCTGGACGAGTTTTGGGCCAGTATAACATTGGATTAAGTGAAATGAGGACTGTGTGCATAAGTGGTATCATTCGAAAGCTACCGAACTATGCTATTTTAATATTGGACAATAAACTGTCAACTACAATTAATATCAAACTGCGCTTTAATCCTTCAAACTGTGAATTAATTGTTGAATATTCACACACAATAAACAATCATTCAAGTTTTCTGTCTGCTCCATTCATTCCACAATCTGACATCAGGCCCCAAATATTATTTTAAAATACCTTTTTTATTAAAAAAAGGAGCTGATATCAAGCGGTGAAGTATGGGACATCTCTGGTCAAATTAATGTCCCATACGAGACGGCTTTAAATTAGCTCTTTTTGTGTAGAAAAAATGACAGATAGTGTTGTGAGACACGCAGGCCTTATATCAGACCAATGATTGGAAATGTTCACAACGCTGTGGGCGCGCGGATTAATGACTGAATTACTAGCGATTGGCCACTTAACAACAGAACTCTTTCCCGTCGTTCAGCTACTGTGCTTTCTTTCTCTTTAGAATCTATCAGTAGCAAGTTTGTAATATGTATTCATTCGACTTGTTATTTCTTATACTTTCTTGTTAAAATTAAATAAACGTGTTTGAGAAATTATATTTGTTTTTGAATTAATTAATCTTCTTAAAAAGTAACCACTGACTCCTACACATGTCTGTAACTTCTTTTTGCATTAAACAAGAAATAATCTAAAAATATCCCATCATTTGAAATGAAATTATACCACTGCTGCAAATATATCCAATCATTTGGGTAGGTAAATAGTTAATTAATGTGGCACTGGAGCAACATAATGAGCTAGTGACAACGGTCCGGGATCAATCTCTCACTTTGGCGTGGTGTGGAGGTTTGGAGATTGGGGTGCCAGCTCAGGTGTGACCTCGTCATCTGACCGTGGTTCGAAATTACGTGTTGTTGTCCTCGGATCTTTCCCTTAGGGATTGATTCCGAACCGTCGCCAAAAGCCTGTTGTGCTGCTCCAATGCGACGTTAATTAAATACCTACCTACCGGAATGAATCCCGAAGGGAAAGTACCGAGGAAAATACATCACCATTTTGAACCACGGTCAGATGACGAGGTCAACACCTGAGTGGCATCCCACTCTCCAAATTTCCACATAACGTCAGCGTGAGGACATTTGTGGCCACGACAGATTTAACGCTCACCAGACCCCACGTTCAAGTCGGTTTTTGATTGGATCTCGCTTCGAACTCGCAACCTTTCTATTATACTAGCATTTAGAATAAACCTTTTTGTAGGGAGGATAGCTTAAGTTCAAAGAAAGTGTTTGATTAGTAAATAACAATAAAAGGTACGGCGATTTTCATGCCTAAAATCTTTGTGTGGTTGCCCCACCCGTGACAGTGGACTTCCCTAAAAACTGAAAGAATGCAGGCTACCAGAATTGGTGCCAAATTGCTTAGAATTAAACATCCCAACAATGCATCTTTACACCAAAACGCAAGATAAACGTACCAACAACTATTGCATGGTTAAAAGTCTCACTGTTGTGTATAGACACGCACTTTTTCAACAGTAAAAATTAATAAAGATGCATGGTAGCGGACATTCAATTCTTCGAGCGTTTTGTAGCCACTTCTAGTAGCCCGTCTTATTTCTTGTTTTATAGCTTTCGGTGAGACAACTCCTTAGAGTTGGTGACACATTTTCACTTGGAAATAAAACGATACAATGCATCTTTACCTATAAAGTGTTCAAATAATTCATGTGTTTTAATTGCACAGCACTTTTATGACGGAAGTATTCACTGTGCAGTACAAATGCGTATAATGTTGATCCCAAGTATAAGTACTTTCATAATTTGAGTAAATGAAACTTATTTCCTGCCTCCCGGGAAAGTTGAGTCAAAGTTCTGAAGAGACGCCAGTCCTATTGTTGTAAAGCAAGTCCCTACTTGTTCACAGAGAATCACCTGGAGTTGGTGATAACCATGTCTATGAGACGTAACGAAGGAAACAAAGAAAAGTCAGAATGTGACTTACGCTGCAATGTTTTCTGCTTGCTTCAAAGTATCTGTGAATGGTTTGTTATTCGTTTCAGCAAGCAACAGGACGAAAAATCCGCTTGTAATGGACAGAGAGGAATACAAGAGATCTGGAAAGCTAGCGAATGTCCCAGCACCCTATAAAAAACAAGTATTGAAGTCATCATCACCGTGATAATATACACAAAGAAATAATCAAAACAAACGGCAAATAGTATCTGTTCGGAAATAGTGACATCTAGTATAATGCGGCTCTGAGAAGACAGATGACCTTTGGGAATCGATTTCTAAAGAAGTATTGAACTCTGGGTAAAGGACTTATATACTGTACTCTCGTCTTTCCGACTCACCAGAGGTTTAGAGTTTTCATTGGAAGAACGGGGAGAGGGAAAGCTAGTTAAAAAATACCAAATACAATATAACATTTGGACACATATTACAAGTGCATAAATGGAACAAAAGGCATCAGTGGACAAAAATTAAACTTAGAACATAACAGCAAAAATATCAAAAGAATACAAAGGGTAAAGGACTGCCAATATACACACATGTGAGACGATCGCCACATGAAGTTATTCGTTTTGCCCTCTGGTTATGACTTCCAGCAAAGAACGCTCAGTGGGTTTTCCCACTGCGCCATCAATCTGCGAGTTGTATGCTCGATTCCTGGTGAATATCTCTTCTGGTTGGTTAGTTTTGAGGGTTTTATGGCGCAAGGGCCATATTTGGCCATGCTGTGACAGACACAAGACATACAACATCAAGTAGTAGACACACTCACAATGAAAGTTTTACTGACACAGAAGAGAGAAATACACCCAGAGAGGAATGCACCTGACGGGAATCGAACCTGCGCCGCCTACAACTCGAAGATTGCTAGTATAGTGGGCATACCCACTGAGCCACGACGGCCCCTTCTTTCTTCTGAGTCAATTGGTTGTGGATTGGGTTTTATGGCGCAAAACAATATTTGGCCATACACATATGGTCATACGATCAATTGATATACACACAAAAGGAAAGTTTTTCTGACACAGTGGAGAGAAACGCACTCAGGAAAGAATCAGACCTGTGTTAAAAGGCACTGATAGAATGTTCACATACATGCTATATTTCATTTTTGCTTCATACTAGTGAATCTCTTACCCCATAGTTTCCCAAAATAAGCGCAGAAGGAACTTGGGGACAGTGGTGGATCTTGGTGAAATAGGGACATTGAGGAGTAAGAGTAAATAAGATTCTAAAAATGTGACAAGTAAAAATGGTTTAAGCAAACACTTACCACTTGGCCATACAGATACACTCATTACAGTGATGCATTGTCATTGATTCTCTTAACTAAAAAAGGAACCGGCGACAAATAGTTTTCTGGAAATTTAAGGATGCTGCTTAATATAGTCAAATTGGTAATAATCAGACTCATTCTTCTCATTAGTGGTCAATTTTTAAATTTTACTGATATTAATTACTAAAAATAGTGAGAAATTAGTGTGTTTATGTGCCAATGTATTGTTTTTTGTTATTTCATTTTAATAACCAGTTTTATAGTTTTAGTTCCAAGTTGTTTTTTATTTTCAAACTAGCTATTTTAAATTCTGAAATTACACACAGCTATATTAATGTTTGGTGGAGATTAAAGAATTATAGTCACAGTTACATTAAATTACATTATTGGTTAAAATAGAATTTCCCAGAGGGAGGCGGCAAGAAAGATTGTGTACGAAAAGAGGGCGTTGAGCCAAACAAAATGTTTGGAAAACTATGCTTTAATGCATATAGGTGGTACTGTCGCATATACATCCCTTTGTGAATACAGTTTAATTTGTGTTCTTTACCTCCCTTTAAAGTTTGTACAACTAAGTTGTGGAGTATGCTCATAGAATAATCAGTATTGATCTCTTATTCATAGCATGTTCCATCAATGAGATTCAACAAGCTATCAAGATCATCGTCATCACTGTGAAAGTAAGGTGAATATATTAATTGAGATAATCTGAAGGACAAACCAGTTCTCGGACGAATGGGGCTACGATGGAACCAATTCTTGCGACAGTTGATCCAGTTCCCAATCCCACATTCCTAACGACAGTGGGGAAGATCTCTGCTGAATAGACGTACACAGTGGCGAAGGTGGCCGTTATGCAGAATTTGCCCACCAGGGGGAAGAACGCCTTCAAGGGCACAATTTCTGAAAGCAAGAAACCAGAATTTATTTAATAGAAAGAGCATAGAATAGTTTTGATAGCAAGTTGGAGGAAGGAAAATCTATAAAAAAAAGCATTTAGTTAACCCTAATGGTGGTTGTCTCGATGTGGCATCTCGTCATTCATTAGATTAGATCAAAACCGACTATATATTGATGGACGAGATATCTCATCATTAGAAGAAAACTGACCAGATCTTGATCTCGTCATCATAAAAAAAATCGGCAATATCTTGATGACGAGATATTTCGTCATTAGCATAATTGGTCAAATCTTGATAGATGAAATATCTCGTCGAAACCAATTGGAGGGTCAATAAAGGTCAGATGTTTTTCAATCTAGTCTAAGAATGAACAGAGATTAAATTTAAACTTTTATGATTAAAAATTAAATTTGTTACGAAGCTTAAAGTTTTTTATTGTCCATCAATTGCTTTTAGCTTGTGGAGAACTTAGCAATCAATAGAATAATCGATTTACAATACAGTGGTGTTTATAGTAGTGAAACGTGTCTCAACCATTAAAGTAATTTTGGGTCGACTGAAGTTGCACTGTCTCTATGGCGTTGCTACAAGTTACTGGCACAGTAAAGTTACAGCTTAATTATAGTTTTACTTTAGAAAAATGGGTATCAGAAAATCTCGTATTATCTTGGAGATCTTTAATTGATGTTAAATGGATGTAAAATAAACCTTATAAAATTACATTTTATTGCTAACTAGACTCGGTTTTCAATAATGACAGCTCCAAGCATCTTAATAACTATAGCCCGTAACGCTGTCATCCGCAGACTTAACGAAATTCGGCAAGCCGTTCCTATGAGTTTTTGGTTAACTCAGTTAGCCGTGGTGCGAGAACGTTTTAAATCATTTAGAAACTCAAACATCGCCAAATCGGGAGCGTACTCATGTAATTTTTTTTTTTACAATTTTCTTATTTACTATTCTTACTTCCTATTAAGGTATTGAAAGGCATGAGCTCTCCGGATATGCTTAACACTATCTTAATATAAACTTCTTTGTAAATACCTCATTATATATTGTGTATATGTGCCTCATTTATAATTGATTACTGTTTGAAGTATGTTATTAAAGAGAACGAGTGAGTGAGAATGCTTTCTAATATTTATGGGTATGGTATGGTATATGGGTATGGGTATGAACATGGTACCATTACCAATTGGCGATGATTTTACGCTGTTCATTGCAGGAAATGTGAGTAACTGCATTGTCATCAATAGATATGCACAGATGCTATGCGCTGGTCTGCTAGTTAAATATGTATTTCAAGCTTTACCATCGAATTTGCATTTAACTTGTAGTTTTACAAAACCACAATAAAAAACCCGTTATTTAATTTCTAACTAAGGCCTTTTATTTCTAAAAGTAAGTTTATGACTTGGGTACATCACGCCTTTTTTTTGTCTCCCAAGAAGAGCAATATATCGAGGAGTTGCTGTATTATTTAGTTACTTCCTATTAGAATCAAGAAAACGGCGCCATCGCCAATCGGCAAAATTTTGGAACATGGTAACCCGTTGCAGAATAATCAAAATAGCTGTTTGGCGACGAAACTTTTTGTCGCCAATTTGGCGATATACAGGTACCGAGTTCTTGAGCTCTACCTACTTATGATAGCTACCAAAGGCTCAAACCCACGCATAAGCACACAACAACCATCCAAGTAGTTTCGACGAGATATCTCGTCCATCACGTTCTGACCAATTTTGCTAATTACAAGATATCTCATCAAGAAATGGACGATTTTTTTATGATGACGAAATCAAGATCTGGCCAGTTTTGATCATGACGAGATGCGTTGTCGAGACAATCAAAAGGGAGGTTAAAGAATAAACTCTTCTAAAACCATGTGACTCAATTACCAACTCGACAGAGTCGGACGATACGTACCAGAGGGTATAGGTATTGCCAGAGCACACGCCAGTCCTGCGATGATCATAGCAATGGCAAGAGGCTTTCTGCGTCCAGCCTTCTCAATCACTTTGATGGTCACCAAATAGGCTGGGAACTCCACGGCACCAGAGAGGAAGAAACTGAGGTAGGGATCCATGGACAGATCTCCAGTGTTGTAGGAAAGACCGAAGTAGATGAAGGAGTTCACAAGCCTGTAGAAAGACGAAAGTTGTTCACACTGCAGGATGCACTTGTAATCAGGGGAAAGGCAATTTATTTATCATTGCTAATCATTAATGTAAGAGCTTCAAAAACTTAATACAGGGTGTTTCGAAAATATCTGGCCAAATTGAACAGGGTGGTAGAGAGGCCCAAAATAAAAAAATTTTGTCAAAGAAGGTGTGTCTGGAAATGCTCGTGTTTAGGTCAGTCAATAACATCGTTTCTATGAAGTAAGGCGTCATTCCCCGCACGGATTTTCAACCGCAAGATCTGAATTCGTGTAGCGATGCATGCCGTAGAAATTCCGGCTCTGGTGAGAAAGCAGCTGACCTTGGAGGTGTTCATTTCTAAAAATTTAGTTCGTTCAAAGGTAAAGAATGCCATACTCATAATCGCATAAGGTGGTCGCATTAGGTGATTATTTGCTTCGCCAATTCATTTTCGCTACGATAAACTTGGAACCAGAATCCATGCTAAAGACGCCAATTGTAGAAACGTAATGTTTAAACTTAACCCAACCCTTAATTTAACGAATGGACTCGTTCAAAACCACGTGGCTTAAAAGCCTGCTTGTCAGAACCGGACTACGATGACAAAAACAAAACTGCTTTTCTTTTTTTTATTTTGGTTCTGATGATGGTGGCTATGCTTTCGAACGAAACAACTTTTGACCAGATATGTTTTTATCACCTTTTTCAGTAATTTTTATGAAGTTTTTATATTTTTGACTGCTAGTTTAGCTTAGGCTGTTATCTCGTACACATTGTTTGTGTTTAACTTACAAACAATGTGTACGAGATGTGTGTTAACCCTTATATAATTTAACGAATAGACTAGTTCAAAACCACATGACTCAAAAGCCAGCTCGTATTATGATGATAAAAACAAAACAGTCTTCCTTTTCTTTTTTGGTTCTGATGATGGGGATTATGTTGGACGAAAGAGTTATAAACCAACTCTGCTTTCACCATCTTTATTAGGGATTTTTTGTTTGGCTAAGTCTATTAATTTTTACTTCTTTTACGATTACACTTGAAGCCAGGAAGAAGATAAAAGACTTATTAAACATTACAAGATTAAAATGACATCCGGGTAAACAAATGTTACGTAACATAAGATATACAAAACAGGGAAAGTAGATAAGAATCTCGCGTTTCAAAAGGAGGTGTCATAATCAAAAAGAGAAACAAAGAAAAACTATTGTAAACTTAATACAGTGGTACCGTGAGATACGAGTTTAATTCATTTCATGACCGAACTCGCAAGTCAAAATGCTCGTATCTCAAACCAATTTTCCTCACTGAAATTAATTGAAATGAGGTTAATTCGTACCAGCCCCCAAAAACCACTCCAATCTTTTTATAATAATGTATTTATAATGAACAAATATTGTAGCTTGAGTTATAACCTTAGCTGGAGTTATAATCTTTATTAAGTCCTTCTGCTTCAGAATAGTACATATTGTAGTAGTGAGACCGTACTGCTTTGCCAAGTCTATTACCCTTATGCCTTTCTCATGTTTGTCTATTATCTCACTCTTTAATTCCATGGATATTACCTTTCTCCTTTTCTCACCACTGTTCTTTACACTCACCTTCTTTCGATTCATGGTTATACGAAAAAAATTTAGCTAAATAATTGTACATACACCCCGTTTTTCTGTTTTCAGAATTGACGCATCTGGTCGGAGAAAAGGAAGATGAAAAGAAAAAAATAAGGGACTCGAGCTTACCGGTGGCAGTTGACAATACATGTCAAACCAAATTAAGAAATTGATTGATTTTTGTGACACGTTAGCTATCATCAAATGAGGTAAACGTGTGAATTGAACGACGCGCAAGACTCGGGAATCTGATTGGAGTGGTGGTTGTGACGTCACCGTAGCAGGCTCGTATCTCAAATTCTGAGTCGTAACTCAAGGCAAAAATTCGACATAGTGACGGCTCGTATCTAAAAAAACTCGTATGTTGGGGCACTCGTATCTCAAGGTACCACTATAATTTCTTTCACAGACGCTTATAAATATGACTCGTCAGTTTCACAATGGTATTTAGTCCAGACGTACTACTTCCGAGAGTACGAGAAC
This sequence comes from Meta bourneti, assembly GCA_933210815.1. Lineage (NCBI taxonomy): Eukaryota > Metazoa > Arthropoda > Arachnida > Araneae > Tetragnathidae > Meta > Meta bourneti. Next base: position 73,484,386 of record OW119930.1, read on the forward strand.
AGCAGACGGACTATTGTCTCTACCTAAAATTCTTATCAACTTATTTAATTCTTAAAATTAATATATAATTCCTAATTATTTAAACATTACAAATTGATAACATTTATTAATGGTTTAATTTCTTAAAATTAATAACTAATTCTTAATTAATTCATTCTAAATTTGGAACGCGGTAACCCAAGTTGGAAGAGCAACGGATTAGCAAACGGAGGGTTGTTAGTTCGAAACTCGGTCCAGCCAAAGGCCATCGTGTACACGGGGCTGGTGCATGTTAAATCTGCCGTGGCCTCAAATGTCATCACGTTGGCATGGTGTGGAAGTTTGGAAAGTGGGGTACCAACTAACCATCGTTTTGTAATTTGTCTCCTTTTCCTTAGTAAAATAGAAATATATCATTTCACTGGCATCACCGATCGTCTTTAATTTTACAGTGCAGATCCTCAGCCATTATCCACACCAGTTTTTACAGTGATCTCAACCGATATGTGTGTGACATCAATATCATTAATTTTCTATAAAATACTCTCAACACCAATGAATTTTTCCTTGATTACCTTACACTGAATACATATAATCTCTCGGAACACAATGGTTGTCAGAAAGCAGTCCTCAATTCCTCTGGCGAAAGGCTACAGTTCCTTTGAAAGCTGACCACGCTGGCACGGTGTGCAAGTTTGGAGGGTGGAGTGCCAACTCAGGTGTGACCTCGTTATCTGACCGTGGTCCAAAATTACGAGGTGTAGTCCTCGAATCTTTCCCCTTGCGACTGATCCCAGACCGTTGTTAATAGCCCACGCGTTGCTTCAGTGCGACGGTAAATAAACTATCCACCTATCTACATAACCTTAAAAGCCACGACACAGTTTGGTTGGTTTGGTTAATTAGACTAATTTGCTGTGTAAGGGCCATATTTGGCCAAGTTGCGCCAAATAATGTCATATAAATGGACATACACGCACAAGGAAAGTTTTCTTCCAACTCTTATAGAAGAGATATAAACCAGACGATGAATCCAAACTGCGTCGTCTACATCTCAGCTATCTCAGCTTTAGATTATCAACCCTCCTAGAGCTCCCACGCCCGAGTACAGTTCGTTGAGATTTCATTGCAGTGGGCGACATACCCGAGATATTTCGTTGAGATAGATGTCCTGGGGTCCGTGTAATAAGGCTGAATATTTTGGGTCTGCCGCTTGAACTTTTTCGGGCTGCATTCAAACTGAATATTTCAAACGTGATCGGGCGGGTCAACAGATACAAAAATTGTAAGCAAGACTCCACTTGAACATCAAATACAACTACAATAGATTATCAGAGAATAAAAAAAATATGCATAAACTCACCAGTTATAGAACAAAATTATTGTGCTTTTTCGTAAGTTCGGTGTCTTGAAGAGATCAAATACAGTGGCTGTGGATTCAGAAGACATACTTCGCAGTTCCTCGCTCCTAAAGATGAGTTTCTCCACTTCTGTTTCGACATAGTTCTGTGGAATCCCATTCTTTCTCGCCGCTTTGGTCACCACTCGCCTGAAAACGTCCTTCTCACCGCGAATCAGAAGCCATCGAGGGGACTCCGGAACAACCCTGAACACAAAACAAATTTGCATGATAGAAATTTGATTTCGTGTTCTTCATATGAGAGTCATTTTCTGTCAAGCTAAATGTTGGTAGAGGTATTGTTTCTGAGGCGGTTCGTTACGTTGAGTGTTGTGGCGCATGGGCCATATTTGGCCAAGTTGCGCCAAACACAAGACAACGTCAAGTAATGAACAATCACACGCAATGAAAATTTTACTGACACAGAAAGAGAAAAATGTGAAATTTTTTGGATAATATTTACAACTTGTATAGTATCTAAGCGCAAATGAGAAATTCGCTATGCTTCCAAATTTTGAAATTTTGGTTTAAAATGTTTAACCTGATTTTTTTGTAAAATGCAAGGTGTTTTAATTAAAAAATATTTGGCTTTACAATTGAGCTGGGTACACTTACCAAATGGAGTTAATGTGATTTATATGCATACAAACTATTGAATTTAAATTTTGACAATACATGAAAATTAATGTACAATGGAGTTATCAATTTTTGATAATTTACTAAACATTTTGACCACTTTTATGTAAGAACGTCTGAATAAATTAATACTTTTGTACCAAACTCGAAATATAGACTTTTTAGTATAAAACAGTCTGTGCACATTTCGTAACAATCAGATAACTGCATAAATTTGTTTTAAAAGTCCACTGTCCCCTTAAGGGTTCAACGAAACTTTGATTGTCATAGATTAAGCTACTTCCAACATCTATTTATGTAGGATCAATCAGAAGCATGTCTGGAGGTTCCAAAGACCCTAGGGCCTCATATCCAAGACGTCTCTGAAAATTATGCCATATTAAAGACTGAGACGTGTACTCACCAAAAGACCGATATGAAGAAAAGCTTGGGCAACGTCAGAGCAAGCTGTAGCCAGAACCAATCCCGAACGATCCAGGCAACTCCAGGAAGACTAATGAAGGCTAGGCACCATCCGAAGTTGATGGCAACGCCCACCATAGAACGATACTTTGGGCTCACCATTTCGATTACTGAAATAAAGACTTTTTTCAAGTACTCTATCTTATTTCAATATCTAGAAGTACAATTAATTAACTTACAATAGTGTAAAAAAACTTTATTATTCTAAAAAAATCAGTTTTGTTAAATGAATTCCAATATGTAGTTGCATGGTAAGAGGGAGTTCTGCTCTCCGAAAGTATTGATATCTAATTTTTGAAACATTTCTTCCAATAAAGTATTATAGATACACGAAATACTTTTTGTGCAAACAAATAATTATTTTATTAAAATAATTAGTATCTTAGAATTAATATTCATTGTAAAAACAATATTTTAATTACTTAAATTTAATTTCAAAGTATGAAAGCAATAATTTATTGGTTTTTTTCTAGGGGAGATTCGACCACCTTCTCCTATATTTACGTATCTTTCAGTCTCAAACTGTGATACAAAAGTAAAATGGGTTTCTAAAATTTTCATGATTTTATCACACATTCCACGACCCTTTACTAATATATTTACTCTTTTTGTTTAAACTTACCCATTGATATAATTTAAAAACTACTTTACAGTATTCAATACATTATTTCAGGGGATCTCACTTGCCTCACATAATGGAGCAAGTGCATACCGTGAACTGTTTCCTTGCATGCAATAGGATTGTTTTGTGAGTGCAGCAAGAGCTTATTTCATTTCTGCCCTGCTTTGGTCTGAAAGATTACCCTGCCGAAATTCGAAGCGATATAGCGATGGAACTATCTGACTCCATGAAGCCTTTTCTTTTCATATAGGGTAAGAAAGGCCTAGTGTAAACCCGAATCTTCGAAGCTCAAAATGAACCAATTACTACTCTGACCCATTAATTTTCAGAAATGTTATGTTTTTATCACACTTTCCCAGATCTTTTAATAATATGTTTGCAATCTTATTTGTATAAACACTTAACACTGATATAATTTTTTTGAATACTTTCTGAAGCTATTTCATGGGATCGCACTTGTCCACTTAACGGGGCAAGTGGACTGTTTTCTTGTTTGCAATGGGATAGTATTGTATGTGGGTTTACAAGCATATTATTTCAGTCGTGACCTTCTTTGGCCGTCAATTTCCCTGTCGAAATTCGAAGCGCTCAAGTGGTGAAAATAATCTATAGTACTCCTTCAAGGGCATTTTCAGCAGGGGGCAACTCCTAATTTAATCACAGACATGCTTAATATTCAGTGGACGCACTTATCCCACTAACTCAATTGTCCCACTTTACCCCATACCATGCTTAACCCTCTGAGCGTCACGAGATCTCCGAGTAGGGTAAAGTTTTGCTTTAGCACAGCACACATAATGACTAAATACTCATATCTATTGTTTGAAAGAATTCAGGGAAAGATTCTTTTGGTCAAGAAGGTCAAAAGTGGTTAGAGATCCTGAAAGGACAACAGGATACATGCGTGTGAACTCCTCAGAGGTTTAAAGCCATACGACATGAATAAATTTTAAATAACAAGTTCTTAATGAAATTAGTTTTGAAGTCGTGGGTAATATATTGGAATTGAGGGTCCATTTCCCATTAAAAGCAACTCGTCTTTGAGCTATAATGGTGGACCCCCTATAATGGTGGACCATGAAGAACCTATTTCTGCATATGTCTACGGTACTGAGGTTGTTATTCAAGGGGGCGTGGGAAAGCATTGTGGTATGATTTTGATGTCGTAATCAGGCCTTTTTTGACAATTAAGAAGTGACAATATTTCTCTGGGACCGTAATAATTTGATGATAGGATTGAAATTGTCCATCGGGGTAAGCGTGGTGTGGGCTGTACTATGAGTTCACAAGTGGAGAGGTTGAAAATTCCAGGAAAACCTTTTATTAAGTCCTTCAGTCAAGTTGATAAGTTGTAGCATAATGGCATCTCATAGTGCTTGGAGGGGTTGTGTGTTGTGCTTAGGGTGTTTGGAAAGGCTCTGAGCTCCTTATTTTAAGGTATCTTGTGAAATAATGAGAAGTTAAAAATTAGGAGATTATTGGAATAGGGGATCTATTAAGATAGTTTATTGGCAAAAGGGCAGTCTATAAACGTTGCACGTGCATCTAAAGTGTTGGGGTGGAATGCATCGGAGATCAGAAAGGAAGAAGGAACAAACAACTCGAGTGAGGGGTTCTGTTGTTAGAAATGGTAAAAATAAGTTCACAGGTGGTGTATTGGGGCATGTGGTGGTGGCAATGTAGCAAACTAGCGGGTGAAAAGATAATAAAGTGGGGAGGCATTTATGAGCGTTAAGGGAATTTAGGGGTGAGTATCGATGGTTTCATATATATAAACAATGCAAGAAAAACAAAGAAAACAAATTATATGCAACGTAACTCACGTATGACAAAACTGACTGTATAAAATCCAGCACCTCCTACAGCAGTAAAAAACCTGAGTATAGCAAACATGGCGAAAGATGGAGCAAATGCAGAAAGGAATCCAGCGCAAACATTTAGCACGTATGAAAATAATAAAGTTGGACGCCTTCCGACACTGTAAAAGCAGAACAGTTCATACCGATTAAATTAAGAACACCCGAAGCAAAATTATCAAACATGAATTGAGTGCTCTCAGGAGATAAATGGTTAGAATATCAAGAACGTGGTACAAAATTGGCGACTAAATTTTCCCCGCCAAACGGACATTTAGATAGGCCTACTAAGGAATACCATATTCCAAAAGTATCACCAATTGGTGACGGGACCATGTTTTTGATTCTAACAGGTAAATTTAAATTATTAAGGAGCATAATTAATTTTTATAACTAAAAAATACAGCAATTCTCGGATATATCGCTCTTGGGAATAAGAAAATGTGATATATTCTGAAGTGATAAATTTACGTTTAGAAATAAAAGGCCTTAATTATGCATTAAATAATGGGTTTTTTATTGCAGTTTTGTAAAATTGCAATTTAAACACAAAATCGATGATGAAACTAAAAATAATATTTAACTAGCAGACCCGCGCATAGCATCTGTGCTATATCCTACTGAACACGGCATGAACTATATATGGCAATGTCGTAACTCACATTTCTTACCTTATTTAAATTTATTTATAATGAATATAAGCATCGATATTCGCATTTCATGCGTCCAAATGAAATAAAATTAGTCAAAAATAAAAAAAGGTATTTTTACATTTTTCAAATGTACTGAGTGGTGTTAATTCTTATTTCCATTACAGTGCATGGCAAAAAGTTCACACCTCAGGCACGTAACAATTGGCTTCTGAACAAAAGCCTCTACCCTGCTTTGAAAAATTTTACGAGAGTAGTAGAATTTTAAAATAAAGGTTAAAAATTCATTAAAGAATCATTTTTGCAGCCAAGAAAGTAATACTAAAAGTAATTAAAAACAACTGTGTGAATATTAATTTGAATTATTGAATAAATTCTCATAATATAGAAAATGGTTGATGATAAAACTTTCCTGAAAATACATAAAAGTTACTGAAAATCACATTTCGAATTGAAATACATCAGAGTTGGAACTAATGTTCTGACTAAAAACTAAACTGTTAACTAAAAATATCCTGACAATATTTCAAATCAATAAAGAAATTGGGTAAAGAATCAAATAGCCGATTGAATTCCTTTGAACAATATTCGAGAGCTTTCTGTATAAAAACTTATTTTTTAGAAAATTGTAATTTATTGATTGCAGAAATGAACCTGAAACTTATTTTATGTATCATTCGCGATATATATGTACCTTGGTAGAAAAAAGATCAATTTACTGATTTTGAGTTATGTCCACAAATCATTCAAGGTAATGAAAGTCATAATAAAAAAAATTAAAGGCCTCTTGTCAATGCACTATGAAAGTATCAAAACACTGGAAAGTTTTTTGTAAACTATATTTGGAATAAAATAATAAATAAAAATAATAAAAATTGTTAAATCAGATGTTACCAAAATCTTTCAAAATGGACATTGGCCCTTTTTCTACCAATGTACATATATGTTTTCTACCTATGTACATATATACTACCAATGTATATAGCGCAGATATATAAAAATTACTTATAATTCTTAGTTTTTATTAAAAAATACGATACATCTTTCATATATAAGTACAATAATATATTTCTTATATTATTGATAATTCTGTAGCCATAGTACAGGCTCGAAATATAAGCAACACATACCCCCATAGTTCTGGAGCGCACGTACTTAAACTTATTTGTTGGGGTTATATTAAAAACGAGCTTTATGAGTGAACTCGAAAACACACACATTGTCGAAAAAGTAAGTAATTTACACTTCGAGAAAAATTGTTGAAAAGAGCAAAGTACAAAAATAACTGAAATATTTACTTCTTTTTTTAATGTTGGCCTCTGAAGTACTGCATTTTTAAATATGATCTTTCGTATTCATTCATCGATTGCAAAATATATTGCATGGCATTTCTTATGCTTTAGAAGAAAATTATCTTTTATTTTCCTTTTGAAGAATATTATGAGTATTCTTCTAAAGATTATTACTGTGAAATTTACATCTCTAAATACAGTTATTGGAGAAAGGATACGAACCTGTCCGAAAACTGACCGAAGACTAATACGGCCACTAAATAACCAATGTTGTAGATGGACTTTGAGAATGAGATCAACCATTCTCGATCACAGACGAGATCCCACTGCAAACGATAAAATAAATGAGATTAATAACTGCTTTTAAAAGTGAAATTTAAATTCACCTTAGAACACTGATTAACAGGGAGTTTAAATAACTATGAATTAATTATTTAAAACTTTTTTCGTAATTTATTTTGAAAGGCAAAATTTGTTATTTGAATAGCAAAGCGGTAACATCTCCGTTAAAATTTTTAAGTTTACCCAACTTAGCATAACTCTATGAACAATTTTCATAACAAATATCATGAATAAGTTATGTGAATATATTTAATTTATATCTCATTTAACCCTCTGGACATCATGAGGTTTCTGAGTATGTAGTGTTGCTCTTATCCCCACAACACAATGATTAAATATCACACCTATTGATTGAAAGAATCCATAAATTCTTTCAGACAGGAAATATTGCATTCGTACCTTCCTTAGAATTGGATTCGTACCTTCCTTAGAATGGAGAGATTCTACTGGTACTTTTAGTTAGAAAAGAATTCTTCGGAAAAGTGTTATTCCTTAGAATATATCCTTTAAAAAAGATTCTATTGGTCCTTTCCTTAGATTAGAATCCTTTAAAAAAGTTTTACTGCGTCTTTCCTTAGAATATAATCCTATGGAATGATTATGTTGGTACTTTTGTTTGAAAAGAATCCTTTGGACAGATTTTATTGGTCAAGAAGGTAAAAATTGCTTAGAAATCATGCAGAGAAAATTGCAAGTTGTGAAGTGGAATTATGCGTTTGAACCCCTCAGTGGGTTAAACAAATTTTTAGAGAACTCTGTTTTTACCCTACACTATTCAGAGAAGACAGATTTATCTATTGCACACACATTGCATGAGATAATTCTTAACAAATTCGCTTTTCCTTAAGTAAACTGCTACTTAACTGTTATAAAATATGTGTAGAGGAATATACGGAACATAACTAAAAATGACATTTCTAAATTGTGACATATTTTCATTACAAGACGATTTAAATCAATTTAATTTACATTTGTTTTTCATGTTTCATGGGTATTATTGAAAGCTGTACTCCATAGTCTAATAACTACCTCTATCAGATAGGTACGTGGTTTCCATATAGAAACTCTCTCAATTGAAAAAAGTACCTTAAGGATTCGATTTAAAACTAAATTTTTCTGTTGGAGGAAAGCAAATTTTAAATAAGACTGTTGATCTTGGAATAATATAGTAAGGAAGTATGTAAACTAAGACTGTTGAAAAATAGAAATTTTTTGTTTTAAATGTCAGAAGGTCGAAGTTGCTTACTTGAAGTTGAAACTGTTCGTATACAACTTAGATACCTGTGAAACATTCATTGAAAGCAGTGATTTTGTAAAAAGTGTAATCGATAGATATTTTGCTTTGTCTACACTGATGACATTTGTTTTAAAATAAAGCTCCGTTATTCCACGTGCGGTTGAATAAAATTTTCAAGAAAAAATGTGTGCTTCAAAATAAATTAACCACGAATGCCGTAACAGTTCAATTTGCCATCCTCTCACAATGATAATGTAATTCGAATACATCGAATCCATGGTGCAAGGGTACCACAAATAATAAATATTGATTGGAAAACTGAGTGCAAGACTATACGCTGAAAGTTCCTCATTTTTACTGAAAATGAATTTAATTGGTATTCGTAATCACTCCAAAACTCAAAATCGACTTCTGAAGTCATCTCAGAAAAAACTTTTTGTAGTTTGTCTTACAGCAAGAGTGTGATGAATAAGAAATCGATTATATGGATGGATATATTAAGTATGCATATTTACGTCCGAAGTAAATTGTAGAAGCTATGGAAAAGTTAAAACGATGTTAAAAAATATTTCTGCCCACTTAAATGGTACTTGCATTTTTCTATGAAATAGAATCAACATTTAACCAATTCAACCCGAGCATAGCCGTGTAATTATGCAATTAATACGAGAAGCCAAGAATGTGGAGCAAAAGGAATGGACAACATTTTTGGATTGAAAATGTCATGACAACGATTCTCTCTTTACGTTTAAACTAATATTGTAATCAAGGAAAAGTTTGATTCAAATAGTATTTACTTATAAGCTTCTAGTGTTAATATACTAAGAGATAGAAATCCTTTAGAAATTAAAAACCATAAATGACGCTTCACCTCATCTATGATAGTGGACGGATAAAACCTGTAGTCATACTCCCACGAGGCACACTTTAGTAGATCCTTCTCTTCTACAGTCGCATTGTCCTGCATCCTCCAGAAAGGCACCACGTGACACCTGCCATCCACCCCCAAATCCGGTGATGGCACGCTCCTGTTCCTCCACACTTCCAGACTGACATTGAGGTAAGGCGGTCTGGCACACCAGAATTCAACACCACTCGGTGCCATGAAGGTCATTTGAAGGTTGTGCCAGGCTGACGGTATGGAGGCTAGGAATAGTATCACGAAAATGTCCCTCTGCCAGGGGCCGTAGCCTCCGATGATGTCGCTCACTTCGACCATCTCTTCGGGGTCCGAGCCCGTAGAAGAACCCGGGCCCGAACTCTTGTGGACGGAGTCGTTGTCCTCTTCTTTCTTGGTAATCCACATCTTTGAATGCCACGATGCAGAAAGGCAACGGAATTTGGGCTTTTTGGAAGAACGGCTCAGATCATTTGAAGTCTAGAAGATCTGGAAAACAAAGAATACGTTATTAGATCTAATTAGGTTGAAAAATATAACATTAAGGACCCGGGCAACATAATGACAAGCAGGCTTGCCAGATTTAAAGAAGGAAAAGTGCCGGATTGCATTTAAAAAGCTCCCGAACAGCTTAACCCTCCTGGTGGTTGCTTCGACGAGGTATCTCGTCATTAGCAAAACTGACGAGATAATGATGGACGAGATATCTCGTCATTAGAAGAAAACTGCCTAACTCAGATGAGTTGTGATGGTACAGATGGTAATATAATGGTAAGGGTCTGGGGCTTCTATGCCACAGATGCAGAGGTCGCTACATTAAATATTCATACGGAATAAATATTTCAAGATCAGGCCGTGGCCCGCGTGAAAGTGTGAAGTGAGAAGAGACGAGATGCTCTACACCCCACCTTGGGAAAAAAAACCGAAAGTTCTCCTACCATTGGTATAGTTCGGCCCTCTCTCTTGCAAGTTGCTGAATGCTACTCTGAGGGCCCTCTGCAGATGAGATGTGTGAGCAGGGATGGAGGTATTACCGATGGCTTCTAGCAAGATTAATATTCCTAACAGGCTTGATTCGTTTTTTACTGGTCATAGTCCCTCCGCCTCGTATCCCTTCAGATTTCGTGTGGAGAAGAAAAAATAACCCAGACCGTTACGCACTTGCCTGTCATATCATCCAAGTGTCCCATGCCAATGTTCCGGCAGGAAGATTCCTCGGCGAATAGCACAAAACAAAGAGGCCCAACATCTGCTTATTAAGGTGACTCAGTGGCTTTTCCCATTGCACTAGCAACTCATAGGCGGGAAATATAAATAGACTGAGCATTGCTATTGAGAGCAGCTTCAAAAAGTGTGACCAACATGTCAACGAGTAGTAACGTGACTGCTCTGAAAAATTGACTTGGTTGGACTATTTGGCATCTTACCGCCTTTTTTTGGCGATATAACATCTTATGACAGGGTAGGTGCGTGAATGCGCATTTCTATAGAGTGGCGACAAAAGTGGTGAAATCTCCAAAGTCTACTACAATGTTGGGCAAACCAATCAGATGATGAATCAATCAATGGGCGACTTCTTCCATCCCGTGGACCAATCAGATGATAAGTGTTCGATTCCAACAGACGAAAGTAGTCTAGGTCACATTACTACTAGCTTTAGTCACATGATTTTGCTCGCTCTCCTTTTACAATTCCTCTATGCGGCAACCTGCAAGTTGAAGGCAACACAGGTTCGATTCCTCTCCTAGGTGTATTGCTCTCTTCTGTGTCAGCAAAACCTTTCCTTGTATGAGTATGTCCATTACTTGGCGTAGTCTGTCTTGTGCTTGGAGGAGCTTGGAAAAAATATGGCAATTGTGCCATTAAACCCTCTTATTAAGATTGTCAGCTTCTTGGATATTGCGAATGAAGATCTTTGGGGGTAGGATCTATTAATCATCTCCTTAGGAAAGTCTAGATTACTTGTGTATCTTTGTCATCCCCACCCTTATGGGGGTTACCTGAAACTGTTTCCACTGCGCCCTGCATTTTATCTAGTCTCAAACCTATCAAGGGTCGACTCGGCAAGGTGGTAATTGCATTGTATTGTACTAAACCATCCACCACGACAGCTCTTTAAACATGCAAAAACAGAAATACAAGGTTATATCAAAAAGCAAGGTAAATTTGTCTCTAAAACTCAGAGTTTTTTGTGTAGCTAATTAATTTGTTTATATGTTGCAAGTACCAAGGTGATAGAAGTGTGACGGCTTGTAGGAACGTCTACGTCAACCCGTCTGGTGCTTAGAGCAAATCAAAGATGGCGCATCGACTTGAGCATTACTCCAAGGAGGAGGTGCGCGGTGTCATTCGTTTTTTATGGGCCAAGGGGAAAAAACATATGATATTCATCGAGAATAGTTGGAAGTCTATGGAGAGAGTGTTATGTCGCAGAAACAAGTGTACGTGTGGTGTAACGACACGAATGTTGCTGTCGTCGATGCCATGATTCGTGAAGACAGAAGAGTGAGGTTGCATGATATTGCAAATGCATTGAATAGCTCATATGGTTCAGTGAGCAGTATCGAAGTGGGAAATTCTTGACCATCCTCCGTATAGCCCTGATTTAGCCCCTTCGGATTACCATTTGTTTGGCCCCCTGAAGAAACACCTCCGTGGGCAGCGTTTCCATACACTGGAAGAGGCACAACAGGCTAGACTTACCTGGTTAGGGAACCTGGAGCAAGATTTCTTTGAAAAGGGCATGGATGATTTGGTGCCACGTTGGAATAAATGTTTAGACCACTATGGTTCCTTTGTCGAATGATAGTGTGATACGATTTGTCAAACATAATAAATTTTCATATATTTATCTTTGCACGTTTTTCTGTCATTCAAAAATTCACCTTACTTTTTGATACTCCTTTGTACATTCATCAAAACTAAACAGGGTTTTTAACTTATTCTTTTTTCTACCTTGGTATAAGCACGGAAGAAAGATTATTTATAAGTTATGAATACTTAGCTGGGCTATTTAATAAAAGGTCCACAGAACAATCAAATAACCTTAACCCTCCAAGAGGTTTCGACGAGATATCTCATCCATCAGGATCTGACCAATTTTGCTAATGACGAGATACCTCGTCATCACGATATTGCCGATTTTCTTTGGACGACGAGATCAGCTTTCTTCCAATAACGAGGCATCTCATCCATCCAGTTCAGTACTGTTTTGCTAATAACTCGATACCTCGATGAGACAACCACCAGGAGGGTTAAAACTTAAATCAATGTAACGATATCCTACCAATCTAACCCCACTATGTCTCAGATTTAGATCATAATCTTAAAGTTGAAAACCACTAGTTTAGAATAGGTATTTCATCGGGGGGAACTGAATCACTGGAAATTAAAAAGTCGCTAATATTACTTATTTTAATCAATCGCCCTTTCATAAATATTTATTTAATGATGACCAATGTTCATTTCACAATACCCGAAAACTCGTTTCACTCTGCTATTACAAAATGCATTTTTCCATACACTTTTATGAATAATTACAAATATTATAAGAGTTCTGGATCACACATTGATATTTAAACTATCGTGAATATTTTATTTATTATTTTGTTGCACACAGCTCTATTGGTGTTGTTAACATCTTACAGCAATATAGTGCCAGGTTACGGTATTTAATATAGCTTGAAATAAACATTCAATGAAAAATGAATCAATAGAAAATTGACGAGACAAATATTCCTAATAGTAATCATTCTTACCTTTTGAAAATGTGTCCTTACTATCCAATCAAAGCGGAGAACAATTTTATTTTGAGAACTGCTGGTAACCTTTCAAAAGAACCGCAACTATCACCACTGACATCAAATACATCTATCTTTGAAATGAAGCGTAACAAGATGGCCAATTTTCATTTCGCAATGTCCGAAAACGTGGTTCCATTCCAACTCCAATTATATGTTGTTTATATTTTCCTAACGAAGCCCCATCAAGGTCACATTTGCTGTAATTCTCCGAGGAGTGGAATTAAAAGTATAATTCTGAAATTCACCATAACCCTGTGCAATCATCATTTTCGATGGCGTTTTAACGGGATCTTAATTTATGTTTACATACATACGTAATTTACTAATTAGCGCAGCGCATTTGGAAACCATTAAGAACTCCTTAAGGAAATGAAGCTCTGAAATAGTTCAGTGGTTCCAAACTTTGTGTACCTCTGCTTGGGTTTGAAAATTATCGGGATTATACAATCGAAACAGGATACTAGCTCTGAATTAAATAGGAGAGAAACTAGTTCCGTACTAGTTCTGACTTAAATTGGAGAGATTACTAGTACAAGCATAAGTTTTGACTATGATAGGGCATTAGTTCTGAATTAAATAAGATATTAATTCCGTGCTAGTTCCGACTTAAATAGAATGCTAGTTCCGTACAAGTTCCGACAAAAATCGAATCTTAACTAGTTCTGTCTGACTTAAATCGAATATCATAAGTTCCGACTTAAATCGGATATCAGTTCCGTATTAGTTTCAACTTAAATCGGATATTTACTTCGTACTGGTACTTCTTAAATCGAATATCAGTTCCGTACAAGTTCCGACTTAAATCTGATATCATTTCTAACTTCCAACATAAATAGGATACTAATTCCGTATTAGTTTTGACTTAAATCGGTACCAGTTCCACCATTTAATGTAAAAACAGCCGTCAAGGTATTTTATGTTCTGCGTACTGGAACACTATGACGACATACAGTCTTTTTCTACTCCTTTTCTGGAACTAGGGTGAGGTGGGGTATAAGTAAGAACCCAAATCTTCAAAGTTCATAATGAACACCGTCCCAGGAATATTTAAAAATTTCAAGTTATTATTACATACTCCCAGACCCTGTACCGCATTCTTATTTGTTTAAACCCTCCAAGTGGTTTCGATGAGATATCTCATCCATCGAGATCTGACCAATTTTGCAAACGCCGAGATATCTCGTCATCAAGACATTGCATACGTTTTGATGATGAAGATTTAACTATCTCGTCAGCTGTTTTCTAATGACGAGGTATCTCGTCTGGTCAGTTTTTGCTAATGACGAGATACCTCGTCAAGACAACAACCAGGAGGTTGTTAAAGGAAGAGTTAAAATTAGGTAATGGATAAGGAAAATCGTATCAATTATTAAGGAGTTAAAATTATATCATTGCTAAGTTTAACAACCTGCCATTGATATAATTTTTAAAAAAATGCTTTTCAATGCTATTTCATGGGATCTCACCTCACATGCTGGGGAAGTGTACTGATTATTTTCTTATTTGCAATGTGATAGTATTGTGAGTGAGGCAGGAGCATATTACTCCATTCCCGCCATTGTCTGCGCAACTTCCCTGCCGAAATTCGAAGCACTATAGAGGTGAAACTAATCTGAAGGACTCTTTCAAGCATTTTCAGTAAGTGACAGCACCTATTTGAATCGCAGAGATATTTCAAATTCAATGGACGCACTTTCCTCACAAACGAACTTGCCCCTTCTCAACTTGTATGAATAAACCTCAAAAACGGGAATCAAATCATTTTGCAATTGTGAAATAGTAATCCCTTTCTCCCTCAAAATATGAAAAGAATAGTTTTAAAAATACGGGAATTTTTTCTGAGGATATGGGCTTTTCTTACTGACGTTTATTTAATCTTAGACCTCAACAAAATCTGCCGGTCGAATTATCTTTTTAGAGACATTATGTAACACACTGACGATATTTGCCGCTACTAAGGTCGTATAAATTATCCATTAAGTATAATCTTAAAAACATAAGGCTAATATAATAAAAAATCACGACTAAGAAGAAAACTGGTATCGATGTTTCAGTCACGATAATTCCCACCAATCTCCAAAACCGGTGCTTTAATTCCAATTTTTAAACCCTATTTGCAAACTTCAGGAACTTCTTGCACGTCATTGCACATCAAAAAGTCGTTTTACATAAAAAAAAATATTGATTTATTTAATAAAGCAAAATTCTGAACATTGTAAAATGATAATTGCTTTTCTAGACCGGTCAAGGCGATTTAGGGGGTAGTATCTTCTATTTCATCTGTAGCGCAAGTCAACAGGATAAGTGATTTTGGCATATTAAAAAACCGTCAAGAACAGTCTTTTTCAAGTTTATATTTCTTTTCTGGGTGTACATACTAAGGACCTCTTGTATTAATTGTCCACCTGATACACAAGTTTCAGAAACAACTTCGGGCCAAAAATATGTGATATCTTCGTAACATTTGTTGGCTCCACTCTTAAATTGGCGTAACTTTTAATGTGCTTGACAAGAGCCAAGAACATTGCTAACTTCAGTTATAGTCTGATCCCTTGACGCGATAATGTACTATATCGCCAGTGTTCCAGGAACCATTCTTTATGTAGTTAGGATAGCACAATAAAACTATGTATGTATTTAGGATAGTCTAATAACTCTTTTTGTGCAAGGATAGTACAGTCACTCTCTGTAAGGATTGTTCAGCAATTTGAATTAATATCAATAAATATAATTATAATCCGCTGGGTTTGTATCTTTGTGTGAGCAACATGTTTCATATTTATTATTATTTCTGATAAACATGGCTTTCCCTTTGTTCAGACACTCTTCAAAGTACCTCAGCACGAGATGGCCAGTCAAAGAAGTAATGCATAAGTTGTTGCAAGTGTGCCAAGTGACTGTACAAATTTGTACCGTCACTTAAGCCAATAAGCGCTGAGTATGCCTGGCTCAATCCAGTTCGATCTCCCCCTCCTATTGCTGTCTCTCCTCTTCTACTTTCGCCAAGGCATGGCAGAAGACCCCTTTTTCGCCTCGAATCTCGCCATCCCAGTGGAAATTCTCATTTTCTGCTCAAACATAGGTGGTGGTGGTGGTATTTCAATTAACGTCACACTGGAGCAACACAACGGGCTATTGGTGACGGTCCGGGATCAATCCCAGAGGAAAAGATCCGAGGACAACACCACGGAATTTTGAACCACGGTCAGATGACGAGGCAACACCTGAGCTGGCACCCCACTCTCCAAACTTCCACACCACGCCAACGTGAGGACATTTGAGGCCACGACAGATTTAACGTGCACCAGCCCCCTTTGTACACGACGGTGTTTGGCTGGATTCGAACTCGCAACCCTTCGGTTGCAAGTCCGTTACTCTTCCAACCGGGCTACCGCGGCCCTGCTCAAACATAGGAGCAAGCAAAGAACACCGAAGATCAAATCATAACACAATTACGCTAAGAGAAATTCTATATGCTCTGCCCCTAAATCATTATTTTGTTTTTAGGGGAAATAGTTTTCGAATTTTTAAATTCCCAAAAATATTACCTACCAAAAAATATTAAATACCATATATTTCCATTATTTTGAAAATATTATAGCTTATAACCGTCCGGTTTCAACAAATTTCTATCAAGTGTCCCCAGTTTCAACTAAAAATAATATTGTAACATAAGAAAATTTACTTACTAGTTATTGCACACTTGAAGTTCATGCTACAGCAAAATCCTAAATATATAAGTACTCAGTTTGGCAGTATCTTAACTACCTATTCATACAGAGTGGTTTCAATTTTCATCCATGCTACACGTGCCTCACAAAACTCAATTCTTCAAACACAAAAACACCGCATTTTGATGTATGTGATAGGTATTTTCTATCACGCTAAATTTAGGTGGCTGTAGTGTTTCTGCGGCGATACGTGTTCCCTGTGCTTGATGTCAAGTTTAATATATAAACTTGACATCAAGCACAGGGAACAAGATCTTGACATCAAGTTAAGATATAAACTTGATGTCAGTGTTTGCGTGTTTTTCAAATACCATTTCAGTACTTCGCCAGTAAAAATTCCTAATAAATTCTGAATTGATATGATAATTGGTTAATTAGATTTAACGCCAAATCAGCGATAAAAGCATTTTTACAGTTACCCTGAAACAGATCATGAGCAAGCATTTCGGCAACAGAAGTAAAATCCTCGCAGACTCGGGCCGCGGCTTCCCGGTTGGAAGAGTAACGGGCTAGCAACCGGAGGGTTGCGAGTTCGAATTCAACCAAAAGACCGTCGTGTACCAAGGGGGCTGGTGCTCGTTAAATCTGTCGTGGCCTCAAATGTCCTCACGTTGGCCTGGTGTGGAAGTTTAGAGAGTGGGGTTCCAGCTCAGGTGTTGCCTCGTCATCTGACCGTGGTTCAAAATTACATGGTGTTGTCCTCGACCTTTACCTTCGGGATTGATCCCGAACCGTCGTCAATAGCCCGTTGCTCTAGTGCGACGTTAATTACCATTACCATTAGCACCTCGCAGACTCGTCTGGTTCGTTTGTTCGCAATGAAACTCTTGTCATACACAAAACATTGTGCTGCAACGAATGAGATATAGGTAGTTGAATTAGCGTCACACAGGAGTAACACAACGGGCTATTGCAAGGCGTGAGGGACAAAGTAGTATTAAAAATAAGAGAAATGATCAAAATCCTGTACTTAAGTAGAATTCAAACTAAAGTACGAGACTGTAAAGTACGTATAACTATTGCTGTGAGATCTGGAAAAATAAGAGTATTCAATAAATGCTCATTCCCTTAATAAAATTAAATATTTAAAACTCACTCTTTTTTGCTTGGCAGTGAATATCTACTTTCCTTGCCCTGTGAAATTTCTGTTCTATATTTAAACAGGAGTTTTTAAAATTACTTGCGCATAAATTGTGACAAATAATTTTATCTCCTTTTATGAGAGTCAGAGGTTATGAACAACATTATTTTTACAACGCCATTCAAGAAAGTCGTATACTTTCCAATGTGTTCCGTCGTATAAACTTCATACTTATCAGTCACTGTTCTTTAATGGTAATGGGTAATAAATAAGAAAGTCTACAGGCGAATTTCTAGTGATCTGCGTAATCGTCTGTAGACTTTCTCCGGAATATCATCAGACTAAACTTGCTGATGAAAATAAGATTATATGTTTGGCTAACATTATAAGCAATAAGTATTCTCTCTAGCGAGTGCAGGTGTGTCGCTACAGCAGCCGCGGACAGTGTGGACTAAATAATAGATCAGATATGGGATGGAGACACCAAAATAAATCTTCCAATTGTTATGAAAGTATTGTGTATTTTAAACTGTCGCATACTTTGTATTTTTATACATTAGCTTTTGATTTCAAATTGCCTACCTGTTTCGCGTGTACCTTAATCGGGTATTGTGCAGACCTGAGATCAATGTATTTTTCCTTTTCTCTAGTTCTTTTCTCAATAGCCCGTTGTGTTGCCTCCAGTACGACGTAAATTCAACTACCTACCAAGTTCTTTTCCCTTTTTAGCTTCTCTTCCCCTCTTTCTCTAGTTCTATTCTCTTTCTTGTCTTCTCCTTTTCCCTCTTTCTCTAGTTCTTTTCTCATTCTTTCTCTAGTTCTTCTTTCCACTTAGTTCCACTTTCTTCTCTGTTTCCTTCTTCCTCTAGTTCTTTTCTCTGTCTTCTCTTTTTCCCTCTTTCCTTTCTTTTCTTCGTTTTCTGTTCTCTTTTTATTGTTGCCTTTATTTTTCGTTTTTTTCTCCAATTTTTATTACTCTGCTTATATAGTATATAATTCCAGGAAGAGGAATGTGGCCTTCCTGTTAATTTATATATTCAAATTATATTCTATTCCTCTGATTATGAACGGTGAAAAGCCTGTTAATTCATATTTCTGAATCTATAAACGAAATACACTTCAACAAACCTTAAACCCGTAGTGATCACGTTGATTCTGTTCTGTTCGAATCCTTAAATGCAGTGTCTATAAATAAATTCACATATTCTAAACAGTCTATTTTAAACAACTATAGCAGAAACTAATAGTCGGAATGTCGGAATTCGGTACGTCTTAATGAGACAATGGGTAAGAAGTTCAATAAAAAAATGTTTCGAAAAGTCATCACCAAGTGGCGTTTTACAATTTTTGTCAAACCATCACAATGCAGTACAACGGCGATTTATATCTCAGTTCTTACCAAACCTATGTAACCTTCAAATTGATCTGATTTTCTGTCTCAGTTCTTACCCAACCTTTGTAACCTTTCAATTGATTAGATTTTGTTTTGTATCTCAGCTCTTACTAAACCTTTTGTAACCTCTTAGTTCATCAGATTTTGTAACTCGGTTCTTACCAAACCTTTGTAACCTTTTAATTGAATTTTGCTAAATGCTGTATAGAAGTCCGCTGGGTCTCCTCGTTCTCGCGGAAGACCTTTCCGGCCCTCCTAGGCTGGCCTTGAATCCTCGTTGGTAGGTTAAGTAGTTTGGTTCACAAATAAAACTATAAAATGCGTCTCGAATATCAGACTGTTTTTATTGTAGTTAGAGTCAATTCAAAGCCTTTACGGAAACTTATTGCAAGCAACGGAACATATAATTTCCACAGAAAGGGTCCATTTAGAAACATTTTCAGCTGTGTGGGGGAACTTTGCCATCACTATAAATATTAACGCACAGTACAGTAGTATATAGCAGTGTAACCTTTATCCACCAAGGAGTACTTTTAGGTAGACTAAGTTCCACTGTCTTTCACACGTCTCGCTAAATGTGAACAGCTATTGGTAAATGTCATACCAGATGTCATATTGTTTCTAAGAAACAAATTCACTTGCGGTCGGATACACCTTCCAAACCGGGAGAGTCCCAGTTATCTAAGAGAACGTGTCCAAAAATATTCTCTTCTGACTGGGACAAAAGGACCGGCTCGAACCCTGGAACGCGTCTTTCAAACAGGGACAATCGCTATCGTCTAAAAGAAACTGATGGGACGCGCCTTTCAAACTGAGACCAATCACAATCACGATCGTCTAAAAGAACGCTGTCCAAATTTATTTTCTTCTAACGGGGACAAAAGGACCAACTGACTCTGATCCTGGGACGCGCCTTTTAAACTGGGACAATCACGATGATCAAAGAGAACGCAGTCTAAAAGTTTTTCTTCTGATCGGGACAAAAGGTCCCACCATCCCTGATCATGAGACTCGCCTCTTAAATTGGGACAACGACGACATTTAAAAGAAAGCGGCCTAAAAGTTCTTTTCCTGACGGACAAAACGATCGTCAGGCTCGAAACCTGGGACGCTCCTTTTAATTGAGACAATCACGAGATTCAGACATTAATATCAATCAAATCAGAAAATTAAAAATAATCGCTGATGAGACTGGTGTTATGTTGCTAATAGCCTATATTAGACTCTATTTTCATCAGCGACATCCTTAAATCGCCATGTCAATTATTCTCTACACTATAAACACGGTTCCTCTTTTTAATCAAGCCTTGTTACCACACTAAATCAACGTTCAACTAAACTGGATGACGAAGATGCAATAAAAAATTTAAGCAGGGAATGAGGGTAAATGCATACTTCCTAACACTCGCTTGTCACGATCCGTCATCTTGATTTTAGACCAACCAGTTGTAACTTGCATTTTACAACATATAACTCTTCCGACAATGCATCATTGTTGTGAATGTGTCTGCTCTGCATGATCAAGATGATAAGGGTTTTATTCAACCCTCCTGTTGGTTATCTCGACGACGTATCTCTCGACATTATCAAAACTGACCTGACCTTGATGGTAGTGATATTTAGTTATTAGAAACAAACAGGCCTGATCTTGATCTCCTCATAGTAAAAAATCGCCAATATCTTGATGAGTTATCTCGTCATTTCAAATTTGGTCAGATCTTCATGGAAGAGATATCTCTTTAAAACCACTTGGAGTGTTTAAACATTTTAGGCGACACATTGTTTTAGCACTTCATTTCCCACTCGTGCTCCTCAACGTCCCCTATTTACCCTGGGACCTAATTGCCCCCAAGTTTCCTTCAGCACTCACAAGGTGAGATAGGTAGGTATTATAATTAACGTCACACTGGAGCAAAACAACGGGCTATTGGCGAAAGTCCGGGATCAATCCCGAAAGGAAAGATCCAAAGACAACGCCTCGTAAAATTGAACCACAGTCAGATGATGAGAACACCTGAGCTGGCACCCCACTCTCCAAATTTCCTCACCACGCCACCGTGAGGACATTTGAGACCACGGCCGATTTAATATGCACTAACACCCATGTACACGACGGTCTTTGGTTGGATTGGAACCTTCAGGTTGCTAATAATCCGTTACTCTTCCGACCGGGCTACCACGGCCCCACAGGGGAGGTAATGCCCACTTCGGGAAACAATACCTCACGTCCTGTTCTACCTGCAACCATTACTTAACTTAGAAAGACGGAAATCAATTGTTTCACGATGTGTCTGTAGCACACCTGTTCTTCCACCGCGAGCGAATCGAAACCGCGATTTTTCAAACCCTGCGACATGCTTCCAGACCTTCACGGTCTAGTTGCGATAAGCTTTCGGAAACTGGACATTAATCTCATGGTGTCTTTCAGTCGAAATGGAGTCACTGTGAGGACATTTTTGCATTCCAAAATTGATAAGTATATGTGCGGAAATCGAACCACCCGTGAATAGAGAAGGGTGGTTTGTTTCTTACGCCAGCTGTGCCTTACTTGTTATTCTCACGCTATTTAGACACGTGATTCTCTAAATTTATAATATCGATCTGAAACTCACTTGCCATCGAGTGACCTTCTTGAATGGAGTTAAATTAAATCTTCCGTGTCAGGAAAAAAGGGGTTAAGTCTGAATTTTGATGGGTCCAAAGGAGTCAAGTGCTTCATTAATTTAAGGAATAATATAACATGCTTAAAATCAAAACTAAATTATGAATTTTGATGGGTCCAAAGGAGTCAAGTGCTTCATTAATTTAAGGAATAATATAACATGCTTAAAATCAAAACTAAATTCTGAATTTTGATGGGTCCAAAGGAGTCAAGTGCTTCATTAATTTAAGGAATAATATAATATGCTTAAAATCAAAACTAAATGAATCTACTAATCTAAATTACATTTATTTGTACTACGGCGTGCTTCTTTTTCTTTCTGAATATTTGTATGTGAAAGAGTGAAATATTAAACTTAAGATTCCGAGAAGCCGTTTTTACTTAATCCCTTTTACTCTGACACGAAAGAATTTCAAATTTAAGGGTTTTTAAGTCTGGTTCCAGGGCTCATAAAAGGTTGAGCTAAAAAATGGGGTGGGTTGTGGGGATTGGTTGGTTGGGTTTTATACCACAACAGACAGACAATGTCAAATTTGGGAAAAGAAAGGATTGAGAGGAGAAAGAAGAAAATATCGCTTGGGCATCCTGGGGTCGCCACCCCATGTTTACCAGAGACAGTAAACCCCATGGGAAAAGAATAGATCACTAGGGTACCTCGGGTTCGTAAAGCCCGTACACACTTAAAGATGTGCCCCGAGAGATGTGTGAGGGGATACAGCTTCAATCGTTTAAAAAAATTTTATTTATTAAAGACCAAAGGGGGAGAAGAAGATACAAATTGCATAGTATTTACACCGATATTTCTTATAAAGGTTAAATCTATACATGTATTGCCTAGAGTAATGGACAATGTAGAAATGTACTTTAAGTTGAACTCTCTTTGCATATAGTCTATAAGGGATTTGTTTTTAGTAACATTGACATTAAAATCTCGGGTAAGCGTAATGGGTACATTAGTATCTGGAATCATGTTGGTAAGAACATTTATTGCTTGACCAATATACCAGTTTCCTTCACAAGGCAACTGCCTCATTTGCTTAAATAGCAATCTCGGAGAGATTAATCTTTCACTAGGATCCAGTGGTGGCAATCCATTGGGCTTTGGAAGGTAAGCAAATCCGTTTGACTTGGAGGAAGCCAGTATCTTATTAACATTTAATGATTGGCGACAAGTGTTGCATAATTGAAACGATGTGATATCTTAATTTGGAAATTCTTTTAACGAAACGAATTGTTTTAAACTAACTGGCTGCAAATCTTTCATAAACCATAAGCAATCACAAACATTACAAGTGTAACCGAACTCATTCTTGACAAATACCGATTCGCAATGGTCATCAGCCCACTGGCATCTCTTTACCAACGCTTCTGAACGAAGTGAGAACAGTAACATTGTTATTTCTTCTCATTTCATTGTTTGGTGTTTCGAAATTATCTCATTCCAAGTCAATATCTATCTTTTCGGGGGGCGACATACTCGAAGTACTCTCGCCGGCGTTGACGAGCTTGGATTTCTTATGCTCTCAATACAATCTGCATCGTTCGTCATTAATCAATTCAAGTTTCTCTGATTCTTAAATTTTTCTTTCCAGTTATATACATTTTTCATATTACTGTTCATATTTTCTTTGCAATTTTTTCGATGTTCATGAACATTTTCTTCGACTGAGCACGCTTATCGGATTACAACTTTAAAAACTTTATTTAATCGGTTATTATTGAGAAACAATAGTGTCGATTCTGTTATTCTCTACAAATCGACACCAATTTAAACGTCCTATCACATCGCAGTCCAGTTACTCAGCCCAAATGCCAAGTGGCGTCGCTATTTTCAGTGTTCATGCTTAAGTCTGCCTTTCACTAAACCCTGCAAACCACAATACCCACCATATTATTTTAGATATGGACATAAACCCTCTTATCTAACAAAATTTAAATCATTAGATTATCATTTGTTGCTTATGGGATATAAGCGCGACAAATCTGGCCATTTTTTTTGTCTATAGTTTTCGTAGACCCTCCTATACCGGACTAAATTTAAAGACGTATACACTTCAAAAATTAAAAACTACCATTTGTTGACCACTTTTTAAATTATCGAGCAAGCATTTCGTGAAAAATAAAAATATGATAAAGTCAAGACAAGTTGATAAACCTATTCAGAAGGCCGTATCTTGTCTGCAGGCAAGGTAAACCTACTCGGAGGGCCATATCTGCTTGCTCTTCAAGCCGAGTAAACCCATTCGGAGGACTGTGTCTAATCTTCGGGTCAGATGAGCCTTTTTCGAAGGGTCATATCTAGTATTTGGTAACGCCAAACCTACTCGGAGGGTTACCTGGTCTTAGATTAGAGTAAACTTATTCAGAGAGCCTAATCGGTTTCTGAAGACCAGGGTATCTGGTTCGGGGATGATGGGTTCGAGGATGAACCTATCGAATCGGGTGAACCTATTTGGAGGGTCGTATTTGGTCTACTGGTTGGGTGAGCCCATTCGGTGGACCGTATCCGGAATTCAGATCGAGTAAACCAATTGCATTGATTCAAATTGCTGTACTATCCATTACTGTAATATCCTAGGTACACAAAACGTAGATACCGGGAAGGAACGCTGGCGATATCCTATCGCGTCAAGGTAGGTAGGTACGTAGATAGATGAATTAACGTCGCACTGGAGCAACACAACGGGCTATTAGCGACGGAGCAATCCCGAAGGGAAAGATCAAAGACATCATCTCGTAATTTTGAACCACGGTCAGATGATGAGGTCAAAATCTGAGCTGGCACCCCATTCTCCAAACATCCACACCACGCCAACGTGAGGACATTTGAAGCCACGACAGGTCTAACGTGCACGGCTGCCCCCAGCTCCGTACACGAAGGTGTTTGGTTGGATCGAGTTTTGAACTCCCAACTCTCCAGTTGCTAATCCGCTACTCTTCCCAACAGGGTTACGCCCCTCTTCATAGGACACTAACTGAGAAGTTTGAACTTTGTTGGCGTTTGCCAAGTACATGAAAAGTTATGCCAATCAAAGTTCGGCGCCAATCGCCACGTAGATATGCACAGCTCGAACAGTAAGAATGCGAAGTGTAACATGAAACCTCCCCCCGTGGTGCACCAGGGGGACGCAAAGTGGTTCCCGTATCCACTTTTGTGATGCCATGATGTAAATGTTCAATTAATTTCCCGGACATTAGAAAAAAGCATTATGGAACTTATCTAATTTTGTCCCTGGATAAAAAAAAATTTCTAACACAGTGCCTTCCGTGATACCACCAAAATGAGACTTGTGTCGAGGCTAATATTCTTCACGGGGCTAAGCCGTAGGCCAACTTTTCACCCTCTACACAATAATAGTAAGATTGTTCAGCGCTTATTCATATCTGTGCTTAGACCTTGGACCGAAAACAGGCAGTTACCTCCTCAACCTCGAACACCTTCTTCCATTGGACTCAAAATAGCATACCATCTCGTAACTGCTTTTTGTTTTATAAGATATTTTAATCGCGCAAGAGGATAACTTCCTCCGCTGGCTTTTCTCCCCAGTTCGCACGAAGAGCGAGGAAAAACTGGGTACTTACGTATTAACTGCATGCCATAGGCGAATATCAGCCAAGTTTTGTTTCGGGCGGAAAATGTTTAGCAGTTGCTCTTAGGATGGCATCAAACATATTATCATTATAAACTGCGAGTAGGGATTCGATCTGGAGGAGAGATGTTCCTCGATGGTTTTTATTTATCCATTTTGCACTTCCCCAGATGCGTTCTATATTCTGTGTGTGCGTGCCAGTTTCAGAATCAATGAAATTGTATTTGTGGTTCACTTAGCAGTGAATATAACCAGATTGTTCCAGGTCTTCCGTCTTGTACCCCTTCCAACAGTCGGAAAAAATGGTCGATCCATCTTTAATGTGTTTTTTTATTTCGTTCATTAATGTGGTAGCACTACGATCGGGGACCATAACAAGAAATGTTTCGAGACAAATGCCCCCAAATATCCATTAGGATGGGAATATTCTTCCAGCATTATTTCATAATGATCAAGTGTTACGTAAAAATTTACTTCGACGTAAAAACAGTGAAAATAGAACAAGAGTATCTAATGCAACTACGCACCGAACACAAAACTGGTTCTAAAAAAAGTTTTGCAAAACAATCAAAATCAATGAAATTGATTGGTTCACTTGGCAGTGAATATAACCAGATTGTTCCAGTTCTTCCGTCTTATACCCCTTCCAACAGATTTGGCGGTTAATCGCTGGCATACGGTTAATACGTACAGATTTGGCGATTAATCGCTGGCATACGGTTAATACGTACAGATTTGGCGATTAATCGCTGGCATGAGGTTAATACGTAAGTACCAAAAACTGTAACGCACAGAATGCCTGTTTTCATTCTAGCAAGAGAACTTTATAAGAGAATAAAGTTTGGAGTAATACGAGCAACATAATAAGTCACAGAATGGAAGTTCCGTAATGAAAAAAATTAAAAACAACATATTCAAGAGGATCAAAAGAATTTCTGATTGATCGAATGAGAGCACATTACTTTAGAGTTTAAGTTAACATAACCTTCTCAATGGTGGATAACCATTACAATTTTGGAATTTTGTTTTCACTTGAAAACTGCTACTAAAAATGTAAAACTAAAAAATGAGTAATAAAGATTAAAAACCGACGAAAAAATCATCGGTGGGAGTAAAACATCTCTCCAACATCATCAGGTTGATTGGTTGAGTTTTATGGCTCAATGTAAGGGCATTATTTGGCCAATCTGAGCCAAACACAAAACAGGCGACGTGAAGTACAAACAAGTTAAGTACAAGTAAGTCAGGGACAAACGCACACAATGAAAGTTTTACTGGCACAGGAGAGAAATACGCCCAGGAAGGAATCGAACCTGCGCCGCCTAGAACTCACAGGTTGCTAGCGTAATGGGCAAACCCATTGACCCACGGCTGTCCCACCACATCAAGACAGAAGTAGGCCACATGAGAAAAACATGAATACCTTATTCTTGAATATTGTTGGCCACAAAACTTTCTTTAACTAAGCCTTTCAAAGCCACGTGTAAAGGCATTGAAACATTCGTGTCATTCACTAGTGTATTCGAAAACATAAAAATAGATTTGGCTTCTCTGATGGTCAACTCGAAAACCGATCATGGAGACTGAAACACTTTCGCTTGTTTGAAATGAAAGTGAAAAATTAGAGTATCGAGAAATGGCATACTTGATTTCGTAATTTTTGACCCAACGCATGTGTTCTTTCAACCGAAATTTCAAAGCTCGTTTGGTTAGACCAACATAACCCGCACCCATCTAAAGGGTACATGATTTAATTCACGATATTTGAAAATTTGAGGTAGGTAGGTATTTGAATTAATGTTACTGGAGCAACACAAAGGACTATTAGCGACGGTCTAGCGATTGGTTGATCAATCGCGAAAGAAAGACCGAGGACACCTCGTAATTTTGAACCACGGTCAGACGACGAGGTCAAGACCTGACCTAGCCATCCCACTCTCCATACTTCTACACCACGAAAACATGAGGACGTTTGAGGCCACGACAGATTTAACATACCAGCTCCCACCTACACGAAGGTCTTTGGTTGAATCGAGTTTTGAACTCGCAACCCGACGATTGCTAATTTGCTACTCTTCAACCGGGCTACCCTGAAAAACTTGAAAACTGGCTTATCAAATGTTGGCCGGAGCCTTTCATTTGTATTTCGATTACAAGTCATGAATTCATGGTAATGAAGTTGCAAATCAAGAAACCTCCGAGGAATTAAAAAATACATAGATCAATATCATTGAAGATCTTCCTTCATTTCAGATTAAAAACATAATTAGGTTGTTTGGTTTTTTTTTTAGGGTTTTATAGTGCAAGGGTCATATTTGGCCAAGTTGCGCCAAACCCAAGACAATATCAATTACAAAATGTCGTGAAACGAGAAAAAGAGGGATTGGGGAACAGAGAAGTGAGAACAAAAGCAGAAAAAGATTGCTTGGTTGTATCCCGGAGAACGAACCCCGCGTACAGTAAAGACAGTCAACCCCATGGGAAAAGAAAAGATCACTCAAGTACCTCGAATCCGTGAAGCCCGTACATACATAAAGGAGATGTGGTGCTATGGGCAAACATAATTAGGAAATAATCTAATATAGTATGGCAAAATCGCTGAAAATGTAATGAAAAGTAAGCAACCTCATCCGAAAAGTTAAAGCGAAAAATAGTAATACGGATTTCAACGTTAACTAAATCATTACATGGAGCAATTGGAACATACCAAGCTATATTTCACAAGGAAATATATCATTGTCCCTTCGGAGAACTCTAGGGAACGTTAACCACCAAATACAACAAAGACAAACATTGGAACAAAAGACTTCACAAATTCGAGAGGTGACCAATTTCGCAACTAGTCAAAAATAAAAACAATAGAAGACGTATTACACATGACTGATTATATATGAGCAACTGCGTATTGTTTTTAAAAGCACTGGATTGGATCTGTAAATTTTGTTTTCGCTCATTTCTATATTTGCATATATTTTTAATTCAATAAAACCCTGTGCATTTTTTGACGGGCGAGGGATTTCTAATCTTTAAATCTGCATTGTATTTATTTGAATAAGAATTCAAATTTAAATCTACTTCCAGAAATCACAGAAGGTGGTAAAGGTATTATTATTTAAGGAATTTCTCCGTTTTGACTTTATTCATGAAAGCTGTTTCAATAATAAAATGGGAAGAAATTGTAATAAGTAAGCAGTTGTTCGAAACAAAATACCTGTGATGAACTAGCACTTGCTGATTACAACGCTTTACAAGTAGCTCAACAATAGTTTAATAGAAATTATAACTGAAGGTTATTTTACAATTCAGTGCATAAACCTTGTTAACCCTCCTGGTGGTTGTCTGGATGAGCTATCTTGTCATTAGCAAAACCACTAGCAGATTTTGGTGGACGAGATATCACGTCGCCAGAAGAAAACTGACAAGATCTTGATCTCATCATCATCAAAAAATCAGCAATATCATGACGAAATATCTAGTCATTACCCAAATTGATCAGATCTTGATAGACGAAATATCTCGTCGAAACTACTTGAAGGGTTAACGTTTAAATAAGACATTTTTATTAATTTTGTTTTTTATATTGTTTATTCAATTAATGATAATTTATGGAAAATGACACTGGTCAAATCACTACCTCTGATCGCTCTGGAAGTACAGGCTCTTTCGACAAAGTTGATTTGTACAATTCTTTTGCACTTCATTTCGACACCAGTGGATTCGTAAACGAACAGAACAACTTTATTGGCATCATAAAATCCAAGGTTAATTCATGAAAGATCATCGTCGTAGAGCAATTTTTGTTGTGCAATTTTGAGGCATTATTGAGTCACTTTTCGTCGAGGATGACAATGAAAATACAGTTACTGTCAACTGTGTAAATAATGGTGCAATATTGCAAACATTTTTCTGTTTGAAATGAATCTATAAAGACTTACAACTCATGTGGATTTAACAAAATGAAGGAATTTATGCAGCTCGTGTAAACATGCTAATTCTAAAGGATGTATTTCTTGGTCAAACAATGCCAGAATTTGATGATGTCGATTGACCCCCTCGTACCCCAGATTCGAGCGTGACATATTTTCACTATAGAGCCACTTAAAGGAACAAATCTACGCTAGCGAGCCGACAACAATTAAACAGATAAAGAAAAATTCGCGAAGAAACATAACAAATCCCCCCACCCCAGAATGTGCTAAAAACCCAATTGAAAATGTGCTCGAAGAGCCCATAATTGCACTTCGGGCAGAGATTCCATTAGATTCCACATGCCAGATGATTCCATAAATTGTCATTAATTGAGCTAACAATATGAAAAAAGTCTTATTTTTAAAAAAGTTTCCAAACGAAATGGTTCCCTTACATAAAAAAAACACCCTATATAACGGATTTATTTTTATGGATTTACGCTAAAAATGAAAAGTGATTAAAGTAAGATGAATGACGCAAATGACTAATCAATAGAGCATTAAATGTTCATATGAGACTCGGGTCAAATAATTAATTTTTTATGCACCTTGAAAGTTGTTTGCTAAATTTAGCTGCCTCATTCATTTTAATAAAGCTTTCTGTTTTTGTTAAAAAGTTTATGATTGAACATATTCACATGTACGTAACATCAGTAAATAGTTTGAGGGATTTTCAGGGTAAGTCTGCAAAGATTTTGGTTTTGCTGTCCTAAGCTTTCTGTTTTCTCTTGCATGATATACGTATATCGAGGTTATCTTAAAATGTAGTTTATTGCAGTTTTGGCAACATTTGGCGTTTATTCTAATTGATATTGACTAGTCAACTGTCATAGAGCCATTCGGATTTGTATTCTTGGGAATTTTTATTGAAGTGCTGAAATCGTATTCGAAAAACAAGCCAATTGAAATCACGCTCAGAATATGTACAACAAACAAATATCACCGCAGAACACTACCGTCACCTAATATTTAGCTTGACAGAAAATGCCTCTCATAAAAATATTCCAAAAAGTCTTCGCATTGTTTGACTGCAATGAGAGTTTTTATACTGCCTACCCACTCTCATCTATCTTTCCGTCATATTTACCTTGGTATTTCGATATTTTTATTTGAGTTAAAACAACTCTAAACGTTCAATTTTTAAACTTTAAGGTACTCATTAGGTAGTTGGTAATTAATTAACGTCTCACTGGAGCAAAACAACGGGCAATTGGCGGGTATTCATTAGAACAGATTGAATTATGCTCTTCCTTATCGACCATTAAAATTAATTTCGTAGCTAAAACAACCGACATCAAAGTAATTAAAATGCAGTATAACCTTAATTATCGGGGAGAACACAGGCCACCTCGGATAACCAGAAATTCGGATAATACGGATGTAGTGACATTATACATCCCATACGAGATACAGAAAAAATTTATTGTACTACATTTTACTACTAAAGTTGAAAGATTCATTAATATAGGATTAAGAATAATCTACACTAGGATCTGAGACAGAAATAACTTAATAGTGATAATTTTACAATAAATCTTATACGTTAGTTACATGCCTTCTAAACACTTTCAAAAAATACTTAAAGGTCTTCAGCTTCCCACTTTCACACACTCAAACTGTATCATCTTTCATATCGATGCATTACAACCTACTTTCGACTTTTTCGTGTTGGTGATGCGATGTTTTTGATATATTTATCTTTTTCATACTTTTGAGGAGTTTATTTTGTTTTCATGTTATCTATACTTAAAAAAATGCTTTATCATGCTTTTAATGATGTTCTAGTTGTTCTGATATTTGTACATCTATTTTTAATGAATTTTATAAGCTGTTTTAGGAATATCTGTTGCTCTCGTCGGGAGATGAGGTTCAACCCTTCAAGTGGTTTCGACGAGATATCTCGTCCATCAAGATCTCTTCGAGTTTGGTAATTACAAGACATCTCGTCGTCATGATTTTGACTGGTTTTTGATGATGACGAGATAGAGATCTGGTTAGTTTCCTCCTGATGACGAAATATCTCGTCCGTAAAGATCTGGTCAGTTTTGCCAATGATAAGGTACCTCGTTAAGGCAACTACCGAATGGGTTAACTAACCACCCACACACTAAAACCATGCGCGTTACATAAATCAGTTGTAGCGAATAGATTGACCAGATACGTTCCTTCAAATATTTTTATCAGGCCGACAGGCCAGATACGGATCTCTGCGAAGGCTTAATCGGCCCGTAGTCCAGGACGGCTCTTCGGATAAATTTACACACACCGTTGGCCAGATAAGGCCCTCCGGGTAGGCTTAACTGGCCCGTAGTCCAGGACGGCCCTTCGGATAAGTTTACACACACCGTTGGCCATATAAGGCCCTCCGGGTAGGCTTAATCGGCCCGTAGTCCAGGACGGCCCTTCGGATAAGTTTACACACACCGTTGGCCAGACAAGGCCCTCTGGGTAGGCTTAACCGGCCCGTAGTCCAGGACGGCCCTTCGGATAAGTTTACACACACCGTTGGCCATATAAGGCCCTCCGGGTAGGCTTAATCGGCCCGTAGTCCAGGACGGCCCTTCGGATAAGTTTACACACACCGTTGGCCATATAAGGCCCTCCGGGTAGACTTAACCGGCCCGCGGTGAAGATAAGGCCCTCCAAATATCAGGCCCCTTGACCACACATGGCCTATTGAATAGGTTTAAGCGGCGATGGTCTAATGGAATAGCGGCGATAGGCTAATGGCGATGGTCCAGGATCAATCCCAAAGGGAAAGATCAAGGAGAACGCCTCGTAAATTTGAACCAAAGTGATATGACGAGAACACCAGAGCTGGCACCCCACTCTCCAAACTTCCACACCAAGCCAATATGAGGACTTTTGAGGTCACGAGTGGATTTAACATGCACCAACCCCCTTGTACACGATGTCTTTGGTTGGACAGCATTTTAATAGAAAATTGTATTGTATCTCTTAACGAAAATACCGTCTTTGGGGAAATGTTGATATATTGCAGAGGCATGCAGAAACAGCATAATAAGTGAAATATATACAGTGGATCACAAAAGTTTTCGTCCACTTCACGTTTCTTACTGTTTTCTTCAATTTCGTAAGCATGTAGTTAAAATTGTGATTTAAAATTTTACCTCATAAAAGTTTCATTATTGCATTAAAATAATAGAACAAAGTAAAGTGTATTGCTTTTTCGCAAATAGCTACGCTGAAATTTACGAAACGGATTTCATTTTATTTTCGTTTTGTCTTATGTTTGGCGCAGTTTATAAAATTTAGGTTTTTACGCCATAAAACCCAAACCAGTCATTTCAAGGACAAAGTGTGGGCCGCGGTAGCTCAGTTGGAAGAGTAATAGCCCGTTGTGTTTCTCCAGTGCGACGTTAAAATACCTACCTACCAAGAACAAAGTGCGAGTGCTAGAAATTTATTTACATTTAAAAAAGCTTAATATCAAGTACTGTTCAGGTAGGCAGTTGAAATAACGTCGCTCTGAAGCAGCACAACGGGCCATTGGCGATGGCCCGGGATCAATCCAGAAGGGAAATACCCGAGGACACCTCGTCATTTTGAACCACGATCACATGACGCGGTGTTATCCTCGGATATTTCGCCAACGTGTGGACATTTGAGGCTATGGCATATTTAACGTGCACCAGCTCCCACCTAATCAACGGTTAATGGTTGAATCGAGTTTTGAACTCGATATCCTCCTGTTGTTAATCCGCTACTCTTCAAACCGGGCTATGGTGACCCTCGAATTAGGTTCGGATAACACTGACACTCGATTAATTGGAGCTGGATTTGCGAAGGTTCTATTGTATTATACTTGAATAGTTTTACCTATCATAAGTTTTCAAAGGATAAAAAATAAGGTACGCAATCCCCTGACGATGATTATGCATCATGTTTCGAGTTACATCAAAATTATATTTGGCATTTTGAAAAACTCTCAGTTGCACATCTTAAAAACTGACAAAAATACTTGTTTGTTTAAATTGATTGAAAAGGCTTATGAGATCAACTCAAGCATATCTCTCACGTCATTGAAAGAAATCATCCCATTTGAGGCATACGAGGATATGGTAGAAATTATTAACGTATTGAAAATATTTTGAATTAGAGCACAAATATTTCAAAAATACTTCGAATTACAGCATGTTCAAAAATTTACCAATTACAGGAAAAGGATAAGGAACAAAAATTTCAAGAATAACAAGTTACTAATCACTTTAAACATTCCAATCAAATCAAAAATAAAATTAATTTCTTTATTCTTTTATATATATCCCATAATTTTATGAATTACTTTAAACTCTTGTAATTAAATCGTAAAAATTAAATTTATTATTTTATGCTTTGGTGTAAAATCATAAACTTAAATTAATAAAATTAAACTTTCTTTAAATGCAGTTCTTTCTCCTTAAATTTTTGGACATCATTCATTACATATTCTCAAGCAAAACAAGAAAAAGAAATATAGCATGTTCTATACATGTGTTTTGAACTTGAGCATGTTTCAAAAACATGCCAATGATCATGAACAAAATAATTTAAAAAACAAGTTATTATTCAAGTCAAACATTTCGATTAAACTAAAATAAAATTATGTACTTTATTTTTTTAATGATTCCCAGAATTTTATAAATTACTTTAAAGTCTCTTTAAATGTTTTCTCACTAGATTTGTGTTTGTTTCGTTTTCTCAAGTTAAACAACCAAATTATATTTTTTTTAAAGAATCACAAAACTAATCACATAATTTTTGACAAGTGTCGACCTCAAAACGTCCCGTCGTACTGAAGGAGTTAAAGACAGCAAAATCAATCGCACCATAAAACATTCCCAAGTCCAGCCACCAGATGAATGGAAAACCACAACCGCTGTCATTCACACTACGCCAAAAACAAAAGCAAGTCCAAAAGCGCGTAACGTACCTACAACTTAAGCAGATAATTCCTCCGTTATCTGGTATCCATGAGAGCAGCAGGAATATCACAACTTTCACCTGCAAAGCAGACTTCTCTAAATGCCCGCGCCGGCAAGGTGGGGACTCTTTACGTCCGCGGAGGTAGACGAAGTGCGACGGCTTTGTGCCACTCCGCTGCATATTGATCTGGCACTGGGGAAATGATAACGGATCTTAGCCTACGGGTTGAAGGGAGAAAGTTGATCCTCTCGTTAGTGAATGGTAGTTACTGCGATTTTATTAAGTTAAGTTTTTAAGTTGGGTATTTTTCTACGATTTTTTAATTGTTCGTAAATGCCATTGAGATGAGGGCCTATTTTGCGAAAACAACCTTAGTGTTATAGTCAAAACTATAACCTGTGGGACCAGGGCCCTAGATAGATGAACTGACCATACGTACCGTTTTGAACGGGACAGTACTTGTTTTTTCTTTTCATATTTCTCGGACGTCTCTTCGTTTTCATCCTCCAAGGTGTTTCGACGAGATATCTCGTCCATCAAGATTTGATCAATTTTGCTAGTGACGAGATATCTCGTCATCGAGATACTGCCGCTTTTTCGATGACGACGAGTTCAAGATCTGGTCAGTTTTCTCCTAACGACGAGATATCTCGTAAGTCAATATCTAGTCAGTTTGACGAAATACCTCGTCGAGACAACCGCCAGGAGGGTTGATAGGAATGTTAAATTTGTCCCTTTTTGTAATAAATAGATTGTTTTGGGGTTTTATGGCGCAAGGGCCATACTTGGCCAAGCTGCGCCAAACACGAGACAAACAAACAATGTCGTTATTCTGAAAAGAAAAAGATGTAGAAGAGAAAGTAGAGAAAGATCTTTAGGGCATCCTGGGGTTGCGACCCCCGTGTTTACCAGAGTGAGTAAACCCCATGGGTAAAGGAAAGATCACTGGGGTACCTCAGGTACGTGAAGCCTGTAAACACCTAAAGATGTACCTCTGAGGACTTTTAATGAATAGAAACTATGAATATACTTTAATATTGGTCAATCATAAGTTAGTTTAGAGCAGTGGTTCTTAACCTTTTTAGTGATTGGCACCCCCTTGAATCTAAAAATAAGTTCTCGCACCCCCTTGAAAAAGGTGTTTCTATTTCTTTATTTAGGAAATTACTTCTATTGCAAGATAATTTATTTATTGAAAAATAAACACACACGTTTACATTTACATACAAAACAATCTAAAATTTTAATGGCTACGTTGTTGTTTATTCATAATACTTTTGAAGCGAAGCTCCTTTTTTGAAAGAGCCACACGTAAGTCATCACATGCATTTAAGAGATTTTCTGGCTTTTGTTTTTATGCGCAAAAGTGATGAAAATCCCATTTCATACAGGTCTGCACTGCTGCTTTTTCCAGCTGTGTATAACTGTGTACACCAGAACTAACTGTGTACACCAGAACTAACTGTGTACACCAAAATTGTTCTTCAGTCCAGTTTTTCGATATCCACTTGAATACGTGCATTGGCTCGTATTTCAATAAGATCATCTTTTATTAAATCGCTGTCGTTCATCGAACTTCTCTCGCATCCCTGGGGTGCACACACTCCAGGTTAAGAACCACTGGGTTAGAGCAACCAATAGATAGTGATCTCACCTCAACTGAAATTTACTCCTAGTACAACTAAAAACACAAACATGGTCTGTTGCTCCCCCATATTCTTGGTATCCCGCAAAGTATCCAAGACTGTATTTGCATTTTAGAAGAACAAGACTGCACCAGACTGCTCCAGCAAGATACATGACTTATGGTAGAGCAATTAAGAACTTTCCAACAACTGATCTTTACCAGCACCGCTTCAGTCATATTTCGCCTTACTGCAGCTTTTCAAAGTCATCGACCTTATAATGAAATAGACGGGGCATGTGCCCGCAGCTTCATGTTATTTCTTCCAGTTACTCGATTTGAACATCTGTTACGTGGCTGTGGATAAAAGCATGAATCTTAAATTATTGATTGGTATAAGTGATTATCCACCACATCAAAAACATAAGAATGCGATTCAATAGCCAATCGGTTAATGCGATTCGTATGTCCACGTGATTTACCCTTCAGAGATCTTACGACAGCATTAGAAGGTCGAAGGTATTTCATTAGAAGGTTGATGGTCAGAGTGAAACAACGTCACAAATGCAGCTAAAGTTTCCATATGTGCAAAACAATAACTTACACTAAACTATATTCATTGTTGGAGCGTGCGAGTTCCAACACGCGATTAATGTTTTATTTTAATTTATTTCGTTAATATTTGTTGCGCCTGCCACTTTTCCCGAGTATGTTTTTCTGAGTTTAATTTGCGCTTTAACAGTAATTGGGATTAGGATTTGGGAAGAATGTGTAAAATGGGTTTTATTAGAATTCGAAAAAATTGTTGGTTTGTTTTAATCTGATGAACGCCCATTTGCGCCGTGTTAACTTTATTCGATCTCGGCTGGTAATGCTTACGCCGCTCGCCTTGGATGCGGATTTGTAGACTTGTGTTTCATAAACTTGTACTGCCTTTTTGTATACTTTCTCATAAATTAAATTCATTGTTATTGTTGCTACTTCAGTTTATCTTTTTCCTACCCGCCATTATACATGAAACAGTATTATTCGAAATTCCTTGACAAACTTTAAAAGGTAGTATGGTGCACCATAATAGTCATTTTCCATCAAGGAATGTATGTTCTAAATTGTTGCGCGTAAGTGCTAGAGGACGTTATTTTAGCAAGTTTGTAAATCGTTCTTTTTCTTAAATTTGTCATTTCAAACGCGTTTGAAGCATCAAGCGAATTCCGAGATGGTTTACATACATCTAAAATATGGGGCTGCCAATGGAAACAGAAGGGCTGTTCAAAGATTGAATCTCGAGAGCTTTCCCAATAAGCGAGTGCCGAATAGTCAAGCATTTGAGAATTCTTATCACCAGCAGTTCCAGCCTACTTATCGTCGCAGGACTGGTGTTTGGACTAATGTGTGGCCTGCCTAACACAGAAGATTTTTGTGCAATTTCGATGGATTTTGAAAAACGTATCGATGTAATGTGGTGTTCTTACATTACGTGCGCCTCCACTATATTTGTCTTTTATAGTATGCTTGGGAGTATAAGATGGTGCTTGGTTTATCCTCTGCCCAGGAGGATGGAACGCAGATGGAGGACTGTCTTATTATTTTCCAAATTTTCATTCTAATATTCTTTTCATAAGAAACAACCGAATTTGCATAAACATTATTGACCAGTGGTTCCAAAAATGGGATCGGAGTAAAACATGCATTTTTCTTAGCCAAAATAGAAAACTTCCAAGAAAAAGAATTCCATTTTACTTTCTCCGATTATTTTTGTTTTAAAATCTAACCTTTTAATTTACTATTAACTCTCTTTCTTTTCCATTTCTTTAAATCTGGAATTCCTTTTTTTCTTGATTTTGGATGTGGGTATGTGGTCTTCTATTATTACATTTAAAAGAGTGGTATTTTAACATTCGTTTCGTATTTATGGTATTTCGATAAATATTGACGGACTAGTCAAAATATTTTCCTCGAGTTTGATGATAATAAAATTTACTGCTTTGTTTACGAATGGATTTTTGAAGGAGCATTTTAGGCACGAGGCTATTGAAAAAACTGAAGCAATGAAAATAGATGTCAGAAAATGACGCAAGGAACTATAGGATGTTTACAACGTGGACGAAATGGATCATTTTATGACAACGTAAAGTACAGACTTATTTTTAATTTATTATTTCTGGCTGTAACTACAAAAAAAAATGTCTGTGCCGTAAAATCTGTTAATGGCAGCCATTACGGTTTTCAATTTTTTTTCAATTGTGCTAAAATTCAGTTCAGAAAATGTGACCTTTATACATTGTTTATAACATTCTTGTTTTTACCAATTTTCTCAATATCAAGGGTAAGAGAAATCGTGGAATTCTTTTGAAGTTATAATCCTATCATGCTTTTTAGTACAATGCCCAATATACCACGTTCTCTCAATTTATTCTGAGCAATGAAATGAAATACCGAGAGGCCGGAAACACAGAAATCCTTATTCATACATTGCCAAAGAAACAAGGTAGACTATAAAATCAACCACTGCGGAGTTCATCTGCCAATTTCCTCTCGACCTGTTTAAATATGCTGTAGAGCATACACTACTGCTCAAATAAATGCAATCGAAATGAACGCTCATAAGCAAATTGTGGTAACATGACTGAAGTGCAAACTTTTCGCCATGCATTTTATTGGAAACTCAGAATTACCCGACCTTCTCGGGTTGAATTGGTTAATTGTAGATTGAAAAGTCACCGGAATAATTTTTCTCTTTAGTAGAAAAATGCCATAATTTAAGAGTCAGAAAATAATTTTTCAACTGCTTTTCGACATTTTTATAATTTTTGCAACTTCTTTGGATGCAAATCGAATACATGGATATCCATCCATATAATTCATTTCGCGTGCATCGGATTCCTTTTCGTAAGACAAAATTACCTAAGGTGATACTAAGATGAATATCACAAAAGTTAATTTTCAGTTCGGGGTAATTACTAGTGCCCCTTCATAAGTTCGTTTCCAGTAAAATTGCCGTAAGTCAAATCGTGAAAATGATGAATCTACGATTACTCTAGCACTCATGCCAATATATTTTTAGTTGTCACTCTTGCATCAGGCATACATTTTTTAATTTGGTAAATTAATTTGGTAAGATATTCGTGATTAATTTTTTAAAGCGAATATATATTTTTTGAAAAATTCCATTTAGTGTCACGTGCAATAACATTGAGCCTATTTAGGCAACAAATCAAAGGAAACCAATTAGCATTTTTCAATAGAAGGTATGTCGATTTGACAACGCTTTTTTAAAGAAAATCACTGTTTCCATCGAATTTTAACGGTATAATTTACTCAAAAACAGTTTCAATTCGTAAGGTAGGCAACCGTCAACTATTGTAACTATGACAAAAAATGTTAATAATTAAAAGATCCTATTTCGGATTTTTCTAACAATATTCTTTCAATATCGGCAGTTACATTTAAAATTTGCTTAATCTAATTTGCATGCAGTTTCAAATCGAATCCTATGAGATACAGTTGCGCGTGATGAATAGAAATTACAATTTATTAAAAAATATTTGCTAAATTTAAACCACAGAAATCAAAACGAAATAAACTAAAGTCGGCGGAAAAACAAATTTGCTCTTAGTATATTAATCAAAGATTGTCTTCTATCTCGTGATCTCACATATTTGCCACAATTTGCAACTAAAAATAGAGCAAAATTACAAAATTAAAAATTAAATTCGAGCGAAAATAATCAGAAATGAAAACCACGTACCTGTTTAAAATGCGAATGATGGTGTAACTTGCCTATTGAGTGCAGTTTTTTAAAAATTATTTGAAACATGGAAAAGTAATATCAGTTTTAATGAGTTTACTCGTTTTGTAAAAGAAACCTATCTCAAAACTTTAAAATACTTTGAATAAATTCGATTAGTACCAGTCTCAGTTCAAAATGTTTTGTACTGTTTTAATTCATTTTATAACAAAATTCTACGTGTATCAAACCGAGGACGCTTGAAGAAAGTTGGTCGAAATGTTCTCACATGCCCGTCCAAAAAGTGAACACACGTCTTTAGGAATATTGAACAGAAAATAATTCATTTCTACATTAATCTAATGCAATAATGTTTTATTCTCTTCATATCTGTTTCAAATATTCGGAAATTGTTTTATAAATAAAAAATAAACTTCTTTCTTATCCCAGTGTAAAAAAAATTGCACTAAGTCATTGAGTCTGCAAAAAGAGTTTTGGGGCAATGGCAGATGGGTCCTTAAAAATGTCTTCATGTATGGCTCCAATGCAATTCAGGATGGGTGAGGGAGAGGCTAGTAATAAGCTGCACTTTATACAGGAGGGAAAGGATTTCTGGCAATCAAAGAATATAATCATTTTCGAATGGCCAGTTAATGACCTCTCTCGAAGTCCTATCCTATAGCCTCATCTTGGAGAGAGGGTCAAATGGGTAGCACAGGCGAAGTACGTCGGGAGTATATACTCCTGTAGGACCACTCAAGGTGTCAGATTCAGATTTATTTTAAGGAGAGCCATCTATGTTGTGCTTACATTTTATTCGATGAGAATTAAGCTTTTATAAGATTGGCAACTACTCGAAAATGCAGTAGTCGATTTGTAATAGATCCGGAACATGTTGTAAGAACTTCGTGTGTATATTTTTTAAATAAAGTTGAAGAGGCAGAAACGGGGTACGTTTCATGTCATATCTAACGTTTGGTGACCGGACGTGATCGACGCCTGAAACAGGTCAGTTAATTTCCTTTCAAATATTATTTTGTTTTGAAACAAAAGTAAAACTTGACTGTGAAATGGAAGTGCTCTTTAAGAAAAGAGCTCCAATGTGAACGTCATTTAATAAATTGTATAACAGTTAATTACTCTTTTTGAAATAGAAAATGTTAAATTGGAAGACATTGAAAGTAAATTTGCATCTTTAGAAAGAATCTCAAATGATCTCGCTGCTGTCAAAGTTTGTGATGTTTTATTGGAGTCTAACCCGGACAATTTCGACGATGAATATTTAAAAATTGATAAATATCGTGAACATTTTGACAAAGCTCGTGTTCGTGTTAGATTAATTTTAGAGAAGACATCCCACAGTAATATGACGTCACCAGTTGCCATTGAGAAAACGAAACTAAAACTTCCAAAGACTAAACTGGTGAAATTTGGTGGAGATGTAAAGGAATGGCTGAGTTTTTGGAGCCAATTTAGTCAAATTCACAATGATCAACGGATGAATGATGAAGATAAAATTTTAATATCTCATCCAATGCATGACTGTTGGTAGAGGAGCGAAGTAAATTGATAGCTACCCACCGACTTCGGAAAATTATATCAAGGCCATTGAAAGCCTAAAAACGAGATTCGGTCGAAAAGAGCTTCTTGTGGAATTTTGTAAGAGAAATATTAGGCTTAATTGTAAAAACGCTACGACGGCAAAATCAAAATTTAATGTCACTCAACTATATGACAAACTGGAATCACATTTACCATCATCAGAATCAATTGGCTTGACCTCTGACAAATACGTTGCGATGTTATTTCCTTTAGTGGAATCATGTATACCTGAAGATATACTCAGGGTATGGTTAAGAAGTCCTTCGACAACTGAAGATAAAGAAATTTCTTATGGGGACAAGTTATCACAGCTGTTACTTTTCCTCCAGGCAAAAGTTGAGGGGAAGAGAGAATTTCTCTGGCCATGGCTGGCTGCAAACAGAGTGAGAATATTTCTAAGAAGCAGAAGATCAGAGAAAAGGATATTTCGACTCCTACTGCTAATGACCTATTATCGGGTGCAAAAGAAATTCCAAAAGTTATGTGCGTGTTTTGCGGAAAATTGCATTCAAGCAAAGACTGCTACCAAAGTCAAAAGATGTCAGTTGAGGAAAAGTTTGAAATTTTAAGGGACAAAAAATGTTGTTTCTTATGTTTGAAATTGGGACATCGCTCAAAAGTTTGTAGAAGTTATGTCCGTTGTATACTGTGTGGCAAGAGACATCATTATTCTGTGTCCAGACCTCAAACAGAATACGAAGTTCGCTCCTGTGAAATTAAGAAAGAAGAAAATGTCTCCTTATCTAGCTCCTTCTATTCAGGCGAAGTCTTGTTTCAAACGTTACTGGTGCCCATTGAAGTTGGAGGGCAAGCACTTGTGGTCCGAACTTTGATCGATACTGGTTCTCAGTGCTCATACATATTGCAGTCTACCGTGGACAAGCTTGGGTTAAAATCAATGTGTTCTCGAACTCTGACTCATGTGGATTTTGGTGGTGTAACAAAGTCAAAATTAACAATTTGCAGATAAACTTTTCTTGTGAAATATCAGTTTTAGATCAGCCGGTTATTTGTGGGTCGATTCCACGCATTCAAAAGGGACCGTGGATAAATGAACTGCAAAACAGGGACATCACGGTCACAGATGTTGGTGAAGGAAAACCAGTTATTGAAATATTGATTGGAGCAGAATTTGCTCCAATCAATATTTGCTGGAATTGCTGGAATTGCTGGAATTGCAAAATTGCTGGAAATATTTACACCGAAAAAAGTTACGATATGAAATCTGGTCTAACCGCAATTGAAACTCGACTTGGATGAGTGTTAATGGGCAGTCAAAATAATTAAAGAAATTATATGGCTGCTCATGCAACTTCACTTGATACAAAGCAACAATATTACAGATTTATGGAACTTGGAATCGATTGGTATCCATGACCCGAGTGAACAATACAGTAGAGATGAAATTGAAGATACAGTAAAAAGAACATTTTATAAAAACAGTGACAATTAACGAAGACGGAAGATACCAAGTAAAACTTCCCTGGAAAAAATGAGAGATCTTCCAGATAACAAAATCTTAGCTGAGAAGAGATTGGAGCAAACAACTGCGAAATTAATTAGGTAAGGTAAATTTGAAGATTATGACACGGTTTTCAGGAAATGATTACAAAAAATGTATAATAGAAGAGGGAGGTACCACCTGAAGAACTTTTCCAAGGCGAGCTGCAATTTCCCACATAGAGGAGTTTTTAAAAGTTCTTCGATTACAAAAGTGTGGCCTGTATTTGATGCTTCAAGTAAAATGAAAAGCTATCCTTCTCTCAGCGATTGCTTGCAAACGGGCCTAATACCCTCGAGCTCATCCCAGATCTTCTGATGAGATTTAGAGAAAAGAAAATAAGAGTGATAAAGAAGGCCTTTTTTCAGATATCCATCAGCGAAGAAGATCGAGATTTCCTTCGATTCCTCTGGTGGACAGATGCAAAGAAATGAAAATATTTCGCCACAAGAGTGGTGTTTGGTGTATGCTGCAGTCCTTTTATTATTGGTGCTGTTATCGAGCATCATTTGGAGCACTTTTCTAAGAAAAACAAGGAGATAGGAAGCTGAGAAATTCATTTTATGTATATAACCGTGTTTCATCCGTAACATCGGAAAACAAGCTGAAGCATTTTATTTATAAATCTACTAGTGTAATGGCTGAAGCAAGATTTGAATTGTGAGGATGGGAGAATACCCAGCTTTCAAAGTCTAATGACAAAGCGGAACCTACATCAGTGCTAGGTTTGATGTGGGATAGAACAGAGGACTGTTTATTTTGTGATGTTGACTCAGTTACTTTACCTGAAGGTGTCTTAATGAGAAGAATTATTCTATCATCAGCCTAAAGACTTTTCGATCCCGTCCTGTTGTGTTGTACCCTAAATTACTGTTGCAGGAGAGTTGGAGATCCAAGCTTGGTTTGGATTCTGAAGTGCCAATTGAAATCTCGAAGGAGTTCCTCAAGTGGATCTAACAGCTTCGGACATTAAAGCTGGTGAAAATTCCTAGATATGTCTTTACCAGTGACTACCAGCTTGCACACTTTCTGTGATGCTTCTGGTACAACATATGCTGCAGTTGTCTATTTAAGATGCAAAAAAGATCATGAAGTGTCAGTCCAGCTATTATCAGCTAAGTACAGAGTCGCTCCCCTGAAAGAGATGTCTATCCCAAGGCTGGAATTACTGGCTTGCACGATTGGCGCACGACTTGCAGATTTCGTTAAAAAATCTTTGAACATAAATTCTGTGAGGGAATGTTATTGGAGTGATTCTTCAAGTACCCTATGTTGGATACAACCCGAAGAAGCTTGGGGAATCTCTGTAAATAACAGAGTTAAAGAAATCGGAAAGCTCTAGAACATGGAAGACTGGAGACGTACCAGGAGCCAAAAACCCAGCATGTGTTAAGAAGTTAATTGAATCCCAGTGGTGGGAGGGACTTTATTGGCTTAAGAATAAAGAATCCGACTGGCTGCAATCTATGAGTAAACCATCTTTTAACGAAGAAGTTTTGAAAAAAAGAAAAAAGACTATTTTGGTTATCGTAAATGAAATTTCTGAAAGTGCTTGGTTTCTCTCTTACTTCTCAAGTTATCGAAAAATT
Organism: Meta bourneti; assembly: GCA_933210815.1. NCBI lineage: Eukaryota > Metazoa > Arthropoda > Arachnida > Araneae > Tetragnathidae > Meta > Meta bourneti. The sequence goes on from OW119930.1 coordinate 73,528,956, forward strand.
GTGAGAATGATTGGATAGATATTGAGATTTCTGTCTCTTTCAAAGGCCTAAACATGAGCGGTTGTGCGGAGTCTGAAGAAGAACTCAATGAAACCGAAGAAAAGATAATCAAAATATCGTACAACACACAGGAAGCGTTTAAAGAGAAATATCTGAGAGATTTGAAGTCTATTTCGCACTTCTAAGACAGTTCGAGTATACTTCGAGTTAAAACCCAACTGACAGAACGAGACGATCTTGAGAATTTTAAAACTCCTGTGTTGTTGCTCAGTAAGCACAAGCTAGTGAAATTTCTAATTGAAAAGTGCAATACGTAAAGTGATTTCAAAGTGCATGAGATGATAACGTCATAACGCCAAAGCTGTGTCGACAATTTCAGTTTCGTTGCCGCAAGAAAGTTCAAGATTCAGCTGTATTCGAAGTTGTGGGTGTGGATCTCGCGGGGCCTGTGACACTTAGAGGTGGGATAAAAAGTTGGATAGTGCTGTATACTTGTGCAGTATTTAGAACCGTGCACTTAGAACTTGTCCAATCTTTGCCTTCCAAAGCTTTTATATTGTTTCCGAAGATTTATTGTTCGACGTGGACGGTCACAAATCATCTAGTGATAATGGTACGAATTTCGTCGGCACAAATAACCTTTTCAAATCTTTGATTGGAAAGCAGTTCAAGCTGAGGCATGTTTGAAGAGGATCATATGGAAGTTTACTCCTCCTACAGCTGCGTGGTGGGGCGGATTTTTTGAGCGTCTCATACAAATACTTGAGATTATTACGTGTCTTAGGTAACGGTTCTCTCTTATGAGGAAATGATCAGCCTACTGTGTGATTGTCAATTATAAATTCAATACACCTCATATACATTTCTGACAATCCTGATGATCTGCTCCCTTTAACGCCCGCCATGTCCCTGCAAGATATACAGACGTTGGGAGTTCCTGACCTGGATCACCTTGATGAAGTCGATCTCTCAAGAAGATTTCGTTACCAACAAAGACAAAGAAGATTTGAGGAGACGATTCAGAACAGAATATCTCGGCCAACTACTGTTAAAGAAAACGAATAAGAATTGTCTAAATCTGAAAGTCGGAGACATTGGTTTGATTGAAAATGAAGACAAGAAAAGAACCTTTTGGCCGATGGGACGAATCGTGGCTCTCTATCCTGGAAAGGATAACGTTCGTCTAGTAAAAATTAAGACATCGTTTGGGATGTTGCTGCGACCAAGTGCAGCGTGTGTATCCATTAGAAGTAAGGCATCCTGACGAAGATCTTGAAAGGGTACAAAATCTAATGAATCAAATGAAAATTACAAGAGAATATAGAATTGGTGAAGAGGGCTATTACTAGGCTTGGTAGAACTGTAAAATTGCCATGTAAATTTAAAGACTGAACTTTGAGTTTCATGAACTATGATATTTCGATTATTGAGAACTCTTAATATTTTTCTTAAGTTGAGTGTAGCAAGTAAGTCAGTGTTTAAATTCTTTGGAGTAAGTTGGAGTTTTTTCTACTTTAGTTAGTTAGCTGTGAATTTAATTATTGTTATAATTCTTCACTTTAATTAATTTTAAGTTTTCATATTTTTCTAAATTTTAAATTTTGGTTGAGCTAATTGTAGATTTGCCTATTGATTTCTATAAGTGATAACAATGTGTTTTATCAAAAGGTTAGAGAATGTCATATTCAGATTTTAAGCAGCGTCATCTATGTTGTGTTTATGTTTTATTCGATGAGAATTAAGCTTTTAAAATTAGCAACGACTCGAAAGTGCAGTAGTCGATTTGTAATAGATCCGAAACACCTTATAAGAACTTCGTGTGTATATATTTTGTAAATAAAGTTTATGAAGAGGCAGAAACGGGGTACGTTTCATGTCATATCTAACACAAGGCTGTGCTGCTTTACCCGGTTAACATAGGAAGGTGAACGGGTGGCTAAGTCGGACTGCTACAGAGATGGCTCCCAGATCTTACATTCAATAGCAGACGCTCTCTACCCATGTCATGGATTTATGCAAAATAAGCTTAAAATTAATAAAGTATTATAATTTAAATTCTACAAAAATAATTGCTTTTTCAACAGTACTGGTAAAAATTCAAGTAATCGCAATATTCAATATACAATCCAGCTTCTCCAAACCTACCAAATTATAGTTGATTTAAATATAGCTAGTCATATGTTTTAGCATGAAACTTTCCTAAATATGTAAGTAAAGAAAATTTAAATAATGTATTCATTAATTCAAAATATGTTTTGTAAAATATATATAATTTTATTAAAATATATTGAATAAAATTTATGTGATATTTGAACACAAATACAGAAACACAAATATAAAATTTGAAGGTAGATAAGTAGGTAGGTATTTTAATTAACGCTGCACTAGAGCAACGCAACGGGCTATTGACGACTGTCCGGGATAAATCCCCAAGGGAAAGATTAGATAAAACTTGAAGGACATACTGGTGCAATAAAATTCAGTCACTAAGTAAATGTAACTACTCATTGTATGCAAAGTTTCATGAAAATATACCCAGTCGTTTGGACGTAGTGTAGACACACACATACAGACAGACACTTAAAGCTGAAACCATTGATTTTACATTTAAATTACCCAAAACGGATAAATAACTTGAAATTGGGCAAAATTTTTCAATGCACAAAACTCTCCATTCTTGTTTATAAAGATAATAATTAGTTCACGAAATGTTCGTTATTTCTTGTTAATTTTTCATTGGATTATTCATTCATCTTGTTAATTTCATTTGGAGGTATTAAATGTGTGTATTTATTTTATTAGAAACGGATTTGTTGTGAACTAGCAGCGATATGGCGATATTTGGTAGTTTGGCGACTTCCTTAGTACGCCAAGAGAGGGCATACCCGATGTATTTGATATTGAACTGAGTACTTCCTTGTCCCGCTCATGGTATGTTCCATAGCGAACTTCCTTGTTGTATCCCGTTTATGGTATGTTCCATAGCGAACTTCCTTGTTGTATCCCGTTTATGGTATAATCCATAACGAACTTTCGTTTTATTAATTATAGCAGCTCATGGGATCTAATTGTACCAGTTCATTGGAGCATCTTTGTTAAGTTTCTGTATAAATAGGAAACCAATCTGACTTGTTGACGATTACAAGATTTAAATAAGATATCCCATGTAAGTAACGGCAATGGTATTAATAGATATAAGCAATTAAGAAACTTTAACACAGATATACGAGAGTCTGCTAGAGTTTAATAATTTCATAATCATTTCGGTGATAAAAGAAGTGTACGCAACCTTCTGAACATGATTTAAAAGCAGAAACATTTCAACTTTAAAGTTATAATTAATTGGTAAACTATACATTATAAATTGTTTCTTTTAGTTATTAATAGAGCACATCTCTTTGTACATTTTTTCCTATTGAGAAATATTTTCTTGTTCACTTTCAATCAAAGGTTTTAATGATATCCTTTTTATGCATCCTTTCCTTTTCCCAAGATAGATTTAATTGGCAGGTTCAAATTCGTAGGTCTCACTTTTTCCATCTGTGATTAGGAAAACAAAGAAAACATATTTCAAGTAGCTAAAAAGAGTGTAGATCGGTTTCATTTTTTCCAGAAAAGTAATTGTAGTATTTCAAATTGCAATGCTCTCTGGAAATGGGAATTTATGTGTGAATTCAATTAAATTCATGACCTCAATTTCTTTTTAGTTTATTATTTTTCAAAATGAGTTGTAAAATTTCCAAAGAAAACAGCCGATTCAGAAAGCATTGAAATGTACAAAAGAAATTAGCAATAACAAAGAAAAGCAAACATATCACTGGTGTAATTTTCTTAAAATGAAGGAGTAAAATATTTATGGTATTATTTTCATTTCTAAGAAACTGTTATAATTAATTTTAGACTATAAATTTACCTGCTTCATAAAAAAATAGGAAAACCTTAACACTGGATATCCCGGCATGTCATAGTTTGAATGTTCTTGTGATAATGTTATGTTACAAGGTAAGATACATTGTTACCTAGGACTTCTATCGCCTATTCTCCTTCAAAGTAAACACCTTAGGACTTCATACCATTGAAGAAATATAAAGTAGAGTGAGAGAGCAATGGTAACCTTTATTATGTGCCCAGGATCATGTGATCCTTAGAGTACTTTCGTCTGCAGATGGAAACGAACAGTCATCATCTGACTGGCCCAAGGGACGGTAGAAAACGCCCATCCATTGATTCATTATCTGATTGGTCCATGCGACATAGATTTTGTCGATTTCACTATTTTTATCGCCCCACTCTGTAGAAACGCGAGCATTCACACATCTATCCTATCATCAGATGTTATATTGCCAAACGAGGCGATAAGATGCCAAATCGGAGAAACAAATCAATTTTTCAGAGTAGTCACGAGACATCTAATGGAGATTTTTTAAAAAAAAGTCCATTGTTGGAACCTCCTTCAGCTGCTCCGTTGAGTTCTCCTAGATCCCATCCATAATCTGGAATCTCTTCCCTTTCAGAGGTGATTCTAGCTTTGGGAAAAGCCAAAATGCCAAATCTGGGATGTAGAGTTCAGGGTCATCGACTTGGGCGATTCGATGTTTTGCCAAAACCTGCTCTAAACATGATGTATAGACGGGCGAAATGTGATGAATTTGCAAATCACCAATTCCCCACTGCTGCGGCCGTTTTCTTCATGCAGCATCTCTCGGCGAATAACATCGAGGTATCACTCCATATTCATTATTTGGCCTGGAGGAGTGTACTCGTGATGTACAACCACCTTCATATTCCTCTCAGAGGCACATCTTTAGGTGTGTACGGGCCTCACGAACCCGAGGTACCCTAGTGATCTATTCTTTTCCCGTGGGGTTTGCTGGCTCTGGTAAACATGGGGATCCGACCCCAGGATGCCCAATTGATCTTTCTCTACTTTATCTTCTCCATCCTTTCTTTTCACAACTACTTGACGCTGTCTGTCTTGTGTTTGGTGCAGCTTGGCCAAATATGGCCCTTCGCTATAAAGCCCAAAACTAAACAACCATCTGCATCATAAAAAACAGTTGACATGGTCTTGACGTTCTTGCGACTTCGTCTACCCTTCTTCTGGTGGAAAGAACTAGGTGTCTTGCATTGGAAAGACTTCTGACTAGTCTGCGGATGAATTTCCAAGTTTAAAGCAAAATTTGAAGCAAATTCGCTGTGAGACCATTGCGAATACAATGGTCTCACAGAACAAACGCTCACTCAAGGGCGTCTAGCACACAATGGATTAGTCCAATGGTTTCATGACTTTTCACACATGTTCATCAATGTCCTCTTTCCTTTCTGACAAGTTACATGAATGCCAAACAAATCGCTCTCCTTATATTTGCAGTGTGCATACTTTTCGGACAGAGCTCATTCAGTTTCCTAGCCTCTATGTCTTGCTGGTCATGCAGTATCTTAAAATTTCTTTTTGCGAGTTGTGTTTGTTGCATGCCCCGAATGAGAGGCAATTGTTGTCAAGCTAACTGTAGTGTGTTTCTGCGGCTATACGTGTTTCCTGTTCGCATTCTGAATGTCAGTTGGTTGGTCTTTCGAATACGATTTCAGCACGTCACCAATACAAATTACAAAGAATGAATTCCGAACTGAATATGATAGTTTATTGGTCAACTCAAATTCGATTAAACACGGAACATTGCCAAAACGGTGATGAACTACATTTCAGGGTACCCTCGATTTGTATCATTCGTGAGTATTTTCCCAGTCTTCGAAATCTGGTTTACTTAGACTCAAAATCCCTCTCTTATGAGAGACATTTTCTGCCAAGCTAAATATAGGTGGCGGTAGTTTCAGCGGCAATACATATTCTGAACGTGACGTCATTTGGCTTGTTTTTATAATACTATTTCTGCCTTTCGCCAATAAAAATTCAAAAGAATGAATACTGAACTATTATATAATAGTTAATTGGTCAATACCAATTAGATTAAACGCCAAACGTTACGAAAACGGCAATAAACTACATTGAAGGTAACCCCGATATACACCATGCTAGAAGTATTTGGGCAGAAAAACTAGAATCTTTGTAAAGTGTCTGGTTTGGTTTATACACCAAAAATCTCTCTCACGCGCAGCATGTAACAAACACAACTCGAAAACACCAAACGTTTTTGAATTTTGGTTTAAACTAAATGGATATTGATTTCTTTCAAATTTTTAAAATTTCGTGTCCTGTGTTCTGTTTCATTGGAACATTTTTAAGATGTAACAATACTCGCTTAATTCCGCAATAGTTTATTTATAATTATAATTAAACTTATTTTTATTATAATTATACTTTTAGTAAATTATTTTTAGACTTGAAACATATTACTTGACTGAAAATTTTGCTAATAAATCAAAACAAGCGGGCTGTTTTCGAAATGAGGTAAAACTATCTGGAAAACATGTTGAAAATACTACATTATAAGCTATAACAAGTATTTACTATTTACAAAGTGGACGCCATGTTATTTCTGAGTGAATTTTTTAAATGCGTTCTAAAACGAAAATAAGTTGATGAGAACTATAAAAGCTCAGACGCATTTGTGACAGTTGTCCAAAACATTTTTACGACAGGTGCGAAAGAGATGTATTGAATGAAACAGGTGGAAGTAGCAACAATTTGGGAGAAAAGAGCCCTTTCTACAAGCAATGCAGTGATTTTTAAGATATCAATATAAATTTGAAATGTGTCTATCGTAAATGCTACTTATATTGTACTAATATATTTTAATTATAAAAACTGAGTTTTTTTCGTTCTCTGAAGGGTTTATTGATTGTACTGTTGATGAGAGCATTGTTATATAGGGAAAAGAGCATTTCTTCTCTCTAAGTTAATTTTAAATTCAGAAAAATAGAACTGGAAATCAATCCTTTATAATTGTTTTGTTATAATTTTGTTTTAATTATTTTAGCAAAGTTTCCTTAACCCACTGAAGGGTTCAGATGCGTATATCCTACCTGGAAACTGCAATCTTCTCCGCATGACCTAATCGGTTTTGATCTTCATGACCAGTACATTCTTTCCTAGGATTCTTTCAACCAGTAGATATGGTTATTAAGTCGTTATGTGTGTCGTGAGGGAAAAACAATACTCGTGACTGTTAGTGGATTAGGAGCAATTTTTCATGATTCCCTATTTATAAATTATGAAATGACTTTTCGTAGTTCCTAGACATCAAATTCTGACATTACAATGTCTAAATACAATAGTGTTTTTAATTGTAAATCTTATGAGGAATGACGAACACTGCACCAAGCCAAAATAATAAGTAAAATAAGGTTTTTATGGCTCAAGAAGCCATATCTGGCCAAGAGATAAAGTAAGAGAGCAGTTGGAAGAAAAAAGTTTAATATGTTTTATATATCAATTGATTACAAACCACATTGCAATTACACACGCAACCATAGAAAGAACAATTCATTTTAGTTACATTTCACACAAACGAATGAAATCAAATGGATTAAGGTTTCTTTACCTATTCCGGACGTGCCGTCACTAACCTTGTTAAACAATTTTATTAACATTTCGGTAATAGAAATACCAAAGGATGAATTCGAATTATATATAACAGTCAATTGGTCAACGCAAATTAGATAAAATGCCAAATATACAGCATTCTGTGAATTTTTGTCGGGTGTAGTTAATTTATTTTGTGTGGGACAAAATGTGTACGACTTAGACATATTTTTACCAATTATGCTTTTGAAATACCATCTAATTTCATCACAATCACTTGTTCGAAGACAATTCACTGCTTTTTCAACATCTTGAAATTCAATCACACACAATGAATTTCACGCCTCCTCTAGCAAAAGACGCTTTGTCCTGCTGCCGTTAGCTGTAAAATTATTATGGTAGATTTAAAAGTTTTTAAAATATAATTTCATTGCATTGACATTGCTCAATTGTTTAAATGCCTCTACTATCTATTCCCTCTTTCTGTCCCTGTAACACTATTCCTAAACACCATTAACTTGTAAAGCATAAGGCAGGCCTAAGGGGCTCGCCATAGAAATTTATTTTAAAAAGGGCTTCACGAGTCAAAAAGGTTGGGAACATGTGGGATAGAAAACTTCAGGTTTTCTCGCACTGGCGCAGATAGTCTGCGGTATGATGAGATCTGTCTTGTCAGAGTACACCAAATGCCATTTTGTAACTAAGTAACGTGTGTAAAGCACTTGAAAAGCTAGTAACATGGACACTTCCCTATAAAATGTCCAAGTGCTTCCTCGACCATCGCGAATTTGATTTGGTTTGTCAGATGATGTTTTGATTCAGAGTCGTTTTTACTTTTAAAATTAATTTCAGACAACAAATTCTGATAGTCTATTATGACCGGTACTAAACTTTGAAGTACATGGTGTATTTTATGTCAGGGCACTATATTGTTTGGGAGTAACTTTAAAAGAATTTTATTAATTTTTTTTACATATTGTGTTAACTCAATGACACACAACATCCTCTGGCCGAATGCAAATATGGGATCTTTCGACCACATTTTCCTTTACGTTTGAGCACTTTTCCGGTATGATTTGTTCAATCCCTTCGCGAATGTTTTGCTTAAGCTGTTGAATCATCTTCTGCTTGTTAGTGCAAGCTCGTTCCTTTAAATATCCCTATAGGGCCATGATAGGAAGAGCAACGGATTAGCAGTCGGAGGGTTGCGAGTACGAAACTCTTTCCATCCAAATTTTGTTTGCCCTTACATAAAAAACTGCATATGACCGCTTTACGAAACAGTTCATCAACGTTAAATTCACTTTTGCTTAGCGTTACGTTTTGAAATTACTGTCACTTTGTATGTCTAAAGTAGCTTACGTTTGTATTGCATCCATTTCACTTTTCAACGGTGGATTACTATCCCCCAATCCATTATATTTCTTTGTTAAAGCATCTTTAAGAGGATTATCGGGATAATTAGGGATTCTTGCAGAAATTAACGGATTGAGAATTTTATAAAACGACGTTTGCAGTCAGTGTATGAGAGGAATTCAAACAAACACGTCGACTGATTTGCGTTGCCATGTTGCATTTTGCAAAGAAATTTACAGAGCGTAACCAGACGAATATTGCACGTTCAGTCAACAGATTTTAAAAGGTTCGATAAATAATATAAAAATTATATTCCGATTTCCACAAATAACCAACAGTTAGAACAAATAGATTTCAAACGATTTTATAGTATTTAAATTTCCATATGGTTTGGACGATATATCTCGTCCATCAAGATCTGACCAATTCTATACGTAACGAAATATCTTCTCATCAAGATATTGAAGATTTTTAATGATTGCGAGATCCAAATCTGGTCATTTGTTTTCTAATGACGAGATATCTCGTCCCTCTGATCCGTTTTTTTTTCTAATGACATGATATTTTGTCGAGACAACCATCAGACGGGTTAATGCAATAACAACCCCTAATTATATCCAAATAGGAGAAACCCTGCTTTGAAAAAAAAATTGCTATGAATTCATTCAGTCCAGAGTTTTTTTATAAAAATGAATTTTTATGTCGGTCCCCTAATTATTTTATTTACGAGTATTTATCGGGTAATTTGGAAGAGTAATGGCTTATCACACAGAATGGATCAAGGGAGTGTGAGAAATTAAACCACCGTTTGAGTTAATTCAATAAAAATCCCTAATTAAATCCCAAAATAGAAGAAACCCTGATAAATCAAAAAAAAATATTTTTGTTATGAATTCATTCAGTTCAGAGTTTTTCGATATAAAATTCAATTTTATGTCGGTCTCCTTATTAGTTTATTTACGAGAGTATCTATCAATTAATTTGGTGGAGAGAGAGCGGTTAATGACACGGAATAGCGTAAAGAAGTAAGAAGTAAACCGCCAGTAGGGTTAGTTAAAAAAACCTGATTAATAATCCAAATAAAAAGTAAACCCTACTTTATATCAAAAACTGTTTTCGCTATTAATATATTCAGTTCAGAGTTTTTCAATCTAAATGCATTTTTATGTCGGTCCCCTTATTTTTTTATTTACGAGAGTATTTATCAAGTAATTTGGGAGGAACCGCTTATATGACACGGAATGGCGTAAAGAAGTGTGAGAACGGCTTTCAATTTCCCAAACACCGGATAAACCCAACGTTCATATTTATGAGTGCAATAATAAAAGCAATTGGAGTGTAAAATGCGACAGATTGTGTTTTCAATTATTCATTATGTGATGTTATTAAAATCGAAGTGAATAAAGGCAAATGTCTCAATGTATTTTGAAACTCATTAATAAGTTACCCTGTTGTAAAGATTATAATTTGATTATTCACTAGATATTAGCTGCTGCAATATATACTCAGTGAAACAGAAAAATTGTGCTTTCCGTTTTATACAATTTTCCTTACTCATAATTCATTGTTATAATTTTATTAGACGATTTAGTTGCGTGATATTTTTCTTCTCTTTGGAAATAGAAGAACGGGAAATCGTGATAAAAGTTAATTTTTAATTAAACATTACCAATATTACTCATTAACAAATTTCAAAAATCTTTTCGTAGCGACATTTTTGTGGAACATTTATCGATTCTTTGTTTTTATTTCCTCTTTGTTTCCCAGTAGCCAAAAGAATACCAATAAAGATTAGTTTCAGAAAAAAATTTAATTCTGAAACTAAGGAAATTAAGAAATTACTAAAAATCGTTTACAAAACATAAATATGTACATTTAGTAAATGAATAGTTATTTTTTGGATAAAATATGAATCAGAATTTTTCCTTTGGAATAATAACCGTTTGGTTTACGAAACGATAATTATTCATCAGGAATATATTTCATTATAACGATATACACCACTGTTTGTGAAAATTCCAACACCATGAAGGAATCATGCAAATTAAACGAAAGTTGCAGGAAATACAAAACAGGTTAGGATATGCAAATGAATAGAATTACAAAGTGATCACGCATGTGTGAGTCGAGAAACACCCTCTAAACTTCCAAGTGAGTCGTGTATAAAAAGCACTGTAAAGGTGCGTTAAAATGTGTGTATCGTCGTTTGACTGCTGTAAATGATTAATTAGAAGTCACTATACCTCACCAAAAACGCAGAGTGCCATACGAGCAAGTAACGGAAATCGAACGGGGCCGCATGATCGACCTCCGTGAGGGCGGACTTTCGTATCGTGAAATCGCCATTCGCACGGGGCGTAATGCCACAACAGTGATGCGTGTGTGGAAGAGATGGACCATGGAGAACCGGACAAATCGAAACACCGGAAGTGGGCCACGCAATATGACGTCACCACGGGACGACAGACTCCTCATCTGCATGGGGGTGATGGACCATACAGCGTCCTCTCGTGCGTTGGCACAACATTGGAGGACGTCTACAGGTGTGTCATTGTCTTCCCCCACGGTTCGTCGACGTCTGCTGCACCATGGGCTACGTGCAAGGATTCCCCTGCGCAGGATTCCCTTGACGCTGAACCACTGACGCCTCCGGCTACAATGGGCTCACCAACACAGCCAATGGCGTGCCGATTGGCAACAAGTCGTCTTCTCAGATGAGTCCCGCTACAATCTGAACTATAACGATGTACGCGTACTCGTCAGACGCTGCAGAGGTGAACGCCTTTTCCCGGAGTGTCTTATTCAGCGTCATATTGGACGAACGCCTGGCGTTATGGTCTGGGGCGCTATTGGATATCATGGGCTATCCCGCCTACTCCAAATTGTGGGGACACTGAACAGCGGGCGCTACATCAGGGAAGTTGCGGAGTCCGAGGTCCTACCCTTTTCCTTTTGTTTTTCATAATGTTTATTCAATTAATGACAATTTATGGAATTTGACACTGGTCAAATCACTACCTCTGATCGCGCTGGAAGTATGAACTCTTTCGACGAAGTTGATTTGTGGAATTCTTTTGCACTTCATTTCGACATCAGTGGATTCGTAAACGAACAGAACAACCTTTATTGGCATCATAAAATCCAAGGTTCATTCATGAAAGATCTCTTCATCGTCATAGAGCAATTTTTGGTGTACAATGTGGAGGCACTATTGAATCACTTCGTCGAGGATGCTTATGAAAATGCGGTTACTGTCACCTGTATATGTTACTGTGAAAGACCGATATCTGGCAAATGTCGATATTCTCTGGTGAATGTCAGCATTCACATAGTCGCTTGGTGTATGTCCGAAAGATTTGCTAAATGTCATTATTTCTCACTTACACCGGCAAATGTCGACATTCAGAATGCACTGATGGTGAATGTTGAATAAAACTATTTTTGTTACGTTAAGACAAAAATGCAACTTTATAATTAAAACATATTATGATATATGTCAAAATTGAAAGCTTAAGTAACAGCACATGTAAATAAACTGTTGAACCTAAAACGAACAGTACATTCTAAACGAGAAAAGAAAATAATATCAATAATAAACTTACACATAAATTATGTGATTAACGTTATACAATTTTATTTATTGCAACAACGTAAACTGAAGGCGGAGAGGCCTCTCTGGCTGTGGCCTCTCCGCCTTCTCGGCTTCTCGTTTCGACCCCCACCAGAGCTTATCTGTGTTTGTTGACATACACCGGCGATGGTCCGAATGTATAAGAATATAACCAAATATTCGGTCTTTCACCGACGTAGTTGGTATGTGTGTCGACATTCACCGGAGAATATTGACATTCTCTAATTTCGGTCTTTCACGGTAACATATACATATAAAAAATGGGCTATCTCTAGACTTTTGAGATCAGTTTCATTTGATCATACTTTCCCGAATGTATAATGTAATGAAATGTAATATGGAGCAAGTCTCTCCTGGTCACCTTGCTTGTCTGGGGCTTGTCTAGGGAGGAGATGTGTTTTAATCCTATGCGTGGGAACTGTTTGAAGGTGCATGAACTCACGCACCTGTTCTAGCTTGTCTAGACCAAGTCGAAGGACAACAAAAGTAAAATCTTCACAAGCTGTCTTGTTTGTGTATGCAGAAAACATACAAATTACTTTAGCGATATTTGTAACTTCCAATCTGCATGATTTTCTTTAATTTGATTCGACAAATTCTCCAAGGAGAGCTCAAGTGGTCATGAAAGTTTTTTTGCTGTGGGGTCGAGATGTTAGTCTTTGCAGTGTTACCGATTAGTAAAGAATGTATTTGTGAAGAATAACACCCCATTTCCAACAACTGGACCCATAGTAAAAAATATTTCCTTTTCAAAAATGACCATTTTTATCCTCTTTCTATTGTAATTTTCGTCTTCAAAATGTTGATAGGTAAGTACTTTGTAGTAAAACTTTACACAAACACATACGACTTTTACTGTATCCGGAATGATGAATGGAGGCACAAGTCGAATCATAATTTTAGTCATGATTACTTGGTTAAAACTAATACTAAATCAATCATTAGTTAACATAGAAGTACTAAAACTAATCAATCACTATTCATTAGTCATTTCAGTCCTTAGTTTTCAATCATTAGACAAATTAAACGTTGTCCATCATTGATTGTGCACGCTTCGAAGTAAGTCCTTGATGTTTTGGTAGGAATCAATTACACGACTGCAAAAATCAATACCCGTTCGAGGCTTAACACATTATCTTCAATCCCAGAGATTTGTACCTTGGAAACGGATGACATCCAGTTCCCTCAGTGATATGCTATAAGACAACAAACAGGTTTTATCCATAAATGGGTGTGGTAGTGGCAATTTGAAATTTATTCGCTCAATACCTTCCGATTGGTGCGTCAATTTAAAAAAAATTGCAGCCCTCATGTGAAGCAAGATAATCTTCAGATCAATGCGACTTAGGTGTTATTAAGAACGCAGAAAATTAAATCCTCTGGAAATTCAAGACGTGTGTAATCTGCATCGGGATCTTAGGAAGAAAAGGAGTGCCTGTCGTTCTGCTGTGTAGGTACTATTTCGTTGGGGGAACATATACAAAGTAATTTGTTTTTGATTTTGAACAGATCAGTTCTAAAGAAAACTCAAAATCAGTAGTTTCCAAACTTTTCAGTTTCAAGAACATCTTCTGGTTCAAAATTACGAGGTGTGGTCCACGGATCTTTCTAGTCGGGATGAATCCAGGATCATCATCAATAGCCCATTGTATTGTGCCGTTAATTAACTACCAACCTACCTACCAAGGACCTCCTCGAAAATTTAAAAAATTTCGCGGACACCTCGATATTACAAATTAAATGGGCACTTAAGACTTGCGTAAGACTATTGACGACTGTTCGGGATCAATCCCGAAGGAAACGATCCAAGATCAACGCCTCGTAATTTTGAACCAAGGTCCGACGATGAGGTCAACACCTGACCTGGCACCCCACACTGTAATCTTCCACACCACTTAACTTAATATTGGTAGTAAAATACTTTTATCCATGTTTAATACATTTTAAAACGTTAAAACTTCACATTAAGTATTAGTGGTGACAATTTGCAGTCATTTTGCAGAGTAGGTTCTTTCTTTTATTGAAGGTATGTATGCAGTAATTTGTTTTATTTTTAACAGATGAGTTGGGGCCGTCGTGGCTCAGTGGGTATGCCCATTGCGCTAGCAACCTTCGAGTTGTAGGCGGCGCAGGTTCGATTCCTGCCAGGTGCATTCCTCCCTGGGTGTATTTCTCTCCTCTGTGTCAGTAAAGCTTTCACTGTGTATGTGTGTCAATTACTTGTTATTGTATTGTGTCGTTTATTGGATATTGTAATTAGGAAGAATGGAGACAAAAGCCTGATTCTGCAGCTATAAGTCTCAAGGAAATCAACCAACCAAAAAAAAAACAGATGAGTTCTAAAGAAACCTCTAGATCAATGCTTCCCAAACTTTTCAACTCAAGGACCTCCTTAAAAATTTTAAATTTTTCGCTGACACCTCGAGATTATAAAATTAAATGGGCACATAAGACTTGCATAAGACCGCAGTGGTCCTTATTTTTTAACCTTAATATTGGAAGTAAAATATTTCGATCCATTTTTAATACATTATAAAACGCTAAAACTTCACATTAAGTTTTAGTGATGACAATTTGCAGTTATTGTGTAGAGTAGGTTCTTTATTTTGTTGAGGATATGTATACAAAGTACATTTTTCTTAAGATTGAGCAGATGTGTTCTGAAGAAAACTTTAGATCAGTGGTTCCAAACTCCCCAATTCAAGGACCATCTTAAAATTTTAAAAATTTTCGCTGACACCTCGAGATTATAAAATTAAATGGGCACATAAGACTTGCATGAGGCCACAGTTATCCTTATTTTTTACCTTAATATTAGGGGTGATAATTGAATTAACGTCGCACTGAAGCAACATAACGGGTTATTAGCAGTTGCCCGGGACCAATCCCGAAACGAAAGATCCGAGCACAATACCACGTGATTTTGAATCACGGTCAGATGACGAGGTCAACACCTGAGCTGCTCCGAACTTCCACACCACGCCAATGTGGGAATATTTGAGGCCATAATAGATTTAACGTGCACTAGCCCCCACGTACACCACTGTCTTTGGTTGGATCGAGTCTTTGATTGGATTGAGTCACAAACCTCCGGTTGCTAATACGCTACTCTTCCGACCGGGCTAAAGGCATGAAAATCAACTGTGGTGGAACCAGAACATACAGACATTATAACAACTGTCTAGGAGTTTTAACTCACACCTCATCATATATTCACCTGCCCTGCAATAGTAGCTGCTCTTCAAACCATCGATTACCATCCTGAAGAGCAGCTTTACAGCGAGAAAATCGATATCGCCAAAGCTGTGCAAAATGCACATGGCGACATGTGACTCAGAAATGGACACGACAACATCACATAAAATGCTTCGTGCAGCGAACTCTTAGGCCCAGTGCATTATTGCAATGGTTCCTAAAATAGAGTCCGATGGCCCCAGGGGTCCACGAAACGCAAACACTATTCCATTGGTCAAAATAGCTAGTAGAATTAACTTCGCACTGGAGCAACAGGCCATTGGCGACGATCCAGGATCAATCCCGAATTGGAAGATCCTAAGACGACATCTCGTAATTTTGTACCACGGTCAGATGGCGAGGTCACACTTGAGCTGGCACCCCACTCTCCAAAAACACACAAGGAAAGTTTTACTGACACGAGTTCGAATCCAACCAAAGACCGCCGTGTACAAAGGAGGCTGGTGCACGTTCAATCTGCCATGGTCTCAAATGTTCTCACGTTGGCATGATGTGGAGGTTTGGAGAGTGGAGTGACAGCTCAGGTGTGACCTCGTCATCTGACCATGCTTCAAACTAGCTGGGTGCTGTCTTTGATCTTTCCCTTCTGGTTTGATCCCGGACCATCGCCAATAGCCTGTCGTGTTCCAGTAATTGATGATCCTACCGAGCCTACCTACCTAGTAATTGATGATCGTGATATCACACTCGGTCTGAAACACCCCATTTCTCAAGAACAAAAATGAATTTATAGTTTTATGTGTATAAAGACTAAGTGCATGTCGCAAAATTGCCCTCTTCTGGTATCTACAGTAGTGGTAGTTTTGCAGCATGCAGAAGTATGTATTTAGTCTTTCTACACCTAAAACTTAAAATTCATTTTTGTTTGTGAAATAGGGGTGCGATTTGTGGATAATGAATCTGTTTGCTGATCGACTATCAATTGACCTTTCTTATACAAGATTCTTTGGCAGATCTTTGAACAGATCAAAATGAAAAACAAGGATCACCATGGCCTTGTGCAGGTCTAAATATGCTTTATTTAATTTTATAATCTCAAGGGTTCCGTAAAAGTTTTTCATTTTCATGGGGGTCCTTGGACTGCAAAGTTTTGAAACCACTGCATGATACAAAAGGTACTCTTCAAGAGTTACCGAACCGATGAGTAAAAACAAAACGATTACAAGAGCAGGAGCGAACAGTAAATAAGTCTTTGAAGTGGTGACACTGCTCTGGGGGTACCATGAAACAGAAGGGTAATTGAAAACCTAAATAAAGAGAGGAGACTGTCCTTTTTCCTATGACCATTTTTTTAGTACCACCTTTCTTACTGTGGTCCTTTGTACTATAACCACCTCGAATACTAAGGCAGGCTTTGCACCATTTTTGCATACAAAGAATGAGCTTGCGGATGTTCCCCATTCCCTATATTAGAACAGGTTTTCCCAACATTATATCCTCTGACATCACGATTCCAAAATTGAGACATGCACCAGCATTCAACTGAATTTTCTCGGTTATGTAAATCGCCACATGCTCTTTCGTTTAATTTCGAGGTTGTAACCTTTAAAAATAACTATGTTCCTCAAGTTTCGCACATCAGTGCAGTTTTACCTTTCCAATATCACGCAAGATCTGAGATCTTCCTCCTCTATGAACTTAACTATTACCTCAGCTGTTGCAAAATCCTCAAACCTTCCGTAATATCCATTCTTCCCCACATTGTCCTTGTTTCAAGGATGACTGAGGAAGAAAGTGGAAGACGGAATTAAAAACTTTAAGATGTTTAATATTTCCTACACCTTCGGGAGTTTTGTGAAAGATACGGGTATAATCTCTTTTACCAGTTCAAAGCGAGTTTGGAGGATTTGTTTGTCTACTGATCAGGGATTATAGTTTAATGAGCCGTCTGCATCAGCCAAGTTTGTCAACTGACACCATTCTCTTTTTTTATAGTGGACAGGATTGAAAATGCCTTCACAGATGAGGATGTATGCGGTGAAAGTTCTTGAACCATGACAGTTTTGGGGCCATTTGTGTCTGACTGAAGTTGGTCCACTCTTCCGACCTTAATCGGTGTGTGGTCAGGATTTAAATGTTTCATTCCTTAAGATTATTGGAGTTGGTTCATGTGAGATTCTACGGCCAGACGAGAAGAAATGTAAACCGGAAGGAACCATTTGATGCCCAATGTTTCTAGCATCATCTCTGAGTGGCGGTTTGTCCATGCAACAAAGGGCGATCGCTATAGAGATGCTTTAGTCATTAATTTTTATAGTTTACGACGGTATTGTAGTCATATTTATAAATAGATTATTCACCACGCAGAGTGATCAAGGCCAGACTAGTAACAATTTCTGAAGCTTCAAATTCAATTACTGATTACTGAACTACGAGGTACTGTGGCCAGACAAGAAGTAATGTAAGCCGAAAGGAACCATTTGATGCTCAAAGAACGTATTAAATGCATGTACCAACTTCTAACGTGCTGTCTGAGTGGCGATTTGTCCATGCAACGAAAGGTGATCGCCATAGAAACGTTTAAGCCATTAATATTTAAAGAATTTACGGTGTTATAGTCGAATTTAAAATCAGGTTATCCACCACGTAGAATGATCAAGGCCAGACCGGTAACAATTTCTGAAGCTTTAATTCAATTATTGAGTACTGAACTATGAGGTTTTGTGATCAGACAAGGAGGAATGTTGCCCGAAATCAACATTTGATCCCCAATGTGCGCAGACGTGTGTGTCCTTGGGACGGTCATCTGGATCCTGTGGAGAGATAAAGTTTCAAGGGAGAAAATGAGCTCAATCACTTTAAAACTCGGTTTGGTTCCACTCTTTACTTGTTACACTCTTCCTATCTAAAGATGACCATTAAGTCCTTTCTCCCCTGTGCCCATTCTCGAGACCCCGTTCATATTTCCTCTCCCCTCAAATGAGCTAGTAAAAAAAGAACTGGGTCACTGTAAAACTCGGTTTAATTTAAGTCTCTACTAATTAATGACCCATTACCTGTATGTCCTTTCTCCCCTGTGTCTATTCCTTGAGAATCTATCATTTTTCCTTTCCCCTCAAATGAACTAGGAAAAAATGAACTGGGCCACAGTAAAACTCGTTTTTTCCCTTTCTTTACTAATTAAGCATGACGCTCCAACGATGAGCACTTATTAAAACATCTATTTGAATCTAGTTAACATAATCGCTATGCACACATTTACATTTAAATTAAAAGGCAATCATTCCAGTCTTTTCGACACGACACCGAAGAACCTCCTTACGTCCTTCCTCTTCTGTCTATATTCCTCGACTCCCTCTCAATTTTTTCCTTTTCCGCAAGATCCGGATATATATCCGGATATATCCGGAATATCCCCGTCTATTTCCATTGTGGATAAAATGGTTCCTTCCAACCAACATTCCTTCTTATCTGACCGGAGAACTTCACAGTTTACTGCTCAATAATTGGTTGGGTTTTTTTTTGGAGGGGGGGGGTGTTATGGCTCAAGGACCATATTTGGCCATGACTCAATAATTGAATCCAAGCTTCAGTAATTGTTACCAGTCTGGACTTGATCACTCTGCGTGGTGGATAACAGGATAATAAATTTGACTATAACACAGTCGTAGGTTTTTCAAAGTTAATGACAGCAAAACCTCTCTATGGAGATCACCCTTCGTTCCATGGACAAAACACCGCTCAAAGAGGTTGTTGGATGGTAGGGGGGAGTGAATTTACGTCACACTGGAGCAACATAACGGGCTTTGGAGACGATCCGGAATCAATCCCGAAGGAAAAGATCTGAGGTAAACACCATTTAATTTTGAACCAGTCAGATGATGATAAGAGAGATTGTTAGAAGCTGGTCCACGATTTTTAATAGCAAATATTTGTTTATATATCTTTTCTGTAGGCGATATAGACCACTACATCTTCGATTGCATTCAGAGAAACAAGCCGCGGTAAGCGGAGATTACCGAAACGCTCTCGCATTTTATATATTGGGGTTTATAAATTTTTTGTTATTGAAGAGCATGTTTTTATTCGTTGGGACCTAACTTTTTGGACCCCTGGAACCAATTGATCCAAAAACTAACTTACATTCCTAACGTGCTTAACTTAATTTGAAGTGAAGAAAGGTCTTTCATCGCAAATTGATAAAAAAATAGGAGTATCAAGACTTTAAATGACGTAGAAAATGAAAATCAAATCAATAATGTTGGCAAAGCATGACAGCATATGTCAGCTTATAAGAAAGTACGGTTTCGTGATTCCAATAACTGATTTAGCAAGTTAAGATCCTTTTACTTACACAACCAGTGGCTTAACGTTTTTAATTCCTATGACATGATCCACTGATTGAATTTAGTAAACTTCCTACATTGCGAAAACATTTAGTTAAAGAAATGAATTCGCTCGATCTGTCAAACAACCGTTCTTAACCCATTAGCGTCTGTCAACAAATAATATTTTCTATTTCCAATGCCCTACCACTCATCGGCACAAGCACCAAACTGACGGTCACCTTGTGAAAGAACACAAATTAAGTTGTTTCCATACCTGTGTGTATTTTCTCTTCTACCTCAGTAAACCATCCTTTGGTATATTCATTTACTGCCGTTGTTTGGCGCCAAATATGACCGTTGCGCCATAGAACACAACACATCCAACCCTCTGAGTGAGACACCTCTACGCTTAACATGTAGAATCACCAACATACAAGATGGTCTCGCCATGGCACAGTGGGTGTGTCTACTGAGTTGCAGGCGGCGTAGGTTCGATTCCTTCCTGGATGTATTTCTTCTTCTGTGTCTCAGGTAGGTAAGTATTTAATTAACGTCGCACACTGGTGCAACACAACGGGATATTGGCGATGGCCCGGGATCAACTCCCGAAGGGAAAAATCGGAGGACAACACCACGTAATTTTGAACTATTCAAATGACGAGGTCACACCTGAGCTGGCACCCCATTCTCCAAACCTCCACATCATGCCAACATGAGAACATTTGAGGCCACGACAGATTTAACGTGCACCAGCCCCCTTTGTACATCGAAGGTCTTTGGTTGGATTCGTACTCGTGTCAGTAAAACTTTCCTTGTGTGTTTTTGAAGAGTGGGATGCCACAGCTCAGGGGTAGACCTCGTCATCTGACCGTGGTTCAAAATTACGAGACGTTGTTTTCTGATCTTTCCCTTCGGGATTGCTCCCTGACCGTCGTCAGTCGCCCGTTGGGATGCTCCTATAAGACGTTAATTCAACTACCTACCTATAAAGGAACGCTGGTGATATCTACTATCATGTCGAGATCAGACACTGACAAGATGACAACGTTTTTGGCGCTTGCCAGGAACATGAAATTTTACGCCAATAGCAGCAGCAACTGTCAGAGATACGCAATGCGCATTCAGAATATATTCCAAAATTCCCATCACATCAGAAACAATATCGTTACCTACATTGAGCTTGTCAGAGAATTCCTTTCAGTGAATTAATCATAAATGTAATACATTTTTGAAAACTTTATTTTACCACAAAATAACAAAAAGCTATCATGTTTTTTCAAATTAAGATAATGTTCGTTCGGATTAAACACACGAATTCGTTCAAATCTTATGTCAATGACAATTCCCAAAAACCCACTTCTACAAGTCAAATAGTGATCCGCATAATTTGATCGCCCCAATGAAACAAACATTCGGTAACACATCAGTAATCCTCAGCTACTTCACCACATACTTATCATTCCTATTAAGGTAAGGTACGCCACTTATTACGTTGCATTGTGACAACAAGCCAACGATCACGAAACCACGAATTACAAATGAAATAATCTCCAAATTATTATAAATTGTTCCGACTTGACCGAGTCTGCTCAGTGGCAAAAAAGAACGATGTACTTCATGATCTCAGAACGCTACCACAAGAACTCTGAAATGTCACCAATTAACCCTAATCCCAGAACAGAATCAATAGCTTTAAACCACTTTGACAGATCGAAGAATTGTCGAAAAATGCTGTCAAATAAGGATCGTTTTGAAGAATTACTCTCCACCGCAATGTCAACGTTTATCTAATTAGTTTCGAAGATTTGAGTTTTTGGCAAGCCATGCGTGAAGTCGAGGGGAGTAAATCGCCTACTTCCTTTCCTTGTTTGTGGTGGTAATAAAACACGGGTGTAATCGCGTTGCCCTGAGCAACGACGAGTTGATGTCCGTGACATCGCCTCGCGTCATCTCGAGGAGCCATTGAAATCGGCG
This sequence comes from Meta bourneti, assembly GCA_933210815.1. Taxonomy (NCBI): domain Eukaryota; kingdom Metazoa; phylum Arthropoda; class Arachnida; order Araneae; family Tetragnathidae; genus Meta; species Meta bourneti. Next base: position 73,550,923 of record OW119930.1, read on the forward strand.
AGAAAGTGGCACGGTTTGCTCTCACTTGACATCTGGCACGAAAATATCCAGCAACTGTTTAAAAAAACAATTTATTTCCAAAGCAGCAGGACATTATAGACACAAATTCTCCAGTCAAAAGAACACACAAATAAAAACATAAAATGCAAGGGTAAAATACAGCAAATATTTTTTTTAATTGGTACGTTGTGTCGAGGACAAAAACCGTAGTTTTGACGTGAATACACTGGCTTGATGTTGGATTGTGGAATGAATCAAGCAGACATGGATGTTTGAACGATTGTTTATTGCGAATATTCAACAATTAATTTACATTTTGAACGATTAAAGCGCACTCGGTCCGAATGTCATGTCAGGTACGGATATCTTTGTCTACACAACGCTATATTTTTATCTTCTGGGTGTTTCTTCTAGTTCTGAAATCATAGAACGAAATAGTTGTGACGGTTTTTGGTAACTCTCTACTTTGCATGCCCCCTGAACTGTTTCGATTTTAATGACGTATTCATGTCAAAAGAAAAGGAATCTACAGTGTATTCAAAATATCTCTCGCCTGTCAGTAATGTCTGCTGAGAGTTATATCAGTTAGAACTAGATGCACAGGTTATTAAAGAGCCATTTCACATACCTTGCCTACTAATCAAGCGTTATTCCCCATAAAAAAGAGCCCAAATAATAAAAAACTTGGAGAACCCCGACAACTCATGTCTGATACCAGAAACCACTATGGAGTCTCGCTCAAATATACGGGTGACAAAAAATGCCCGACTGCCCTTTCTAGACTCGTGATCAGGCAGTTTTATCCTTCATTCATCGCAATAAGGCTTTTTAAACTTGCTTAAAATGTAACACTGACCAAGCATCCCTGTCATCTTCTAACCTGCGTTGGTCTGGTAAGGGATGATCTCTATGGTCTGGTCCAGCGTTGGACTCCCTAAGCATGTCTGGATTCATGGACTTTGTCTAGCTGTTTAGCTAGACTTTAAAGAATATCAACGAACCAAATACCTCGATGTATTGCTAGTTTTCCTGTATCGTGCAAAAATAGCAGATACAAGCAGTGTTTACCGACCAGGACCAGTGGCATGATCGAGGAATTCAGTGTCTTGGAGGTCGAAGCTGTTGGATGACTTGGGGTTATAAAATTATTTTATAACTTTTGGCTGTATAACCTTCTGTTTAATGAATATCTTAAGTTTAAGGAATTATAGCATTTACTTAACACTCAGTATTCTATATATTTCAATTTACAAACGTTTTAAAATTTAAAGTTCCGTAGAACATCAATTTTTCTTTTTGAAAAACGTTATTTACGCGTCATTTGAACAGTATACTTTTGTTCCAAGACAATCAATTTTATTACAATTTAATTAACCTTATTACAAACAATTTTCTAGTAAATTCTAAGGTCAATGAAAAATGCATTCTCTTTCCTTGTTTGTAAATACCATTCCCGAAGCTAGACTACATGGAAGTTGTAATAGGTATAATCTTGACAGCAGTTACGCATAAAACAAAAGTTCAACTTAAACGTGTTCCAGTCTTTGTGATTGTAGGAACGGATTAGTATTCTACAGATCGCTTCGGTTTCAATAATGGTGGCCTAATTCTTTTCCATCATCCCTCGAAAAGAAAGTCTAAAAGAATACAACACGCACATTGAAGCGAGTCTTATAAATTAAGAAAACTGTGATGTTAATATTTACATGGAATTGAAACTGATGTTTGTGCAAACAATTCATTCTCATTTTCAGATGTCATATTTTGTTTTAATTTTAATCGATCAATGCGAAGCTTTGTTGGCGTTAAAAAATACTTTTTAATTTTTCCAACTGTAACTAATGCCTTGTTTCAAATAAACGTTTTATCTTTTTCAAATGGATATTCTCTTGAAATTTTAATCGCTAAATTGAAGCTTTCTAGGTTCGAGCAAATTCTTTTTAATTCTGATAATCAGTGTGTGACGATTTAAATAACGACCAAATCTAGTCGACAGCATACACACTCCCACTGCGATACCTCTTAATTACTACTTGCCGATTTAAGAACTTACCTAGTGTTCAGTAAGAATTTAACCAAAAAACTTACATTAATTTATGATTTATCTTTCAGAACATGAGTGGCTTCTTTACAAGCGTCGTCGTCTTAAACAAAGTTGCAAAGTATGAAAAATTATGCTCATTCCTTAACCCTGAAAGTGGTTGTCTAGACTAGGTATCTTGTCATTAGAAAAATATTGACCAGATCTTGACGAGATACCTCATCGAAACCACTTGGGGGTTAAATTGGACCATTGAATATAATTACCTTCGTAAGCAGTTATACTAATTTCCTCAGTCTTTTAAGTATTAGAATATTTCTATGAAATACAATCTATGAATCTTCTAAGACATAGTTTCCCAAAGTGGAAACTACCGCCCTACCCTAGAATTTTGGGTGTAGGGGCCAATGCTGAACCCAGTTGGCCTCTGAGGCGGTGTGGTCTTTAAGATGCTAAAACCATGTCACCTAAAAATGTTTCTGGACCATACAGGCACTCACTAGTGATGTATTATCATTGATTCTTTCAACCAACTAAAAAGTGAAACTCACTGAAAGTAATTGACTATGCATGTCTAAAAATGCTACTGACTAAAATAGAGCCTAATGGGATGTACTATCAATTCGTTTAGAATTGATAGTACAACCCAGAAGGGGTTCATCCTCCAAAATGACTATACAGGTGTTGATCTTATCCGACAATGGTTCAAAATTACGGTGTTTTCCTTGGAATTTTCCCTTCGAGACTGTTGCCAATAGGCCGTTGTATTGTTCCAGTGCGTCTTTAAACTACCTGCCTACCTAAATTATTATACTATTTCATTTTAATGATTTGATTGTATTAGGTTACTTATAATAGTGAGCTATCTGGTGTATTTTTATGTGTAAATTATTTGTTACTTTCCTTTTCAATAGCTCTAAAATTTAATTTCCAAGTTGCTTTATTTCAAAACTAGCTGAACTAGCTTAATTTTAAAACTCCGAAAAACTTTATAGCTTTTTGAGGCTCTAATATTACACTCATGGCTACATACATACATTAGGTGGAATTCAAATTTATAGGCACAGCTAGCTACGCTTGTGATTTATTAGTTAAGATAGTTTAACAAGGGTTCGCCAAAAATATTGTGTTAGAAAAGGGGGCACTGAGCCAAAAACATTTGGCTAAGCGTAGTTTGAAAACCTGAGCTCTAAGGTTACCATGACCAACTAAATGTATCCTAAGATGCATCTGAGAAAAGATTCAGCACATTTAATGACTAAATAGTCTTAACCAATTGTACTATGATTCTTTTATTTAATGTTTTAAGATTAATTAAATGAATCCTAATTGACATTCAATTACTTTAAAAAGCTTATAATTGGCTAAAGGTCTAGCAAGAAAGATTGCATGTTTCACTGAAGAGTACTTTGAGCTTATTTTGTATTACAATTTTAAATGGAATTGTTCTAACAATAGATAAATTATTTGTCTTTTCGATTCCCCTCTTGGGAAATTGCACAATTAAAAATTCAATTTTTAAGTAATAAAATATTTTATTAAATGACAAAATGAAACAACCTTGCAGATATACAACCAATAGACATTCAAATGGTAGACAAAATGTCAGTACTAATTACTAAAATGTAAACAGTTACAAGAAAGTAGTAAGCATTTTCAAAAGTGAATATAAAATACCTCTAAAAATGCTCATACTTAAAATAGTTCAACAAGAGTGTATGAGTATATGAATATTACAAAGCATTTGGTTCTACGAAAATAGGTCAATTTATCTCAAAAAGGGGGTTAAAATTTGTGAGATTGATTCAACTGAATTAGCTAAGCATTAAGTAGAGTTAAAAAGATGCTAAAATCCAGAGAAATTTATTCTCGCATTCAAAATCTTTTAGCAATAGTTTGTCCCTGAAAGCAAGGATAAAATATGAAGGCTGAATGCTTTTAACTAATAGATTTAATTTTCTAGGTGATTCTATTTAGACGAAGAACCGTTTTAATTATTTAATTTCAATGTAAAGTTAGATCAGTAGATGAATAAAGTGTTCTTTGGTACAAAGCTTCAACCTATACTCTTTTTTAAGTTATTTAAAACATCTTGGACGAATTCATGCTCAAAAGGAATTATATCTTCTAGAAACATTACAGAGTAAAATAATTACAATCCGATAATGCCAATCTAATGAATAAAACTTGTATAAAAGTGTAAAAGTTGAACTTGACAACAGATCTCCCGGAGAAGATAATGTATACATACAATTGGCAAAAATACTTTCCGAAATTTCATTACTTCAAAAAGCGAATTATTTTCGATACAAATAACATGAAAAACATACAATATCATACCATAAAATTATGGTGAAAGATACTCTAATGCATACCAAAGAATAATAAACAGATACTATATACAATTTTCAATCACCTCAGCCGAATACTGCAACATTAAGGTTGCATGAAAAATGGCGTTGCATTATGGAGATCAAATTCATTTGAGTTCATATAAAATGGCGAGGTCAGAGATTTGTTTTCTGATCAATTTCTGAGCTAGTTTCAGCTTCTGGATTTTCTATCTCGACAGCAACATCTGTACCTCCTAGTGGACTGGAAGGACAGTTTTCTACAACATCGGATTGCCCAACCTCCTGATTGCCTTCGGTAGATGGTGCCTCACGTTGTGCGGTTTCTTTGGGATCCTGATGTCCGCCATCTTCTTCTGGAACATCGTCCAACTTTTTGCCATTTTGCTGGGGCTTGGGAGAGGGACATACCATCGTCAGACCTTCGTCATGTATGCTACTCTTGTCTGCGTCGCTATTGGAGAGCTTGACTGTCACGTGATTGCCGATGTCTTTTTTGGACCTGGATTTTCCTCTGTAGGCAAAACAAGAATTTTCCAAGAAAGTTAAATTACCTCGAGAAAACTCATATTAATAAACTTGAAGTTCTACATAATACCACACTCAGGATAATTTTAAATAACCCACCATATTATAAAAACCATAAAATTAGACAAGACCTGAATGTACTCGAACTCCAGCAATTTTTCAGTAAATTATCTCTTAAATTTTTCAACCAGCTTGAGAATATTGATAACAATTCTATCAAGCATATCACCAGGCATGATTTTCGTCATCCATCTTACATAAAAAGATATGGAGCTATCGTTAATTATTAAACTAATCTAAATCTTAAAACCTTATATCATTTTATCTCGGTAAATGATATGACTACATCTCTCCTCAATGAACACTGAAATGACCAACTTTGATGTGATTACAAGCTCCACCCACTGCAACACCAAGCTCCACCTGCCGAAAGAGAAACAAGCTTCCTGATTGGTGCCTCAACCCCCACCCGATTCACGTCTACTCCATGTCCCAGCAAGACCCTATAAAGCTTCCGAATAAGTCATTGCTGTTCAGTTCAAGCAATAACCTCCACAGGTTGTAGAGGATCCATAGGCCTAGGTTCTGAAAGCACCCCAAAACCGTCAAGACCTCAACTCCCCCATGGGACTCATATTATTTTTGTTTCGATATTTGGTGTATTGAGGTCATTTCAAAAAGCTATCTTTCTAAGGACGAAACACATTTATTTTCAGCAGACGAGGACATTACAAATTGATAATTAATATAAACAACAAAGCGAAAGAACAGCATGACAGAGCAGGGGACAGCACATCCACCTGCCACGAGCACTAACAGGTAGTCCCTCCTTTCCTCTGAACCTTTTCTCCTCAATCCCCACTGCAGTCTTTCTGTTGCAGTTAGGGGTGATCTCACACCGATTCTAAGAGGGTTTGCGATGAAAAAAATTCCCAAAGGTGAGACATTTCATTTGCTATCGAGATAAGTATTGGTGACGGTAGTGTTTCATATGCTTATTAAGTTTCAGTGTAAGCAAATCACCGGAAAAGAGAAATTTGCTTCCAGTAATAATACAAGCACGTCCTACCACAAAAACATCAGAGTCGTCTATGGGTAGATGTATATGTTCACAGGAAAAGCTCTCATAGTGAGATTTTCCAGTTGGCTCATTTGAAATTTTCTATTTTGAGCGTTATGTCCTTTAATTGGAGGGTGAGTATTTTCAAAAATTAAAAATGGCTCTCATGAGAGAACAATGTACATTTTCGACTTAAATTCCATTCTCTTCACCAGTGGACGAGTACCTTACAGACTTAGCTTAGTAACTGATCGTTCATCTATGACCCATACCTGGCAGCAGCTTCTGCAAGTGTTTCTGGCACACTGATGTTATTAGTTTCCGGCAACAAGAACACCAGTAGACCGGACACAAAGGCGAGGATCCCAAACACCACTTGAGGTAGAACTGGATGAGTAGCATTACCCTTTGAAAAAAAACAATACAATTTAACACCAAGTTTAACAGCAAATGGGCAATATACACTCATGTCCAAAATTATCTTTACATGCATAAACTGTGAATTATAATTTTATGAATTTATGTGATGATACAAACATCATAACACATAAATACAAAGGAAAAAGTTAAGAGCACTGCATGATATAATACTGTAGCATGAAACAATAAAAATGGCAATAATATGTAACCAAGGAGAGTTCAGAAAAAAAATAATAACTCAGAAAAAAATTAAGGCTTATGAATTTAATATGGAATGTGATCTCCCCTGACGTATACACACATATCACAACATGTTTTAATGCTGGCAATAATGTTGTTAACCACAATTTGGGGAATTAAGTTACACTCCTCCAGCAATACGGTCTTCCGGGCATTTATATCTGTAGGAGGAGGATGTCTCCGTGCAACTGCTTTTCCAAGGTAGTTCCATAAGTTCTCTATCGGGTTCAGATCAGGAGATTGTGCTGGCCACGGTATTCGCTCATTGGCTTCACTTTCAAGGAATTCGTCAAAGAGGTTTGCTCGATGTGGACGAGCATTATCGTCCATAAATAAAAAGTCAGATCCATATGCACCTCTGAAAAGTCTTACATAAGGTTCTAAGACCTCATCCCGATATCTCTGGCAGGTCACAGATCCGCTGTTGAAAACGTGTAGGGGCATACGTCCATCGATCATTATTCTTCCCCATACTATCACACCTGCACTACCGAAACGGTCACGTTCCATAATTTTCGAAGGAAGATTTCGTTTTCCTGACTCCCTCCAGATGTAAACACGCTTAGAATCAGATGTTAAACTAAACCTCCACTCATCATTAAAGAGAACATGGGTCCATTGGTGTTAACTCCAGTTCTGATGTTCTTTGCACCAATTAAAGCGATCCCTCTTTTGTTGTGAAGACAGCGAAACACATACCCTTGGCTTTCTGGCATAAAGGCCTTTTTCATTAAGCCTTCTGTATACAGTTTGCCGTGATACAACAGTTCCAGTGGCGGCTGCAACCTCTAAACATAACTGCCGAGCAGTAGACTTCCTGTTACGACGGGCAGTTATTGACAGATATCGATCTTGAGAAGCAATCGTTATTCGTTTACGACCTTGTACAGGCCTCCTTACAACAGTTTCATAGTTTTGAAATTGTTTCCATAGCGTCTGTCGTGAAATATTCACACATCTCGCTGCTTCCATGATTGTCTGCCCTGCTTCTAAACGGCCGATAATTCGCCACTTCGCAGATTCTTCAAAATGATACTTCTGAGCCATAACAAACCGTTTTGAGTCCTTACACACTGAAATCAAACGCTGTATTGCAGAAATTCACTCAGATATTCACTTTGCGCAAAGCGCTTGATTCACCGTCGGATGACGTAACGCCTTGATTTGCATATCAGAAACCATTTGATCACTTTTGATTGGATAATGAGGGAAATTCAAAAAATGAAGATGTATTGGAGAACAAATGTTTTAGCAATGAAACATCTAACGGGTTAAAACAGAAAAAAAGGGAGAATAAAAATGGATTTCTACTGCTACTAAAACTGAAATATAAGTATATACAATAATTTAAAAGCAACGTCTAGTACTCTAGTTACTTTCACCGCTAGAGCGCTTGAAATTTTGGTAAGTTGCGCAGACTTAACAAAGCCACGAATGAATTGTTCTTACTCCACTAATACTATCACATTGCAAACAAGACAACAGTTCATGGTATGCACTTATGTGGTAAGTGTTCCCCATGAAATAGCATTGGAAGTAATTTTTTTAATTATATCAATGGAAATATAAGTTTTAGCAAATAAGAGTGTAAACATATTAGTAAAGGATCTGGGAATGTGTATAAAAATACAAAATTTTAAAAATTATTAGGGTAGAGTAGAGTAATTGGTTTAGTAGGAAATTTGAAGATTTGGGTTCGCACTTTTGTCCCATCGTACATCGTTTTAGAGAATGAAATCTTGATTAAAAAGCAAAGCATCCTGACCAATAGGTCTAGTGTTCAGTGTGCATGCTTCTGAAGTTCCTGCTTCGAACCTGGGGTAAGGCATGGATGTTTGCCCATCCTGAATGAATGAGTGACTTCTCTATTAATGGTTAGTACCTAGAATACATGCTACGAATGTGAGATTAAACGTGAATCCACACCTCGTGGTGCATAAGGGGAAAGAAAAGAGGTTTACAAATCCGTCCTTGTAGTGCTACGATGAAAATGTTCAATTGATTGCCCCGAGCATTAGAAAAACAATTTTTTAGTGTATGTGTGCGTGTTCGCAAAGTGTTCTTAGCATTTACCAATATTACCAGTCACTTAGAAGAAGAGGAACTTACCAGTTCCCTAACGAAAGGGGCCACCATAGATCCGATTCGAGCAAACACCGAAGCAGATCCAAGTCCAATGTTCCTCACAACTGTGGGAAACAATTCAGCTGTGAAGACGTAGATGATGGCAAAGGAACACGTGATACAGAATTTACCAATCATTGACACAATTGTACCTAGCCACCAGGGATCTGTAAGTAAATAATGAGTTAATATAAAGGAATTGAAGTGACGATTCAGATAGCTAAGACAAATCGGCTAATAAGCATCATATCCTCATATCACCAGTTTATAACCCCAATATAATTTGACTCTGGTAATAACCTTGGGGGTGACCATTTCTAGAAAGGTATATATCGAGGGGCAAGGGCTACCTTAAGCAAAATCATATACGGTAATCACCAGATCTGTGATAGGTGTTAGCTTTTAAACTGACGTATAATTACTTTTTATTTGTTAAGAATTGTAAGACAGATATAAAACAAGTTTTTCATCAATCCAGTTAGCCGTGGTTTTAAGCTATGTTCTTACTTCGAAGAATCGTTCTGCCTGAACGTTGGCCTGGGACATTTGAGTGAGCGCTGGCAATGTCCCAGTATTGACATGTGGGCCGGACAGTATCAATAGATTGACCGAACAGTATTGATACATGGGCCGGACAGTATCGACTGGAATATGGGCTGGAAGTATCGACAAATGGGCTGGAATATCGACAAATGTGCCGGACAGTATCAACAGATGGGTCGGACAGTATCTATAGATAAGATGGACAGTATTGGTAGATGGGCCAGACAGTATCTATTGATATGCCGGACAGTATCGATAGATGATCCGGACAGTATTGATAGATCCGTACAGTATCGATAAATGAGTCGGATAGTATCATTTGATGGGGCAGACAATATCGATAAATGGGACGGACAGTATCGATATATGAACCGGACAGTATCTATAGATAAGACGGACAGTTTTGACAGATGAGTCAGGAAGTATCGATAGATAGGTCGAACAATACCAACAGATGAGCCAGGAGGTATCGATAGATGGACCAGACAGAATGGGTAGATGGGCCAAATTGATTTATGCGAAAGGATACTGATTGGGTAAGGTTTTATGGCGCAAAGACTATATTTAGCCAAGCTGTGCCAAGCGTAAGACATTGGTGAGGGTTCGGCGTCAATCCCCAAGCGAAAGATTCAAGGTCAGCACCTCGTAATTTTGAACCACGGTCAGATTAAGAGGGCAACATCAGTGGTGGCACCCCACTCTCAAAACTTCCAAACTATGCTAACGTGAGAGCATTTGAGACCATGAGATTCAACGTGCACCAGCCCCCACGTACACGATGGTCTTCGTCTGGTCATTATCGAACTCGCAACTCTACCCACTAGACTTCCGCGGTTTTTAAACAAAAAGAAATATTTTATGCGTCATACATGAATCGTTTTAAACTCAGTCTTAATGGACTCATACCAACCTGCAGGAAGGGGATACATGAGAAGACAGGCCACGCCCCCGATGATCATGGCCGCCGCTAGGGGGTTCCTCCGCCCCACGGAGCGGATGGCGAATATGGTGAGGAAATAGGCCGGAAACTCGACGGCTCCGCTGAGGGCAAAGTTGACGAAAGGATCACCGGCCAGTTCGTTCGTGTTGTAGGACAGGCCATAGTACACGAAGGAATTTACGAACCTGCAGAATTTACGTTTTTAATAGGAGAATCTTATTTTAATAAACAGTATTAACAGAAAATTTGATGAAAGTGTACTAAAATTATAAACTCCTGCATATTTCAAGCTGACAAGAAAATAACAAAATAAAGAAAGGCATTTATAATCGATTGTGGGGATATTTTGTGGGATTGTTTAGCAAAACGTGTGAAAGGTAATGCAAATTGCCAAACGCGTACCAGGTTAAATGGTAAGGATATCAGAATTGTTAAATGATTTCACTGAAGTGCAGAAATTTTCAGTATTTGGATATGGATTTCATTACAAGAACTCTGGGCTATCTCTTTAAAAGACTGGACACTGTAAACTTAACAAGCTTGCTCAAGATTGAATTCAAAGAGACCAAAAGGCATGCACTGTAACTTACTACAGATGGCCTCCCCTGTCTCCACTGCCTTCAAGTTTTACCTGCATGTGTGCACCATTTTGTGGCTCTATGTATCATTTGTTCTTGTCTGTCTAGCTGTCTGCGTGTACCAATCTCTAAATTCTCTGGAAATGTATGCCATTTATGTTTGTTTCTGGATACCTGTGTTCTAACTTCCAAGTTTGTCTCTCTAACTTGCTGTGTGTTCCAACTTCTAAGTACTCTGTAAATGTATGTCTTTTGTGTGTCTCTCTGGCTGCCTACATGTGCCAATTTCTAATTTCTCTCGTAATGTATCATTTGTTTTTGTCTCTCTGGATACCTGTCTTTTAGCTTCTCTCGCAATGTCTCTGGCTTCTGTCTCCCTGCGTGTGCCCAACCTCCCTCTAAATTCTCTGGCAATGTGTACCATTTTTGTTTGTCTTTAGCTGCCTGCATGTGACAACTTCTAAATCCTGTGGTTTTAAGTTTGTCTCCCTTACTGCCTGCGTGTGACAACCTCTTAGTCAACTTCAAATGTTACTGTTTGTTTAGGCATCACAAAACGCGAGGTGAAGGGCCAACTTTTCTTTGCTGAGACAATTAACGGCGCCATTTACCTGGATATGTTGCAGATTTGTTGGTTTTTGCCTCAGCTTGTTTCTGATAGAATTATCGACACTAGTTTTCCAACGAGGGCCCCATTTTGCAACAAGCATCCGTGACTATCTGCATGAAACTTTTCCGGGAAAATGTATAGGAAGAGGTTCAACCAGATTTTGAATTCCTCTATCACCTGTCTTCACATCTCAAGATGTGATTTGTGTAGAATTTTGTTAAACCAGAGGTGTACAATATTAAGATTATTATCATTAATTAACTTAAGGAATGGACTACACTTTCTGTGGCTGAGATTACACCTGATCCCTTGGAAAAGGTTTTCTGTGCTATCGCTGAAATTTGAAAATGTGTGAATCGATATGCAATGGGACCATGCGGAATTGAATTAATATTTGTTGTTTTCGTGTTTCATTCATTTGTAACATAAAAGAGGTGCGAAAATGCTCATTCACAGAAACGGATAGTTACTTTAGAAAACTCTACATAAACTCCATTTTTCTACGATCTTTAACAATGGACCTTATAGCTGTTACAAGAAAATGAAATTTACCAAAGCAAATAGATGTTGAGCGTTATCTGCCACAGACCAGGTGTTCTTAACAAATCAATGTAACTTCCACTAGTGTCACCCGATTCGTGAATCTGAAATAAAAAATATTGTCAGTTTGCAGTGTACTGAATTATTTAGTAGTGAACAAAGATTAAGAATATTTCTATTATATCAATAATTTAGAAACAAACTAATAGTAAAAGTTATATAAAGACTTAAGTTCTATTGCATGATAGTGAGGTTAGCTTATGTTCAAAACTTACACAAGAATATCATTTTAACCAGATCTATGACAAAATTATTCTAAAACAGACAAACAACCAGTCAAGGGCAGAAATTAAATAAAAACTGCTTTTTATTGCGTCGCACTAAACTGGTAGTCAAGCGTTTTTCAATCCTTACTGAATATATTTGTTTCTCTGTCATTGCTTCCGACATCAACAGCAAGTCTGGGACACTCATATACACAAAAGAGTGTGCTTCGATATCACATTTACAAATACAGCTTTAACTTTACAAAGCAGTAATATTGGACTAAGCAGTGCTTTTCGATGTAGAATTCGTTAAAATTATAATAATGAAACTAGTTAAAAACTATGAAATTGGGTTTCAATGTGAAAAACAGCGATGCCTTGGTTAACGAAGGTAATTCGTTCCATGATTACCGTCATTAACCAAAACTGTAGTTAACCAAGGCGCGATTCTCCATAAGATTTATTTGAAAATTGATTTACACTACTGGCCACCGTAAATGCAACACCCTGAAGGAAGCATGCAAATAATATGAAATTTACAACATGCATTAGCGGAGATGAGATATGCAAATGATTAGAATTTCAGCGCAGACGCACATCACGCGCGCCTGTGGCGCCACTTCAAAGCGCTATTTAAGGCTTGGAGATTTCGACGATTTCAAGTACGGCAATTGTGTTTTTCTTGTGGTTTTTTTAAAAAAAACGATCAATTATGCCTCGTAGAAAACAGCGATCATCTTTTGATCAAGTATCCGAGTTCGACAGAGGAAGGATAGTGGCCTACCGAGATTGTGGATTATCTTTCAGGGAAATCGGTAGTCGTGTTGGACGAAGCCAAACAACTGTAATGCGGATATGTGATCGTTGGATGCAGGAGGGTACGACGGACCGACGTGTTCGATCGCATCCACCTCAGTGCACCACTTCACGTGATGACAGGCATATTGTGCGTATGGCAGTGACGGATCGCTCAGCCACATCACGAACCATAGCACAGCACATTCAGTCTGTACCGCATCATCCAGTGTCTGCGCGTACCATTCGACGCCGTTTACAGCAGAGTGGTCTGTCCGCAAGACGTCCATTGCTTCGTCTACCCTTGACGCAGAACCACAGACGTTTCCGCCGCCAATGGTGCGATGAAAGAAGGATGTGGACGGCAGAATGGAATGAAATTGTCCTTACTGACGAGTCACGCTTCTGTCTGCAACACCACGATGGTCGGATTCGAGTCTGGAGACACCGTGGAGAGAGGATGCTGAACAGCTGCGTTATGCACCGCCACACTGGTCCTGCACCGGGTATTATGGTATGGGGCGGTATTGGATATCACTCTCGCACTCCTCTAGTACGCATTGCCGGTACTTTAAGCAGCCAGCGCTACATCTCCGATATGTTGGTGCCAGTTGTCCTTCCTTACCTTCAGGGCTTGCCCACAGCCATATTTCAACAGGATAATGCGCGACCACACGTGGCACGCATTGTCCAAGAGTTCTTCGTCAATCGCCAGATTGAATTGCTTCCCTGGCCAGCTCGCTCTCCGGATCTTTCGTCGATAGAAAACATGTGGTCCATGGTTGCTCAACGATTGACCCAGAATACATCCCCAGCTGCCACACCAGATCAACTTTGGCAACGTGTGGAAGCTGCTTGGTCTGCTGTACCCCAAGAACACATCCAAAGTCTCTTTGAATCAATGCCGAGGCGTGTGGCAGCGGTGATCTCCAACAATGGCGGCTACTCTGGCTACTGATTTTGGCAGGAACCACACTTCACAGAAGTCTATAAATTTAATCATTTGATACTTGGTCAACATGTTATCTACAAAATAAATTTTGTTGTGATATCTCTTGTCTTTCTTGGTGTTGCAATTTGGGTGGCCAGCAGTGTATTTGTTCCGGCTCCTCCCCACAACCATAGTACATGTTAAAAATGCTGATAAAGATCATTTAAAATATCCTAAAAATATGATAAATATCATTTATTTATTATATTTGCTACAAACGAATTAACATTAATAAAATGAATTGTTCGTGAAAAGTTTTGAATTATTAATCTTCACAAGAAGGACAATTGGGCTCACTTCGGAGTTTTTTTGACAAATAGAGCTGTAAAAAACACGTTTAGGATTGTTTGCTTTTGCCTCTATTTTAAAATGCTTTTGAAAAACTGCATGGACTTTTTATTAAATAGATCTGCAATTCCTTTTCTTCACATTGCTGCTTGAAAAGTTGTGTTAACAGTTAAATTCGACAATGTCTTCCAACGCGTGGCTGAGTGAGATCGGAATATTCCGGTTTTTTTAGATAGGATAGAGGTTCACATAATCAAGAGTCGTTAACTAAAGCCTGTGTCGTTAACCAAGAGATTTGTTTTCTTACAGCCACTCGTCGTTAACAAAGGCACCACTGTAGTATCATTAGCACGCTTGGAAAATCGACTTAGATAAAGATAATATTTAGTTTTTAACAAAATGCCACATAAGAACGTAGTTGGATATTTGAGATTTTTTTATAAAAAGTCAGTTTTAGATTACCTCAGTAGCTTTCGTCATCAGTTTCTTTAGTCTAGTTTCCACATCGGAGAGTTTCTTTCCGTTTATCTTTGCTGCCCTTGTCAGTATCTTTTGGGCCTCTTCCACTTTGCCTTTGGACATCAACCATCTGGGAGACTCGGGTACAACCCTTTGTGAAGAACAAAATATTTGAATACAACCTCTTTTATGATAAAAAAACAAAATAAAATCAAGGTGAATTAATTGTTGGAGATAGATTGCTTGTTGGTTTATTTTAGGTTCTATGGTGCAAGGGCCATATTTGGCCAAGCTGCGCCAACTCAAGATAATGTCAAGTTATTGTGAAAAGAAAATATGGAGAGTAAACTATTCCACAAGTAAAAGGTTTCATGAAAGTCTAGGTAGGTGGGTAGTTGAATTAACGTCCCGCTGGAACAACACAACGGGCTATTGGTGATGGTCCGGGATTAATCCCGGGGGGAAAGATCCGAGGACAACACCTCGTAATTTTGAACTACGGTCAGATGATGAGGTTAACATCTGAGCTGTGGTATTCCACTCTCCAAACTTCCACAAAATGCCATCGTGAGGACATTTGAGGCCACGACAGATTTAACGTCGTGGCCTCGTCGTTATACACAATCGAGTCACATTATTATCACCAATATCCAGAATAACCACCATGTGCACCACGAACAGCAGCTAAACGTCGTGGTAGTAAGTCGATTAGATTCTGGAAAGATGGCAAGGGTATCTTACAATGCCAAGAAGATATTCCCCATACCAAAACACTGCCACCACCAGCTTGTGTTATTCCAACAATGGTTTCAGAGTGTTTTTGTAGGTTTCTCGCCTGAAGCTCTGTAGAGTTCAATCGCAAGGAACTTTAAAAGATCGACAACTGGCAATTTGTGTTTGACCCTCGAAGGGGTGCCGAAGAACCAAAGGGTTTTTAGAGGGGAGGCCTTGTGCTTGGACAATAGTTTATGTGTTAATTAATTCTTAAGTTCAAATTACCCTTTTAAAACTATATTCTGTAATCTATTTAATCATCCTGTAACATCTGACCGTGGTCCAAAATTACGAGACGTTGTCCTAGGACCTTTCTCTTCAAGATTGATCCCGAACCGTCGTCAATAGCCCTTTGTGTTACTCCAGTGTGACGTTAACTACCTACCTACCATTCTGTAAATAAACCTTAATTCAAAATTCGTTAATTGCTTTCTGTTTATCTTATCAATGAATCTTACAAAAAATACAAGATGGCCCCGGCGTGCTCATGAGAGCACATTTAAAGGAAGGAACCATGAGGTACGGAAGAGTTCTACTCGCTCCAACGTCCGTCCATTCAATGGAGCAGAAAACGTAACCCATCAGAGCAAACAACCCTTTGTCAATCAGAAGAGATCCAATTTGGTACTATCGTGCAAATTGTAGCCGTTTCTGGAGGTGAACCATCTTCAGCATGATTGGCTAGTCGTTTGTTGCAGAGCCCCATACCCAAAGGGTTCTCTGCACGGTCGTTTTAGACACGTATCTAATAACCCCTGGATCCTTTGGACGGTTCAACTGTAGAGAGTCGGTTTTCCCTCAAACACCTTCGCAGCCCACGTTTACCTCTAACACCAATGGCACGTAGTGCTCCGCAGTTTCCATGCCGTTTATTCTCAACGATGCTGTTTGTCCAATCACTATACTTTAACCACCGCAGCATGCAAACACTTCACAAACTGCGCTGTTTCGGAAATACTGCCACCCTTGACCCGAAAACCAATGATCATCTCTCCCTTTCAAAGTTTGATAAAACACGTTTTACCTATGACAGCAATGGTTGATATGTTTGCATAATGCCTACATCTCATTTTATATACCCACCAAGCCATCTCCCGACGCGTGCTGTATTTCATTGGCTAAGTGCTACTGACGTCAAAGTAGGCAACGGTCATAAAAATGCAACTCGACTCTATAGATATTTTAACACACAATTGAAAGCAGCGAACCAACAATAACATAGCATATTCGTGAAGAGAGAGGTTTATGAGGAGCATTAAGCTCTTCCTTACCACCAAGTTCCCAGAAGGATCAGGCAGGGAGCAGTGAGTGCTATCTGAATCCAGAACCAGTCTCTCAAGACCCATGCGATGCCGGGAAGACTTACGAAACCAATGCACCAGCCAAAATTAACGGCTATACCGTAGATGGACCTTTCGTTTGGACCAAGAATTTCCATCACTACAGGAAGACAAACACATCAAGCATCATGGTTATCCCTTTCAAGAACAGAATATAAAAACGTTAAAACTTCTTACAAAATTTTATACATATATACTTGATGCTTAAGGAAGGGTTTATGAGGAACATAAGCCCTTCCTTACCAAGTTGCCAGAAAGACCAGGTAGGGAACAGTGAATGCTATCTGAATCCAAAACTAGTCTCTCAAAACCCATGATATGCTTGGGAGACTCACGAACCCAATGTACCAGTCAAAATTAATGGCTATACCGTAGATGTACTTTTCGTTTGGACCAAGAATTTCCATCACTACAGGAAGAAAAACACATCAAGCACCATGGTTATCGATTTCAAGCCAGAAGATTAAGAAAACATTAAAACTTTTTATGAAATTTTGGAAAACAATTGGTGAAATTGGTGAACATAGTAAATTGATTCATGCAAACTCACCTGAAACGGCTTTTTATTCACTGTTTTTCACAAAAATCACTTCTATTCAATCAATTTGAAGTACCCGCTTAAATTTCGATTTGATTGGCCGTTGAATAAACCGTTATTTGAACAAATTTTACGCTATTGATCGACAGATAGGGGTACTATAGAGCACCTGCTGTGAGGTTACCCGAAAAACCACTATACGGTTAGACTAGGAATTGTTAAAGTGTGATTTTGGGAAGAAACCATCTCACTTGAAAGGGTTTATGTAGCAAGAAATATCATATAGAAATTTTCTTAGAATAACTTTAATCTTTCACTCACGCCGGAATTGACGTTACAGGTAACTAGTTTGTTTTATTAAAAATGACAGGTGCAGGGTTAACAAGGACGCCAATCATCTATGAGAACATTCCGGCATTCGGTTTATCGAGTCCAACGCCGGCTGAATTTACCGGTGTCGGTGGCCAAACCAGTAAATTTTTTCGTTACATTGCAGCCATGACCGGCGTTAGCACTGGCTCCAGTTGTGCCAGTGTGAGTGAGAACGGCCTAAGAAAGAGAGGATTCCCCACGCCAGAGAGCTGGTCATAAGTCCGAGAAGTCGCAAAGGGACGAGTATCTGCATGGCACAAAAAGTTGAAACGCAGATGATTACAAATTATACTCACGGATTACGAATACTACGTTGAAGACTCCCGATATGCCGAGTGCTAGGAAGAACCTTGTCACGATGAACATGACGAAGGAAGTAGAGAAAGCACAGATGACGGCGGAGAATACCGCAATTGTGGTAGCTGCTGTGATGGCTGGTCTTCGGCCCCATCTACGAAAATAAAACATACGTCTTAGGACACTAATAGAAGTGTGAAGATGCATATTCATTCTTGGTGGATGTGGTAGTAGATAGACGGAATTTTGCTTGTTACTTGTGTTCAGTGGCGGCCTGGATTCAAAAGCGTACTATAGCAAAGTTTTGAATGGCCCATGCCATGTAACTTATAAAATTTTAATTGCATTTCTCTATCATGTTTTAATTAGTTTATAATTATTTCTAATTGTTTACAATTGTAATTATGAATTTTTAATTAAAATTTTGGTTATTGATTATGTTTATAGATACCAATTGTGATGATTACATTGTTTCGAAAGTTTTTCATGCTTATTTAATCTATTTTATTTTCACCGAACAGAACTAATACAACCTATATAAAGAGCTAGATGATCCATTTTATCGAGTTTTTGTTAATTGAAAATGCGATACAGTTTTTTGTAGTAATATGTATCCTTGTGTGCGAAAGGTTAGTTTCTTAAGCGAATGGCATATTTGTTGAAGGAATTGGAAGCCTGGTAGAATCGATATGGCAGACTGGTCGATTTTTAGTGATTGGGGATCTAATGCATTTTATAGTTTTTGGAGCTGATTAAATCTGTCTTCAGATGGGGATAGTTTCATAAAATGAACAATAGATATTTTTAATATTATAAAGCAATGGCAGGTCGGGAAAGCAGCCCGTTTTCATGGCAGTTTTATTGATTGGCTATAAGTTTTTTAAATCTTTTAACAGCCCTCAACTATACTGGCCCATAGTCCCCGAATATATCAACCCATGATGGATTTTACAGCCTGCGTATTGCCAGCCTGCCTTACATGTTTGAATATTTTGTGTCTCTGGCAATTAAATTATTTTATACCATTATCTATATAAATAAAAATGTAATGTTCGTTTGTTCCTAACGCAAAATCTCCCAAAATTTTTCACCGATTGCCTTGAAATTTTGCCACAACGTTGCATTCGAATACGCGCATGTTTTAGTCTATTTAGCTATTGATAATCTATATAAAAAAAAATTCAATGTTCGTTTGTTCCTAACGCAAAATCTCCCAAAAATTTTCACCGATTGCCTTGAAATTTTGCCACAACGTTGCATTTGAATACGCGCATGTTTTAGTCTACTTAGCTATATAAATAAAAATGTAACACCAGGAGGAACTGGTAAAACGTTCCTAATTAAATTGATTCTGGCCGCAATCAGATCCCAAAATCACATTGCCTTAGCACTTGCGTCGTCCGGAATAGCTGCGACTTTGACACCAGGTGGAAGAACTGCTCATTCCGCTTTGAAATTGCCATTTGACATGCAATTCATTGAATCCCCCACGTGTAACATTTCCAAAGCATCCAGCATGGGAAAAATATTGCAAAAATGCAAACTTATCGTTTAGGATGAATGCACAATGACAATCTTTCTTTTCAATTTAACCAGATGAGCCACAGCAACGCGTGGCCCGGTACAGCTAGTGTACGATAATGATATAATTTTCAATCCATACACATTTTGGTATGTACAAGTACTTCTTTTACAACTGAACACTGATGAGCTAAATGATTAGAAGATTACAGCTGTGACCATATTACTTGTACTTTTTTGTTGAACCTAGTATTCGTGTATCATTTAGTTTTCTGTGTTAAATGTTTTACATCCTTACAGATATGCAATGACAGATGGAGAGAATGGAAACAACCACATCTTCGTTGCACGAGTTTTAGTTTTGAAACTTAAGTGAAATAATATTTTGTTACTTAGCATGGATATTTTTAGACAAATAAAAGATAGTTTTGTTTATTTTATATAAATTATTCTACTGTTTAACTACAGCATTGTTTTTAAATATTTTGGTATACCGAACAAACTCGTTAGGTGTGATTTCAAATTAAACTAACCTTCTATCCTCTCAATATTTTTGAATTCTCCATTGAAACTAGAACACTGCACACTTCCAAATGTTCCGAGTTCGTGTTCAGGTAAAGTTCTCAAAAATACTAAGTCTGATGTGAAAAAGGAGTTGTGATAGTCAAACATGGCTTCTATGAAGCTTCCATGGAAGAATATTTTGGAGTACTGAGTCTAGTGCGAAAGGTGCTTTCTTAAATAGTTATGATCGGTCAAAAGACAGAAGGATTTCGTAAAAGAACGTTTGGAATACTGAGGTTGTATGATAGAGGTGTTCCATAAATACAAGTTGTAACCATTCAAAAGACAGAAGGCTCCAGTGGAAGAACATTTGGAGTAGTACTGAGTCTAGTATGAAAAACGTATTCCCATAAACAGTTGTGACTAGTCAAAAGAGAGTAGGCTCCCTTAGAAGAACATTTGGAGTACTGAGTCTAGTATGAAAGAGGTGTTCCCATAAATAATTGTGATCAGTCAAAAGACAGAAGGCTCCCGTGGCAAAACAATTAGAGTACTGAGTGTAATATGAAATAGGTGTTCCCATAAATAGTTGTGGCTTGTCAAAAGATGACTTTCGTAGAATATTTGGAATACTAAGGCTTGTATGATAAAGATGTTCCATAAATAGTTGCAACCATGCAAAAGGCAGAAGGCTCCCATTGAAGATCATTTGGGGTTCTGAGTGTAATATGAAAGAGGTGTTCCCATAACTAGTTATGACCAGACAAAACATAGAATGGTCTCATAGCAAGACCTTTTGGAATGCTCTCTAAGTTATTTAATGGGTGAATCCATTCAAATCCAGGAGGCTGTTCGTCTCACCATCTTCGAATCGATGATATTTTTTATAATCTCCAAAAAAAATTTCTTCGAGATACAGGGCTGTGAAAGGGACGTCACAAATTAAAATTTATTTTTCTTAGCGTGCACCATCTAGGAAAAAATCGCATATCTCCAAAAGTATTTAAGATAATTCAATTTTTTTTCAAAACGATTGTAAAACTTTAGAGCAACTATTGATACTAATTTCATTAGTGGTATATAAATAGTATTGGGAATATGAATTTTTTAATTTGATGAATTTTAAATTCATTTTTCTTAAAAAGCCATCTTTTAAAACTCTTATTATTTTTTCTAAGTTCCTATATAAATATTCTATCAGAAAGTGTGAGCTGTTTTGCAGTTTTTCAATAGTTAAGCTTAAATAAATTATTTTGTGTAATGACCCTGATCGGAAAGCAAGACGCGATCAGAAAATAATGAAATGCCGTCAAATTCTCTTTCGAAGTACGAAAAATACCTAAGAGCATGTCAAATTCCCTATAAAGGATTTTCAAAATCCCTAAATTAAATCGGGATTCCCTTTCAGCCGGTGAGAATTACGCTTTCTGTATTTGCTTAAAAATACTTTTTTACTCAACGTTAACCGAATAATTTGAATAATAATTTACAGAATTTACTTAATTTGAATAAATTATCTATCACAAAATTATATATTAAACTTTTACACAGAACTTCAAACATCATAATTTTGCTGTTCATCTCACTACAAAACCAAATTTAAAAAATACACTGTAATTGTTTTGATAGAAAGGATCAGAGTAATAAACTACATATTTAAAGTATTAATAAATTCCTGTAAGGATTGTTAAAACATTTAAACAGTATTGAAACTAGTAGCACAAAACGTAATACCCTATAAATTCTCATAAAAGAGTTCTAAAATTGCATAGATAAGAAAAATTACGAAGCTCAGTAATGTATTTAACATCGCAGATAAAATAATGATATAAATTTTTATTTACTTAAAACAATAAGAAAATTTTCTAATTTTAATATTAGTTACGTTAAATAAACTATTAATTAAAATAAATTGAAAGATTTGTGAAAGACTGCGAAAGTGTTTAATATGTCCTTTCTGCCACATAAAACTCCAAGAAAGCATTCAACGGATACTTCAATAAATGACTATTTCAATGTTGAACACCGAATGCATTTCATAACTA
Organism: Meta bourneti; assembly: GCA_933210815.1. Taxonomy (NCBI): domain Eukaryota; kingdom Metazoa; phylum Arthropoda; class Arachnida; order Araneae; family Tetragnathidae; genus Meta; species Meta bourneti. The sequence continues at coordinate 73,573,088 of OW119930.1, forward strand.
AATACAGCTTCATAAGTAAATAAACTTACTTTCAATCATCCTCGATTCTTGAAAAGTTGCACTCTCATGTCACAATATTAGGAGATCGGATTTTGTGTATAACAAGAGGCCGACTTTGTCATATGAACGCACCATTGTAAAACTTTCAACAAGAGTAAACTTGTTAGTTATTTAAAAACTATTTTTGATGTTACAGGAAAATTTTTATGCCTTCCTCCATAAAAAGACGTACTTAAATTTATTAGTCTCTTCTGAAATCATGAAATTGCTTTTCACTTAATATATTGATTTGTTTGAGATTAATTTCACAAAAAAGCTCAGAATGAATTATACCCAAATCCAAGAATTAATTAAGAGTAAATGAGTATTATATACTAGACGATATAAAATGCATAGGAATAAGATGTAATCAGACAAAGATAAAGGCTTTTTAATGTACCAATAATGACGATTATTGGTACATTAAAAAGCTACTCTTTCACTGTATAAACAATCTTCATGTGAGCAGCTGGGTGGATAAAAAAGCAGCTGTTTCTAGAATATAAACAATCAACACTCCTAGAGCCCTCAGAATAGTATATCTTGTAACTTTATTTTATTTTATATTTTGTTGCAGCAGGTGCAAGTGAAACCATGTGTACAAGTTATTACCAAGTGAAAATTTGAATTCAAAGTCCTGCAGCAATATGCAGTCCAAATATTTCCGCGGTAAATAATTAGAAGTTAGTTATAATAAGTTCCTCTGTAAATAATTATATATAGAGCTTAGCTTATTTCTTTTTTTTAAACTATTAACAGTAGAATTATAGGATTATCAAAAATCTTAGTTCCATACACTTTATTGATATATGTATAAAAACAATGAATCATGTTAAAATATCGCATCAAAAAAGGTGTTTGAGCTTCTGGTTGAGGAGATTCGAGCGCTCACTTACTAGTGAAGGAATACCGTTGGCCCAGCACCTTGAGCGCGATTTAGCGGTTGAAATTTCGATATCTTACGTTGAAGGCTCTTAAAAATAAATCTTTGATAAACTGCATTAGCTATATAGGGTACTACATTAACAACATTCTAATGAACTTACACAAAAAGTTTCAAAAAATTTAAGCATGGCTGTTTTCATTAAATCTTAACCAAACTTCAGGAAGTTCCGTTGCAAACTGTTAAAGAACTAATCCATTTTTAAAAGATATTTTTAATTATTATTACGAACAGTACATTTAAGTATCACTGGCAAAAAAACAAATTTATCTCTAATTGTTTAAGCGTAGTGGAATTTTAAGTGCTACGCGACATTCTTGAAAAGTAAAATTGAATATTTTTGACCGCCTTTTAAAGGGTCTTATTTCCATGAAAAAATATTTTGCAAAAAATAAACATGGCATAGTTTAACATACGCCACTAGCCACCATATACTAAATTTTTAAAAAAGTCGAAGGTGGCGAGAACATTTTATTTTTTATTGCCTGAATTTGAATGGATTCACCCTAATGCAACTTCTTACATATACCAAAGTAAACAGAGAAGCGCATTTTAGTATGATCGTGTACAATAAGAAACAAAGTCGTGTCGTAAATTAGATGCTAACTGGTTTGATAGTGACAATGATTAAAAACTTACGAGTCTGCTAAATGTCCGAACAACATGCAGGAGACGAAGATTCCGGCCATGAATACGGATTTGGACGTAGAAACAAGCCATTGTCGGTCGCATACTAAATCCCACTGAAAGAGAAAAAAGTGCACATGTTATAGGTTCTGAAAATATTTTAAAAACAAAGATTAAAAATTTCTAAACTTCTCATTAACTCTCCTGGTGGTTTATCTTCACGTCGAAAACTGCCCTGAAAAGACCAGCCTCTGATGAAAGAACCTGTTCAAAACTGTCATCACTTCTGAGCAAGAGACGATTTGTGTTTCGTACTTGGATCTTAATGCCCCTTGGATTACTAGGGCAGTTTTGTCACGACGAGGTATTTCGTCATTAGCAAAACTGATCAAATCTAAATGGGAGATATCTCGTCACCAGTATAATTGGTAAGTTCTTGATGGACGGGATATCTCGTCGAAACTACTTGGAGGTTTAATATTATGATCAGAATTAGATAACCTCAAACGCATTCTGTCCGGTATGTTAATTTTTGCGGGCCTTCAAATCGCATAAAAAGAAACGAAAAAATAAGTAGAAATAAAAATGGAATGCAGCAAATGTAATACCTATTATACTTATCAAACCTTAAGACAAGCCAAAACCAGAAACACATAATTTTAAAATAGAGAAAGATGTAAACCCCCATTTTTACTTTTAAAATTATTCATTTTTGATTTTGGTACAAGCATAGGAGTTTAATTTGAAGTAATAATTATATTTTGAATCAATGGCTAACAGCAATGTTACATACTGAAAAAATCCGGTTTTATATAGAAGGTTGGAATGTCTGTTTTACAGAAAAATTTCTTCATACAAAATTTGTTGTGTTGTTCTTAATTTGTCAGGGCCTAAGAGTTTTGTTTTCCAAAATTTATTAAAAACATACATACATATAACCATTAGCAATAATTCATTTAAACGCGCATATGAATAGATGAAGTAAAATTAGATAAATTAATACAGTGAATTCCGGACAATTGGGCCCACATTGCACAAGAACGCTTTAAGAGTCATAATTAAATGGAAGGAAATGAGTAGAAAAATGAATTAACTTGACAAAATGTTTATTTGGTGCCTTCAAATCTGTTTCCATGAACCAACTAATTTCAAGCTTTTTCATCTCATGGCACGCATAAATCAATTACTAAAATTCTGCAGCACACCAAACGATATTTTTTGCTGATTTCACCAAAAAAGGTATAATTTTGATAAATTTACAAAAAATAATAGCTACCAACCCATTTTGCTCGAAAGTGGCTTTTTGAAACATCGTTTGGAAACAATTTTTTTCTGATACTAAAGCATACTAATGTAATAAAAAAATTCTCAAAATTATTTATACTGCATTACTTATATTATTATATTACAAATATTTGAGAATACGTGTTCTAAAATATAAATTTCAGAATCAAAAACAATTAAAGATTCCAGTATTGATTTGAAATGGATTGAAGTTGAGAATGACTTAATTTTGAAATTATCAGACATTAAACCAAACATTGCTAACCTAATTGCTAAAGCGCAGCTTCATTGTTCATATTGATATTAAAGTATGTATTTTGGAGTCATTAATGTTAAAATTTTGCAAGTAAATTTTCAGTACTCTGCAACGATTTCGGGAGACGATAATGAGTGACCCAGTGACATGCAGCAGTGTCTCTGGGCGATGAGCCGCCTGGGTAAATTTGTGAGGCAGTTGACGTCTAGTCCAGTTCACAAGACTAGGAAAATAAAGTTAAGGCATAGTGGCCTTCAATAGGCGTGTAAGCTTTTGGTAGACAAAGTTGCAGTGCCTGCTATGCGCCTTGTAAAATTGGTGGCTGGCGAATGTGATTATAAACACGTGCACTTTCAAAAACTAACCTGGTGGTGGTTCTGAAAAATTCCAGATGGCGCTTGCCTCAATCGGCGTTCACTTTGATGGATGGTCCACTATGAGTAGTTGAGTTGTAGATATGATGCATATCACTTCCAAAAATTGTCTGGAGCTCTGTCACAACAGACAATACTCCAAATCTAATCACGACTTTTAACTTCGTTGCCACTCAGTCTTCACTTCACACTGCAACTCACACTTGACGGGTAAAAGCAACACAAGGCAGTCAAAGGTCGCAATCATCTATTGCAGGACCATGACTACGCATACAGTACACCCGTGATCGTAATATAGGTCTCACGCAATTAAAAATCTTAATTAGTGGTAATATCTATCGAATTCAGTCACTTCTAAATTCTGGAAGGGGAATATTATGGTGGATATAGCCACCACTACAAAAATAAATTTGTAACCTTTCTCCACCATGAAGTACTTTATGTAGCCTAGTGATCTTTTCTTAACCCATGAGGATCTCATCATTAATACTATCATCAGGGATATCTTGTCATTAAAAGAAAATTGATCGGCTGTTGTGTGATGTACAATATATTTCTTTATTAGAGAGAAGAAAACGATTAGATCTTGATGGAAAACTATCTCGTCATTAGAAGAAAACTGATCAGATCTTGATGGACGAGATATCATAGATATTAGAATAAAACAAGCCAAATCTCATCATCAAAAAAGGGCAATATCTTAATGACGACGTATCTCGCAATTTGCGAAATCGGTCAGATTTTAATGGACGAGATATCTCGTCCAAACCATTTGTAGGGTTAACATGTTTCCCGTTATAGGATCTACCACAGCGTCTGTAGTTCGCCACATCCCCTTGAGTAATGAACAGTTAATGGCCTTTAGGACGCTTGGTTACGTAGCCCCTTCTCTCGATTGCTTAAACTAGCAAGATTTAGACAATAGAACTTTGTCTAGAACTGTCCCTAGTCCGTATACACTAAACTAGGCCGTACACACTACTGAAGTCTCTACACGCCTAAAGGAGATATACCCCTTAGGGCTATCGGAGATAGAATCAAACTGCATTCACCAATTTACGTTTCGAAAATAGTAGAGATGTTAGTTTCTTTGCATAAATACTAAGAGAAATCCAAGAATTTGTTCAGTCTTTCGTTCAGAACTAATAGCCATCGATGAAACATTAAGCTACATTATTTCCCTTGATTGTGATACAGATATTTGAATCATTTCCGATAGTCGTAGCTTCATCCAATATCTTAGTCGTTGGAGGAAAATTAGAGAAAAAAATTGGGAACAGACATTTTAATCCTTCAAGTGGTTTCAAAGAGATATCTCCTCCATCCAGATCTGACAAATTTTGCTATCGGCAAGATATCTGGTAATCAAGACATTGCCGATTTTTGTTATGGCGAGATCAAGAGGTGGTCAGTTTTCTTCTAATGGTGAGGTATCTCATCAATCAAGATCTGGTCGGTTTTGATAATGATGAGACACTTTGAGACAACCACAGAAGGGTTACGTATTCACTGAACTTAACATCACCACAACTGGATGGTGATGCTTAAGTCCAGTGATTCGTGCTTGCGCCTTGTAGAGATCCACTACAAGAACTCTTTGGAGACTTTCTCGTTATTACTTTCTTAAGTCACCTTGATTAGTCAGAGCGGGGGACTGTGATTACCACTTGAAGGCTATGTCCTTGTCCTCAAATGCCACTATTATCAGTCACCAAACACAATTGATTTCTTAACATGATGTAAATAGATAAATAAATAGAACTGATAAAGGCTTCAAAGCCTGCCAAATAATCATGTTGGCAGTCTTCTATGCCTTTTCCGTCAAGTAGCACATGTGACAGATTTATTACCAGCTGAGATATTTTTATCAACTACATGGTGATAGATGGACGTGAGTAATTGTCATGTTCTCTTTAAGTGTTGACAAAATACCAGTGGCGTATTTCGATTATTTTTCAACGAAGTCGCACTACAGTAATTGGAGCTCTCATTTAAAAACACTTGACCTTAATCATCACCATCGCATTTCTAGATCGAGGGTCGGCTATCATTATTTTGACGCGAAGGACATGCTTAATGCCTTCTGCCATACGGCAACTGTTCTGTAAACTTTTCTGCCATACGGAATAATAACGGGTAGGTAGGCAGGTATTATAATTAACGTCGCGCTAGAGCAACACAACGGGCTATTGACAACGGTCCGGGATCAATAAATACCCAAGGGAAAGATCGAGGACAACACCACGTAAACTGCAATTAAGCCTTAATTGCAGTTTTTGTAATGCATTTTAGAAATCATCTCAGTCTTGAGGCAAGAGAACAAGACACCATCTCTCTCCTCTCTAAATTCTCAAAAATAAATTAGTCATAGACTACAATAATAAAACTTTGATGGGAAACTCTCGGTTGATTGGTAAGTGGTTAGTGGTGGGTTTGGCTGAGTTTTAGGTGCAAAATTAGTCATAGACTACAATAATAAAACTTAGATGGGAAACTCGGTTGACAGGTAAGTTGGTTAGTGGTGGATTTGGCTGTGTTTTAGGAGCAATAGCCCAAATTGCGCCAAACACAAGACACCGTCAAGTAATGGACATACAAGGAAAGCTTTACTGACACAGACGAGCGAAATATACCCAGGGATCAAGTCCTATCATCTATCATCTAGTATAGTACCGAGGCCTGTCGTCTAATCTGGTACTTGGGCCTGAAACGCAGATGTGGAAGTCCTGCTTAAACTACTTTAAAGCCACTGTTCAAAAGCAAGGCCTGAAACCAATAAAATTTTTAGTTGGAGAAATTCGAAATAACGGATAAAATTTTTAAATCTGTTTTTAAACGATTTTCGGAGTTTCCTTGTCTTCAAATATGGTTGGTGTCAGCTAACATCAAAACTTTTTACAAACACAATAAAAATATCAGTATCTAATCTAAATTTTTTACCAGATTTCTAAGCCTTTTTTGTGTAGTGGACCAAAGTTATAGGTCTACCGTCAGTTATGTTATCAATTTTTCGACGAAGAAGGGTTTGATTAATTGCCGTGTCCAAGAATGTTGTTTTATAGACGTTGACAAAGTATCAGATAGGGTATTTTGTTTTCTTGAAGTCCTACATCAATAATGATAACACTTTCAATTAAGAACACTTGACTCTTATCAATGACCATCGCGTTCCAAGATAAAAATTGAGTACCATAGGAACTTTTCCTTAAAACAAAATTGGAACGAATTCTCGCATGTGCCTATGTCAAACTGGCAGCTTATAGTTTTCTTATTCCTTAAAATAAATATGTAAAGAATTGGGCAGCGGTAACCCGGTTGACCGAGTCGCAGATTAGCAACAAGAGGGTTGCGAGTTCGAAACGCGATCCAACCAAAGACCGTCGTGTAGGTGTGGGTTGGTTTACGCAAAATATGCCGTGCCCTCAAATGTCCTCACGTGAACGTAGTGTAAAAGTTTAGAGAAAGGAGTTCCAGCTCAGTTGTTGACCTCGTCATCTGACCATGGTCGCCTGATCTTTCCCTTCCCGGTTGATCCCGGGCCGTCCCCGTTGCGTTGTTCCAGTATTATGAAATTCTACATACTACTAATTTTACTACATTTTTCATTTTTCGTTGCCTATATGCAAGCTATCTCAAGTTGCTGACTCCCCTCCCTGCCACTACTGATGGATATACGTGAAGAGATCATTAATAAGATTTGGTTGATGCCAAATTGGCGATAATGGTGTAAGTAGAGGTTTAGTTTGGGCTTGTAGTCAAACCTATTAGAAACAGGAAAATCCTAAAATAGGAACCAGGTAACAGTGTTTTGGTGGTAAGAACTTGTGTAGAAATACGTTCATTTATCTCTTTTGACTGTAATGGAGATATATGGATCCGTTCAGATAATTGTAGGTCAATCCAATTTCTTAGTCAATGGTAGACGATTAAAGAAAGCAGGAACGTACATTTGAAACAAACTTAAGGTGCGTTCTAATCAAGAGATATTCATACTCAATGAATTCCATCCCTATGTAGACCTCAAATTAACGAAATTGCAGATAAACTTGTCACTGTGGAACTTTTACACACAACTTGATTACTAACTTATCAAGATTTATTCGCCATAAAGAGCTGTAATAATAAAATATTGAGAACCCCGACAACTCATATCTAGTACCATCGAGACCACCTTGGAGCTTGCTCAAATATGCGGGTAATAGAAAATATTAGACTGCCCTTTATAGACTTATGAGAGGGCAGATCAGATCTCTATCCTTCGTTCAGGGACATAAGGCTTTTACAACTTGTCTAAAATATAACGCTGAGCAAACCTCCTCAATTCATCTTCTGTCCTGAGTTGGACGGGGAAGAGAGGATCTCTATGGACGTCCTGATCTAGTGTTGGACTTTTTGGACGTGTTCGGACTCATGGACTTGGTGTAGCTGTTTAGCTAACCCTCAAGGAATAAGCAATAGCAACCGAATCGCTCATAAAACATCGCATTGTCCTAAAATTTAGTAACTAGTACTATAAATATTTGCTTAAATAGTGAGATATACCTTTTTCTAGATTATAAAATAATTCTCAAGTCTCGTAATTTAAAGATAATATTTCTTTGAAAGTAATAATACCTGACTAAGAACAGTTGAGTGGTAAAAAGACAGATCATATTCCCAAGACTCGCAGGAAACTATTTCCTCGCTTCTTCTCACCGTGTCATTTTCTTGCAGTGGGTAGGATGCGTTAACATATTGATACCTAAAAGAAATACAGAATACTTATGAAAATAGAAATACTTATATTCAATTAATTATTCAATCAATATTTGTGCCTTTACTTTCACAACTTTTGACCTTTAAAAATCATTATCCAGCTAAACCACTCAAACCGTTATTTTGAGGTAGGTAGGTATTTTAATTAACCTCGCACTGCAGCAACACAACGGGCTATTGGTAACGGTCCGGGATCAATCCCCAAGAACCGTTATTTTGAAAATTTCTAAATTAGACGTAAGAAAAGTTTTAAAATTTTTTTAATTTGATCCAAATTTTACTTCACGAAAGATGGCTTGAATTTAACATTAAAATTCATTTCTTTTTTTGTACTTTATGTTTTCGTCTCTTCCTTCTGAATACAACAAATAATATACTGAAGAGCAAAACTTAAGTAATGGTAAGTTTTTTAGCAGCTACTTTGCGGTAGAGTGACCTGGATGTGGGAAAATGTTACAAAAAGTACGTCGAGTTACCCGAACCGATGAATAAAAACAATAACAAGAACAGAAGCGAGCAATAAAAACCATCTTTGAACCGAAGTGGTGACACAACACTTGATGGGATGAGACAGGTGACTAAAACTTAAAGATAGGGGCACTGTACTTTAGTAGTCTATATGACCACTTCGAATACTGATGCAGGTTTTTCACGGCGTTTGCATACTGAGAATGAGGTTATGTACATAGATGTGAAACATTAGTAGATTGTTATTGAGAGGAGCTTCAAAAAGTGTGACCAACATGTCGACTAGTAGCCACGTGATTTATCTGTGAAAAATTGACTTAGTTGGCCAGTTTGGTACCTGATCGCCTCGTTTGGCGATGTAACATCTCATGACAGGGTAGGTGTGTGAATCCGCATTTCTAGAGTGACGACAAAAGTGGTGAAATCGCCAAAGCCTACTATCAGATGATCAATCAACGAACCAATCAGATGATCAATCAATGGATGAGTGTTTCCCATCCCGTGGATCAATGAGATGATGAATGCTCGCTTCCACCTGGCAGACGAAAGGAGTATAAGAGTCACGTTACTACTAGTTTTGGTCACATGATCCTGGGCACATAAAAAGGTTATCATTGCTCACTCTACTTTTATATTTCCTCTATGGTTGTACATGAGTTACTTAGGTAGAAGAACCTATTCCTCTATCAGAGCCTCGGATATAACATCTCCAAAATTTGAATGCGTACCAGCTTTACTGAATATCCTCAGTTATTCAAATCGCCAGTCTGCTTCGTTTAATTTTGAGGTTGTAACCTTTAAAAGTAATGGCGTTCCTTAAGTTTTGCACGTGCCTTATGCAAACATGCATATCGATTCAAGTTACCTCAGCAAAGAGGGTGTTCTCTTAGACTTTCTAACCCCACAAGTCGTGTTTGCTGAAAATACGAATAACTTATATCATGCTGGAAAAAGATAACTTGATTTTAGTTCAAGGAACCGGAAAATCACACGTATAGAACTAGCTCAGAAAATATTCCATTTTGCACGTCTTGTTTACAACTTTGGTTCAATCAATCAAACTACTGAGTGTTTGCTTTATCGAAACAGTTATAACTTTGTTAGCTAGAACTAAAATACAATGTTGTTTTATGGTAATAAATATGTGCTCCATTCTCAATTTAAACCTTATTTACAAAAAGGTGCATGAATAAACACTAAGTTTGTTGAGTTATGTTTGTTTAGTACTTTACTTCACAACGGTTACTGAAATAGATACTGGGAAACGCGTAAGACAATAGTTATTCTAATATATGAAGTGTCTCAATCATATAGTTGATTAGGTTTTCATGACGCCGGGGCCAAATTTGACCAAGCTGGGCCAAACACAAAACAGACAACGTCAAGTAATGTACATACACACACAAAGAAAGTTTTACGGACACTGAAGAGAAATACTATATACCCAGCGTGAGATACAAGGATTCAACCTTCACTGCTCTTAACTCGTAGGTTGCTATCTCAGTGAGCAAACCCACTGGGCTACGAAGAGCCCAATGAGAATATGATTGGTTGGTTTTGGATTTTATGGCGCAAGGACCATATTTGGGCTAGCTGCGTCAAGCACAAGTAAAAAATGTCACGAAAGGGGATAAAAGAGGGTTTGAGAGTAGTGGGATGAAAGCAGAAAAGATTGCTTTGGTATCCCGGGAACGCGAGTCCTCGTGTTAATCAAAGTCGGTAAACCCCAAGAGGAAAGAAAGATCACTCAGATCGTTCAGAGGGGGAGAAGAATATGGAATACCAAATAAATTGCTACTTTTACCTGGAGCAATGTTGGTCTTCGAGAGGCATCGACAACTCCCTCCACTCCTCTACTGTCCAGTTGGATCCTTCAGGCCTGGCACACCAGTGGTCCAGATTGGGGGCCAGGAAGGACATGGCCAAATTGTGAGTGGCGCTGGGCACTGCGAAGAACAACGCCACCAGGAAGATGCATTTCTGCCACACACCATTACCCCCGACCAGATCGAAAACGTCCTCCTTCTTCGCGTTGGCAGCGTCTCCTTTTGAGGGGTGGGGCTCCTTCTCTATATCCGCCGTCATCACAGGTGTCAGGAAGTGCTGAAAAGAAGAATGCACGCATTTAATTGGTAACAAAAAGTGTGTGATAATTAGATGATCTAATAAAAATGAAAAGGTTGGTTGTTCTTATGGCGCGAGGCCCAGATCTGGCCAAGCGGCGACAAGCAATGGATTTTGACGTGAATACGTCTTCGACCCGCCTGGGGCCTCGTGGAGACAACTGTAGTGGCCAGACTGTAGATCACACTGTAGTGACCAGACTCTGATGCAAAAACCTGTTCCAAAATGTCACCAATTCTGGACAAAGGATAATTGGTTTTCCTTCTTGAATCTTCATTCGCCCTCGGAGATGGTTGGTTGATGGTTATTTTATGGCACAAGGGCCATATTTGGCTAAGCTGTGACAAACACAAGACCGACAGTAGAGTAAGGGAGGAAGAAAGAGCAAAAGGCAGAAGGGTGGGCGAGGGTAAAATAGAAGACAGGACAGATCATTCGGGTACCTCAGGGTTGTAATGCCCGTACACTCCTAAAGAAGTGCCTCTGGAGGCTCTACTTGCAGAAAGAAGGGCTGTTTTGTCTACACGAGGCATCTCGTCATTTGCAAAATTGACCAGATCTTGGAGGAGATATCGCGCATTTCTGTCTGAGATAGGCATCCATCCTACCAAGCTTTGAAAACAGTGCATGCTGATTAATTTGTGATATTATTGACTTCACGTGTGGTGGCTAAATTGAATTAAGTATTACTCCCCCACGTGAGAGTAGTATAAAAACTTTAGAAAACTGTCAATTCTTATAAAACAAACTTAATTTACACATTTCACAGCTGTCTTATACTTACAATCTAGTATTCGGGGAAGGTTTGTTTGGGGTTGGGTTTTATGGCGCAAGGGGCCATATAACGATTGGCTCACGATACGATAATGGCATGAAGATGACCTCATCTCGGCCAACGACCGTTTGGCCAAATATGCCGTCATAAAACCCAACCAACCCGAGTAACAACGATGAATCTTTATTTCATGTGAATTGCCTCCCAAGTTCCGAAAACATTTTGTGAAACATTTGGAGCTCTGGGCATTTCATTCTAAGATAGAATTACTTGCATCCTATGTAGCGTTGAAAATTATCCATGAAAATGAATTTGTTGAATATTATATTTACTTCTGAACTTAGTGTTAAAAGTGTAACTAGTATAAGAAAAATAAAATGATGTGTTTTAAATCTCGCTTACGCTGTAAAATTTCAGATTCCGTCAAATAAATTATGTCGTGTTTTATGTAGACTCTTTTTTACGTTGAACATCATTATCAAACATCCAAAAATGAATTGCTTTTTATCAGCACTCGTTTTCATTCAATGGGCTTAATTGTGTCATTCAATTCTGCTTGCAATTCAAATTTCGACCAGAGAATGTATCGTCGTCACCCTAAAGAAGTACGTATGACATTCGCTCCCATTGAATCGCCAACCTCACAGGTGTCCATTACCTTCATCTCTTGGCAAGCGCTCAAGTTTTTTCTAGACAACGCGCTCAGTTCATTCAACTGCAGTTATTTCTATTTAAAGCCCCATGAACACGAGTGATAAGGACAGTAATATTTATACGTGGTCTTTTCTCTTCGGATTTAATTGACTTACCGTGTACCTAAACATACATTGGGATTTGCCGTTTACCAACATGGATTCACCTAGACATACATTCATGTCCTACATAAACAAACATTTCTCAAATATAGTGCCGTAATAAGGGCAATAATATTTGTACGTGGTCTGTTTCTCTTCGGGTTTAATTGACTCGCCGTTCACCTAGACATATATTCGGATTGCCATTTACCTTCATGGATTGACATAGACATTTATGTCCTACATAAACATTTCTCAAATATAATGATAAGGACAGTAATATTTATACGTGGTCTGTTTCTCTTTGGATTTAGATAACTTGCCGTTTACATTGACATGCATTGGGATTTCCGTTTACCTACATGATTCACCTGGATATTGATATTCATGTCCAACATAAACATTTCTCAAATATAGTGATAAGGACAGTAATATTTGTACGTGGTCTGTTTCTCTTCGGATCGGGAGATATCTCGTCATTAGCAAAATTATTGTTTAGATCTTGATACACGAGAAATATCGTCGAAATCACTTGGAGGGTTAATACCTCAGTGATGTTTTCAACTTGAGAATACTTTCAAGTTCAGGGTTCCTCGATAGCAAGCAAAATGAAGATAACCAAGTAGCTTGGTCAAAAACGAAGAAAATAAAAATTTACTCAAGATTAATTTCTGTTTTATTAAAAACCTTTCCCATTAAACTACCCGCGAGTTGATTCAAGACGCAGACTGTTCGGAAATTCTTTTACAGTACTCTATCAGCTGTAAGTCAACCCAACTCTCAATAATGAGACAAGGCTGAATTGTAAAACAAGATTTGATGATAACAATAACTATAAAAAGCAATTATTTTCTCAATTTCATTAACAACGACCAGAAGCCGATACGATCTCTTACTGGTCAGGTGAATGTTCTGAAGATGAAGACAACATCAGTTATTTATGTTCATTGTGTTACTGACTTGTTTTATGCATTACCCTTGTTTCTATAAGAGTTGCGGTAGCCCGGTTGGAAAAGCAGCGGATTAGCAACCAGAGGGTTGCTAGTTCGAAACTTGAGCCAACCGTCGTGTACGTGGGGACTGGTGCAAGTTAAATCTGTCGTGATCTCAAATTTCCTCACGTTGGTGTGGTATGGAAGTTTGGAGAGTGGGGTGCTTGCTCAGGTGTTGACCATGTCATCTGACCGTCTTTCAAAATTACGAGGTGTTGTCCTCAGATCTTTCCCTTCGGGATTGATCCCGGACGGCCGCCAAGAGTTCGGTGTTGCTCCAGTGCGACGTTAATTCAACTACCTACCAATCCACCCTTGTTTCTATAGTTTACACTTTTTAAGGTTTCCCCGAAAAATTTCGCTACAACTTGTGAACGTTAACATCTCGTGAAAGGGCCAATGTCCATTTCCATGGAATTTTTCTATAGAGCCAATGTCGAAGAAATCAGAAAAATGTAAAATCACAGTTGTACAAGTAAATACAGTATACTTATATGAAAGTATCAAAATATTTGAGGGTATTGTTTGTACGCTGTAATAAATTTCAAAATTAAAAATTACTAAATCGGCCGTTACCAAAAACTTACAAATGACATTGGCCCTTTTCCTATCGAGGTTCAGAAGTGTTTTCTTTCTAAACTTTACCGCCAAAAATCCAAAGCCTCGCAGCATTTTTTTCAAGTATTACTACCCATGTTTTAAGGACTATTAATACCTAAAATTATACGGACTATCCAAGAAAAACTGAATTGCATTGTGAACAAGAGTTTATAGCATTATAGAAATTTATTATATCAATTCCATGAAGGTCTTGCAAAATTATACAACGGGAATTACTGTGTTTTAAATTTAGGTCAGTGTGACAATTTTGTCGAATACGTCTGAACAACCATGGGTAGCAAGTTGAAAACCACAACCTAAATTATCAGAAATAGTGAAATATTAATTCCTATAAAGTTATATTTGGTTTTCTCAAAATTCTCAAAAAGAAAAACATTAAATACATAATATTCAGATATCCAACAATAGTTTACTACAGATTAACGTTCCTAACGATTGAGTTGACGTTGGATATTAATGTGACTAGGGTTAAACCGATTTCCGAATTTTCTTGTTTCCTTGTTCAACTAATCACCTTGACTGATTACCGTTTTGTTAACCAGATATCCGCTTAATACTTCAAGTAGAACGAAAAGAATAATATTAAAATGCTTTTCCGCGGAGAATTTCTTTTCCTGTCATCCCCTTAGTTCGCCAATTGACTTATAGATCGCAGCACCAGCGAATGCAAAAGATTGGCTTGCTATGTTGAGATGAAATTACGAAACTTGAGCACACCAAAATAAGACATTTTTGTGAATTTCCTTTTCTCTACAAATTGCTCTACATGGATTGTTGGGCATCGATTGTTACTCAATTTAGAATTAGTGTTTCGTAATTTAGTCATTTTAAGTCTGTCATGAGCAGTTGTGTTATTTAGTCAGGACAGTTGTCACATCCCTCGAGTTGCAGATTTCTTAATAAATTAGTTCGCTAATTCACTCATAGATTGCAGCACTAGCTAATAAAAGAATGGTTTGCTATGTTGGAATAAAAAATTCGAAATTTGAATCTCTTTTCTATACAAATTGCTCAACATCGATTGTTAGTCGTTACGAAACTGAATTCAAAATGCATGTTGCGTAATTTTTTCATTTGAACTATTTATTAAAATTGGGAAAAATTTCCCATCTGGGTTTACGATTTGTTTAATTAATAATTAAGCTATACAGAGTAATACTACTAAAGAAAAAATGAACTGTTCCTCCTAAAATTGCGTAGGATGCACAACGAAGAGATCTGTTTAAAAGCCCAAAACTCTTATGTATATTAATTTGAACTAAATTTCGTGTCACAAATTTGAGTATACATTCAGCTTATTTCGTACAGAAACACAATAAAATCGTTCAATTAAATTTTTGTTGCACAATTTTTCACGCAGAACTTAACAGAAGGCACTGACATAAAGAATTCGAGTTGTCTTTCTGAATATTTTTCCCATTTCTTTCATAGAATCGTTATTGCGTTGTCCTCTGAATATAGCGATTTTAAAAAGCTTTTCTGTACGAGAACGACACATTTTCAAGCCCATTGAGAGTCTGAGATTATGTTGGAGTGTTTTGTTTGTCAGTCTATTTTTGAGTAGGTGTGAAAGGTCGTTTCGAGGGCTGCCATACGCAAAAGCATGAATGGCTATCGCCGTGGATGTTTTCCTCCATCCAACGCATTATCACTATTTCATACGGCATCGAACGATAAGAATCCCCAGTTGTGGAAGTGCTTTGTTTACATTCCAACCTATCGCCTTATTTTAAGAGTAGACTCGTCCAAACCCATATGACTCGATTGCCCTCTCACGGGAGCAGGACTATAGGACTAGAAGCATTATCACTATTTCATACGGCATCGAATGATAAGAATCCCCAGTTGTGGAAGTGCTTTGTTTACATTCCAACCTATCGCCTTATTTTAAGAGTAGACTCGTCCAAACCCATATGACTCGATTGCCCTCTCACGGGAGCAGGACTATAGGACTAGAAGCAGTGTCTGTTTCAGACAGTTGTTAGAAGTGTGATAGGCATTTCAACTGTGCACATCCATCGAAGTGCATACCTATCGTTGCGAGTGCCGTCTGGTATTTGGTAGAAGAGTCATCAGACTTGTTTTCAAGACAGACTTGTTTTCAGACTTGTTTCATCAGACAAGTGCGCATGTTCATAATCACGTCAGGATCACCAATTTAGCAAGACGTGAAAAAGACAGTGGGACTTTGTGTACTAAAAAGTACTTCATGGTGGAGTTGTGTAACACTGTTATATATACTACTGTATTGTAAGTTAATATTTGTAGTGGTAGCTAAGTTCAGCGCAACACGATACGTTTCTATCTTCGTTGATACTTTCAAAATGAAGTATACCCATCACACTCCCGCTGCGAAAGTGTCATAAAATGCGCTTTTCCTGGAGAAGCATTTTAAAAGTTTCGAAGCCATAGAAAACACTGATTTAACACTTTCAGGACTTGAGATACGAAAATCTTAAAGGAGATAGAATAAGATGCATCAACGCTCTGTACATTGCCAGTATACGATAGCCAGTCTCACCTAATAGAAATTTTAATCAAGCATTTTATTCAAATACTAACATTTCCCACCTGTACAAAGTGCGGCTTATTACCAGTCTCTCCCTCACACATCCTGAATTGCATTGGAGCCATACATGGAGACATTTTTAAGGACCCATCTGCTTCTGCCCACCACTTTTGCTAATAACGAGATATCTCGTCCATCAAGATCTGATCAGTTTTGCTAATGACGAGATACCTCGTCAACACAACCAAGAGGGTTGAATAATAGTAACTCTAAAAGCCCATGCATTTTCTGTCAAGCTAAATATGAGTGACAGAAATGTTTCTACTGCAATACGTGTTTTCTGTACGTATTCTGAACCTGACGTCGCTCGACTTTTTCGAATACTTTCAGCACTTCGCAAATACAAATTATACAAAGAATAAATCCCGAATGATATTTGATTGGTCAACACCAATTAGATTAAACGCTAAACGTTGCCTAAGCAGTGGTAAACTATATTTTAAGGTAACCCCGATATGTTTCATGCGAGAGAGCATTTGGGCAGCAAAAGTAAAACCTTCGCAGGCCGTCTCGTTTGTTTACACTGAAAAACCTTTCATAAGGAGTTTGAGATAAGGGCAAATAAGCTCCAAGTGTTGTTATTGACATTCCTCTGGACTTCCCTACATAGTTTTTATTTCGCTGTCTTTAAAAGGAGAGCTGTCTGAGAATTCTCTCAGACGAAAATATGCGTCCAAATCGGACAATTAGAACCATTGAACCATAAAACTACCTCGGACATGTCCCCAAGGCCATTGAACATAGCCCACCATTTTACAACTCTTATCTTGTAACCACAATTACGAGCTTCTTTAAGCTTCGTTACACATTCTTTCCGAGTCTGGTAATGACAGTATTTTGGTGAAATCGGATGTTTTTCTGAAGTGTTGTTGATCTTAAGAATGCCTGATAAACGTCGAAAGAAAAATATTTGACAGTGAAGGGAGTCTGAATGACATTTAATTTCGCCATCCCGTAGCATAATCGATTTATTACAGAACACAAGTTCACTAAACACAGTTCTATGAAGTTCGTATAATCAATGGAGTCTCAAAAGAGAAATGAGTTAAAAATTATACAAAAATGTTCGATTAGTCTCATTTTTATGATCAGTTTAAAACTAGGAGAGTCTCTTACCTTTTCGTAATCAAAACACTGTTACTGTCAGACCTGCAACAACTTAAACAATCGTCAAGTCCATTCAACAAGTCCACCCACTTTCAAGTCATTGAAGAAATTCAACCTAACATGATGGGCCTGCGTGTGAGCTTTTCATAATGAAGGAAACAATCTTATTATTTCAACAATGATAATTGATGTGTTCTGCAATATGCAAACTCGTCTTTTTACTGAACTCATAATTTTTAATCAGCATTACAACCACTGTAACATTTCGGAAATATCATTGGTATTGGATTTGTATTGCTTGATAGTAGGTGCAAAACAAAATGGAGCACAGAAGGAAACGCATAATTCACTTCAAAGTGCTACAGGTTCAGCTATGCACTACTGAAACCGATAAAATATTTTCTGCTATAAATAAAGGCATTTGGTCCAATGATGACATACGAAGAATTAGTCTCCCATATCTCTATTTCGAGTGCAGTATCGAGGATCATGACTTCGCCCTTGAAGACTCATTTATCCGTGTGACGAACGTGTCAGATCGAACATAAATTCAAGGAGTATTTACAAGTCTACGGTCATAGAGGTTTTGCAATCTTTTCACTGCACACAATTGCTACTGCTTTCAGTGGCATAGCGCCCATGGAAGCCCAAACAAATTTAAGGAGTATTTCTAAATCTATAAGGTCAATTAGGTTTTCTTGATCTTTCCTATTCCAAGTGCAGACATTTTCTGCATTCTCTTTGGGTATAAATAAATTTTTATTTTATTGTCTGCGTAAAAGAAACGTGCGAAGAATAGAGTTGACTTATAAGGTTGTCTAAAGCTAAGCATTAGATTTTTATTTTGCTATCCAATTTCGGTGTTGTAATTAAAAAGATGAGTACAAGTCATGAACAGCTATTGAAACTCGCGAGTTATTAAAATTAAAACTGATGGAACGCATTTAGAGGTCGGTTATATATAAACATTCACTTGAATAATAAATGTCAAGATGCCACAACATCGTTTACGCTTTTATTCCGCATTAGATTATTGAGAAGAATAATTTAACTTTGGGGAAAGGTTGGTTTGGGGTTTCATGGCCCAATGACCATATTTGCCAAGTTGCGTCAAACATCCTTTCTTTTCACAATTACTTGACTAACAATGTCAGGTAATAGTGAAAAGAAAGGATGAAGATCTGAGGAGAACACCACGTAGTTTTGAAACACTTTCTTTGGTTGGATTCGAACTCTTTCGAGTCTGGTTGGATTCGCACTGTTGCAAGTCCGTTACTCTTCCAACCGGGCTACCACGCCCCCGCACTTATGATGGGAGAAACACTAGGATCTGTTGACGCGAGAAGCGGCATTGTGTTTCTAGTGCCTGGGTTCGGGCGATTGTTTAGGGATCTATTTCTTTCTTATGACCCATAACGGATACAATAGTGACTACGAGGACGGGATGTCTTCGAAGATTCGTTACATCAATAGACGAGATGTTATCGAAGATGAAAACTAGCAGTGTTACAAAGTTACTGACTACTTTTATCCAACACCAAACCCAAGACAGTCTATCTATGTAATACCAGTATTATTCGAACTGCAAATTTTAATGTATACATTTTTAATAGATACAATACAACGAATCTTAAACTTGTGTCTGAAGGACTGTTTCTGTTGCTCATAGTCTGAGACGTCAAAGGTCGATTAGTCTTTTAAACAATATTCTGTTATGCGGGTTTGGTTAGCCACCCTACCTTCATTTTATGCCACAAAAGTGCTAATCAGTTGATGTAATCTGGAAAAATAAAATCATCAAAAATTCAGTTTAAGGATTTTTTATTTTTAACTAGGTAGGGTTTTTAAGCTATGAAATGATATTACTTTTAGTTTTTTCAATATGGATCCCATCACATGTTGGCATTCCGGCCAATGAGAGCTGACTTATTGGTAGAAGCTGGAGCAAATAAACTACCTGGCACAAGAGAAAGTACCGTCCTGCTCTCAAAAAAGAAATCTCGCAATTTATCCCTTTCATCACTGGTACCTCAGTGGAACACCAGGAGAGTTCCTTGCCTTAAATTTGCCCCGGAAAACTTTCTCTGCTTACCATGCTCCGATCTGGCCATTTGAAAAAGATGATATTCATTTCATGGCCAGAAATCCTTTCCCACCTGTACAAAGTGCGGTTTATTCCAGCTTCTCCCTCACACATCCTGAATTGCATTGGAGCCATACATGAAGACATTTTTAAGGACCCATCTGCCATTGACCAAAAACCTTTTTTTGCATGACTCAATGACTTAGTGTAATTTGTTTTTTTTTACACTGGATAAGAAAGAAGGAAAAAGTATTACATCATTTATGACTTGAAAAAAAATGTTCAAAAAATATTTTTTAATATTTTAAAGTGTTGTAAACATTCTCATCTGGAATATTTTAAGATTTACGTCGAAATGGAGCTATACAGCAGACTATTCTAGAATCTTTTAAATGTCCTTTAGTGGGCTAAATTCTGAGGTAACTTTTTTACCTCGTGTAGCCTTTTAAAAATAATCAAAGATAAACACTTTAAACGTTTATTAAATAATCTTGGGAATGACTCTAACACATTTAAAGCAGAGCTTGTGTATAGTTAAATATATATGAAAATATAAAGCAATGACTATTTTGCTTCTTCAAAAAATTTGGTTCTGTATCATATTTTAAACATTAGTAAAAAATCTTTTTGACAAAGTGTATTGAATAATTGCAGGTTAAAATATCTGCAATTATCCAATGAATGTACGACATAAAAATATAGTTCCTATAATTATAAGATTCTGAAAATAGGTACATCAAGCATTACTCATTATAGCATGAGCGATGGATTGGATGTCAGGGTTTTATGGCGCAAGGTCCAAAAGCGGAAAAGCTGCGCCAAACACAAGGCTGAATACAACCCAATAAAAGTATAAAATATTTAAGAATTAAAAGTCCAAGATAAAGATAAAAGATAAATATTCAAAAATGGTCAGATAATAAAATAAGATCCTCGTCTGTAGCAGAACTAGTGATGAATAATTTAGTGTACAAATGTATAACATTTTGAGTGTCAAATTTAAAAGATGGAGAAAAATAAATCAGTTTTAAAAAAAACCAACTGAACGTAAAAATGCGAAAAGGTTTGAATGAGGATTTTCCCCGATCAAATGTCGCAGATTTAAAATTGTGCTTTTAAAAGATTTGATAAGTTGATGATTAAACACAGGACAATTAAAATGTGATATAAGGAGCAATGGGGATGGGGTGAAACTCGAGCTACTTTAAGTTTTTGGTGTGGTGATAATCAGCTGTTTCACAAAGTAGTCCTAAAGTTATGCGTCATTTTCCTTCCTTTTCATTGCTCAAACTACTTGCTTAAGACGTTATCGTTTAGAGACAGACTTCACGTGTTTTGGTTTATTCTTCCCTTCCTTATCGTCGTGTTCGAAATAAGTTCTATTTTCGTAGCCATCATTCGTTGGGCGTCGCTCAATCCCTGCCGAAACAAAGCCCCTCGGCGACAACAATGTCACAACATGCTTAGTTTATTTACTAACGCGTTTTTTTTACAGAAATTTGTGTTTGGCGCAGCTTGGCCAAATAGGGCCCTTGCGCCATAAAACCTAAAAACAATCAATCAATCTTTTACAGAATGTGAAGTATTTTCAGAGTAGATAAAGGTAGGTAGGTATTTTAATTAACGTTGCACTGGAGCAACACGAACTCGAAACCCTCCGGTTGCTAATCCAACCTGGCCACCGCGGCACCCTATCACCTGGGCTACTGGGGTCCATAAATTGTACATTCCGCCATGGGAGAGCCCGTGCCTATCCTTGTGAGGATTTACCGATTTAGTAGTCTCCCTTAGGAGTTTGTTAGTTTTTATTCGCAGTCACTGTTTGGTTTTCTTGACGGTCAGCTGATGGTCATAAAGTAGCTAAGTTTATGTCGTTGCTATAAAATCCTGGCTACGGAATTGCAGGATATCTATGATTTTGCAAATGTTTTCTCTGCATTTCCTATACTTTAGTGCTAGGTTTAGCCATTCTGGGGTGGGCGATGCAGGTGGACTGAGTTAGTGAGGGGACATTCTAAGGCATAATGCATTGGAGTTCCCTCTATCCCACAGGAGCATTAGTTAGTCTGATAAACCGAATCTGTAGAGATAGCTAGGGAATGGGCCATGGCCCGTTACAAACTGCGAAAGACGTCTCTGATGCGGGTATCCATGGAGACGTTTGGGAATAAATCGTATGTTGAGCGGTCTGTGTTCCATTCTAGCTGCCATAGTTGAAGAATGTGGTCTCTAGTGAGACTCTTGAAATGTGAGACTGGAAGGGCTATTTGATTGTCCTCTGGAGCATCTTTACTGCCGCTTCCCTGGCAAGACTGTCTGCTTTTTCGTTACCCTCGTGTCCAACATGAGCCTTAATCCATCGTAGTTCTAATGCTGGCTTCTTGTGGAGGAGGTTCTGGATTTGTTTGATGAGGGGATTTCTGGACGTTGGGTCACGGAGAGCTTTTAAAACTGCTTGACTGTCTGAGAAGATTGTTGTTTTTCCAAGAGCCAATCTAACTGCTTCTCTGAATGCATCCGACTCCACTTGGAACACACTGTTGTTAATTTGGAGCCTAGTCGACCAGTTTTTTGTTAATGTTCCTTCTTGGTAGAGGCTTCCCACGCCCGAATCCGTCTTGGAATCATCTGTGTAGATGGAAATGGGGATGTAGAGTATCAATGGAGATTTTTGCTTCTTTGCTTTGTATAGATGGATGGGGGAACCATCTTGTCTTCGTTTCAGTCTTGCGAATTAAATGTTTCAGAGTTCATCTGAACCGGTTTATAAAGAGAAAGAAGTTCTGTTGTTTTTGCTTCATGTGAAAGGAGGATATGTAGAGGTGGTACTCCAAGAGAGCTGATGTGGGATAGTTGAATAGGCTGAAGAGATGAAAAGCAGGAAGAGTTTTTGGATGGATTTTCCTTAGGTTACGACAAGTGATATTTGTCGCCCATATTGAGGCTCCGTAGGCTATTGATCTCTCGGCTTATACAGTATTTTCTCTGTGTGTGATTGAAACCCCAGTTGTGGCCTGCGATTCTTCGGAAACTCTATTGTCGCTTTTGCTTTAATGTTATTCATATGGGCATTCCAGTTTAGTTTTGGATCCAACGCCACTCTTCTGTATTTCAATTGATCTGTGTATCTAATGGAAGTAGTACCTAAGGCTACTTTTGGTTTGACTACTAGTTTCTTGGCCTTATTGAGAAGTAGAGCTTTGGATTTCTTATGTGAAATTTCCAGGCCCGTTTCCTCACACCATGATAAGACTTGGTCTAGGGCTATCTTGGAGTGTGTTTAAAGGATCTCTCGTTCTTCCAGCAACCACTAGAATCATGTCATCAGCAAAGGCTTGGATGTGCACTCCAGAAGGCCAGGATTTTCTCAAGAGGTCGTCGGCCACCAGGTTCCATAGGATGGGTCCACTACAGGATCCTTGTGGGCTACTCCTGGTTTGGTCGACTAGCGCTATAGCTATTCCTGTTATGCAAACCGTTCTCTCCGAGAGGAAGCTGGAGAAAAGTTTGAAGAGCTTTGTTGGACCATAAATAGTACAGAAGCGCTTCATCGAAGCTGCAGTATAGTTGTGGAGATCAACTTTATATCAAGAGTCAATCTAGATTGCATTTTTTTCCCAACACCATTAAACTACCTTCATGCAATCTCAGTTGAATCTGGTACTGGTATCTGGAAAAATCAAAAACTAAACTGCGTCAAGATACGAGTCATTAACTGACGTAGTTGCACAAGGTGACGTCACATCTTCTTTCATCGCACACTTAAACGTTAATCAGATAATCTGAATGCTTTGCCAACCGGGAGGATCCGAAGTGCCAAGATGAAGGTTTCATTCATGAACTGAATAGGCCAAAAATAATTCCCTAATTCCGCTATACCGAAAATGAAACTTTTGGGAGGCTACTTTCATAGATTTGAAATAGTTCTTGAAACTTCTGTTCCGTTCATTACGTTACGTTCATTCCGTTTTTTACGTTAAATCTGTTTTCTGTGCTGGTTTCTAACTTCCAGATTCCTCAGTGGTTTTAGTAATCCATCTGCTGAAGTATTTCATTAGAGTGGCGAGCGCTTGGAGTGTTGTTTTAGCAATATTATGCAGCTCCATAGCTAGAAGCAAGCATATTTAACCCTCTAAGTGGTTTCAACGAAATATCTCGTCCATCAAGATCTGACCAATTTTTCTAATGACGAGATATCTCGTCATAAAGATTGCCAATTTTTGATTGTGACAAGATCAGATCTGGTCAGTTTTGCTAATGACAAGAGCAACCACCAAAAGGGCTAAGCTAAACGGCGAAATTAGCGAATGAATCCAGCAAACGGTCAATTTTTTATTGATATCCGTTGTTGGCATTCATCAATAAACAACGTTTACTTCTGTGCCACGTACATTAGAGAAATAGAGATTTTCTAATGTAATTTAATGTAGATTCTAATGTAGATTTTTAACCTCATTCTTTAATAAGAATGAGGTTAAAAATCTTAACATTAGAAAATCTACATTAAATTACATTAGAAAATCTCTATTAGTAATTTAATAATTACTAATAGGATACTTGTTAATATTTTTGAAGCAATATACAGAACTACTTGATTAGCACAGCTTAGAAATTAGAAACTGGTTCTAATACACTATATGACATTTATTTTATGGTAATAAAAATAAAAATTAATCCACAATAAAGTAATAGTAGATAAAAAAATCCAGAGAGATCATAATGACTGGCATCTTCAGCAAGATCGCAACAGCGTATTAAGTTAACGTACTTCACGTTTCTGTCTTGGTATTTCTAGTAAAATTGTTTTCATCAAATATTTCTTTTTTAGTTCTAGGGGCCGCGGTATCCAGGTTGGAAGAGTAATGGGTTAGCAACTGGAGAGTTGCAAAATCGAATTCAGCTAAAGATGTGCAGACGGTCTTTGGTTGGTAACGTGCTGGTGCACGTTAAATTTGTCGTGGTCTGAAATGTCCTCACATTGGCGTGGTGTGGAAGTTTGGAGAGTAGAGTGACTGCTCATGTGTGGCCTCGTCATCTGACCGTGGTTCAAAATTACGTGGTGTCCTTGAATTTTTCCCTTCAGTTTGATCCCGGACCGTCGCCGTTGTGTTGCTCCAGTGCGACGTTAATTATCTACCTACTTTATTAAGATCTAGACTGGATTACATTCTACATAACTGGGGTCGAAGTACTGGAAATATTCAATCAAAATACCGGATGTTTCCAGCAGTCTGACCACAGCTGTTGAGATTGGCTAGAATGATGAAACGTTTGTAATGAAGTTTTTTAACTCTTCCATTATTATCTAAATTTAACATTTATCAGAAAAAAATTTTAATATTCTGAGATAAGCTTCTTCCAATCTTTAAGGAGTTCGAAAACCTATCACATTCACTGACAGCTACTTATCACCAGAGAAATTTTTTTAAATAAACAAAAGCCTGTTTTTATCGAAAATGCATCTCACATGCCTCAACTGGTTAAAACCAGACAAGCTGTTAATATCATTTCCTCTCACACGGTAAGTTTTAGTTTTTATTAAGAAAGCAAGGTGAAAATAAAGATACTTTGTGCAGTGTAGCTAGTTTTCGGATTGGGCGCAATTTCGTCTTTTGAGCTACTTTTTACCATTCATTTGTATCGGCAGTGAACTTCTGAAAGTGAACTGCATCATCTGACCGTGATTCAAAATTATTTGTTGTCCTCGGATCAAACCCGAAGTGCAATTTTAATTAAAATACCTACCTCAAAGTGTGACAATGTCACATGTAAGAGAAATTTTCAGTGCAAACAAACTAGACAGCCTGCGAAGATTTTACTTCTGTCCAAATGCTTGCGCATGGTACATATCGGAATCACCTAAAATGTAGTTCATCGTAGTTTGGCAAGTTGGGCGTTTAATGTAATTTGCGTTGACCAATCAACTGTCATATAACGATTTGGAATTTATTCTTTCGACTTTTAATTGGCGAAGGGTTTATTGGTTGGTTTAGGCGTTTTATGGAGCAAAGGACCACGGCGGTAGTGATCGACCCAAATTTCGAAATCGAAAAACCGATTTTATGGTGGAAGAAAACCGGGGGTTTCACGCATTGGCAACCCATAAGAGAAACTCACCACAAGATATACCATACTACGCACACTGGTGCAAACAACTAAATATTTAGTGTTTACTACCTATCAGAATAAAATTCAACATTATTACATGTCTATGGTATTAATGCCACATGAGTCACACATCACTTTCGTATGACACAACATGACATACTTCTCCGCTGACCAATCATAATAACATGTAAACGGATTCTCAGCATCAATATCAATGAGTCAGACAAGTTTTTGGTCTGTGCCTTGATAGATATAGTATCACTACAGACGGAGCGTCGGTCATGAAAAAAGTAGGCAAATTGATTAAAGCTGAGCTACAACTGTCTAGCGCAGGCCATTCAGCTTGGTGTAATCCAAGTGCTATACAAAAAAATACCTGTCGAGTTGAAAAAAATAACTCACAATTGGATAATGAACCTGAATCGGAATGTGACTGTCTAAGAATCTGAAGGAGAGAATATTGAATTGGATATTGACAATGATGACGATTCGGAATTGGAAGATGAAAATTCATTTGAAAGTGGATTCAGTATTGCTTACTCAGATGATGTAGAAGGAAATTCGGCTTCAGATGATAAACATCAAACCATATTACCATTTATTACAAAAATTAGAGTGGTGGTACGATTGTTCCGCAAATCCCAACAAAAAACGATGGCACTGCAGAAATATGTGAAATTGGAATTTGGTAGAGTACTCATTGATTTTAGATTCAAAAACATGATGGAATAGTTTACTCACCATGTTGGAAAGGTTCAAATTAAAATCATGTGCTCAGAAAGCCCTAATTGATTTGTCATCGAAACTTTCATTCTCTGAACAGGAATGAAATTAATTTATTAGTGGATACTGTTTCTGCCTTATTGCCAGTAAAACTTACAGTGGAAGCATTATGTAGAGCAGATGCAAATCTGCTGACGCTGCTTTAAATTTCATGTTGACGTCTTTAAATGATCTTCATACTACACTCGGTAATGAATTAAGAGAATTTTTAGAATTAAGAATTCAAGAAAGACGCGCTAACGCATTAGAAGTACTTCAATTTCTACATAATGGGTATCGAACCGGTGATAAAAGATCGGAATGTCTTTAAAAAGTTGGGGAAACCGGCTATCTGTCGGTTTATAAATAACCTGATAAAACATCTATCGCCGTCTTTAACACCTGCACAATCCGATGCAAGGGATATCAACTTCGATGACAAAGATGATGATGTGGAAAAATCTTGTTTCATACATGGGACAATTGCTGAAGAGGGCAATTAACAAGGAACCTACTGGTTCGGCATCACTGGATAATTGTACAAGTAGTGATTTTGAAACGGAAATTGAATAAGATGTTGCAGTATTGAAGGAGGGGAAGCCAAACGCACAATTATGGAGCTGTGCTACAAGTACTTGCTTACTATTCAACCGACAAGCGTGGAATCCGGAACGGGCATTCTCATCGTCAGGTCAATTCGTAACCAAAATAAGATCGAAGTTGAATGATGTCTCCATAAATTCACTGGCTTCTGCGAGCACATTTCAATGCCGAAAAAAATGCTAACTGTACTGGCAGGTGATTTTATAGCTCTCAATGTTAGATAATAATCGTTTTATGTATGTCTATAAGTTACATACTTCAGAAATAAATTTATTTAATGTTTGTTACACAAATATAGCGTTTTTCGTATTTTTTACAAAACCGGTTTTGGAAAAAATTAAAACCAAAAAACCGGTTTTGCATTTTACTAAAACCGTGCAATCACTAGCGCCGAGGGTTCGAAAAGGGATCCCTTAGCAGAATCAAAGAAAAATGTGTTACTGCATCAACCTGATGAATATCTATCTGATTATCTATCTGAAGAATGTATAGAATGGCATTTTATTCCACCCAAGGCTCCAAATTTTGGGGGCTCTGGGAGGCTGGGGCAAGTCCTTTAAATTTCATTTTAGACGGGTTGCGGAAAATTCTAAACTTACCTATGAAGAACTGTTAACAATCATAACGCAAATAGAGGGAATGTTAAATTCTCACCCTTACTCCACTTTCTTTGGAAGTGGACGATTTACAGGTCTTGACTCCAGCTCATTTTCTAATAGGGAAACCTATTACGTCATTTGTTGAACCATGTGTGTTGGATGTAAAAGAAAATAGATTAAACAAGTATCAAAGAATTACACGATTCGTGCAATCAATTTGGAAACAATGGAGTGTTAATTATTTAAATAATTTGCAACAAAGGAATAAGTGGGTTCTCGAAAAGAAAAATGTAAAAATTGGAGATGGTTCTGGTTAAAGAAGACTATCTTCCTCCATGCAAGTGGAAATTAGTACGAATAATTACTCTATCCTGGTAAGGATGAAAAAATTCGAGTGGATGATGTAAAAACTCAATCAGGAATTTTGAAACGTAGTGTTTCCAAATTGTGTGTACTTCCTATTGAAACTTAAATATAATATTGGAATTATTATGCATATATTATTGTATAAGATTGTACTATATTCTAATGTTTAGTGTTTTGAATAGTGTTGTAATTGTGAATTTATTTAACACTTGTCTTGGGGATTTTCATGTCAATGCTGCATGAAAAAGAAAATTGAACTTTTATAGTAAAAATTTAAATGTTGCATATATACATAGCAGGGCCGGGCGGGATGTTTGCCCGAGTTCCGCTCCTGGAGAATTCGTTCAACTCAAAAAACTGCAGAACACCAACCAGCGAGTCTGGTAATTGCACCAACTGAGCGAGTTCATTGGTAAAATAGGTGTGACGGTTGTGAAGTTAAGATGGGGATTTAAGAAAACGGATAAATTTCTTAAATGTTAAATGTTGTTCTTTTATGCGTGTGTGATGTAATAAAAAATTATAAAAAGAACAACTGGTCCGCCAGTGAATCCATTTTACACAACTTGTTCTCGGATAGAACACTGGTGTTAATTCATATTTCTAATAACTCACAGTTAGCTCCTGAACATTCACTTCAACTGTATCCCATTCACTTGTTCAAAGGCTATTTGATATTTTTTGTTTGGACCTATTTTCGCGTTCGCTAATATTTTTTTCTGCCGTGATTTCTATCGTTCAGATTTCCCACTGCCCCTTCTGTAATCAAACTTATGAACAACTTCATCGGAGTTTCGAACTCTTCCGTGTAATTTTAGCAATGTTATGAAGCTCCATAGCCCAAATCAAACATGTTTAAACAAAGCCACACAATTGGTGAATGAATCTCGTAATGTTTGATTTTGTATTGTTTATATCCATTTTTGCCATTCGACAATAAATGTCGATTTCTGTGTCACTATCGTTAGTAATATATATATATATATATATATATATATATATATATATATATATATATATATATATATATATATATATATATATATATAAATGAAATAAAATTAATCAAAAAACATAAGCAGTTTTTGTGTGCTTCTTACTGAGCCCAGTTCTTATTTCCAATTACAGTGCGTGGTAAAACGTTGATACCTCAATCGTGTTACCATAATTGGCTTCTGAAAGTCCACTTTAATTGCCCATTTTCTTGAAAGGCGATTAGATATATTTTAATACCTAAACCTGTTACCTCATTCACTCACATTTCCTTTTGGCGATAATTTCTAACTTTATAATTCCTCGTTACCTTCTGGTATGGTGAGATGGCTGAAGAATTTCATTAGAGCGGCGAAAAGCTCACCCGAGTATTTTTTAACTTTTAACCTAATTTTTTTAACTGATTTGATTAACTGAATTTCACAGCTTCGTGACTTAAATCAAGCACAGTTAAACGAATCGGCAAAATTAGTACTGTTTGGTTTCATATTCGCTTGTTGCCATTTGCCATATACAAATAACGCCGATTTATGTGCCACGTACGTTGATTGGACGGTTTTTAAAAGTGAAATTGGGTCCTTTCTCCTTTTCTCTCTGGCAACTCCGGTGCCAATTGTTGATTCCCATCGGCATCGCACTTTCAAAGACGGATGATTTCGTAAAATGCTTCTGCTTTCAGAAGCGTACATGAAAGGCATCCCGACCTTGAGACATTAGTCGAACTTCCCACGATCCAGAGTAAGATCGGTCGAGATAAATCATTCACCTTTCTTTCCAATCAAAAGAGGATAAAATTGGTCTACTTCCGAAATGAAGATGGAGTTATGTCAGCCGGCAACGTGCGTGCGACGTTTTGTTTCCCTTGAAGAAAGTTGCAACGGCGTGGTGTTGACCTATTTGCGGAAGTGTGAGCGAACCGAATATTTGTGAATTCTCCTACGCCGAACCCTGGAGACGGGCCAGGTCTTGTTTCCAGAAAGAAATGAACTGCTGTTTACTGTTTCCTTTTCTTCGACATCAGAAAAGTGTTCACAGGGATATCTATATGTGGGTTTGTTTTATATATGCTGCAACAGGGATATGCGAACTGAAGACTAGTTCTAAAAGAAAACATTCAGCTGCTGTCTTGGTCCCGGCAGTCTGCGCAAGTGCACCTGCACCAACTGAGCGAGTTCATTGGTAAAATGGGTGTGACGGTTGTGAAGTTAAGATGGGGTGTTTACAAATTAAGGGTTTCGGGCAACAATAAGCCCCTTTTGAAGTTTTAAAAAAATTCCAAAATTATAATAATTTATAAATTACTCAAGAGATCACATCATCTTAAACTTTCAAGGATTGACCCTCCTGGTGGTTGTCTTGACGAGGTATCTCGTCAGTAGGGAGACCATTAGCAGGTCTTTATGGACGAGATATCTTGTCATTCGAAGAAAATTTGTCAGATCTTGATCTCGTCAATGTAAAAAATATCGGCAATATCTTGACGATTTCTCTCGTCATTCGCAAAATTGGTTAGGTCTTGATGGAGTTTTAAGTTGTTGGGTTAAGCATTCACTTAAACAATCGGAAATTTAAGGGCTTCGGGCAACATAATGATAAGCCAATTCTTGAATTTTTCGGAACAAATTTCAAGTGCTAAAAAATTCTAAAATTATAATTGTTTATAAACTGCTTAAGAGGTCATATTATATATCTTAAACTTTCAAACATTAATCACTCATTTAAACAACCAGAAATCGAAGGGCTTCGGGCAATGTAACGATAATCCATTTTTTAAATTTTTCAGAACAATTCTCAAATTTTAAAATATTCCAAATTTATAATAGTTTATAAGCTACTCCAGGAGTAATATAATCTTAAGCCATAATAAATTCTATCATGGTCAGTGGACGACATATCACACTGCAGTGGATGACTAAATCAGCCCCTTAGCTGGCATCCCATTCTCCAAACTTCCTCTCCACGCCAACGTGAGTACATTTGAGACCAAGACATATTTAACGTGCACCAGCCCCCACGTACACAACTGTCTTTAGTTGGATCGAGTTTCCAACTCCCAACCCTCCTGTAGCTAATCTGCATCTCTACCAACTGGACTACCGCGGCCCATCTAATTCAGAGAAGCCCTTGCTGCCCGAATAGGGAAGCAAATCTGTATAATTTACCCTTCCAACTATAAAAAGAAATCTAAGGAAAAATGCAAAACAAGCATCCAAATAAATTAATAATCGGGGGATATAAATTCAGAACATCCAGGTCTTCATCCTCCTTCATGACTATGTCAAAAATAGATTGTTTTTCCTCTTAAAGTTGTCTCCTTTCGTTTCAAAGCATGCAAATATTTCTTCATTACCAACTGTCTCTTTTCTCAACTTTTCTCGTTTTTCCTTGCAGTCTCTTCTCATCTCGGGATGTAGCAATTCATCACTCGGTGTAAAAGTGTGTAATAGCAAACATATACCACTTTTGCAGCATTACCACTTCTGCAACATTACCACTTTTGCCGTCTCAACTTTTCTCGTCTTTATCTGACGTCTCTTCTCATCTACGGATACAGCAATTCAGCCCTCTTTCTAAAGTGTATAATTTTCTATACATATAAAGCAGAGTTAGCATCTGTTCTCTATACAAATCTACACCGTTTGACCAATCTACACCAAATTTGATTCACTTATTCTTGCAGTCTCTTCTCATCTCGGGATGTAGCAATTCATCACTCGGTGTAAAAGTGTGTAATAGCAAACATATACCACTTTTGCAGCATTACCACTTCTGCAACATTACCACTTTTGCCGTCTCAACTTTTCTCGTCTTTATCTGACGTCTCTTCTCATCTACGGATACAGCAATTCAGCCTTCTTTCTAAAGTGTATAATTTTCTATACATATAAAGCAGAGTTAGCATCTATTCTCTATACAAATCTACACCGTTTGACCAATCTACACCAAATTTGGTTCACTTATTCTTTGGAACCCTGTGATTAACGTTGACTACGGACTAACCCCGTTCTATTTGTCTTGGGTGTGCAGAGGGGTGTAACGTCCCGTCACCTGGACACTTGCTGGGGACGCTCTCTCTCGGTCTGGTTGTGCAGATGACGTCTGAGTAAACATCTACAGGAGTCGCCTCTCAAGATGACCTCGGAAGTGTTTTTAGAATTTCAGAGTATTTTGCAATCGCAGATGAGTGCTGTTGCGCATAAATTCCCTCAGTATCATATCGCTTATGCATCCAGTCTGTAAATTCTTAAACTAGCTTTATTATTGGAATGTAAATCTTTATGATATAAGATTATTTTCATAGAAAGTTGTCTTTTTTATCGTCGGTATGGTACAGAAGGCTAAAGACAATTCAAAATCCTCATAGGAATAACATTGCGTATTTATACGATCAATGTCAGACCAATTCACACCAAATTTGGTACATTCATCCTGTAGAATTCTGTGGGACACATAGGCTATATATCAACCCCGTTCGATTTGTCCTGGGTCTGCAGGGGGCTAAGAACAATTCTAAATTTCCATAGGAACAATATTGTGTAATATTGCAATTAATTATAAACAATTCAACCCGAGCAATTCAGCTAGTACAATATATAACACTTTTGCAGTCTCAACTTTTCTCGTTTTTATTTGCCATCTCATCTCGGGGATGCAACAATTCAACATGCTTTCTATAGTTTCTATTTAAAAGTTAAAACGCGATGTTAAAAAGTTATTTTCCGTACAACTTAAATGATGTTTGTATTTTTCTATATATAAAGCAGAGTTGGCTTCTGTCTGTTCTCTGCAAATCTATACCGTTTGCCCAATCCACACCAAATTTGGTACACTTATACTTTGGAGTCCTGCGGGTAACGTAGGATACATAAAAACCCTCGTTCTTCTCAACCTAGGTGTACATAGAGGGATAAAAACAATTCGATATTGCCATAGGAATAACATTGAGCATAAAACGATTTGTTTTACCAGTATTGATCGAAAAACAAATTTTCCAATAGTTGTTTTACCAGTATTGCTCGAAAAAAAAAATTTTCCTAAACCCTATATTTAAACAATTTAAAATTATAATTAGGATTGAACTGATTTTCTATTTCCTTCCATAATATAAATAATTCATGAATATTTGATTGATGTATAAGGATATTTAAAATATATTTAGTGTAACATAATTTACATTTTGTAATGGGACACTAAAAGCCCAAACGAAAAACTCATTTATCATAAAAGCGTAATTTTGCAATTCGGTATCTTACAACGACAGAATTAATGTTTTATTTTAAATCACACTTAGAATTCCGTGTTTGTGTATTTGACTTAAGACAGCCAAATGTTGCGGTCATATTTGAGCATTTCTGTATTGTAAATTTGTGTTCTTTTTGTAAATAATTCATTATTGCCTATCAATATTTTCCAAACGTCTTTTTTCGAATTTCTCTATTTCAGAATATTCTCAAGTCGAAATTCGACACGCTTGCTCATATCTTTCGTTTTTCAGAATTCTGCACTTTTTCAACTATCGGAATTTCGTTTCTGTTGGTACTTTTGTGTTCCAGTATTTTACATATTACAGATATATTATTTAGGAGTTAAGCTTTAAAGAATTATTTTATTTTTCTGCAAAAATATCGCTAAACATGAATAATTTCTTGGCGGTATATATATTATATTTCGGCCACCTTTCCTTAAGTCTGGTTGAATACGTAATGTTATTTAGAATTCTGTTTCATAAAAATAAATAAAATATACTTAACAAAACCTTTTTTTAATTAAGGTGCGTAACTTCTTATTTTAAAATTACCAGTTAAAATGAAATAAGTTTAAAATGAGATAAGTTAGTTAAATTAAAATGGGTAGCCATACGTTGTAGTTCAAAGATATATTTCCAATTCGACAACTGAAGTAGTCACCTTAGAAAAAACTTTTGTAGTTTGTCTTACAGCAGATGTGCGATGAATATGAAATGGATTATATCGATGGATATATCATGCATACATATTTGCATCCAAAGTAAATTTGTATAATGATATATCCATCGATATTTAAAATAAAAAATATTTAAAAGTTAAAACGCGATGTTAAAAAGTTATTTTCCGTACAACAAATGATGTTTATATTTATGAAAGAAAAGTGATTAGTGTAATCACCCTTCAGTCAACATTTAACCAATTCAACACGAGTACAATTCTGCTAGTATAATATACGTATAACACTTCGGCTGACTCTTTGTATGGTGTATAAATTTTATTGTATCTACTATATCACAATGCATTTATTTGCTTTTGTGGCGCAAGAATCATATCTCTGATATAACACGAAAAATGATTCGAAGAACTAATAAAGTAGCAAGCTTCTTCCAGCTGATTCCGAAATTTTAAAAAAATTACCAATTCATCGTAATGTAATTGAAGACGTGGGTGTAAGAACCAGACAACTCCAGTTTTCAAAATTTTTCAGGACGGACCAAAAATACTTGACATTTTTTAAAATTTATCAAATTCGGGTAAAACTTTAATACCTTTCTCTATCACAGACCGGTTTTACTTTTTCAACCATTTTCCTGGTTTTCTTATTGAAAAAAAAAAAGAATGGAGCTGTCTGGTTTTTTCCACCTAACACTGGAATTTTGTGTTACCAATAAAATCCGGGTAGATACTCAAAAACTCTTTATTAACACATTAAAAACTATGGTTACAAGAAGCAACTTGTAATAAGTTTATAGAAAAAATCTAGAGAAAGATTTTAAAATAATCATGAAATTTTGTCCATTTTTTAAAAAGTACTTGACCAAAATCACTTAAAAACAGCAGTATTATTACACTGTTCATTGACTCACTTAAAAGGTGCTCAGAGATCATCATCATTAATGTTTGGTTCATCGTCTGTATTCAAAGTAACTCTTTCAGTTAGTGTATTGTAAAATCATGTGCAATCCGGAGGTACGTACTTTTTGCAAATTCACAAACGTCTTACAGCTTAGTTGCCTTTAATCCTAAAGTCTGTTGATACAATTTTGTATCTGCTTCAGGTAATGATAACACTTCATTATTTTTTTCTAGAATAAAAGAGTCTTTTAGCAGTGATGCTGATGAAGATCTACAAATTAATTCACTAGAATTGTATTCAAGATGTCTATTTTGATATTCCAAACTTAACACCCCTGGCAACTTGGCGTTTTCTTTTTTGAAGGCCTGATTCTTTGGCCTCACTGACCAGCGACTTTATCGACCTTAGCATACACTTTAGAAGTGGGTATGAAATATTTAATAAAATGTGAAGAGTAATCCAAAATCATGTCTTGCTTTACTTCAACTACAACAAACTTTTTTGAGGTACTTTTAATAATTTCCTGATAATCCTTGGGTACATACAACCTTTCCCTCTTTCTCTTTCCTGTTCAATATTACCAAATGTTCGGTCACATGGAAGGTAACTATGTCCAGGTTCTGGGTAGCGATGAATGGTTTTATCAAATCTTTTTAATCCTTTTGTAAGTGTGTAGAAGTAATGAATCAATGCATAGTTTTTGTTTTGTGCCGAACAGTTGTCTGAAAATATGTACAAGGTTTTCACATCTCCACTTATTTCATTTTGTATAAAATGATTAACCATACTTATGACCTCATTTTAACCTTACTACCCGTGGTTTCATCATATATGTAGCAGAATGATTTTCCTTGTTTTGTAGAGCATATTGTAAAGTTATGTACCCAAATTTGTCTTTTATAAAAGACATCACTTGGTATAGCAAGTAATAGCATGTTTTGTTGAAAATCAAATGATAAAACTTCTACTTCATCGTTTTCTTTAGCTTCTTTTAATTTTAACCTCAAATCCTTATAAAACTCTTCACTTTTCATTAAATGCACATCCTTTTTATTCTTTATTTCTGTCAAAAGTGTAATCACATTGCTGACATGTATTCGATCTTGGAGTACCAAAAAATAGTTTATATTTTGTCGTAAAATGACGATGATAAAAGTCATGATACTGTTGGATCGCATTTTCCCCATTTTCTAATTGTGCATACACGTTAGGCTCATATTTTTGTAAATACAACCTATGATTTTTTTTACATTTAAATCAGGTGACAGGTAGCGAACATTATCATTTGAGCTCTACTGTAATGTGATTTTTCACTCGGGAAACTATATGTTCATCAATGGTGTTAATAACACGCTGAGGGATTTTTGTCGGCCTATTGTCCATGCTTTCCTCGATTATCTTTTGGGAAAGGATTTTTTCCTGCAAACATTTCACCATTCGTTCGACTCTAGACTTGCCGATTCCGTGAAATGAACAAAAAGCTTTTTTGCAAACAGTTGTTTCAAAATCGCCCAACTTAATTTTATAATGGCATGCGTAAGCACGATTTTGGCCTTCTCCTGTTTTTAGTCTACGCCTCTGAATATTTGCAATACTTATTAAGCCACTTAAATGCATGTCCTGCATATTCTAGCTTTATTAAAATTAGCTACAATATCATCGTGGACATTCTGAGGGACCTTGACAAAACAGCCAAACTTACATTGACAATTTTCCCCGTAACTCGTGCATGTATGGTTTTACCTGATTTACTGAAATGTTCAACGCCACTAGCTCTTTTCTCTTTCAAAACATTTCTTTTCCATGTAGATTCATATCTTACACGTTTTTTCCGTAACTGTTTATTTGATACAGTATCATTTAAAGCTTGTACCTCAGGTTGATTAGAAGTTTATGCTGTAGCCCTGGGAGTCGATGTGGTACGCCTATGAACAATGTTCAGAAATCTGTGTCGTTGATTGGGGTCAGGGGAGTCCCTGCCACATAATCCGGGTCACTGTCCATGTCGTCACTATAAATATTAAACATACTGTATATACTGATGTACATTCAACAGGTATAAAACCACTCCACTAGAAATAAAAACACTTCCAGTCAGCAAAACACAACCTCTCACACCAATAAAAATACTGACGCCAACGGCTGGCTGATGCAACGCGGAAAGCGCTGCCACCAAGCGAACAAACGTTGAATTAATTCGGTGCAAAAACAAGACAGCTTCTGGAGCTGTACGTTTCTTGCACCGTATGAGACACCTGTACAGCTCCTTTTCCTTTATATCTCTATAGTCATTGCTTGAAGCTGTATGGTTCGTGCACCAATCGATAGAGGATTTTTTTTCTTTATAGGAATAAATGAAAAAGTGAAAATGAGAAAAAAAAGTGGATCTGTCTGGTTCTTGCACCTACGTCTTGAATTTCAAAAATTAAAATGCAGAACTCAAGAAAATAAAATTTAATTAATGTACTATTTAAGCGGCGCAATTGAAACTAAATTAATTTTTAAGTATTTCACTTAATTAAAATTTAATTTTTCGAAGTTTACGAGGCACTAATGTTAACGTTATGTGAAGAGAGGCAGCGGACTAAAAAAGTGAAAATTTCCTTATCTTTTCCTAGTAATTCACCCCAAATAGGGGAAGAAATTGAAACTTGATTTCAATTCACGGTAAAAATGGTTGCCACACCGAAACGAAACAAAACAATACCATTTCAAGGTCATTGGTTAAAACCACAAAATGTGATTTCCAATATTCACCCAAAACCTGTTACTACGAGTGCGAGCTTTCTCATTTCTGGGGCAATATAATTAGAATGCAGAAACTTGGATAGAATGGAAACTTGACCTTCGTCGTTACGTGTGCAAATGAAACCGGATTTGCATGCACTAATGAAATACAGAATTTGTGTCACCGTTTTCCTGGTGCAATTAGTAGATTTATAAATTTAAGATGATTTCCTACATTCATCGTGGTGGAAAAAGTCAAAATAAAGGTTGGCGATTAAATGTTTCACTGCCGAATACACTGGAGTACGAAACTTGAGGAGCAGTACAGTTTTCGGCTGCTACTTTGTAGTAAAGTGACCTGGATGTGATACAAGACATGTCGGGAGTTATCGAATTGATGAGTAAAAAAATTATTACAATAACAGAAGCAAACAATAAATCTCTGAACTGAAGTGGTTTGGTCATGTTCATGTTGTTCGGTCATATTTTATGAAACTGTTTCGAAAATTAACATCGTCAAAATTAGCTTCAACCAAAAGCCATACGATCAACGATAAATAAATTATATCGAATGGATTGATCCCAAGCCCAAGCTTTTACGTCCCCTCTGGATAGGTTTACCCGCCCCCGCCGACCAGATACGGTCCTCCGGATCGATTAAACGGGACCGTAGTTCGGAGGGCCGTAGTTCAAATACGGCCATCCGAACAGGTTCATCTGACCGGCAGACAAGAAACGACCCTCTAAATAGGGTAACCAGTCCGTAGACCTTATACGCCCCTCTGGATAGATTTACTCAGCCCGCCAACCAGATACGGCCCTCCGAACAGGTTTATCTGACCCGCATACAAGATACAGCCTTCCTAATAAATTAACCAGTCCATAGCACTTATACGCCCCTCCGCATACCATATACGGTCCTCTGGATTGGTTAAAGGGGCCCACAATTCCGGTACGGCTCTCCGAATAGGTTATCCAGTTCATAGACCTTATACGGCCCTCCGAACAGGTTTATCTGACCCGCATACAAGATACGGCCCTCCTAATAAATTAACCAGTCCATAGACCTTATACGCCCCTCTGGGTAAGTTTACCCGGTCCGCCAACCAGATACCGATACCAGATATTCATAGAGGATACTCATTCATAACAAATAACTAAAGAAGCAAATCGGAACCTAGCGTTATTTTGCAGATGAAATTTGTGCAAAAATTTCATATATTTTTGTTCAGTTTTTTTCATAGAGTGATTTTAAATAAATATCAACCCTGTCTTCCAAATTTTTCATCCTGGTTTGCTTTAAGTAACATGCCTTACAAAGATCACTCAAATACATACACGCGCGTGTTTATGTTTGGTTTCTTCTTCGCAGCAAGGTTAAAAATAGCGTTGTGCTAGCAGAAAAGAATGGCATAGAGCGAAATAGATCGTGTGCAAAAGTTTGCAAATAACTATCATATTGCGACCTAGCTAAAAAGTTTTCTTTTGTATATTCCCCATCTAAGGAATGCAGACTACGAAATACGAACCAAAAGATTGAAAACCGTTGAGTATAAATTGCGTTTCAATTTGAAGAATTTCGTCACATCTTAAATAAAACTTTGTGCCGTATTTCATGATTTGTTTTCCATGCTTTCTTTGAGCTAAATACTTGTAGATTCGTTTGTTATTTAAAAAGAGACGAACTTTCATTTCAAGTTGCGTGTAATACTTTTTTAAAAAGTGCAATTTATCTCAAACCATTTAATCTCATACGAGCGAAATTCTAAGTTTGATTACGTGAAGTAGATTTTGCTTGATCTATTGCAGGTTTTAAGAGCAGTAATCGGGTAGGCATTCAGAATAAATATAGGTGGCGGTAGTGTTTCTGCGGAGATACGTGTTTCCTGTAGATGTTGGGAACATGAGGTCGTTATTCGAATACAATTTCAGCCCTTCGTCAATAAAAATTGCAAAGAAAGGTTCCGAATTTATATATAATAGCTGATTGGTCAACGCTAATGCGATTAAACGTCAAAAGTCGCCAAAGCTGCGATAAACTGCATTTTAAGGTAACCCCGATATGTGCGAGAGCATTAGGGTAGCGGAAGTAAAATCTTCACATTCTGTCTGATTTGTTTACACCTAAAATCTCTCTCTATTATACTTACATAGATTGAATACTTCATATTTTCTGGTTTCTTGGAGTGATAGTTTCTTGGAGTACTTTAATAACTCCTAAGTCATGATAACCGTAATCGTTTCATAACACCGCTATAGCCCGAAAACTAAGAACCCGATCCAAAACCAAATTAAATCCTTAAAGGTTTTAAAAAGCAACACATTCATGCTTTCTATGCGGTTAAATTTTTATTTATCCATATTTAAAGTCTACAGCTTCTCTTATTGAGTGTTTTTCAATATTTTTAATTTCGATGCAATTACTCCAGAACTATGAAAGCTAGATCCACTTAGAGAAATTGGATTTAATACTAAAGTTTGCGTTTTCTACATTTATGTATCATAGTTAACAATTTATTTCATTTGAAGTCTGTAAAGTGCAGCATATGAGGTAATGGTAATTAATTAACCTCGCACTGGAGCAATACAACAGGCTATTGGCGACGATCAGGGATCAGTCACCAAGGGTAAAATCCGAGAGTGTAGCATATGAGGTAATGGTAATTAATTAACCTCGTACTGGAGCAATACAATAGGCTATTGGCGACGATCAGGGATCAGTCACCAAGGGAAATATCCGAGAGTGTAGCATATGAGGTAATGGTAATTAATTAACCTCGCACTGGAGCAATACAATAGGCTATTGACGACGATCAGGGATCAGTCACCAAGGGAAAAATCCGAGAACACCACGTAATTTTAAACCACACCAGATAACGAGGTCAACACCTGAGCTGGCACCCCGCTCTCCAAACTTCCACACCACGCCAACGTGAGGACATTTGAATCCACGACATATTTAACGTGCACCAGTCCCAATGTACACGACGGTCTTTGGTGCAGCATGAGAAGCTATTTCAGTGTAAAACAAACTATCAGAGAAGAGAAAATATAACCGGTTAAGAAATACTTTTCCGCCGTTTTAACATTTGAATTTTTTAAATACAATGCAATATTAAAATTCCGAAATTACTTTCATATATTCTTAAATTGTGTCTTGTTTCCAATAAAACAATGACAAAATGTCCACTTTCTCCTGATAGGTTTAGGGATAAAATGTTTGTATTTTTTCACTCTGATATCACTCCGATTTAAGCCAGTT
The DNA here is from genome assembly GCA_933210815.1 of Meta bourneti. Classification (NCBI taxonomy): domain Eukaryota; kingdom Metazoa; phylum Arthropoda; class Arachnida; order Araneae; family Tetragnathidae; genus Meta; species Meta bourneti. Next base: position 73,614,142 of record OW119930.1, read on the forward strand.
GCTTCGAACATAGACGTTAGTCAAAATTCATTCGTCTCTCGAGATTCTTCATCTGATATTTTATCTAGCTATTTTATCAATAACATTCAAGCAAGACTGCTTATCGTTATAAAAACGCACATAATGTTGTTGAGGAAAAGGATTTTCTATCAACAGCCTAGTCAACAAAAGTAGCTTCAATAATGCAGACAATAGAATTCGTTATATAACTGCAATTTACAATAAAATCGGTGGTATAAATTTTAAATTGAGAAAACATTTATAGCATTGAAATGACTTTCACAGCTTGCTTATTGTAATGACTTTCACTTCGTTACCAATGCTGAATCCAGTACCATTTATATATGCATGGACAAATTATTGCTATATGTTTTAAATTTCCATTAAATAAAATCAAAGTGAGTATTCTAATGTTATATTTTATATTATGGCAAAATACATGTCTGCTACGTTGTATTAATCTTTCGAATGTTTTAACGGTACTGATAATATTTTTACAAGTTAATTATCATTGAAATGAAATCAATGCTCAGACTGTCTTAAATTCTGTGCTAAAATTATTATTTTATTTTTGATTGCTTTGAAACTTGATATTCATATCAATTGTTTAACTAGCTGGTAAAAAATTATCGGTACGATCTAATTGAAAAATACTGCAGATCTGAAAAAAACACGCGTTTGATTCAGATCAATGTTTTATGATAATCGAATTTTATGATATCGAATAAAAATAATACATATTTCTAGGTTATTAGTTTTGAGGAAACTAAATGTTGAGATGTAGATTTTACATCAATTTAAAACTCTTTAGTTCGGATTTTTTATTATCAATCTGAAAACAGATTGCATTTGCAAATCTCAACAGTAAAATGTCCTCAAAATTTAAAACATCAAGAAATGGACAATAAATCCTACCCTATTGTAATACTAAATACCTTAAAAAATATTTAAAATCTATATTTTTTCCAGAAATTTATTGCAACATTAAAGCATCTAAGTTTAGTGGTAATCACGTCCATTGCATCAAAAAGTTATTAGTTATAGAAAAATAATTTGATTATATATATATATTATATATATATATATATTCTAATTCACTAAAAACAAGAGTCTTGGCTTTAGGATTAAATAAAATGTAGAGCATTTCAAAAAGTGTTATATGTGGACATTTTTGCAACCATTTATTTGACAATATGAACCAAATTTCATTAAAAAATATATTGAAAAATAAATAGTTGGGCAAAATTTAATCTTAGATCGTACATTTTGCTTCCAGCTAAAATCAAATTCATCGTTGAAATCGAAAAAGAAAATTTTTTTAAAATTGTTTTCGCAAATTGTCAACCATACTATTGAATTCTTATTAAATAACGAAACATTGAAAATAATTTGTTACAGATATCGTTTTATAAATGAATTTTTATTTATAGCGATAATACACAAAAATCTTCTTAATCAACATTAAAAAATTAAGAATAAAATCTCTCGTGATCTCTCCACACACTTAATACATCTTAAGAATTCCTAGGAATATTACAAGAATTGGAAACTTAAAAACATTTTCTGTCTTATATTCCATTTAAGCTTCCAATTTGTCAAATGTTTTGTAAATTCATTTTTTATGTATATATGAGAGCTATTTTCTGTTAAACTAAATATAGGTGACGGTAGAATTTCTGCGGCTATACGTGTTTCCTGTATTTATTCTGAACGTGACGTAATTTGGATTGTTTTTCGAATCGATTTCAGCACTTCGTCAATAAAAATTCCACTGAATGAATTCCGAATCAATATGAGATTGCATTCAGAATTATGATAGTTTATTAGTCAACATCATTTAGATAGAACGTCAAAAGTTTCCAAAAAGGAGATAAAGTATATTTTAAGGTAACCCCGATATGTATCATGTGAATGGATTTGATCAGAAGTAAAATCTTCGCAAACACCGTTTGGTTTGAAAGAAACTCTCGTAGATGAATACTATTCATTCCAAAAAATTTCTTAGATATGGGCAACTTCATTTTGTCACATGCCTTAAAAACGTCTTTAAATGCACTGAAAATGCACTTTTAGTTAATGCACTTTAAATGTACTTTTTAGTTAATACTAAAAATCACAGAAATTCGAATCCATTAAAAAGTATCGTTTCATTACAAATAAAACCCATTTTGTTAACCTTTTGCCGAAGATCAAGGGAAGTGGGATTAGTTACCGCTTCGAATCACGCAGATTTCGACAACAGGAAATTTCGCGTGTGGCCATATCTGGCCAAGCTGTGCTAAACAACGTCAAATGGACATACACACGCAAGGAACTTTTTACTGACGCATAAGAAAGAATACACCCAGGGAGAAATTGAACCTTAACATCATCTAATTGAAATAACATTCAGAATTTGATTAAGTTTGTCGCACAGATGCAAAGCCGTTATCAAGGGAAAGATAAGTTTAATGAAACTAATGACATATTTCTTTGTTTTATTATTAAAAATCATCTAATTAGCTCGTTTGGATTAACTTTTCAAATTCTTACAGTATTATTTGGAACAACATGTCAATAATTAAATAATAATTAACGCATAATAATAATTAATAATCTATAATAACTAATTAAATATATCGATTTTATTAACCAAATTAAATTAATGATATATTTCTATGTTTATTAAAAAATTATCTAGTTAGCTCACTTGAATCAACTTTCAATTTCTTTCAGCATTATTTAGAGCAACAGATCAATATATTGTTACTAATTCATTAATACATATCCAGAGGGGATGCATAAAGCGACGTTTTAAATATTTTTATTTTATTTGGTCCTTTCATGATTATTCCAAAAGATTATTTACGTTGCTTACCATCATTATACATCAGCAGCCGTACACCTTTTTACGTACGACGGATGATTACGAAATATGTCATAAAAAGGTGGTGCCCTAAATTTTTCAATGCAATTTTTTAATATCCTCTTAATTGTAGTCAAAAGTGAAATTCATAAATTAACTCAATTTTATATAATTATTCTTCGTTTGTACTTCAAGTAAATTAAAGTACTTCAAGTAAATGGCTTCAAAATCTAAAATTTCATGCAATACTATCAAAATTAATCGATTAAAATTAGTGTTTAGAGAAAGTCGTTTGTCTATTCATTCGAAAAACTGTTTAGAGCATCCTAAAAAGATAAGGACTCGAACATAATTTCCTGTATTATTCTTTCAAATATCAATACTCTATCAATTTAACTCGGCGCCGTAAAATTATGGGATGGATAAAGTTATTGTGCTCGAAGTAAATAGTTTGAATAAAATAAATTCCATTCATTCCAAAAACCTGTTTAAAATACTAAATACTAAAGTGCATTATCATCTGTTCCATAGGATCAAATTGACTCAATATTTAATCAAAACTAAAATTGAATTCAGGCCCATAACGTTAGTGACTAAAATTGATGCACTTTAAAATCGTTTGATAAAAAATAAATTCCATTCATTGCAAAAACATGTTTAGAATTCATGTTTTACATACACAAAAGACGAGCATTACTTTCTGTTACACATACGATCGGATTGACTCATTACTTTATCAAAATCTAAAGCTTAACTCATACCCATAAAGTTAGTGATTAAAATTGATATACTAAAAATAGTTTCCTCAATAATAAATTATAATCATTTCAAATTATTGCTTAGAAAGGGCAAGCTAATGTTTTGTCATATACCTTAAAAACGTCTTTAAACGTTTTAAAATTATTTTACTCGTAGTAAATCGCTTAAACAAAATAAATTCTATTCATTCCAAAAACATGTTTGGAACACCAAACAGAAGACGTACATCACTGTTTGTTCCATACAATCAGATTGACTCATTACTTTACCAAAAGCTAAAATTTATTTAACTCATGCCCATAAAGTTAGTGATTAAAATGGATTAACTAAAAAATCGTTTGATCGAAAATAAACTAATCCTTTCAAAAATTGTTTAGAAAAAGGCGACTCATTTTCCTGCAAATCTAAAACACGTCTTTAAACGCACTGAAAATAATTATAATCCCAGAAATTCGAATCCATTAAAAATTATCGTTTGGTTACAAATAACATCCATATTGTTTACCTTTCGCCGAAGAAGCTCAAGTGAAGTGGGAGAGAAGCGCTGAGAAGATTCTTGCGCGGGATGAAATCACAAATGAGTGTTTGAACGCGGATCGTTCTGCTTAGTAGGCCAAGATCAGAAGTGTTCATCTTCTGCTTCCCCCACTCCCTCCCCTCACCTGGGTCCCTTCCTCCGCCGCATCCGTTCGCACTCCAACGAATCGCGCGTTCGAATCTTCGAGTGCGTCGCCCGTCTTTCCGCAGTTTGTTTGCCTTTTTATTTTTCAATTAAGCGTCTCTTCTTCTCGAGTCGCGCAGATTTCGACAATCGCAGTTTCGCGTCTTTGCTTGATCTTGGGGACGAAAATACTCGTGTCTGCGATCGGAATATTTTCGTCGATTAATAGGTCTGGGTTTCACAAAACTATCTGGTGTTTTGAAGAAGTGTTGAAAGAAGTTTAAGAGTTGCCTCGTTGCAGGGGTTGGTTGTGGTTAGTGTGGTGTTACGACGCAAGATGTCAGATCATTGTTTCCCAAAAACGAGCTCCTGTCCCTATTTGGGTTCCGAAGGAATCTTGGTGGGGGGAGGGCAATCCTGGCCCCATCGGTAGTGGGGAATGATGGGGCAGGTAGGTAGCTAACTGACGTCACACTGGAGCAACACAACTGGCTATTGGCGACGGTCCGGGATCAGTCCCAAAGGGAAAGATCCAAGGTTTGGTTTTGTGGTTTTATGGCGCAAGGGCCATATTTAGCCATGCTGCGTCAGTCACAAGGCATACATCAAGTAATAGACACTTGATGAAAGTTTTACCGACACAGAAGAGAGAAATACACCCAGGGAGGAATGCACCTGACAGGAATCGAACCTGCGCCACCCCCAACTCGAAGGTTCCTGGCACAGTGGGCACTGAAAGATTCAAGGATAACGCCTAGTAATTTTGAACCACTGTTAGATCACGAGAACTGAGCTGGCACCTCACTCTCCAAACTTCCACACCACGCCAACGTGAGAATATTTGAGGCCACGATAGATTTAACGTGCACCAGCTCTCGTGTACACGATGGTCTTGGACCTGGTGGCTGGACCTGGTTTCGAACTCGCAACCCTTCGGTTGCTAATCCGTTGCGCTTCGAACTGGGTTACCGCGGTCCTGTGGAATGATGGGACATTCAGGAGCAAAGTAGGCAAAAAACAAAGCTAAAATCGCGTCGCCTAAAAATGTTTTAAACTAACACTTAATTACTTGACAATACGGACACACTACAGTAATGCATTGTCACAAGAATTACATGCTGCGAAACGCTGCAGGTTGGTTGGTTGGTTGGTTGGTTGGTTAGTTAGTTAATGTTGGTTTCCAAAAGGACGCTTGTGGGCACTGACGGAATCTTGCGAAGGGGACAATTCTGGCCCCATGGGAAGTTGGGATGAGGCATTCAGGAGCAAAAGTGGGATAAAGATGAAGCTAAAAACATGTGTCGTCTAAAAATGTTTTCAACAAACACTTATCCACTTGACCATACAGACACTACAGTAATGCATTCTCACAAAATAACATGTTGCGAAGCACAAGTTGCAATTGATTAGTCTAAATACAAGACATTTCTAAGATTAGTCAACCAGAAAGAGAAGCCGACACTACAAATAGTTGACTAGAGATTTAAAGATGTTACTGACGAAAATGGGTGCTAATATAGACAAACTGGTAGCACATCAGGGGCTCATCCTTTTTATTTTGGTTTATTTTTAATTTTATTGATTTTATTTTACATTAATTACTAATAATAGTGAGCAATCTCTAGTGTGTCCATGTGCAATTCATTTTTTGTTATTTGATTTTAATAGTTTCATAATTTCAATTAAAATTATTTTATTTTCAAACATTTAAATTCTAAAATTACGCATGCAGCTACATAAACATTATAGTGAAATTAAAAAATTATAGGTACAGCCGCATTTGCAATTTATTATTAGACGAGATAGGCTTCCAGAGGGGCATCGAATAAAATTGTCTTTGAAAAGGCGGCGTTGTGCCAAAAAGTTTGGGAAACAATGTGTTAGATCGAGAATCGGACAAGCTGCCTTAAATAAAATTGATAAAACCAGAGTAAGAGTAAAATTTTGAGAAAAACAGCAAAATCGACAATAAATGTTACAATTATAAACATCATGATGATGTCGAGTGATAAGATACTGGTAGACACTTGAAATGAGGAAAATGTATTCTAGATCAGTAGCGTGTCATCAAAAGGGCCTATATCCACTCCCAGTAATTTTCCAGTATTTGCGAAAAACTGTTGAAAATAAATTATAAATGGTAAAAGCTACAACTCTTTTGAATTATTCATACAAACTCATAATATTAAAATGAACAAAGTAAACGCAAAATGTATAAAAGAGATGTAACGTAGTTTCAAAATTTGGATATGGAACCTTTTGCTGTAACCAAATGGATAAAGGAACTTTTGCGCCAACAACATGAGGATATAGGCTGTTCTGACACAATAACATACTCAGCTACAATAAACTAACCTTTGTTTTCATTATTTGAAATCATTACTTGCCTACAGAAAATAGAACTAAAACTCTTTCTCAAAATCAAAAACGTACATTTTAGGAAACAAGTTCTGAAAACATTGCACTTGTGCAGCAAGTCGCTCATCTGCATACCCTTCACAAAACTCATCTTCTGCTCCGAGGTCTTCAGTGCCGTCGGCTGACATCTCAGCCGTGTTTCCCAAGACCACACTTTTATAGAAGGACTAGCTGAATTACCCGGCGTTGCTCGGGTTGAAATGGTTAAATGTTGTTTGAAAAGTGAATTAAATAATCACTTTTCTTTCACAGAAAAATGCAGTCATTTAAGTTGTACGGAAGATACGTTATAACTTTTTCATAGTTTCTACAATATACTTCGGACGCAAATATATACATTTAATTCCTGAATATATTGCAATATGTAAAAGATTAAGACATAAATACAAACAGAAACGAAATTCCGACGAAAAAATACAGAATTCTAAAAATCGAAAGATGCGGAAAGTGTCGAATTTCGACTGCCAAAGTGTATTCTGAAATGGAGCAATTCGAAAAAAGACATTTGAAAAATATTGATAAAGACGATAATTATTATTAGTAATGCTCAAATATGACTGCAACATTTCGCTGTGGTAACTCATATACACAAACACGGGATTCTAAATCAAATTTATAAAATAATAAAACATTAATTTTGGTTTGCCAAATTTAAATAAAAAAATTACGCTTTTATGATTGAGTTGAAGTTTTTCGTGTTCCATTACAATATGTAAATTATGAAAAATCAAATATTTTAAATATTCTTTTTTTTTATGAATCAAATATTCATAATATTCATGCAAAAATATAAAACTCATAGAAATGCAATAATAATGAACTTTAATTCAATAATGCACATTACACTTGTCGAATAAAGTAGGAAATACTTGTACAATCAATTAAAAGTTAGATTTAGTAATGCTCAAACATGACCGAAACATGGCTTTGCCCGGGTATTTATCCCAATCATCTATTAGGCAGGAAAATGAATCAAATCAATCTATAGTGTAAAATCAAAGTAATTACATTAACAGGTTTTTAAAAGTATAAGGACATCATGAAGTAAAATATTTTACAAATTCACTGAAATATAAATGTAACACAAAACTTAATTATACACAATATTTTTAGTTTCACCTCCAGGAGCAAGAATAACAAAATGCACATTACACCTGTCAAATAGAGTAGCAAGATTATGCTTTTATGATCAATGAGTTTTTCGTTTGTGCTTTTTGGAATAACGGTGCTTAGGTTAGAAATAAATGTAATCGGTGTAGACAAATTAAACTGAATAGATAAAATTTTTTCAAAAAGCAGAAGGTCGATTTTACAGAATTTTTCAGAAAGAAAATCACTGCTTTCAACGGAGGATTCACATGTATCTATTCCGGACATTTTAAAATAAGTTACACGCCTTACCTAAAAAGCTTATGAAACAGAATTCAACAAATCATTACGTATTCAATAAATTATTTAAGGAAAGTTGGTCGAAATATACACCAACTTTCCTTGAAAATAATCCTCGAACTCCTGAAAACCTTTCCTTGAATTTCCTTGCAAAAATAAATATTTTAAAATATTCTTTCTTCATCAATAAAATATCTACAATTTATTTACATCATGGGAAGAACTAAAAAGTCAGTTCAAACATAAATATTGTAATTTAATTTGTTTCGGAAAAAATTGTTTTTCGATCAACACTGGTAAAGCAACCATCGCTGCCTAAAGCAATCAATCTATGCTCAATGTTATTTCTATGGCGATTTCGAATAGTTTTTAGCCCCCCTAGGGCCAATAGAACAGGGGTTAAGAGTTAGCCTATGCTGACCGCAGTGTTCTAAAGTATAAGTGTACCAAATTTGGTGTGGATTGGTCAAACGGTGTAGATTTGTATAGAAAATATACACACACATCCTATTTTATATATAGATCATTCTGCCATTGTTTCTCAGGTTTCGCCAAAGTGCTTCTTCAAAAATTTATCATCACAGCCCTATTGGCAGCTTTCAACGTGACTCCCAATGGTATTTCATCTGGCAATGCGATCGACCTTATTTTAACACCCTTTTTAAAAATCAATTTACCATTGGTTAAGTCACTGTTGTAACATATTTCACTTTGCAGCACTTTGCAAGACTAAAATGAACATCGAAACACACCCATTGCTAAACCTAAACAATCACAATAAAACCAGACCAAATGAGTAAACACTGACGAAGCTTGTCCTTCCGCACGGGATTTCGGGAGATCTGATTGGTTCGTTGGATATTGGCCTGTTTGACGCGTTTATGTTTGTAAATATGGAAACTTCTGCCGCGACACCCGATGTTTGATTGTATTTTTCCATCCTTTGACACATCAACAATTTAAGCGTCGAGCTGTAAAGCTGTTAAAACAGCGTTGAACTCATTTTCAACCGAAAATGGATATAGGCCCTTTTGCAGTGACACGCCTCATACAATTGCATGCTCCACCTTCTCAAGTGATGCATATCTCAATTTGAAGTTTTTATTTATTTATTTTTCATTCACTACTCTTTATGAACGGAAGAATCATTATGTACTTGTGAATTTTGATTTCTTAAAAATTATTCCTTTTCAAAGCTGGGTAGGTAGGTAGTTAAATTAACGTCACACTGGAGCAACACAACGGGTTATCATTTTGTTGGTTTGTTGGGTTTTTATGGTGCAAGGGTCATATTTGGTATAGAAATGTCTTTACAGAAATGTCCGCCTTAATTTCAAATTCAACACAATTTCCATCGTAAGGAAATTCCTCTGGGAAGAACTGTATCATCATCCTTGCAATTTTGATCTGATACCGTGTGATTTTACCATCTTTGAATCCCGTAGGTTTGCGTTGAGCAGTTTCTCATCGGACAATGAGGTTATGGTTTTGAGAGAAACTTGTTCCAACAACCAGTGACGTAACCAGGAATTCATTTCAGAGGGGGCTCTAAGTTAACCCCTAATGTCGCACCTTAATTAACCCCCTACCCTTAGGTAGGTAGTTAACCCCTAATGTCGCAATGTATCACTACAAAAGACTTGACGACGGTCCGGGATCAAAACCGAAAGGAAAGATCCAATTCTCGTAATTTTGAACCAACGCCTCGTAATTTTGAACCACGGTCAGATGACAAGAACAACACCTGACCTGTCATCCCTTTTCAGAGCTGGGAAAGAGTAGACTTTTATAGAGTGAAGGGACATTGGTCGAAATGGTGAAGTAAAATTGGGACTATCGATATACAATTGCATATCGAATCTTCTTAGGGATGATGATGCATCTTAAAATAAAGATCTTATTTTTTTATTCAGCAACGATTCATTTGCTTTTGGGGAAATAAAATACTCGTCTTTATGAACTGCGTGAATTTGTCAATCTGGAATTCCAAATGCAGACTAGCGTTTCAATTCTGGGAAATGGGATATAGACTTGTGGAGTGGGGAAACTTCGAAATGGGGATTAGAATTTGGAAGTATCTGTATACACTAGCATATCCAACCTTCCTAAAATGGTTTAATTTTTTTTATTCATCAAAGATTCAATTGCTGTGATTCCCGTCTTTATGAACGGAGGACTCATCGTAGATTTGTCAGTCTTGTTTTCTGAAAACATACTAGCTTTTCAGTGCTCGGAAAGAGACTATTTGTAGAGTGGAGAACTTCCAGATGAGGGAAGTAGAATTTGGGTTGGTTGGTTTTGGAGTTTTTACGGCGCAAGGGCCATATTTGGCCATGCTGCCCCAGACAGAAGACACAATATCAAGTAATAGACATACACGCACATGAAAGTTTTTGCTGATACAGAAGAGAGAAATACACCCAGGGAGGAATGCACTTGACAGGAATCGAACCTGCGCCAACTACAAATCGAAGGTTCCTAACGCAGTGGGCATACCCACTGAGCCACGATGGCTCCAGTAGAATTCGGGATTAACTATATAAAATTGCATATCGAACCTTCTTGATGAAGGTAGCCCACTTCAAAGTGAAGGTTTCATTTTTTTCAATCAACAATTCGCTTGTTTTCGAAGACGAAAATAGTCTTGTTTACACCCGAAGTATTTTATGAGTCTTGGTTAAACTGCATTTTTAGTGCCGTTGAAAGGACTTAGGATTTGTGAAGAGGGAACATCGGTATTTGATTGATATGAGAAATGGAATTCGAGATTCTGTCAAAAATGGCACATTGTACCTTCTTGAGGAAGGTGATACACAGAATGAAGGGATTTTTAAGCTACAATTATTTGCTTGCTTTGGGGGACGAAAATACTTTTGTTTACTGAACACAAAGCATGAATTTGTTCGTTTGCGTTTAGTGGCTCAGAAATGGGTCGGCTGTGTCGTGCCAAGCAAAACAGGTTTGTTTGCCACATTGGTTAATTTGCCCCTCTATTGGCTATTTTTGGAACACGAGGGTTAATTAGATCGCCAAACACAAGATGAATTTATGGATTTTTGTTTCTTAAATCAGTTTGTTTTTCTGAATACAAAAAATTTCTTCAGACTGCAGAGGATGTTCGGACATTTTTTGAAAGATTTTGATGAGCTGTAAAAAAATTGTATGCTTACGAAAGAATTTTATTTTCATAACAGTTAAATAGTTAAACTATAACTTATCGTCTGCTAACTCAGAGTTCTGTTTACTTTCAAAATGGCGCTTTTTTAAATAAGCAATGGATGGAAGGCTATGTTTCCTCTTTCCGAAGAGAATTATGCTTATTCAATTATCCATAAACGCTGTAAAAGTCGTGGTTTTTCGATATCTAAAGGTACGATAAGTAATATTATTAATGAGAAAGGAAAAAACGTAAAAGTGGAAAAATACTTCCAAAAAAGTATCCAAAAAAAAGAAAAAATTCTGAGAATATTTGTAAGGTAAGATCTTTAATTTTAAAAGAGAATCCGCCAAGTCAAAGGACTACAGCAAAGTGAACGTGAGAACTTTCTCAAATAGATTTACGATTGTTGCCGGTTTTGCATAATGGAAAATTAAAAGTAAAAAGAGGGGGAAATGTAAAAATCAACTCCCACATATTATCAAGACCATATTTTATGCCCAATATTCAAAAAAGAAATACCATATCTTTACCCAAAGTGCCAACAATCAGTAGAACTGCATGAGGGTAGAACAAGCAGCCACACATCTAAATCGACTATTAAATTCTTGGAAAAAATGGAACAAGAAACTGGTATCAAGTCAATACTTTACTGATATTCCTGCTAAATCTCCAGATGTTTCACCCATGAACTTTTCTGGTTTTGGACTTTTAAAAAGGGCATTATCGAAACGTCGACCGAAAACCATTCAAGGACTGGAGAATTGTGGAACAAGAATGGGACAAAATACCACTGTCGATACTACAAGTCATTATTATCATGGAAATTAAGGTGTAGAAAGATAGTTAACAATAAGGGCTATCTAATGGAACATTTAAAACACAAAAATGTCATGTAAAAAATTGTTCAAAAAATGTCCGAACAGCCTCTGTATTGGAGTCAAGAAATATTGTAAGGCTGAAAATAGTAGGATTCGATTATTAAATACAATTGTGATATTTGACCTCGAGAAAAGTTGCATAACTCAAAACGAAGGTTTAATTTTTGTCAAGTAACGATTCTATCAAAATCTTCATATTTTTCTGCCGAGCTAAATGTAGGTGATGGTAGTGTTCCTGTGGTGGAATATGTTTCTTGTACATACTTCAAGACTGATGTCAGTTGTCTTGTTTATCGAATACGATTTCAGCACTTCGGTAATAAAAATTCCAAGAAATGAATTGATATATGATAGTTTATTAGTTAACATCAATTAGATTAAACTCCAAACGTTTCCAAAACTGATAAACTACATTTTAAGGTAACCCCAATACGTATCACGCCGAGAGCATTTGGTTAGTGGAGGTAACTTGCATTCCGTATGGTTTGTTTACACTGAAAATCCCTCTTATAAACTATATTGAAATCAAATCAAAAGATTTACAGGTTATATATATTTAAAAGGGATGTGAAGAGCACAGGGTTATTGATGACGGTTCAGGATCAATCCCGAAGGGAAAGATCCGAGGACGCCTCGTCATTTTGAACAGACGACTGAAATAAAATGCCAGGGTTGTATACATGGTATATGAGTGATGTATTTTGCAGTTCAGACTTGCCAAATACACAAATGATAGTGTGATGGTTTTTCTTTCGTTGTACATACGTCCAAAAAATGAAGGTAATTCCGAATTCATATCAATCAAGATCACCTGATCTCAATCCAATAGAGCATGTTTGGAATACACTCGGACCTCGCATTGCATCGTACAACACCACGCAGGAGAATAAAGACGAACTCTAGTACGCGAATGGGGTTCCTTACCATGGGAACTCTAGTTCAGACTTGTGAAAACATTTATATTCGTTGTGAAACCTGCATTATTGGTCAGAGGCTAGCCCATGCCCTTTTATGTTGTTTCACGTCAAGAAATATTTTTCACTGTTAATGCTTAGTATATATAATTAATATATAGTATCCCCTGTCAATATATACTATGTATAGTTAATATAGTATAATATATCTGGGTACTGGGTATAAAGTAGCTGAACACCAGGCATTTCTTGTGATCCAGGAAATGATCTAGCTGCAGGATGACCAGATAGATCGCCACAGACCATCGAACGAGTCAGATCTCAAGGATCTAGATCTCTAAAGAAGGCGGCATACGGTCACGCACAAGTATGTGATATAACGATGATCCACTGTAAATAGTTTCCCCTATCTATTGAAATTAAACATATTTTTAATAGTAAAGAAGTCTCCTATAACCAATAAATAACAGTTCTACATATGTAGTATCCTCTGTTAATATATAGTTATTTTCCTTCTTCGCAATAATTAAAATCACGCTGTTCACCGAAGCTTTTTATATTCATTCTTTAGTTCTCAGAAACACACCGAGTTTTCCTATTTTATTCTACAGTTTATGGAATATTTATTTGTCATTTGAGGTACTTCTGTGCAGGTTTTGGCACGGGATTTCATTTCGGATTGCCTCGTCTTCAATTTGTCGACCCAACCTTCAATTAGTTTTCATTTTCTTTGAATTTAGGTATTTGCTTATTAGACAGTAATGTATGCTACAAAAATTAAAAACTTATTTTTTATCGAAAACAATTAGGACGAAAGGCGTGTATCTTTGTCAGATGGCTGGTTTGGGGTTTTTGCGCAAATGCCATATTTAGCCAAACTGCGCCAAACACAAGACAACGAGGGAGGGAAAAAAGAGAAAAGCAGAAGGGTAGGCGAGAGTAAAAATGGAAGGGAGGAAACATCACTAGGGTATCTTGGGGTTGTGATACCCGTCTTGGGGTTGTGTGCTTCCGTCACAAAACCCCATATCCAATCCAACCCCAAGGAAGGGTGACCCTCAGAAGCATATCTTTTGGTGTGTACGGGCATCACAACCCTGAGTGATGTTTCCTCCCTTCCATTTTTACCCTCACCTTGTTTTTTTCTTCCCTCGTTGATGCCTTATTTGGAGCAGCTTGGCCAAATATAGCCCTTGCGCCATAAAACAAAACTAACCCAAGGAAGGTTGAACTTTTCGTTGCTGGTAAGTTAAAACAAGATTTTCAAACTCCAAAAGTTTGTATTTGGAGAGTAGGGTGCCAGCTTGGGTGTTGACCTCGTCATCTGACCGTGGTTCAAAATTACCAGACTTGGATCCATTACCATACTAAAATTACCAATCCATTAATTACCACAGTACATTAATTGCCATTGCAAATTACCATACAAAACTACCATATCATTACTTGGATCCATTACCATTACCAAAATTACCTCTCCTTGGATCTCTCCTTTCGGGATTGATCCCGGAACGTCGGCAATAGCCCGTTGCCTCAGTGTGACGTTAATGAACTATCTATCTTCCAAGAACTTCTATCGATAGAAATCGAACTGTACAAGGTAGGTAGGTACTTTAACGTCACACTGGAGCAACTCAACTGGCTATTGACTGCACATGGAAGGATGTTCCCTGCGTTTCAACTGTAATACCTGCCCTTTTATGCGTGATATCAGCTTTGGACATAAACGGCGAAGTTTTTCATAAAAACTACATGTGATGTGCTTCAATTACATCAGTCTCAGGATACACGGTCACAAGTAGGAATGCGCGTGTACTCAATCGGAGATATACGAAACTCGCATGAAATCAATAATCTCATCAATGAAGTTAATGCACACACATGAGATTTAAATGTCATGTGTTCTTGAAAAAAAGAGAAATGTTGCTATCAATATCACGTTAACGAACTCACTTCCGTGTTGCGTTAAGTTCTATGGATGCCTCCGCGTTCCAGGAATAGCGCTTCTTCCCAAGGAATGACTGAGAAAAATAGGTTATATAACGGATCTGGGAGTATTAAAAGACTTATCGGTCATCATTTCCGATGTGGATTGACTTATGCACTGTAGAAGCGGAAGTGGCCTTTGAGCGAAGATTGTGCTTGGTGCAATGACACCTTCCAGATTTATGATTCCGCTTGGCTAGGAAAGGGGTTATTTGGAAGCCATACCACTTTGCACTGCATTGATACCCAGTTAGGTACACCATATTTGTCCTTAATGCAAGCTTCCAATTCTGGATTCCCGAGTTGGTAGATACAGTAATACCCCGACTTACGCGAACTCGTAGTTATGCGGTTCTTGATTTTTTCCGTTTGGCGACACGCTATCTTCAGTTTCTCTTGCTGTGATACACATTGGACACGTTTCGCGCGAACTCTACGTGCACGATTACAATTCTACGATCGACGAAAGTTAAGATTGTTTTGTTATACGTTTTCTAAACCCTTTATAAACTATGTCGCCAAACGAAGTGAATCTGATCTTGGGATATTTCCAAAAAATCATTGAATGGTGTCTGGAAGAAACTTTGTCCATTTTTTTTTTTCAAAAACGATACGGAAACAACGCCAGAAACTGATCATGTCGCTCATGTGATAAAAGTTGTTAATCTTGCCAGGCAATTAGGTCTGGAAGTCAATGGTGATGTCTACGAGCTGTTGGATTCACAGTCAGGAGCTGACAATTGATGAGCTAATAGAGATGCGTGAACGAAACGTCACTGAAGTATCCGACACTTCAGACCCAGTTCCACCAGAAAAGCACATGACAATTGCCAGCTTGACAGAAGGTCTCAGCTCAATTGAAAAGGGCTTAAAAATTTCAGAAATCAGACTAACGAAGAACGCGTTATAGCTACAAAGCAAGGAATAAAAAAATATTAGCATGCTACGAAGAAATTCTGCGTGAAAAAAAGAAGGCATTGTGTCGTCAGACGAATTTGTTAGATTTTATGAAGTCATCGATATAGGAATAACTTTTTTAAGCAACTCATTAATTTTTTAATTAATATGTATTAATATGTGTAAAGAACTGCAATTTTATTAAATATTTTTCTTCTAAACTAAAGTTTTTGTTAGTCCTGGGTCCCAATTAAACAAAATTTATATGTATTTATATGCAAAGTTGTACCCCGACTTACGCGATTTTCTTCGGACCCACCTATCGCGTAACTTCGGGGTATTACTGTAAATGAATTAACGTCGCATTGGAGCAACCATTGGCTCCACTATTGGCTACATTTCGGGACCCATCCCGCAGGGAAAGGTCGTAGACAACACATCGTAATTTTGAATCACGGTCAGATGACGAGGTCACACCTGAGATGGCATCCCACTCTCCCACACCACGCCAACGTGAGGACATTTGAGGCCACAACAGATATAACCCCCACCATACACTACAGTCTCTGGTTGAATCAAGTCTCCAACTCGAAATCCTCCAGTTACTAATCTGCTAATCTTCCAACTGGGCTACCGCGGGTCCTGTATCCCTAGGAGAAAGGGTTTTCAGTGTTTGTTAAGCAACTACACAAAAATGCGCAGATCTTACTTCTGCTACCCACATACTCTCATGTCACATATCGGGGTTACCTTGTAGTGTAATTTATCGCCCTTTTGGCGACGTTTGGAGCTTTAATCTAATTGTCGTTGACGAATCAACAGTCAAAAATGAATTCGGAAGTCATTCTGTGGATGGTAGGTATGTATTTAATTAACGTCGCACTGGTGCAACACAACGGGCTATTGGCGACGGTCCATGATCAAACCCAAAGGGAAAGATTCGAGGATAACACCACGTAATTTTGAGCCACGGTCAGATGACGAGATCACACCTGAGCTGGCACCCCACTCTCCAAATTTCCATTTAACGACTAAAGAAGCTCCTCATAAATTCATCCTAATTATTCAGGTATACAATTGCAGTAAATATAAAACGGACAAAGCTGCCTAAGGCTTCTCAAGGTTGCCATAACACGTCCCAACAAAATGCAGCGGAAGTCAATTTCAAACCTTTGATCCGAAGTATTTAATACAAAGCTATTAAAATTATTTTTTTATTTCGTTATATTTGTGTTATCCTTTTTCTTATACTTTCGGAAAATCCCCAATTATAAAAATTTTTGAGTTGTTTCCTCTCATAATTCAGCCTACAAAACTATTTGGAATGATTTACTCAGATTCTATGTATTGTTTTGCTTTCTATTCTATTGTCTATTGTTTTGATGTTTACATTTCACAGCATCTCGAACAGTATTGGGTTATTTTGATTGGTCGGTTTTTTTGTGGGATGCAAGGGCCATATTTGGGCAAGCTGTGTCAAACGCAAAACAGGAACCTCAAGTATTGAACATACAGTTTTACTGAGGTAGAAGAGATACACATAGGGAGGAATCGAACCTGGGCCGCTCGCTGGTATGTAGGTAGTTGAATCAACGTCGCACTAGAGCAACACAACGAACTATTGACGAACGGTCCGGGATCAATCCCGAAGGAAAAGATCAGAGAACACCCCTAATTTTGAACCATGGTCAGATGAGGAGGTTAACACCTGAGCTGGCACCCCACTCTTTAAGTTTCCACACCACGGCAACGTGAGACCATTTGAGACCATGACAGAATTAACGTGCACCAGCCTCATATACACGCCGGTCTTTGGTTGGATCTAATTTAGAACTCACAACCCTCCGGTTGCTATTCTGCCAATGCTCTTCTACCAACCGAGCTATCACAGCCCCACACACTTTCTATAAGTCATTCGTTTGGTGCATAATTTTTGTAGAATTCCATTGCATAAAAATAAATCAAGTGCAAAAAAATCTTTTAAATAAGACTCTTATGGCTTACTTTAAAGTGGGGAACGTTAAAATAAAGTTATTTAAAATAAGATGTAACGTCACACTGGAGCAACACAACGGGCTACTGGTGACGGTCCGGGATCAATCCCATAGGGAAAGATCGAGGATACCACGTAATTTTGAACCATGGTCTGACGAGGTAACACCTGAGCTAGCACACCACTCTCCGAACTTCTACACCATGCCAACGTGAGGACATTTGAGGCCACGACAAATTTAACGTCGCAACCCTCCGGTTGCTAATCCGTTACACTTCCAACCGGGCCACCGTGACCCACTTAGAATTTGAAAGTTGACGTTAAAATAAAGTCCTGTTTTAAAAATAAGTTGGTTGGTTTTGGGTTTATGACGGAAGGGCTGTATTTGGTCATGCTGCGCAAGACATACACAAGACATACAATATCAAGTAATACACACACACAATGAAAGTTTTACTGATACAGAAGAGAAATACACCCAGGGAGGAATGCACCTGACAGAAATCGAACCAGCGCCGCCTACAACTCGGAGATTGCTAGCGCAGTGGGCCCCACTGAGCCATGACTGCCCCGATTAAAGGAAGAACGGTACCTTAAAATAAGACGAGTAATCACACTTTGCAATTCAAAGATTTTTTCACCGCGGGTTTCCATTACAAAGCGATTAAAATCAGTAAAATTTACATTTGTTTTCAAATTTGATATTAGGTATTTGTATTGAATGGTGTATATACCCAATAGTCAAGAAACAACATCAATAATTCCAAATAGGTACGTGGTTTCCATTTAGGTACCGGATCTGTCACGCTTTTTTCTTGTCAATTCAAAGAATCGATTATTTAAAACTGAATGTCGCTTGGTAATCGAGTTTTAAATAAAACTTTGCTCAAACGTTACGAAATATTCTAACTAGGACTTTTAGAAAGTTGTGAAAGTTCTTGTCTTAAGTGACGGAATATCGAGGTTGTTTACTTTATGAGAAAGCTATCATGCAACTTTGTTATCTGAAACATTCGTTGAAAACTTTGATTTTCTTTTTAAAAACACCATGAAATTGACCTTCATTTTTTGAAAAATTTTAACTTTGTTTCGCTTACACTGAAGACATTTAATGTTAAAACAAGGTGTTATTTCGCGTGCGGAATGGAATTTTTAAGTATAAAATGTATTTGCCTGGAAATTAATGAATATCAATCAATATAATTTGTCATCTTTTCATAATTATGATGGAATTCGGAAACATCACATCCCTGGTGCAAGAGTGCTACAAGTGAAAACATTGATATGAAAATTGATTGCAATACTGCACTGCAAGTTCGCCATTTTTACAGGAAATGAACTTGCGAAATATTTCCTATCACTCTAAAACTCAAAATCGACTTCTGTAATAGTCACCTTATTATTTACCTATTGTAGTTTTGTCTAACTATAGCGCGATGTATGTTAAATAGATATTATGGATGCATATTTGATAGTATATATAGATTATATGCATGCATATTTCGTTCAAAATAAGTTGTAGAAGTTAAAAACGTCAAAATGGAGTTTAAAAAATTATTTAAGCTCACATATTTTTTCTGTTTTTACATTTTCTGTCATTTGCATTTTTCTATTCTAAATCAAAGTGATTATTCGGATCACTTCCAAGCAATTTTTAAACAATTGAATCCAAGCAACGCCGAGTGATTCTGCCTTGTACATTTATATAGCAAAATACATACTTGCCAATGCAAACATTTCAACTGTACTTCCTCCAGTAGCATGTTGCGATCTTGGAACGCTTGGTAACAAATTATCCTCCGAAGCATGTATACTGCTTTAATCATCTCAACGTAGGTAGGTAGTTAATTAACGTCGCACTGGAGCACGACAACGGGCTATTGGAGACGGTCCGGCATCAGTCCCGAAGGGAAAGATCCAAGGACAACGCCTCGTAATTTTGAACCACAGTCAGATGACGAGGTTACACCTGAGCTGGCACCCCCTCTCCAAGCTTCCGCACCACGCCAACGTGAGGACATTTGAGGCCCCTGTCGATTTAACGTGCACCATCCCCCTTTGTACGCGACGATCTTTGGTTGGATTCGAACTCGCAACCCTCCGGTTGTTAATCCGCTGCTCTTCCAATTAGACTACCGCGGCTCCTTAATCATCTCAAACAAGATCGAATTGCCCATCGGAGGTTTTCGGGATTTCTTATCGAAATATTTGTAGTGAAAAGGCTCCCATTCTCGAATGCGGTGAAATGTCTATCAAAAATCTTACTCAACATCTTCAATTCAAGAGACCAAACCATTTACGAAACCGCAAAATTCTCGTCTTTCTTTACGGAGTAAATATTTAAAGTACAAAGTATTTAACAATAGACGATCGATTTTATACTCGCACGTTAGCAGGTTTTGTGGTTGGTTTTTCGGGGTTCTATGGCACTAGGGCCATATTTGGCCATGTTGCGCCACACACAAGACATGCAATAGCAAGTAATAGACACACACTATGTCTAGGCCACAATGGAAAAATCCAGGATCCACCCCCGTCGAACACGACGGTCTTTGGTTGGACGGATTTTCGAATTCGCAACCCTCCGATTGTTAATCCTGGCTCATTGGGTATGTCCACTGCGCTAGAAATCTTCGAGTTATAGGCGGCTCAGGTTCGATTGCTGTCAGGTGCATTTCTCTGTTGTGTCAGTAAAAACTTTCACGCGTGTGTATGTCTATTACCTGATACTGTATGTCTTGTGTCTGGCGCAGCATCGTCAAATATGACCCTTGCGCCATAAAACCCCCCAAACAACCGATTGCTAATCCGTTACTCTTCCAACCGGGCTACCGCAGCCCTTTTCTGGGTGGCAGCGTTCAATCCTCTCTTCAGATATCATTGCTCTCTTCAGTCACCATTGTGTGGAAGATGATATCCGCTAGCTTCCGAAATTAGTTTCACCAAATTTCAGAGTAGACGATAGTTCTCAAGGAGACATGTAGAAACCTACTTAGGTGCCAAACACTAGTATTCTACTATCATTGACTGGCACATGGTCTCAATATTAAACTAAACCAAAACTTAACCCCTAAGAATGTATGTAAGCTTGGTATAAATTTCTTTGTATAAATTTCTTGGGTGGTTTCTGGGTTGCTTCATGCAATCACAAGATCGCATTTGCTGTAGCGAGCCGCCTTGGATGTGACGAGGTTTCGGGCCATATTTTGCCACATCATTACTTCAACGACTGAGCGGTATGTTGCATTTTTTTAAAATTCTTGAATGGTTTCTGGGTTCCCTCATCCAATCACGAGAGCTTATTTGCTGTTGTGAGCCGTCTTGCATCGACCCCTTAATGAAATAGACGGATCATGTGGACGGAATCGCTGTCGTAAGATCTCTGAAGGGTAAATCCCAAATCGACTTAGTGTGACATTAATTAAAATACCTCCCTCCCAAATCGATTTAACGATTGGCAAACTAGTGTTTTTGATTACGGTGGATAATCACTTTAACCAATCAATAATTTAAGATTCATACTTTTACCCACAACCACGTGACTGATCTTCAAATTGGTAATTAATTATCGTCGCACTAGAACAACATAATGGGTTATTGACCACATTAAGGGATCAATCACGAACGGAAAGATCGAAGACAACACGTAATTTTGAACCACGGTCAGATGACGAGATATGCAAACCGAGCAATTGGAAGAAATAACATGAAGCTGCGGGCACATGCTCCTTCTATTTCATTTTAAGGTCGATGCTGTCTTGGACGTGACGAGGTTTTGGGCCATTTTTGCCACATCATTACTTGAAAGACTTTTTAATTCAATGTCGGTAATGTTGATGTACTCAAATCTGAAGCAATTTAAGGAACATTGATATAAATACGTTTGAACTTCACGGTCAGGGGTGCTTTACAATTATGGATGCTTTTCTGATATGGCTTGAGTACTAATAAGGATCTTCCATCTTCAAGATGCATAAGCAGAGGATTAAGGACATCTCGTGTGCGTGTGACAGGCACGAGAAACCATTGCAAGCTTCGGTATACGTACTCTTCAAGTTTTCTTGTAATTCGCTTGCATAAACGCGTATTAATCCTGTTATGTCGTCTTATTACATGCCCACAGTACGTGAGCTTTTCTACGGAAAGTGTGAACTAAGTTTGTTTTGAAAGTTTGACACGAATTGAACCTCCTAAAATGTTTTGGAGAGTGGGGTGCCAGCTCAGGTGTTGCCTCGTCATCTGACGTGGTTCAAAATTACGTGGTGTTGTCCTCGGATCTTTCCCTTTGGGATTGATCCCGGACCGTCACCAATAGCCCGTTGTGTTGCTCCAGTGTGACGTTAATTGAAATACCCCCCCCTAAAATGTTTAACGAGTTCCTCCGACTGAAGAAACATTTTTAGGACTTTTTAACATTACTCATGGGGGTGAAAAAAAACCTTGGCGAGAGGGATTTTAAGTAGTGTCTTGCTGGACTGTCAAAACGCCAGAGTTCGGAAAATCCAACCGCCAGTCTCTTTACTAAGATAGTTCTTAATTTCGAAAAAATTAGCAAATTCGTTTATCTGAGGTGGACTAACAAATTTGTTCATTATTAGACTTTTTTCCGACGTAATTCGCGTTATCTGACCGTGGTTCAAAATTACGTGGTGTTGTCCTTGGACCTTTCCCTTTGGGATTGATCCCGGACCGTCACCAATAGCCCATTGTGTTGCTCCAGTGTGACGTTAATTGAAATACCCAACCCAACCCAACCCAACCCTATCCGACGAAATTATATTTTTTCAGTCCACCATAAAAATACAATTTTATGTAAAGTGTTTGTTTCATAAATGTTTGCAAAATACATTACGTTAGCAATGATTAAGCAAATATCCAAACATTGTTTATCGAAATTCGCTTTTTAATTTTGTGTAACTTTTAGAAGGTTGAAGGGGCTATGGTAGCCCGGTTGGAAGAGAAACGGATTACAAATCGAAGTTCGAATCTCGGTCCAACCAAAGACAGCTGTCTACACGGGGATTGATCACGGATCTTCGCCAATGGCAATTGTTTTGCTCCAGTCCGACGTTAATTAATTATCTTTACCATCACATCTCTAGAAGGTTGTGATATGTGAGATATTGGTTAATTGAGTTTTATGGCGCAAGGGCCATATTTGGCCATGCTGCGCCAAACATCAAGTAATGGACACAAGAAAAGTATTACTATCAGAGAAAAGAAAAATGCACCCAGGGAGGGGGGGGGTATTTCAATTAACGTCACACTGGAGCAACACAACGGGCTATTGGTGACGGTCCGGGATCAATCCCAAAGGGAAAGATCCGAGGACAACACCACGTAATTTTGAACCATGGTCAGATGACGAGGCAACACCTGAGCTGGCACCCCACTCTCCAAACTTCCACACCACGCCAACGTGAGGACATTTGAGGCCACGACAGATTTAACGTGCACCAGCCCCCTTTGTACACGACGGTGTTTGGCTGGATTCGAACTCGCAACCCTTCGGTTGCTAGTTCGTTACTCTTCCAACCGGGCCACCGCGGCCGCACCCAGGGAGGAATTGAACCTATAGGATTAGGAACCAGTTAGCTAAAAAGCAGTCCGTAATTATGGTTTTCCTAATTCATAATGGGACCGCCACCAATATCCCGTTGTGTTGCTCCATTACGACGTTAATTAACTACCTTCCTACCTAATTCAAAATGAACATAAGGCCGCGATAGCCCGGTTGATAGGTAGGTATTTTAATTAACGTCGCACGGGCTATTGGTGACGGTCCGTGATCAATCCCGTTGGGAAAGATCCGGGTAGCCCGGTTGGAAAAAGCATCGGATTATCAACCGAAGGGTTACGAGTTCGAAACTCGATCCACTCAAATACCATGGTATACGTGAGGGAAAGTGCACGTTAAATTTGTAGTGTCCTTAATGTCTTCACGCTATCGAGGTGTGAAAGATTGGAGAATAGGGTGCCAGCTCAGGTGTTGACCTCGTCATCTGACCATGCTGACCCCACAAAATTACGAGGTGTTGTTCTCAATCTTACCCTTCGGGATTGATCTCAGACAGTCGCCAATAGCCCATTGTGTTGATCCAGTGCAACGTTAATTCAGCTATCTTACATACCTACCCAGACAGTCGCCAAAATCCAGTTGTGTTCCTTCAGTGCGACGTCGATACAATTACTTACCTACCATTATGAATACAATTCATACGAAACTAACAACCTGCGAGTTGAAGGCGGCACAGGTTTGATTCCTCCCTGGGTGCATTTCTCTTCTCTAACACCACGTTGGCGCGGTGTGGAAGTTTGGTGAGTGGGGTGCCAGCTCAGGTGTGACCTCGTCATCTGACCGTGTTTCAAAATTACGATGTGTTGTCCACTATCTTTTCCTGCGGGATGGGTCCCGAAATGTAGCCAACAGCCCGTTGCGTTGATCCACTGCGACGTTAATTAACTTCCTACCGAGGAAATGCAATAATCACTAGAAAGGAAACGCGCAATTTGTGAAAGAAAGCATGGTACCACAGAGCTACAAAGGTGGCATTTCGAAACGAGTGTTAATCGCGGCACACCATCAATCTTGATCCCCTCCTAAATCTCAGCCAAAACCATGGCAAGAAAAGGTTCACGACCTCCCGATCATGCAAGAGGGGATATTGAATGACCGGGTGATCTTGAAACCGCCAACTGATCCACATTCTCTGGTGGTTGACAGATAGGACACGGGGATGAGGCAGCGGTCATCAGCCATCGGACCAGTTCGAAGGGTAATCTTGGGTCAGACCATGCGTGCATCCGCTTCCCCTGTGGGAAGTTATTCCTTTTGGTTTCATAATTATAATCACCGTCCTTTATTAAGTGGACCGTGCATCCCTAGTTGACTTGAGTAAACAGCCTTCCATTGATCTCGAACTCTGCGAGACTTTGCGTGAACTGCTGGGAAATAAAATGTCTCGTCTAGGTGTTCCAGGTGAGTAAGGTTAGTTAGCATGCGTTGTAAGTTGTGTTTTAATATGTCAGGTTACATTGTACTTGGTAGGATTAACAGAATTGAGCATGAGCATGTTTGTGGAGTTGAGACACTATCGATACGTTCAGAGCCCCCAATTCAGAGGTTCCCAACCTTTTTGACTTGCGGAGCCCTTTTTAGAATCAATTTCTATGACTGAGCCCCTTAGATCTACCCTTTGTTTTAAAAGTTAATGGTGTTTAGGAGTAGTGTTACATGGGGTTGGTTGTTTTGAAGGTTTTGACTCATGGACATACAACTGATCAAGACATACAACATCAAGTAATAGACACGCACATAATGAAAGTTTTACCGACACAGAAGAGAGAAATACACACAGGGAGGAATGCAATGTGTTATATGGGTAGGAAAAGGGAATAGAGCTAGTAAAGAGATATTTAAACAATTGCATAATGTCAATGCAATGAAATTATATTTTTAAAGCTTAAATTTACCATAATTCCTCAATTTATTCTCAACTACCGCTAATACACACGATATTGTCCAAACTTCGAAATATATTAAAGTTCTTCCAAAGTTCAATAAATCAAAATTCCGTTCAGAATGTAATTTCTAGTCTTATTTTGATTCTACTTTGTTTCTTATTCTTTGTTTCATTTAATTTTTACTTATTTTATTTTCCGGAGTCTCTTTGGAAGGTTCGCGTAGCTCTTAAGGCTCCCAGGTTGGGAACCAGTCCTAGAGCATAGTTTCCCAAAGTGGATGCGTGATTCAAAATTAAGTGGTATCCTCGGATCTTTCCTTTCGGGATTGATCCCGGACCATCGTCAATAGCCCGTTGTGTTGCTCTAGTACGACGTTAATTAAATGCCATTACCACCACCTGCTGGAATTTGGGGCGTGGTTGCTGTTTACGCAGTCGAAACTGTTAATCCATTTCATCTGCGTTTAATGCAAATGTTCGACTCTTCGACTCCAACAGCACCAAATTTGCTCCTGTCGGCGACTTTTGGTACTAATTTCTTCACGTGGAATGCATCTCCCCATGTCCTTAAGAATATTTTGGCCCATAAATTTAATTAAGAAAATTTGGTCCATAAATTAAAAAACCTCAATACCAAATTTGGTTCCATTCTGCTCATGCGATTCAGCTCCAGATGCCTCCAAAGAGCGAAAGTTATTTTATGACCACCCTGTATTATTTTCAAAGTATCAGTATGCAAATTCAATTAAAAAATATCACGAACTGGACATCCACAGTGTGTCAGTGAATAAGAAGAGAGGTGTGCCATGAAGAATATTCATTACCAGACAGAATAGACTTTTGAAGCCCAACGGATGTGCATTCCCTAATGCTAAAATTGTAGTATGATTTGAAAGTCTTTAAAAAGCTGTACTGTAAAATTAGTTCTTTCAGCTAATGAACCTCTGTTCTATGTCGATGATTTGTGAATGTGGGTTGGTAGGGTTTTATGGCGCAAAGGCCATAACACAAAGCCATCTGCTCCAAACACAAGACAGACCATGTCAAGTAATTATAGAAGATAGGTAGGTAGGTATTTTATTTATCGTCGCACTGGAGCAACACAACGGGCTATTGCAGACTGTCCGGGATCAAACCCGAAGGGAAAGGACCGAAGACAACACCACGTAATTTTGAACCACGGTCAGATGACGAGGTCACACCAGAGCTGGCACACCACTCTCCAAATTTCCACACCACGCCAACGTGAGGACATTTAAGGTCACTATAAATTTAACGTGCCACCTTTGTACACAAGTCTGGTTGGATTCGAACACGCAAACTAAGGTTACTAATCCGCTACTCTTCCAACCGGGATACCGCGGCCCTTAAGGAAAAGGGAGGGAGAGGAGAAGATCTCTTGAGCATCCTGGGTCGCGACCCCTTGTTTACCAGAGGCAGTAAACTTTATGGGGAAAGAATAGATCACTAGGCTACCTCGAGTTCGTGAAGCCCGACTCACTTAAAAGAATATGTACTCTGAGGGGTGGGAATGTGGGAGAAGATTAGAAGAGAAAGTCTTGTCTCTTCTTCGTACTTTTATTTTTCTAGGTAGTGATTAAAGCTATATTAATTAATTGAACAACTTAGTTAAAAAAAACTGTTTCACACGCATTCTATGCATTCATAATATTTAACTTTTACATGTTTAAAAAATAAGATACCAACACAACTTTCGTAGGGTGGAGTTGGGATTTCAGAGTCTCCCTCAGGCTAAATTTCGTATGCAATGTC
The DNA here is from genome assembly GCA_933210815.1 of Meta bourneti. Lineage (NCBI taxonomy): Eukaryota > Metazoa > Arthropoda > Arachnida > Araneae > Tetragnathidae > Meta > Meta bourneti. Next base: position 73,641,278 of record OW119930.1, read on the forward strand.
ATTTATGAGATCAATCGGAAAATATAATGTAAATTATAAAATTATATAACTTACAACTATAAAATATATAATTTACAGTTATAGAATTATTTATTTTATAATTACAAATTATAAAATTTACATAATTTACAGCATTATATAATCTTCAAGAGTTTCAGAACGCAAATTTAATTGAGAGAAAACATATCACGAACTGTATATCCAGTGTATCAGTGAATGTTAAGTCAGGTGTATATCATGAATATTCGATGTATCCTTAAAATCACAAGATAAATTGACCTTTGAAATTCAACGGATGTCTAAAGTCCTCTAATGTTGAAATTGTAGTAAAATTTGAGTCCTAACCTGGTGGATGTCTTGACAAGGTATCTGGTCATTAGAAAAACTGAGCAGAGCTTGATAGGCGAGGTATTTCGTCAAAACCACTTGAAGGGTTAATAGCTATGAGGTATTAACACAGACCAACTAGTTTTGGAAAAACGCTTAAATAAGACATTTTTTATTAATTTGTTTTTCATATTGTTTATTCAATTAATGACAATTTATGGAATATGACACTGGTCAAATCACTACCTCTGATCGCGCTGGAAGTACGGGCTCTTTCGACCAAGTTGATTTGTTAAATTATTTTGCACTTCATTTCGACATCAGTGGATTCGTAAACGAACAGAACAACCTTTATTGGCATCAGAAAATCCGAGGTTAATTCATGAAAGATCCTTTCATCGTCGTAGAGCAATTTTTGATGTATAATTTGGAGGCATTATTGAATCTCTTTTCATCGAGGATGCTAATGAAAATGCGGCTACTGTCAACTGTGTACATATTGTGCGATGTTGCAAAACATTTTCCGTCTCAAATGAATCTATAAAAGGCTTATACAACACATGGATTTAACGAGATTAAGTAACATATGCAGCTCGAGTAAACATGCCAATTCTATAGGACGCATTTCTTGGTCGAATAATGTCATAATCTGGTGATGTCGATTGGACCCCTCGTACCCCAGATTCGACCGTGACTTTTTTTCCCAATAGGGCTACTTAAAAGAACAAATCTACGCTAGCAAGTAGACAATGATTCCTTAAGAAAAACATTCGCGAACAAATACAACAAATCCCCCGGAAATGTGCTCAAACGCAATTGAAAATGTGTTCGAAGAGCCCATAATTGTAGTTCGGGCAAAGGTCATCCATAAATTGTCATTAATTGAGGTAGCAATATGAAAAAAGTGTTTAATTTTTAAAAAATTCCATCCAAATGATTCCCTTACATAAAAAAACACCCTATGTAATGTATTTTATTAATCTATTTACGTTAAAAATGAACAGTGCCTAAAATTTTTGATTAAAGTAAGATTAATCATCAAAAAATCGGCAATATCCTAATGACAATATTTCTCGTCATTAGCAAAATTGATCAAAACTTGATGGATGAGATATCTCGTCGAAACCACTAGGAGGGTTAAATAGCTTATATAAAAATTATATCGATAGGTTATTGCAGCGTTTCTCAAACTGTGCTCCGCGGAGCACTTAGTGCTCCGCAAAACAATTCCCAGTGCTCCGCGAAAAGGTAGGACATGTTTAAAATTAAAAATATTTTTATTAAACATATTTTAAAGTCTAAAAAAAATTAATGATATCTTTTACGAAAAAAATGGGACAAAAATATTTGAATGTTATGACCTTTTGCGCTCTCGGTGTGTAAGAAAAAAATCGAGTATAAATCATTTATCACCAATCAGGTGAAACATTGACTATATAAAAAGGTAGTCGGCATTCAGTGTGTCAGTTTCTCGTCCGCCAGTCGACAAAACAAATTTACGTCAAAAGGTAACAGCAGACAACACAGAACCAGACAACACGGAGACAGACAGGCTGGACTCACTGTCTCCGCGTTTGAAGAAACAATTAGAAGCTTCGACACCTTTCCAGAATTATCGGAAATTTTTTTATTGCATATAAAACTGGTAGTTAACTCACTTCTCAAATCAGTTGCATTTTAGTCAACATTCAGTCGAGAACCGACAAATTATAAAGTTCATTATATGTAATTTATTATTTTTAAAAATCAATTTTCTGTAGCTTTTCAAGATTTTTCGTTTTGATGACAAAATATCTGTCATGTGGAGGTTTCTTCAAATACTAAATTAGTGATACGGGGAATAAAGTCGATTTTTTTTCAATGGATCGCTGGCTGGAGACGGGGTCCTTAAAAAACATCAAAACTTTTGCCAAGCCAATTGGAATAGACGTGGAAGCATCAATATCGAAGAGGTATGTACTCGTTTTATTTTTATTCGATGTTTGAGGGGACACAGCACCCCAAATATATTAAGATATTTAGTTCTTTTATTTTTTAAAAAAATGAACCGTATTAAATTAAAAAATATAAAGTCATGGCTGCAGACTAAAGCAAACATTCTATAATCGAGAAAGTAAGAGAAATAAAAAAAATGATTATTTATTTGCACTTCAGTTTTTTATTAGTTTTTCATTTTTTATAATAAAGAAAAAAAATTAAATTTTTAAATTAAGTAATCTTAAAAAAGTAAAAATTTATTTTACATTTTAAGTTTTAATGCCGAAAACAGTAATTTCTGTTTGTAGATGATATTTCAATTATAATTAAAAATACCATAAATTGTAAAATAAACAAAAAAATGTTGAGAATTGTTTGTTGTTCATAATTCGTTGTTTTGCTTCTTCTCAAGCATATGAAAACTATATGCCCTGTCCATTTTCGTACACCTAGTCCTACAATCTGTGTCGTTCCTGTATCAAAATGGTTAAACTCATGATATTTTAAAATCTTGAAAAATTCGAATCCCTAAAAATAAAATGTTACTATTCACTATAAGATTTTGCATTATAGGATTTTTTAAAGTTTTACAATATTTTCTTTCAAAAAAAACCCTCAATGAATCTTTTTAGATGCAATATCTTATTTAAACTTTTTATTGAATTTATGCTGTTGTTATATGCAGCTAATGTTTATATTAGTTTCTAATTGCAGTGTGGAGGAAGATAGAGGTGTTACTGCTGCTGTACAAGCTGGTTTTTCGGATGAATCATTGACTGCGGATGCAACAGAACTTCTTGAACTATCGAACAAGTTGCATAGCTCTACTTCCTCGGATACAAGTTCCACAATTAAAAAAAACTTTAAAACGAAAGTATCATGATTCTTATTTGGATATTGGGTTCGCTAAGAACCATCGATAATAAACCTCAGTGCGTTATTTGTGGCAAAAGTCTTGCCGAACAGTTCAATGTTTCCAGGGAAAATGCGTCGTCATTTTGAGGGGGTCCATCCAGAATGCATGAATAAACCAACTGATTTTTTCAGAAGGAAGTATATTGAACTCAGGAGTCCAGAAATGTATATCGTATCATTCAAAAACTGTCAACGAAAAGGCTTTGATGGCATCTTACTTAGTTACCGAATTGCTCAAGCTGGCGAAGCCCATACTGTTGCTGAAAACCTTATCAAGCCTTGTGTAAAAGACATTATCGAATGCATGTTTGACGTAAAGGCTGCAAAAGTGATAGACACAATTCCTTTGTCAAATGACACAATCTCGCGACGAATCGGGGACTTAGCAGAGAATGTGAAAGCTACTTTAATTTCTCAAATAAAATTCACTAAATTTTCGCTTCAAATGGATGAATCAACCGATGTTGCTGGTTTGGCAATTCTTATGGTATTTGTGCGCTATCTATATTTGGACTCTTTTCAAGAGGATTTACTTCTCTGCAAGCCATTACCGACTACCACATGTGGCAGTGAAATATTTAAATTATTAGATGAATTTTTCGCGGAATAGCATCCTATGGGATAACTGTGTTGATGTGGTGCACAGATGGAGCAAAAGCTATGAGTGGTAAGGTGTCTGGTGAAATCGCAAGTAGTAGCCACTGCGTACTTCACCAACATGCTCTTACAATGAAGAAAATGTCACCTTTTATAAAAGAAGAGCTGGATGAAACTTAAAATAATAAATTTTATAAAATCAAGACCTAAGAATACCAGATTGCTCAAAATCTTGTAATGACATGGGGAGTCTGCATACGTCTTTACTTCTTCACACAGAAATAAGGTGGCTCTCCCGTGGTAAAAGTTTAATGTGCCTCTTTGAACTAAGGAATGAAGTCAGAATCTTCATGAGTGAATGATTTTGCTTTGGGAGAGAAGTTGTGTGATGATCGTTGGCTAATGAAATTGGCGTATTTGGCAGATATTTTTACAAAAGGTAATGATTTGTCTCTCACTTCAAGGAAAAGCAGAAACTGTTTTTGATGCTACTGATAAAGTGGAAGGATTTAAAAAGAAACTGAAGTTTTGGGCAGAATTAATCAAAAACGGAAGCCTGGATTGTTTTCCACTAACAAAAGGATTTGGAGAACTCGAATCAGACATTTCTGCGGATATCTTAAACGAGTTTGAAGTTCATCTCTTGCATTTGATAGATAATTTGAACTCTTATTTTCCAAAAGGACTGCATGAAAACATAAAAGAAAACGTTTGGGTTGTAACACCATACTCTATATCCAAAAAACCATCCTCTCTGACATCACAGGAATATGAATGCTTTCTTGATTTGACATCAGATACAGCAAAGTTTGAAACTGAGAAATCAATCTCAGATTTTTGGTGTACGCTAAAAGATGAATTTAAAATCCTATCAGATAAAGCGAAACATATTCTCCTGCCCTTCGCAACCACTTATTTATGCGAAACAGGATTCTCCGCATACGCCGCCTACTAAAACAAAATACAGATCACGTCTCAATGCAGAGCAGGATATTCAGTTGCAACTATCCGAAATTCAGACAGATATAATCTCATTGCAAATCTAAACAGCCTCATCCTTCTCATTAAATTTCTGTTTCACGAGACCAAGTAAAAATTTGTAATAATGCCAAATTAATAAAATAACAAATTGTGGATCTACAATATTTGCCCTGAATTTATTTTCAAATGGTTCTTTTCATGTGTGTGTTTTCCGTCTGCAATGGGAAATTAGTGCAGTAAAAAAATTAAACGGTGAAATCTAATATCCTGCACAAGCTTAAATGACGAAACTACCTTGTATCGTTAATGCTATTTTGTCGTTCTATTTACTAAATACAGTATATAGCTGCGAGATAAAATTTAGTGCTCCGCGTTGAATTTCCAATTTTAAAGGTGTTCCGTGACTGAAAAAGTTTGAGAACCTCGGGTTATTATTTTAGTACTTGTTTACTTACTTGTTATTATCAAAATAACAGTGTACTGCTCTTTTGATATTTGCATTTCTAACAAATTAATAATGTATCGAATAACCTTTAACCTAATGTGCCAAAGAATATTTTTCTAAGTTATTCCACAAATGCAGATTTTAAAAAAGAACCAATGGAATGTCGTATTGACAACTTTATACCTTCTAATTTATTAGTTGTGCCACTGCGAATACGAAACTTCTTTCATTAACTACTTAAATTTGGTTTTAACAGTAAGGCTAAAAAATTTAGACTCTCATAATTAGGTATGTAATTAATTAACGTCGCACTGCAGCAACACGACGGGCTATTGGCGACGGTCCGAAATCGATCCCGAAGGGAAAGGTCCAAGGTCTCGTAATTTTGAACTACGGTCAGGTGACGAGAACTGAGCTGGCACCTCACTCTCCTTTCATACCACGCCAACGTGGGGACATTTGAGGCCACGACAGATTTAACGTGCACCAACCCCCGCGTACACGACGGTCTTCGGCTGGATCGAGTTTCGAAATCGCAACCCTCCGGCTGTTAATCCGTCGCTCTTCCAACTGGGCTACCGCAGCCCTCCTCAAAATTAGGATTCAATTCTTATATAACAATCATCCTTTGCGTTGAAAATATGGTTTACTGGAAACCTCGCTTCTCAGTCAATAAAAGAAACAATTGTCACAAGACAAAAGAAATATTGAACTCTCCAAAATGTTAAATCATCCAGGTAGTTAGCCTTTCAATGTGTCTCTAAAATCCCCACCATTTAGACGCTAAATTGGCCCAGGGACCAGCGATGCGAGATCTGTTCTTCACGGTCATGGTTGGCAAGCGAAGCGATGGAAAATTTCCATAAATTGGACCTTTCACCGCAGTTTCCTTCCTTGGGCCAAAGCGAAAGTAGTTTTTCGGCCATAAATAGGTCATTGGATTTTCCGGATTTCGAGTCAAAGATCGCGGGCTGTTGGAAACGAAATGAGAAGGGCAATGTTGATAGAACATAAATTGTTCCACGCGGTTAGCCGAGAGACGATCGGATATGGGATTGTTTGGATTCGATTGATATTTAGTATGCGATTCATGCTGTTTGTTCCGAATCCTGTCGATGCTTGGATTTGGCTTGAATAAACAAAAAGATATGTTTGATTTTATTTTTGCTACTGTCTGTCTGTTGCAGGGCTGGGGTAGCCCATTTGGAAGAGCAACAGATTAGCAATCGGAGGGTTGCGAATTCGAAACTCCCAGCCAAAGACCGTCGTGTACACGGGGACTGGTGCACGTTAAATCTATCGCGGCCTCAAATGTTTGGAGAGTGGGATGCCAGCTCAGGTGTTGACCTCGTCATCTGACTGGTTCAAAATGACGAGGCGTTGTTCTTGATCTTTCCTTTCGGGATTGATCTCAGACCGTCGTCAATAGCCCGTTGTGTTGCTCCAGTTAGACGTTAACTACCTATCTGTCGTTTTGCTTTTAACCCTCTTGGTTGTTTACTTAGCGTCGAAAACTGCCCTGTAGTTTTCTACCTCTGGTGCAAAAACCTGTTCCAAACTCACCCGTTCTGGGCGAGGGACAATTTGTTTTTCTTACTTGTATCTTCGTTCCCCTTGAAGTAATAGGGCAGTTGTCTCAGAGATATCTCGTCCTTAGCAGAAACGACCAGATCTTGGACCCGATGTCTCTTCAAAACACTTAGAGGGTAAGACGTTCTGCAATGTTGAAGGTGTGAAATCGCTTGTTACACATTCGATGTTTTTGAGAAACTACACTGCTGGCCACAGTAAATGCAACACCCTGAAGGAAGCATGCAAATAATATGAAATTTACAACATGCATTAGCGGAGGTGAGATATGCAAATGATTAGAATTTCAGCGCAGACGCACATCACGCGCGCCTGTGGCGCCACTTCAAAGCGCTATTTAAGGCTTGGAGATTTCGACGATTTCAAGTACGGCAATTGTGTTTTTCTTGTGGTTTTTTCAAAAAAACGATCAATTATGCCTCGTAGAAAACAGCGATCATCTTTTGATCAAGTATCCGAATTCGACAGAGGAAGGATAGTGGCCTACCGAGATTGTGGATTATCTTTCAGGGAAATCGGTAGTCGTGTTGGACGAAACCAAACAACTGTAATGCGGATATGTGATCGTTGGATGCAGGAGGGTACGACGGACCGACGTGTTCGATCGCATCCACCTCAGTGCGCCACTTCACGTGATGACAGGCATATTGTGCGTATGGCAGTGACGGATCTCTCAGCCACATCACGAACCATAGCACAGCACATTCAGTCTGTACCGCATCATCCAGTGTCTGCGCGTACCATTCGACGCCGTTTAGAGCAGAGTGGTCTGTCCGCAAGACGTCCATTGCTTCGTCTACCCTTGACGCAGAACCACAGACGTTTCCGCCGCCAATGGTGCGATGAAAGAAGGATGTGGACGGCAGAATGGAATGAAATTGTCTTTACTGACGAGTCACGCTTCTGTCTGCAACACCACGATGGTCGGATTCGAGTCTGGAGACACCGTGGAGAGAGGATGCTGAACAGCTGCTTTATGCACCGCCACACTGGTCCTGCACCGGGTATTATGGTATGGGGCGGTATTGGATATCACTCTCGCACTCCTCTAGTACGCATTGCCGGTACTTTAAACAGCCAGCGTTACATCTCCGAGGTGTTGGAGCCAGTTGTCCTTCCTTACCTTCAGGGCTTGCCCACAGCCATATTTCAACAGGGTAATGCGCGACCACACGTGGCACGCATTGTCCAAGGGTTCTTCGTCAATCGCCAGATTGAATTGCTTCCCTGGCCAGCTCGCTCTCCGGATCTTTCGCCGATAGAAAACGTGGTCCATGGTTGCTCAACGATTGACCCAGAATACATCCCCAGCTGCCACACCAGATCAACTTTGGCAACGTGTGGAAGCTGCTTGGTCTGCTGTACCCCAAGAACACATCCAAAGTCTCTTTGAATCAATGCCGAGGCGTGTGGCAGCGGTGATCTCCAACAATGGCGGCTACTCTGGCTACTGATTTTGGCAGGAACCACACTTCACAGAAGTCTATAAATTTAATCATTTGATACTTGGTCAATATGTTATCTACAAAATAAATTTTGTTGTGATATCTCTTGTCTTTCTTGGTGTTGCAATTTGGGTGGCCAGCAGTGTACTTAACGTTACATGTTTGAATATCTGTTTCTGATAAACTACTTAACGTAGATAGTATTTTATACTTTACTTTTTGTAATCTGTGCAAAGGTTTCTTTTATCTATTTTTAAATAACAATTTTAAACATCCTATTTTAGCTAAAAAATTTAGTTGCGAAAAATGTCGGTTTGGTGCAATAGAAAGATTATTATGGGCTAAAGGAATTTGAAGGCATCGTTGAAATTCATACCAGTAACAGTGCTAGGTATACAATTGTTGCTGAAGCTTGGATGTCGGATTTTATTTCCTGACAATGAAATGACAAATAATTTTTAACTTAAAAAGTAAATTATTAGAGCACAAAATCAAATCGACTGCTGGTGATTGTGTGATGAATGTAAAACATGTATTCGTAAGCGGATGTACGATTGGGTGGTAAGTATTTCAATTAACGTCACACTGAGGCACCACGACGGGTTATTGGCGACGGTCCGGGATCAATCCCCCAAGGGAAAGATCCGAGATTTACGATTGGGAATCGGGATGTAACGATAGTTATGAGCTCCCATAATTACTGTTGCCAATAGCCCGTTGTTTTGCTCCAGTGCTATGTTAATTAAATACCTACCTGCCCATAATTGCCCTCTACTAGTTATTTTATTATCTTCATATTTATGTCTGTCAGTCACAGTTTACGAATCTTTTTTAACTGAATTCCCCATCTTCTGCAGACTTTTATTGATATTCTCGTAATGCATCTCTGATGTTCCCCCTTTTCATGAGTGAAGACAATTTTTTCCAATTTCCTACCTAATTTCAAATACTAGAGCTCTGGTTTTATTTGTAAGCTCAGAAAGTTATTTTAAGTGGGTAGTTTTTATTTAATAGATCTCTCTCTCTCGTCATAGCCTCTCAAAAAGGCAAAATTTCTCCCGTCAAAGTTTGAAAGATATGGAATTTTTCAAATTCTTTTTTACCCTTAAAATTATATATATTGTATTTACATGTCTAACAATACTTAATATTTATAAAACGTATCTAATATTCACAAGTAGTAGTATTTAAGATTTATATTTTCTAAGGGTAAAGAAATCAAAGGGACTCCAGTAACAGAATTAACTTTACACCGACTAAATGATTACAGTGATGGTAATTGCTACAAAGTGTTTTGGAGCAGATCTTGGAGCAGGTAAATTAACATTTTGGAGCAGCCAGATTGTCTTTTGGAGCAGCACATCAAAGGAGCAGTGGAAGATATTTTAATAATGAAACTAATAAAATTCGGGTTTTTAAACTTTAAACATGACTGTATGAATGATAAACAATAAACATAACTGTAAACTATTACAAAATTCATTTTAAATACTTGCTAAAATTGATGAAATAATGAATAAGAAAAACATACATAAAAACTTACCAAGTGTTTTCCATTTCCATAAAGTTATGTACAAGGTAAGAAATAACTTGGACATTAACATGACTAATAAACATTTTATTAAACAAAAAATATTATTTTCTTATGTTTGTTACATTCCAACTGCGCCTTTCTATTTTCTTCTAAGGCTATCGTTTTAGACATTCTATCTTTACCTTCTTTAAAAAGAATCTGTCTGCAATATCTTGTGAAATCTTGCTTTCATCATGATTTAATAGTTTTTGAGAAAGTTCCTTTTGCAATTCAATTTATTTCGACTTTAATTTTAAATCTTCATTATGGCAAATATTTTCTACTTTTCTCTTTTTCTGTTCTGATGCTAACAGCAATCTGTCATGGTACCGCCTCCAGGAATTTCGAAATGATTTAATCAAAGCCGTAGTAACTTGAAAGTTCTTTATGCTTTCTGTATTAGTAAAATGCGACTTAATTTGCTTTATACCATTTATACTGTATAGTCAGATTACTCATATTTTTCAACATGCGATTGTTCTCACTGAAGCCTCTTTCTACATCAGTTTCCATGCGATAACTTAAGAGACTTGACCAAAATAGGCGAAATCTCAAACTTAAACTTGCCAGATGATTCTCTTTTATTAAATATATTCCTCCAATGATGGTCTATACGACTACATGTTGAAACCTCTGGAAAATGAAAGTTATCAATAATTTCACATTGATATTTGATCCATTTATATGATAGAGCAGATCCTTCACTTGGTTTTACAATAAATGGAAAAGATGCTATTAAAAACTTCAAAGAGCTTAAAGATTTTTCTTCAGTTCGTTTCATGGGATGAAGGCAAGAAAGTAATTCTTATAGTGGGGGAAGACCTCAAGAGTGAATTTTATTACTCGAACGCGATTTGGAGCAGCTCTGGCGCAATCTTAGCAAAAACGGGCTTTTTGGAGCAGGCAATACGCTATGGCGCAATTGGAGCAGCATTACCATCACTGTGATTGTGATGAATGTAAAACATGTATTCGTAAGCGGATGTACGATTGGGTAGGTAAGTATTTCAATTAACGTCACACTAAGGCAACACGACGGGTTATTGGCGACGGTCCAGGATCAATCCCCCAAGGGAAAGATCCGAGATTTACGATTGGGAATCGGGATGTAACGATAGTTATGAGCTCCCATAATTACTGTCGCCAATAGCCCGTTGTTTTGCTCCAGTGCTGTTAATTAAATACCTACCTGCCCATAATTGCCCCTACTGTGGTTATTTTATTATCTTCATATTTATGTCTGTCAGTCAAGGTTCATTATCAATTTCATTAAGCTTACTTGCAAAACAGTAGTAAATTTACTTTTGCAGTTCGCGCAATTTCCTGTAATTTTCTTTTGCTATTCACTTTCTTTGTCATACTGAGTTTACGAATCTTTTTTAACTGAATTCCCCATCTTCTGCAGACTGTTATTGATATTCTCGTACTGCATCTCTGATGTCCCCCCCTTTTCATGAGTGAAGACAATTTTTTTCCAATTTCCTACCTAATTTCAAATACTAGAGCTCTGGTTTTATTTGTAAGCTCAGAAAGTTATTTTAAGTGGGTAGTTTTTATTTAATCGGTCTCTCTCATCATAGCCTCTCAAAAAAGGCAAAATTTCTCCCGTCAAAGTTTGAAAGCTATGGAATTTCAAATTCTTTTTTACCCTTAAAATTGTATATATTGTATTTACATGTCTAACAATACTTAATATTTGCAAAACGTATCTAATATTCACTAGTATTTAAGATTCACATATTTCCTAAGGGTAAAAAAATCAAAGGGACTCCAGTAACAGAATTAACTTTACACCGACTAAATGATTATTTCACTCAGAACACTTCTTGCAATAAGCGAAAAAAGAAACATCGTTTGGAAAAATAATTTCATGTGAAATTTTACATGAGCACCATAATAATTTCATTCTTGTATCGCATTTTTATATTGTCGAAGCTTTTCACTATGTTAGCTGTGACAAAAACAAAGTTGAATTTCCATCCAGTTAAAAATGTTCCTGGGGTAAAAATAAGCAAAAGGCAATAATGAAAATTTCAAGACAGATAAGACATCTTGGTCTATACTGTTAAGCTTTGAATGTTTAGAAGTTTTCCTTCTCAGTTGAAGATGTCTTAAAAAATTGAAAAATCGTATTTTTCAATTTTATTTTTTAAATATTTTTTTCTTTACTAAGGAATAGAAATACAATCACTACATTATACCATGCTATTTTTTATTAGAATCTCTTCATTAATAATTTTTTAATTGCCTTTGCATTTCTTGAGATAATAGAGCAATTTGAAATTTGTAGCTAATTGGCAAAAAATTTCTATTTTCGGCGATCTCTCGGATTCAGCAGTGAAGTCTATTAAATTAAATTCTTACATTTCCCGAGACCTTTTTCTGAAGAATTTAATGATACAAAATTTTTTAATTTGTGTCAATACCTTATTGAAATAAAGAGTTGCAAACAGGCTACTTTAATTGCTAAAAAATCTATATTTGTGTGACCTTGAACTTTTAATGTCAATAACAAAATATACATTTGTGAAACCTAATATTTTGTAGTTGCTCATTACTCTATGTGATCTATTACAAACTGATTTTCATTAAAATTAGTGATGTCAACAACAGCCGATTTGCATGGAATGATCCAAAAGTGAAACGCTTTCTCAGTACACTAAATACTCACTTCCAAGCATGAATGTGATTTGGTGCTTGCATGCTGGATGGAAAAGTTCAAAATTTAGTTTTAATTAATAAAATCATGGGATAATGAAATATTTAACTATTGAAGAAAAAAAAATTTAAAGTGCTCAACTTTTGGATTTAGTGTGCCTTTATATAATGTCTCCAAGTGAGAATACGTACAGAGCAAAAAACAGTTAAATTAAAGTACTTATACCATCTAAAACAGAAACTATACACCCCACCATAATCTCAGGAGCTCAATGGGCTTGAAAATTTGTGGTCCTTATAGGAAAAATTGGTTAAAAATCACAATATTCAGAGAATGGAACGTAAGAATAATTCTGAAAGAAATGGGCTAAAATACTCAGAAAAACAACACAAATTCTTAATTCGGTGCCCCTTGGTTTAGTTGTTCTACATGCAATAAAACTTTATTTTACATTTTTATTGTGTTCCTGTATGAAATAGGCTAGGTGCATACTCAATTTTGTGACACAGAATGTTGTACATTTGATATATAAAACCCATCTTTAAAATTATAGTTTATATAGGATTGTTTTTTAGCCTAATATGTTCCTAAATGTGTACTTTACCATTCTTATAAAAATTAGGTACAAATTATATTTTTATTAGTATATGGGTTAGAAATATCTTCATGGAACATTCTCAATTTTGGGAGGCACTGTAGTTAACTTAATAAAAGCATTTGCATCATGATTTCTAACTTTTATCAAGCTATTAAAACATATTGCATTCATACCTGCAACCTTCTGCCTCAATCTCAAGAAAGATGCTTGGCAGCAGTTTGAACACAGCAAAACCGATTTGGGGATATTTTACACAAAATATGTCTAAAAAAATTTCTTGAGTATTTTAGTGGTATGTGTGTAGAATTTTTTGGAAATTAGTGCCCCAAAGGTTTTTGCAATATAGCACACTAATGATTCCAATGTTTTTTCTTTCATGGTTGCCATGGATTGGCGCCAAAATTTCAAAATTGGCGTCGCTTGAAAATTCTCTCCCTGAAAAGAAATCCGGAAAATATATTTTCCATACAGAAGACTGAAAAACTAAGCTTGTCCAGGAAAGTCAATTCAAAGAATGTGTAAACTCATATCTTAAACATTATGGCCTTTAATATCAAAAAACAAAATATATTACAAAGATAGATTACAAGCACGACATTTAAACAAAAATGACTCATAAGTATACTTAAAAATTCCAATTTAAAAGAGCATTTCTTGACATTAAAGTCACCATTCAGAAGTTTTAGTCGATTTTCCCAAGGGCACGGATTCTTTGAAGAAGCGGTGGGTGGGAGTGGTGCCATGCGGAGAAGAGCCAATCGTGGACCGGAAAGCCCAGATTGTCACGATTCAGTTTGACAAGTGCACTGCGCAGATCGGCTGCTCTGTTGAGGAGCTTTGCGAAGGCATCTGCTTGGAATTCAAATCGTCGTGAGAGCACCGTCATCAGGAAGGATAACACCTAAAAAGGAAGGTCTAGTTTTATTTTCAATATGGACCCTATGAGTCAGTGGATTTTAAGTTTTGTGAGACCTCAACCTGGTAAATTCTTTTTATAAGAGGGCCCAGCAAATTTACTCGTAAATACCTTACCATCTTTTTTAAGTTCATACATTTAACTAATAAAACCAGAGCAGTGGTTCTTAATCTTTTTAATGATCGGCAACCCCTTGAATCTAAAAATAAGTTCTCGCACCCCCTTGAAAATGCGTTTCTATTTCTTTATTTAGAAATTACTTCTATTGCAAGATCATTTATTCATTGAAAAATAAACACATACATTTACATATACCCACAAAACAATATCTCAGTTTTTAATAGCTATGTTGTTTATTCATAATACTTTTGAAGCGAGGCTTCTTTTTTGAACTCAAGTCAACAATAACAAAGAATTTAATAAAGTTACTTAAAAGGCATACATGCGCTGTGCACGAATGTCAAAACAGAAGTCCTTTTTCTGCATCCAAGACGAGTGGCGCGAGCATTATTCTAGGAACAGAGATTGAATGAAATTTATGCCCTATGCAAAATCAACGCTGTTCCCTTTTTAACAACCTATTGCTGGAACCCGGACAGGGAAAGATATAGTTCAGATATAAAGCTGAACTCATGTTCTGATTCAAGCTCATTCACTGTGTGCACAGAAACAGAACTGATGTATAACAACTAATGAACAATTCCATAAATATTGAATAGTTATTCTAGCAGTGTGAAGCAGTCTAAGGGATCAATACATAAAATTTCCCAATAAATTCAAATAAAAATTAACCAATACATTACACAAAACAAAATGAAACTATTAAAATTGCCAATTATAAAGATTTATTTGCAAAATTGGAATGCTTTTGTGATACTGCAGAAAATCTTTTCATTGTAAATGTCTATTTTTTATGAACAGACTACAATACTAAATAAAAATAACTACATCTTAAAAAGGAAAGCAAGTTGCCACAAGTTTAATAAGTTGAATATATTTCGATTATCTTCACTCATCACATGGAGAATGGTTTAAAATCGGCCATGTGCGATTTATAGTCACATGGAATGTTTAAAACAAAACACCCTGATGAGCAGGCTTGTGAGTGACACCTACTGGTCAAGATTATTGGTTGGTTGTTTTGGGTTTTGTAGTGCAAGATCCAAATATGGATCAGCTGTGCCAAAAGCAGGATAAAAATAAGAGTTCAAGATATAATTATCACCAGATCAACATTAAAAGCATGATGAATGAGTAATTATTCGTATTAAACATGCATTCAATGAGATGATAGTTTAAAACACATTGTTCAGCAACACAATGTATAATATATATTTGATGCAGTGAGGATATGCATACTTGTCTTTTAATTATGATCCCAATAAACAAATACTTAGTGTCTTCAAAGGGAGTATGATTTTCAATATAATTTTGGGGTGAACTCAGCATGAGAAATTAATTCTTAACTTATTTGAATAAAATAACATGCATCTTGTTCAGTTATTTGATTTTCATTAAATATAACAGAAAGAAAAATGAAATTTAAAATTTTGATTTAAATCAATGATTTTTTTAATAAAACTCACTTGATTTAAATCGGCATACCCTGCAAAGTTGCATAAGAATAGCTTTAACTAGTAAAGTAAACAACTTGACCTTCTGTCACTTAAAACATTTAAGACAAAAACCTAAATGTTTTCAAAGTCCTACTTAGACTATTTTATAACCATAATATTATTTCCAGATCAGCAACACTTTATTTAAAATTCCTGGCATACAGTTTTAAATCAATTCTTCGTGGAACTTTTTTTTATCAATTCAGAGATATGGTATCTAAATGGAAACCATACTTATTTAGAATGATAGCTTTTGTTTCTTGACTATTGAGTATAGCTTTCAATAATACAATAATGTAATTTGAAACTTGAAAAACAAATGGAAGTTTTACTGATTTTAATTGCCTTGTAATGGAAACCTACATCAAAATTCAAAACAATCCTTGAACTACAAAGCATGTTTACATATTTTATTTTAATGTTATCCATATTATTTAGAACAGAACTTTATTTTAACGTTAATTGCCTTACTTTAAAAATGACTTTATTTTGATGTTACTCTTTTTAAAGAATGTTATTTTAAAAGATTTTGTTTCATACACCTGATTTATTTTAATGAAATAGAATTCCTCAAAATATTACGTATTGGACCAATGATTTTTGTGGAAAGTTGGTTGAAATATACACATACCACCGAGAAATGAATCGATGTTTTTAGCAATATTTCACACAAAATAAATACTTCATTAAATGCTAAGTAATTTATTTACAACCCATAAAACATTGGAACACATAAGTTAGAAAGTTTCAAATATGACCACATCATTTTTCTGTCTTAATTCAGATACTTTTATTATCAGTGGGTTTTTCACTTGCACTTTTTGCATTAAACACTCGTTTCAATACAAAATGTAAGTTATGCAAAATTAATGTTTTAAATCTTTTTCATGTCAAATATTCAAATTATTGATATTTTGGAAAGAAATAAAAAATGAATTCAAAAGCAATTAGAATTTAAATTAACATAATGGTAATACTCAATGTTATTGTTATGGGAATCTCAAATTGTTTTCAGTCCCCTCTGTACACCTACGACAAATAGAACGGGAATTAATCTGTAGCCTGTTACCAACAGGGTTTTAAAGAGTACGTGTACAAAATTTGGTATAGATTGGTCAAATAGTGGAAATTTGTATAGAGCAGCGTTTCTCAAACTGTGCTCTGCAAAACAATTTCCAGTGCTCTGTGAAAAGGTAGGACATGTTTAAAATTTAAAATATTTTTATTAGACATATTTTAAAGTTTAAAATTAAAAATATCTTTTACGAAAAAAATGGGACAAAAATATTTGAATATTATGACCTTTTGCGCTCTCGGTGCGTAAGGAAAAAAAAATCGAGTATAAATCATTTATCACCGATCGGGTAAAACATTGACTATATAAAAAGGTAGTCGGCATTCAATGTGTCAGTTTCTCGTTCGCCAGTCAACAAAACAAATTTACGTCAAAAGGTAACACCAGACAACACAGAACCAGACAACACGGAACCAGACAACACGGAGCCAGACAGAGGCTGGACTCGCTGTCTCCGAGTTTCCAAAAGCAATTAGAAGCTTCGACACCTTTCCAAAATTATCGGAACTTTTTTTTATTGCATATAAAACTGGCTAAAAGATGAATTTAAAATCCTATAAGATAAAGCGAAATTATTCTCCTGCCCTTCGCAACCACTTATTTATGCAAAACAGGATTCTCCATATACGGTGCTACTAAAACAAAATACAGATCACGTCTCAATGCAGAGCAAGATATTCAGTTGCAACTATCTGAAATTCAGCCAGATATAATCTCATTGTGCAAATCAAAACGGCCTCATCTTTCTCATTAAATTTCTGTTTCACGAAACCAAGTAAAAATTTGTAATAAATGTAATAATGCCAAATTAATAAAATAACAAATTGTGGATCTGCAATATTTGCCCTGAATTTATTTCAAATGTTTTTTTCATGTGTGTTTTCCGTCTACTATGGGAAATTAGTGCAGAAAAAAATTAAACGGTGAAATCTAATGTCCTGCAAGCTTAAATGGCGAAACTACCTTGTATCGTCAATACTATTTTGTCGTTCTATTTACTAAATACAGTATATAGCTGCGAGATAAAATTTAGTGCCCTGAGTCGAATTTCCAATTTCAAAGGTGCTCCGTGATTGAAAAAGTTTGAGAACCTCTGGTATAGAGAACAGACAGACACCAACTCTGCTTTATATATTAGTTGCTCACATATAAAATGAATCGGCTAAAACACAAAATGTACCAATTAAGTATGATGAAACAAAGTTGAAAACATCACGAAGACAATTAAATTTTAAAATTTAAAACTAAATTATTTTCTTAATAAGCTTTTTATGAGTCTAGCAACCACGATTACCATGTTTTTCTTTCGTTGTTGACTTTTAAATTGGTCAATTGAATGGTAGGGTTAGTAAATTAATTAACACTGCACTTGATCAACACAATGGGCCACTTGGAAAATTTTCTCCCCCTAAAGAAAAATCCGAAAAATACCTTTTCCATGATCTATGAGTTAAAAGGGACTATTATCTTTGACTTAGTGAATTTTGAAAAAAAGTCGCCAAAAATTTGAAAACTGGCATGAAATGATTTTGCTTAAAAAGATATCCTTAGTTGCCAAGGTTGAAAAATAGTAGCAAACATGACACCTGTGGCAGACCTGTTAATATATGTGTTATTGTAATGTAAAATCTTGTTATAATGTAAGAAATAGCACAATGGCATGAGAGAAAATGGTGAAATTAATAAAACTAAAAGGATTTACCTCATTGTAAGGTGAAAACACATATTGGAAAATGACAACAAGACCCACAATAACAGGTTGTTGATCCGGGAAACCAAATGCAGTGAACAAAACTTGATTTTTAAACAGCAGAGCAAACACGGCAAAACACAAGAACAAATTGACCTTGAAAAATGAAACATTTCATATTTTAATCAGTCAAAATATTTTAATAATATTGTAATATGCAGCTTTGTAAGCTGCATATTACAAAACTGTAAAATTACGGGATTAATGCCCTAAATAAATATTACACTATTCAAAAACAGAAATTTACTCATATTTTTAAAGGGTTAGAACCAGCTATCGGACATGTTATGAACATTCATATCGAACGCAAAGTGCTCCCATGTTATTTTCATAATTTTTTAGTTTATTGTCTAGAAAGCATACATAAGAATTTTACAATGTATCTTTTCCAGAGAATTCCATATTTTGCCTGTTGCCTAGAGAAGTTAAGAAACTAGAAATATTCACATAACTCCAAAGAAAAAACGTAACTTTTCCAATTTCTTCAAATTATTGTCACAACACTGTTGTTTTTATTTATAATACCTAGTACAACAATGGACCACCTTGGATTAGACATGAAATGACATCAAACATATAAAACAAATGCAATAGGATATATAGACATATTCACACTACATTAATCCTATGAGCTATTGGTAATTTCAAAGGTGAGAAATGAATGTAGATGATTGGTAGTAAAAGCTTCAAGCTTTTACTACCAATATGGTAGTAAAAGTTTGGTACCAATATGGTAGCTATTGGTACCAATAGCTTATGGTAGTAAATAAATTTTATTTTAGCCTACAACTGTAAAAATCAGTTAGGAATAAACCTGTCAAGAAATAGACTGCATTTTAAATTCCAATTAACATAACTAGCAATAATTTCGATGTGTAATATATTTTTGTTTAATCCAGGATTAGAAATTAGAAGCAGAAACTAGATGTCAAGGGATAGCTAAACATTTTTTTCTCAGTAGCCAAAATGTTCTACTTGATTGCAGTTTCAAAGTTATTTTATTTATGTGGATGTGTACAAACACAATGTAATGATTAGGTCCTGTAATGACCTTTTTCTTTTTAAGGGCAATATTTGGTTTTGCATTTTAGTTTTTTGATAAAAAGTTAAATTAAGTAAAATTAAAGTTGAGTGTGCTGATAGCGGTGCATATTACAACCGTGACAGAATATGGTCGAGTAAGAGGATGTGCATTTAAAAGACAGGGAGTAGATTGCTAGAAAGAAGAATAAATGGTTGATTGACCGGAATTTTCATTATACAAGTGTCGTGTAGTGGTCAGCACTTGTAAATAACAACTCATTTTCTTAAAATCCATTTATTGGTGGGGTCCAGTAAAAATAAATCAGCTTTACCTGGGGATCTGCTGAACTATGGTAAGAGGCCGAGGCATTTTGCCGGATGAGGAGTGGAACGACTCGTCCTGGAGTTCACGTTTTTAGCCTCCAGTGCCTTCTTTTTGCGATCTCGCAGTTTTGTCGTCCTTCGCACACTGCCTCTCCTCTTCACCTCCGCTCTGGCAAGTCATTCAGGGGAACGGCACCCCCTTTCGCTTCGACTCTCGCCATCCAGCAGAGATCCCCAAGTTCGGCTCATACAAAATACCAAGCGAGGGCCATCGAAGATCATAACATAACACAATTGAAACAAATCTAAAGCATTAAGGGACAACTGGGGCAAAATACTCGGTCATCAAAACGAAATTCACACCTCCCAAAAAAATTCTGGAGACCTTTTGCAACAAAAATGATCACACAACCGTCAGATTTGTCAAACATAATTCTTAAAATAACTAAAAGCACCAAATTAGCGACAATTGCACCAAATAGGGCCTTATGAAAGCAATTCAATACAGAAAAATAGCCAAGCTTTCTACTACTGTTTGCCTGTAGTTTGGACTTGGTAAAACCGATTTGGCAACATGACACAAAATGGAGCGAAATATAAGCAAAAAGAGCAATTAAACTTTTGATTGTCTTAAAGACATTTTAGATTTTTCTTGAAAATTAGTGCCAAAGAAGCTTTTACGATGATCTAGCAATCACCGATTTTATTGTTTTTGTCATGGTTGGCACCAAAACTTCGGAATTGATGTCACCTAAAAATTTCCATCCTAAAGAAAACACTGAAAAATGTTTTCTTCATCTAGAAGAACGAAAAACACAAGGGTTTTTCAGCAGATTTCTGGAAAATCTGGAAAGGTTGGCAGGTATGGAAATTAATTGTTGCAAAATACAACTAAAGACTGCTAGTTTCAAACCCTGTTCTAATCATAAAACCATTGGATTAAATGGATGATAATAGAATGAAATGCATTGGTTAAAAAAGCTTTACAAATATCGCAAGGAAAAATTATACCTAAAATTATATCAGGCAGAAACTTACCTGGGAAATGAGCAAGTTCTTCATTACATGATTTAGTTTCCAGTGACCGAGCTCATGTGCAAGGACAGCAATGATTTCATCATTATTGCAACCAGTTTTTTGGTGAACATTCTATAACAGCAAATGAAAACATATTTTTTCAAAGATTTCACAGAACAAAAACTGTCTCTATTTGCATCACTGACACTTTAATTTTAAATTGAAATGGTGGAAAGTAAGCAGCATATCTACATGTTAAAGATAAGATTACAGTAGAACCTTGATCCTCCAAATCTCATTTATATGAAAATAAGTAAAACCAAAAATACCGACTTATTTTTACCTGAAAAACATTGTTGGTCATACATTGGCTGCTAAAATATATAACAGACTAATTTATAAACATCCAAGTATTCGGCTGTCAACCTATGAAAGCCGAACACTAGGAGACATGCTTTGCACTCTGAAGTTTGATGGTGTTGTGTCAAAAAATTGGCACAGGAATTGATAACTTGACGGCCTATGTCCTGCATTTGTAAGCACTAATTTATAAATGACAAGTACAATTTTTTTTAATGTGTGGTGGTTTTAATACGTGAGATACATTAGCATGCGAAACTCAAGGAACAATACTATTTTCAAAGGTTACAACCACAAAATTTAAAGAAACAACCTGTGGTGATTTGCATAACTCAAGATATGCAGGATAAAGCTGGGGAATATTTAAATTTTAGAAGTGTGACATCAGAGGCTGACAGAGGAATGAGTTCTGTTACTGCAAGACCTCATCCCAGATCCTATTTTCAGTATACAAAAGTGGTGCAAAGCCTGCATCAGTGTTTGGGGTGGTCATACAACCTACTAAGGACCACCTCCTCTCTATTTAAGTTTTCACATTTACCCCAACATGCCCATGTCCCCTTCTGTCTCATGACAAATAATCCTGTGTCAGTGCTTCAATTCAAATACTTATTTTTACTGCTTGCTTCTACTCTTATTATAGATTTGTTCTTGTTCATTGACTCGGTAACTCCAACAAATATTTTGTATTATTTTACCACATCCAGGACACTTCACTGCAAAAGTAGCAGCTGAAAACCTATTGTTCCTTAAGGTTTGCATGCCATAGTAGTAAAGACAGCTGATTTCAACAATACGGTTATACACAAACAAGATCTACTTTACATAGTCGACAAATTTGTTTAAACCTTAACCATAGTAAAGTTTACGAGGAAGTGTATAAATCCTGTAAACAGGGTTGCCAAATTTCATCATAACAAGTCTTAACCCTCCAAGCGGCATGTCCGAACTCAACTGAGAAAATTCAGCTTGAATATGGCCCAGAAAAATTGCCACAGGGCAAGTGGCAGACCCTAAATATTCAGACATGTCACCCTGACCCCAGAATATCTTGCTCCTCATAATATTTTGGGATCTGGTGCCCATCACACAGAAACCCTTCTGAACCGCAGTCAGGCGTGATGCTTAGAGGGTTAAAGAGAAGAATTGATTGAATGCAACTCACAATTTAACCCTCCTTCATATGATCTAGAAACAGAAATGAGAATTTTGAATAAACCATTAGGTGTATGAGTTAATGGTTTTCTCATTATCCATGAAATTTGTTTGGTTTGTTGCTCTAGTCTCTTTAGCTATATAAGAGCAAATTAAACTGGAGACAATTATTTTTATTTTAATAAGGGGTTTTCAGACATTTAGAACACTAAATTTTTATAAAAGGCAGATATCAGAATATTGGTAAAATTAGTAGGTGCAAGTTGAGTTCTAAAGAGATGCAGGGCATTTATCAGAGAAAGTCTCTTCCCTAGAAGTGTTTGGTCGGTTGTTTTGTAGTTTTATGGCACATATTTGGCCAAGCTGCACTAAACACACTAGAAGTACTAGGAACCAGTATTTCTCGGATCAGGCATACACCAACCTTCAACTGGAGGTTGCAACCGATTTGACGATATTTTATGCAAAAATATGCACAAATGATAAATTAAACTTTTTCCCGAGTGTTTTAAACGTGTAATTGTGGGTTTTCTGGAAAATTAGTGCCAAAGGTTTCCAGGAGAATCGAGTAACCACTGATTCCGATTTTCTTTCATGGTTGCCACAACTGGACACACAAAATTATCACCTTGAAAATTTTCTCCACGAAGAAAAATCCGGAGGGGATTTTACCACCAGAAGACTGCAAAACCGAGTGTTTTTCCATAAGACTTCCAGAAAAGTTAGCAGGCAAGACCAAAACTGGTCAGAAGTCATGTAAGGAAGAATGCAGGCTGCAGAATGGATAGATGAGTGAACCTCCGAGGGTTAAGGCTCATTCAAAACCATATGACATCAATGCCAACTTGTCAGGGCCGGGCTATAACCTACATAATTTGTCACACCTTGGTCATACTCACCTTTTCTTCCTCTTCCTTTTCTGTTTTCTCTTCCTCTTTATTCAAGGGTGTGTAATCTTCCAGCAAAGTATCAAATAGAACAATTCGTTTGTTCTTGTAAAAACCATAGAAATATGCATTGCTGTGTGCAGAACGTTTCGAACCTGTGGAGCAAAATCAGAATAGTTCATAAATTCCATACAAAATTTTGAAAATCTAGAAGAAATTGCACATCTTGGAGTCAATGGTTTGATGTAAACAGAAAAGTACCTTCTATAAATTAAAGTGAACATGAGCTCATTACTAACAAATTAGGCTATTATTCATAATTAGAAATAAAAAGAAAAGTATATTCAACACATGGTGCATTTCTGCATGAAACATTTTCGTAAATTTTTCTAAGGTTGGTTGGTTTGGAGTTATATGGGCCATATTTGGCCATGCTGCACCAAATACAAATTATACAATATCAAGTAATTGACACACACAATGAAAGTTTTACTGACACAGAAGAGAAAAATACACCCAGGGAGGAATGCACCAGACAGGAAGCAAATCTGCACCTACTACAACTTGCACATTTTTCTAAAGCCCCAGATCACAGTTTGGGAAACTCGACTTTAGATGGTTCAGACTTCAACATTATTAAATGTTTTAATTAACTCAATGATCCAAAAGTACGTAATCTTTCATTTTCTTCTGTCGGAGTCAGAAAAAACCTCCAGACATCACTCTTTTTGGTGTCAGGATTCACTCACCAATTACAAAATCATTTTTTGCCCAAAAAGGTAGCTGAGATATTTTTGGCACCAAAAGCTAACCGAGTCGTTTGTACAGGGCTGACACAGCTTAAGCACTTGTAAAATACATCAAGTACCATTGGAAGCATTAACTCACAAAATAGTCTTATCTTAAACCTCATTTTAGTAGCAGACTTAGTTGCCCTGATAAAATGAATCGGCTAATTAAGTATAAAACAAACCAGTGAAGAACTCACCAAAAAATTTTAATTTTAAAATTAAGAACTAAATATTTTATTGTGAAATCAGAATTTCCACCACTGGTGGAATTAGGAAATGCATTTCTAACAAATACATACACCAATGTTGATAAACAGTGATATAATTAATAAAATAGATTTTAGTTATGCTAAAATAAGTTATTTCACTGACGAGTTTATTATATATATAAAATGTTAGTTTTATAGTCTAATGTTTTTAGTTTTCTTTCATTAAATTTTAAGATGTTTTTGTTTATTGGAACACAAATGACTTATTTAAGTAACCAAACTTTTCAAAAAGCAACCAAAAATTTGAAAATAGGAGCTTTTGAGACGATTTTGCTTTAAAAGATACTCCTAGTCCCCAAGGTTAAAAGACAGCAGCAAAAGGTCATCTTTTAGTTATTTGTGGCAGCCTTGCTTGTATTGTTTTATAGTAAAATCGAAACTACAGATGAAAGATTGTGACTTGAAAATGTTCTGTTTCAAAATTTTGATTAAAACCAGGGACAAAACATGCTAAAAACTCGAAAAATGGTCTAAATATTTTCTTAAAAAACTCTACATTTCTAAAATTAGGATAATGCTAACAGAATTTCCGTCTATACTGGCACTGTCCATGAAGTACTAACAAGATGTGAACCGATTTTCCGGCCCGTTTATTAAGGATACTGCTTAAAACAGCGAAAAAGGCAGGGAAAAAATCTCAAGCATGACTACTGCCATTACTCAAATTGGAGCAACTAATGACAGATTAACCTTTAGACTGTGGCCGGTACAACAGTTGTTACATCACATTTTTCTTTTCTAGAGTAGCTCGGTACAGTTGCTGTACCATAGATTTTATCCTCCTTTTAAATGACTGTTGACATTCATCACCATTTGTGGGCTGTCAACAACTGGCCCTTAGGGTTTATCCTTTCTTTTTACCTTTCCCTGTTCATCATTGAGTGAACTCTTTCAAAAAGGAAGTCATGGGGTGATATCTCTATCTTGCTAAAAAGTACAAGTGGGCATTTTTGGAGATTGTTTCTCATTCAAAGTAATTTAAATAAAAGTTAAAAGTAGAAATCTTACAAGATATTAGAAATAATACTATTATCTATGGGTTATAACAGAGTAAGGAAAATTTAATTTTCCTATATACTGCACAACTTGTGGATACAACAGATCTGTAGCAAAGAACTAGCAGAATACTATGTTCAAGCTCAAATCTAAAAAGGAGTAGGAAATTATTTTATCTGATTTACACAAGAGTATCTATTGAAAAATAGGAAATTGTTTAATTTCTAAGTTAATGGAACATCAAAAGTGCTGTATTTATTTTATTTTAATCTAAAAGGGCAACATCCACTTTTCATTATCTTAACATAATGGTAGAATGTGGCCATGTATTATATTATTAGCCAAAAATTATTCAAAATATTACAATTTATTTTTACAATAGTTTGATTGTACATGAACATTCAATATTTTAGATGGAACAGTGATCCCCAAATGATTTTTCAATCATTTTTAAAGACATATGCAAAAATAACCACTGAATCTCTTCGTTAATATTCATAAAGAAATTGTTTAATTTTTTTGTTAATCTTTATTGTAAACAAAGTGATTTCTAAAATCCCCATATGGGAACTTCACTTATTTTAGAATACAAAAATTAGATCAAATGTTGGAGATTGGTGTTATCTATCATTTCATCCCTTTTTCTAAAATTCTAATGATTGAATTCTAAAACTGATTTTTAAAGCGACTTAAAATCTTTACAACTATTAGAATAACAACCAATAATTTTCCATACAGGCACAATTTTAAATAGATTTCAAAACAAGTATTGAAGGGAGTTCTATTCAATTAAAAAGGTACTTTGAAAGTAGACTAGTTAGAACATTTTCTCATAAGGTATTGAGCCTATTAAATACAGCCAGTAAAGCAAATATTCATTTCATTAATAAGTCATTTTTAACAAATTTATACAATAAAATTTTAATCATGTGCAAGAAAACTACTAAAGAGAAAACAAAACTCGTGCTCTCCTTATGTGCTTGTTTATGTTTAAATTTGGTTTGTTATATAAACATTTTACACCAAATTATTTTTTACCTCAAAATATGAATATTATGAACTAAAACGATAATTAAGATAAATGATTATACAAAATCATGCTGGCAATTTTAGACATGAATTATTAAAATCTTACATTTAATTTAAAAAATGACTTGTGCTTATCAAATTCAGCCATTGAAATACAAATGTAATACAAATAAATGGAGTATGCATTTGCTATTGTCCAGACTTCCATAAGCGAATTTTAATCCAAGCAAACTTCATTCATTCCATGTTCGAGGCATCAAGCAGGATTGATTAGGTATTTTTTAATTATTGTCACACTGGAGCAACACAACAGGCTATTGGTGACAGTCCGGGATCAATCTCAACAGGAAAGATCTGAGGACAACACCACATAATTTTGAACCATGGCAGATGACGAGGCAACACCTGAGCTGGCACTGCACTCTCCAAACTTCCACACCATGCCAACATGAGGATATTTGAGGCCACGACAGATTTAATGTGCACAAGCCCCCTTTGTACACGACGGTCTTTTACTGGATTCGAACTTACAACACTCTGGTTGTAAGTCCGTTACTCTTCCAACCAGGCTACCGCAGCCCTAAAGGGTTGAAGAGAGTGCAAGTAATTGTAAAGTAACAAACCCGAATGATGATTCAGAATTGTTACAATCATTTCCCCAATTTCCATTGAGTGACATTACAACAACACTGAAAGGAAAGCGTGCTTGGTGGTCAGTGTGAAAGTCATTCATGTCCCTCTCCCCCGAAGCTGTAAAGGAGAAGTTCTGAGAAATCTGCCGTTATGAGATGTGGGTCACAGAATTTGGAAGCTGTAGTCTAAATGTTAATAAAGCAGAACACAAGACTTGAAAATTTGAAACTTACCTTCAACAACGAACAGCTTCTTCAGTGGGAAATTAATACTTTTGGCCAGACTTTCAATACGATTTCTCAGTTCTCCTTCAGGCAATGGAGTAAATTTATCAAACAATGGAGCAATGTAGTCAGCATAAACAGTCATAAGAATCTAAAAGAGAAAGGGAAAGAAGTTTAAACAAATCGACAAGTTTGAGTTTTAAAATCAATTCGAATTACCCTTTACAAAGAGCCACTCTAAAATGCAGAGCAGCAGCTACAGTATGCCCTCTTTTGTGGCAATATATCATGTATTTGGCTACATTTCTCTTTTTGACTTGCCTCCCAATGAATTTTCAGTTAATACAGAAAGTCTGAATCTGGAAGCTGAAAGGTTACTTGTTTTAAGTGTCACTGTTTGTGTAAATTATAGGTTAATCTTATGGCCTATCTGCCAACTTCCAAGGGAAAAAATCTGGAAGAAATTTTTGACATAAAAACCAATGTACCACTATCAGAAATGACAAATGTCTAAAACAATTCTTAGAATAAAAAAACAAATAAAATGTCAAATTAGCGATAATTTCACCAAATTGGGCTTTACAAAGCAATTCGATATGGAAAAGTAACGTAGCTCACTCAAGTTGTATGTTTGGCAGCAGATCGAATTCGGACAGATTTGGCAGCATTTTCAACAAAATGACATCAAGTGTATGTAAAAATGAGCCATTATAATTCTTTTTACTATTTTAGAGATATATTTGCAGGTTTTTCTTGAAAATTAATGCCACACAGTTTTCAAGACAATCTAGTGGTAATTACTGATTCTGTTTTTCTTTCATGGTCACCAGCTTGGTGCCAAAATTGTGAAATTGATGCCACTTAAAAATGCTCTCGCTGAAGAAAAGTCTGGAAAATATATTTCCTGACCATAAGGCCAGAAAAATAAGAGTATTCCAGAAGACTTCCAGGAAATTTGGAAAAGAAAGCAACTATGCTATGGGTTAAATGGGGAATCACCCTGAGGACTGGGAGATATTCTTGAGTGAATTGGGAATAGATGGGTAGGTTAATTGATTGTGGTTTTATGATGGAATGTCTCATAGGGGGCAAGCTGCGCCAATCGCAAGATTAAATAATATTTAATAGCAACCAGAAAATCAATAAAAAGGAGTCTTAAAATATACACATACACGAACAAGGAAAATAAAACACTTTGTCAAAAAATAAAGCCTAAAATGTTTAATTACAGAGCAGAATTAAAATATGCATTATATATGCAATAAAAAAACCAGAGTGATGTAAAAAGGTAAATAGTGATGAATGTGGAGGGTGATCCAAATCATACAAAACAGATGATGTGTTGAAAAAGTTCGTAAAACTGTCTAAAACCAGTACGAGATGTTAAAATATGATTAATGGAAAGAGGTGGTTGATAAATCAAGGGGTTACTGCATCACTTGAAAACTACATATATTGAAATAAAAGTGTCATAAATGTTAAGCAAAAGCAATTTTTTTGCTTTTGATCTCAATCTGTTTTGATCACAAGATCTTAAAATTCTCAACCACAGGGAAAGGGACCGATACCACACCCTAGCATCAATTATACCAGGCTGCCAAAAGGTCTACTGCGATTTGTCATTTCTGTTTTCAAAGCATTTTTGTGAATGTAATTTTCAAAGAGGAAATATTCTGCGAATAATATTCGTGATGTGTCGTAAAGCTCAGACCCACAATGCCTAAATAATATCTGTGTAGCAAATGCCAAAAACCTATCAGCAAGGAAGGGTAAAGAAAATTTTCCCACTGAAATTGAAGATCAAGGCCCAGTCTGTATAAAATTCTCAAATCTAATACTGAATACTGTTACTTCACAAGTTTGCATTGCAGTGTATTGAAGCTGTTTCGAAACCTGAGTGATGTGATTTCTTTTCAAATAGGCCAATGCATTTAAATTTGAACAGGACTGAGACACAGGACTGGTAATAGGATAAAAGGTTTTAGCTTTAAAAAATCTCATACCACACATTGAATATAAAATTTTGCTGATCAGAATGGAACATCAATAATTTCAGCAGAAATTAGTAATGATATTAGCTTGAGGAAACTAATATAATGCAAGATTTCATTAGTCCAGTGATTGATAATTAATTATACATAATTTCATATTTGTCAACATACACATTATATGCAAAAGTGCTCTTGATGATTATGCCATAATTAATACTTATGTTAATTTAATGTATGAACTTCAAAAAAATTGGAAAGGTATTTACAATAAATTTGACATTAATTATTTTTATAAGACAAGGGACCTTTGTCTTAAAAAATTTTACTAGGTAGCTGTCTCATAATGGTTGCAAAGTAACGAAATCAGTAGAACCAAACACAAATGCAAAAATTTCTAGTCAAATTTAAAAATAAACAGCAAAGTGGAACAAAAATTACCAATTATAAAAATTCGTGCAAAGCAGAATGCATACGCAACATTAGCTTCCTTTGAATTGTTATGAGGTGCCTTCTTATTCTGAATAGATTGCAGTTGTGGTTTTATTTTCAGTGAGACAAAAAATTATTTTTAAACAAGTATTTCTAATTTAAATATGCAAAATAAGACTTTTAAACAAATTTCATAACATACCAAAGATATGATGACGCAGAAAAGCCACAATATTATGAAAAAGTAGTCCCCACCAATTTTCACAATATGAACAATACACGACAATATAGGTAACACAATAGCTTGCATGACAATAAACTTCTTGATCCTATCTTTAAAGAAGAATCCAACTGTCTAAAACAGAAAAAAATTGTTAAAATCCAATGGCACCATTATCTTACAAACTGAGGTGATTTTAAGCATGTTTAACTTACTTCTTTGTTGAATCCATGACGCTCTTCAATGACAAAAGTCGAGTAAAAACTCCATGGTATATCTATCAAATAATTTATGACAGCACCTAATAGAGCAAATACTGCAGTCTGAGTTATCTAAGGAAAAAGTAATTGAGATGAGAAATTAACAAAGCAGATTGTAATATATATGTATGTATGTATTGGATAGTTGAATAAGTTCTTGCTCTTTTCCAACAGATGGCATTACCGGAACTGGTTGCATTAGTTTATGATAGTGACGCATCTATTTACAAGTACTATAAGCAAGCTTGAAATCCAGTGTATGTTATTTCGCGGAAGTGCAAACAACTTTATTTTTCATTGCGTTAAATATGTCAAATTTCGTGCCAAAATAAGAGTATTTGCGGGGAATTTTACTGCACTATTTTATTCAAAAAAAATCTGCAGTTGAAGCTCACAGAATTCTTGTTGAGACTTACGGCGACCATGCTCTGTCTGAAACAACTTGTAGAGATTGGTTTAGACGCTTTAAAAATAATGATTTTGATCTTGAAGATAAAGAACGCTCTGGCGCACCGAAGAAGTTTGAAGACGAACAATTGGAAGCATTACTTCATGAAGACTCATGTCAAACGCTAGCTGAACTTGCAGAATCATTAGAAGTTGATCACACAACAGTTTCGAAACGTTTGAAAGCATTAGGAATGATTCAAAAGCAAGGTCATTGGGTGCCGTACGAGTTGAAGCCGAGAGACGTCGAACGGCGTCTTTTCACCTGTGAACAACTGCTTCAACGGCAGAAAAGGAAAGGATTTTTGCATTGTATCGTAACTGGTGATGAAAAATGGATACACTACGATAACCCTATGCGTAGAAAATCGTGGGGTAAACACGGCCATCCATCAACATCTTCAGCAAAGCCGAATATCCATGGTTCCAAGCTTCTGCTCTGCATTTGATGGGATCAGCTGGGTATAGTTTATTATGAGCTGCTCAAACCAAATGAAACCATCACGGGAGATCGCTACAGACTACAATTGATGCGATTAAGCCAAGCATTGAAGGAAAAACGGCCGCTATACAAGCAGAGACACGACAAGGTCATTTTGCAGCATGACAACGCTCAGCCACATGTTGCAAAACCGGTAAAAACCTACTTGGAAACGCTTAAGTGGGAAGTCCTACCCCACCCGCCGCATTCACCGGACATTGCCCCTTCCGACTACCACTTGTTCCGGTCGATGACGCATGGCCTGGCTGAGCAGCACTTCCGTTCTTATGAAGATGCCAAAAATTGGGTCGACTCTTGGATAGCCTCAAAAGACGTGTCATTTTTCCGACGTGGAATTCAAATGCTGCCAGAAAGATGAGGAAAAGTAGTGGCTAGCGATGGACAATACTTTCAGTAACATGTTTTTTAATGATTTTTTAAAATAAACATTAATTTTCACAAAAAAACAGTGAGAAATTATTCAACATCCTAATATATATATATATATATATATATATATATATAATATATATGAACACTTGATTTACAAGGATCATTCTGAAAATTAAGGAAATTAGCACATAGTAATTGCACATGATCTATGTCAATGCTCAATCAAGATCAGACTCCTGATAAAATGTTTAGAAATATTGGGTTGATGCAAAAGTTTGTCCCGTTTTCATGGCTAGATGGCATTGCATCACAAAACCGAAGTATCTACTTCACACGTGCAAAGTTTTGATATTTGGAAGAAGGAATTTCAGTGAGTACTTGGAAAAAAATTGTTATTTGGTTGTTTTTAAATTTTGTTAAGCATTAAAAATGGCAGAAAATAAGGAGCATTTTCGACATATTATGCTTTTTTATTTCTGAAAAGGAAAGTATGCTTCGCAGACGCAAAAAAAGATGTGTTGTGATGGTGAGGATGCTGTTGACGATTCCACGTGCCATAAGTGGTTCAGAAAGTTTTGTCACCTGGATCAGTTCTTTAGCCAGAAACTTCAGAACTTCTATGAACCCTGGATTATGCAGCTACCAGAGATGGAGAAAGGTCATCGAACAGAAAGGCACATACTAATTTTTAATAGTAAATAAAATTTTCTTCAATTTTTGTCAAAAAAATGGAAAGAACTTTTGCATTAACCCAATATTTATTTTACAATGCTAGCAAAATGCTTATTTAACCAAAGAAAATGTTTTTAAAAGTTTCATAAAAAAATTTTCTGGTGGGAAACAATCCTATTCCTCCTGAGAAACTGCAGAAAAAGTAGTGTGAAAATGATGTGCTCAACGATCACAAGTAAAAACCAAGTGAAGCCACAAAAAAGTGTGGAAAGCATAAGTAAATGCAAATGGCATCGAGGATGTCTCTGTTGTTGCCATGAAAATGTAACTGCCAAGGATGTCTCTTTTGTCGTCAAAACATCGACAAGCAAATGTGGCCAGAGAAGACCGAAAGTACAGAGGAATCCCCGAAGTAATTGCTCAGTGGGTCTTGGGAATACGAAACAAGACTTGCTTTTTACGATTATGGATACAAAAGTAGACATCACCAGCTGGCCATGATGTGTCCCGCAACACTCTCTAGAGTGACGAACTCTCCCTTATTAACTAGGAACCCGTATTAGAGGAAATTTTTTTCGATCCTCCCAGCTCCTGTATTGAATTTCTATTTCTCCTGTATAATTCCTTAACTGGCATATATTTCCTAACTTAAGCTAGCCATGACTCGCCCTCTCTACAGTGATCAACTTTCCTTTATTTCCTGGGAACTCTCAGAGGAAATTTTCCTTAACAATCAAGATTGCAAAATTTCAATTATTTAATATTCCCACCACACGCATTCTGATGTAAATTGCAATTATTATCGACAGTTTAGAGGTACTCATAAATACCGAAAAAGGACCTATAATAGAAAGTTGGTTATACCTTGGTTTTAGAAGACATGGTTGGGGACAACCCTCATCCAAACATTTTTAACTTTTACATGACATTGGTTTTATCCACCATATTTGATTTTGCATACTATATACTTTATTATCACTCGACTTTCATTTATTTTATTTTATTCTATTACATCTGTTGAACTTTTATATTTGAATCTCTTATACAACACTTTTTAGACTTGTATTTTTGTATTGAACGATTGTATTAATTTTATTGAATAGTATTTTCAGGAAGTTGTTTTTGATTTATTGTCTTGAGTTTGGCATATCTAGAGGACTCAGTGCCACAAAAACATAATCAATTCAATCCGATAGAAAGTTTAGCATATACTACTCGGGAGTGAAATATCCATTTCCTGATCATAATCAGGTTGGTTGGTTTGGGTTTTATGGCGCAAGGTCCAGTAGTAGACAAGCTGTGGAAAGCACAAGATTAAGCTCTTCCCAATAAAAAGTTAAAATCCAAAAAAAGTCAATGAGATAATGAATAGTGCTACTTACAGTATGAATATAAAGCTAACAATTAAAAATGGATGAAAACTAAATATAAGGTATTTTCAACACAAATAATGATATTTTACTGTTAAAAAATGCAGTTTTAAAGGGTAATTCATGAAATGTCAAAGCTAAAATATTGCCTCTAAAAGCAATAACTAAGATGGGGTGATTACAATCAGGAAACGTGAAACAACGTTGGTTCAATATTTTGTGTGATTAGAAAAACAAATTGATATGTCAAATCTTAAGATCTTTGGCTTTGTTTTAAGCATCCCAGGCTCAAATGCCCATACTGAAAGATTTGTCGTTGATGAGCAATATATAGTGATCAGAGAAATCAAAGCAGTTTAGAACTAATTAAGTCAGCTTATGGTAGCAATTCACTATAGCTGTAGAGTTTTGGAATTTGTACAAGAAGAAAAAATACTTCAATGGACAAATATATATAGGTTAGGACTAAGAATCATGTAAATTTGTACATTTTTATCCTAGTGACCTGTATATTATATACAATGTAAATTAATTGTTTTGTTCAATATTGTCCATTCTATGAACATTTGTTGAGACAATGCATTGCCACTAAAGATACGCAAATTCGTGGCTAGTAAATCTCCCTTATATTCATGGTCGAAAGTTGATCACCCTAACTCTCTCATGTTGGACCACAAGGCATCAGAAGATTACCATATTCCCCTTTCAGGGATGTAGGTAGGTATTTAATTAATGTCACACTGGAGCAACACAACAGGCTATTGACGACGGCCCAGGATTAACACCCGAAGGAAATGATCCAAAGACAACACCACGTAATTTTGAACCACGGTCTGATGACGAGGTCACACCTGAGCTGGCATCCCACTCTCCAAACTTCCACGCCATGTCAACGTGAGGACATCTGAGGCCTGACAGATTTAACCTGCACCCCCCTTGTACACGAGTTTTAGGTTGGATTCGAACTCGTAACCCTCCTGTTGCCAGTCCGTTACTCTTCCAATCGGGCTACCGAAGCCCATCCCTTTCAGGAATGATAGTACAGAATTTCAGATTCTAGACAAGGAGCAGTCAGAAGACAATGGAAAGCTTTAAGGAGTTTATCTGGGGAGTTTTTGAGTATCCACCTTGTTCATAGTTGGCCCTATTTTTTGTCTTCATTGTTACCATTATTTCAATTACAATTATTTATAAGATTTATTTCAATGCATGGGTATGCGAGAAGGGTTCATGAAAGAAATTGATAACTCTAGAGCAGGGGTGGGCAGACTTTTCCAGGGTATAGGCTACTTCTAATTTTTTCAAGGTGTTGCGGTCCACCCAGTGGTGTAGGTGTGGTGAGCTAAAAAAAGGTCTACAATATTTATTATAACTTAATAATAAATACGGAATATGCACTTACCTTATATAACTGCAATAAAAAAAACTTGCTATTTTAAAACTGTGTTTAAAGCAAAACGCAAGAAACAAACATAATAATAGCCACAATTATAATAATATCAAATGATGCATTTATTATCAAACAATTCAAAATACACTAAAAAATAAATCATTTTCATCTAAAGTTAGTTCTCATAGTTATAGTTAGTAGAAGACTTAGTCTGCATACTGTCCACCAATCTTGAATATCTCGGTATATAATTACTAACTGCTAATCTTACACTGGATTCTAAGTGGTCGTCTGTGGGACGGGAACGATATGTTGTCTTAATTATATTCATCGTTGAAAATGCAGATTCACACAGGTAGGTAGAGCCAAAGAACGATGTTAAATGAAATGCAACCTTTATTTAAATTAGGATACTTTACTTTGTCCATTAGATTCCAAAATTTATTCTTTGGTTCTGAACTACGTGCTTTTAAAATTATGTCATTTTGAAGGAGAAAAACTTCGTTTTCCTCAAGAGATAAAGAGAATATATAATTAATATTTTCAGTTATTTCTTCCACATCAACATTGCCAAATGGCTAACACATGAATGTAACAATTGGTTCTAGTCTAGTAAATTCTTGAAAACGTCTCAAATTCGGAATCAAGTTTTATTATTTCATCATAATATTTCTCTTTGTTTAATGTACCTCTGTTTTTAAACAACTCGTCAGAAATATTTTTGAAATTTTTTAGTTCATTCTTCATCAACTGGGAAGATATTAGCTTTAACTTGTTTTTGAAAGTATTAACAAATCCAATCAATTCTACCATTGTTTGATTTTTTCCTTGCAATTGTAATTTCAATTCATTAAGATAGCTTGTTATATCAACAACAAAAGCTAAATCCATCAATCAAACGTCATCACTAAGTTCAACGTACACTTCATCTTTTGATTCCAAAATATCTTTTACCTCTTGTAGTAGGTTCCTGAATCTTTGTAAAAATATACTCCGACTTAACTAACGAACATCTGCATGATATAACAATTCCCCGTAATCAGATTCGTTTTCTTCTAGTTGGGCCCGAAACATTCTTCTCTGAAGACTTCTTCCTCGAATTGAGTTCACAATTTTCATGCAGATTCCCATAACATGACGCATATTTAGAATTTTACAACAGAGGGCCTGTTGGTGAATAATGCAATGATAAGAAAGGAAATGCGGTAAGTCATCGTCTCTGATACACATAGCCAAAAATCCATTGACTGTGCCGGTCGCTGATGGGGCCCCATCAGTTGTCATTGGTACAACTTTATAAATTGGAATTTTTTTCTCCTCTATGTATTTTTTGAAGGTGCAGTAAACATCTTCACCTCGTGTTTTCTTCTTTAGAGATAATATTGTTAATAATTCTTCTCTTACACTCATATCCTTAAAAACCATTCTTATAAAAATGCAAAGTTGAGAAATATCAACCATGTCCATAGATTTGTCAAACTGCAAGGAAAAGCAAATGCAGTTAGTAATATCTTCAGTCAGATGATCAGCCAGATCAGAATTCATCATTTCTATACGGCGCATGACAGTTCTATGCGAAAGTTGTACGTCTTTAATTGCGGAAATAATTTCATTTTTGTTCTTGAATGAATCAAATAATGAATCGCTGGCTTCCAGAAACGCTTTTTTTATCATTTCTCCATCTGCGAAAGGTTTCTTATGTTTTGCTAACACATGACTCACATGAAAAGATGCAACTGTTGCAGCCTTAGATATAGTATTGGGTTTAATAAAATATGGTTGGTTGTCCGATTAATTGCCATTTAAATTCTTTTAACTTTTGTTTACGCAATTCGCTTTTTAACGGAAAATCTGTATAAAAACTTCCATGCATGCTTTTGAAATGCCTTTCAATGTTTCCCTTTTTTGGAAGTGCCACACTTGCATGACATATATAGCACACACATTTTGCATTCACCATTGTAAAGAAAAACTGTTCTTCCCATTCTGTATTAAAATTGTATGGTTTTTTTCTTAACACTTGTTTTCGACATTGTACCCCTCTTTTAAAATATGACAGATTACTATTTTTACTACAAAAATACAAGTAACACAAAATTGTCAAGTTGAATGTTTGAACAACTATGAGCGACTGCTAGACCGTGGAGCGTGGACGTATTCAATGCAGCGAGCAGCGAACATATGTGAAACGATGAATCTGTAACCGACGTATGTACTTAAGTGTCATCGTGCGCTTCCAATGAAGGTACATGTGTCATCTACACAATCATCGAATCATTTGCTTAAGTAAACACAGTCGCATCAATTGTGAAAAGCCGATTCTCCAGTCTAGCTGGCGTCGGTGTTCCATAAATACGTTTCTTTTAGTATGCGCGTCTTAGGTATTAGTAAAGGCGGTCACCCCGAAATGTCTTGGTGGTCGATTGAGATCGACTTAATACCCACCCCTGCTCTAGAGGGCACTACACTGCCCATAGCTGTTGACAAGCAGCCAAATTTGATTCTGTAGAATGTTGTAGATTTCCTGTCATTCAGTGAGTATTTTTTAATGTGTTTCTCTTAAATAGTTGTGTTTAAAACAGCAACTTTTCATTGAACTTTATAACTGTTGATTTATTCCAAATGTCGAAAATTGAACTAACAATTGATGTGTTGAATTGCGCCAGCGACTTTCAGTTTAAGAGAAAATATCTACAAATAATATTTACACATTTATTACTATTTATACATTTAGCAAATAATATCTCCACATTTAGAGCAGGTGTTCCAGATTTCTATCTTTTATTTCAAATGCTATTTTAAAAGACAATTTCATAGTTTTGTATTGCAACATTATTATCAAACTAATTGAGGTAAGTTCGGAAAAGTTTGATTGTCAGCAAAGGCATGGTATAATAATATGCTTGAGATCAGATTCTGAAGGTTCTTATTTGACTTTCACAATGCAGTCAGATGATTATAAACATATTTTTATCATAACTACAAACTATAAATAATTATACCATAACTATAAATAAGTATACCATGGGATGTTTGAGGGGCCGAAATGCTGATCTTTCAAAGATACTGTGAATTTCTACTGAAATTAATTTGTTAATTCGATCAGCATAAATCGTAGTTTCTTTATCAGATTAAATGCAAGTAGATAAGTCCGAAAATTATTCAACTTTATGTTCTTTAACATTATGGCCCTTCGATTGGAATACAAAACTGGAATATTGGCAAGTTAAATTAAACTCTGCATACCTGCCTGATAATATATTAACATTGTTGAGTAATACTCTAATTTTAGTCTTTATTTTTAATAACTATCAGCAGTGACAACTCAACCTTTAATATTTTTTCTCAAGAAAAGTCAAATTTGCAAAAATACTGCAAAAAACACTTTATTAATTTTCACATCAGAAACCAGCTGTTAATACTGTATTTCAAAAAACTTACTTCATGTTCTCTTCCATAGCCAAAATAAGCAGTCACTTTTCCACTCAAAGCCCATATGAAAGGAATGCCTCCAAAAACTAAAATAACCTAGTATAAAAAAAATATTTAGACTTCACTTGAAAGCAGGGTATAAAAAAAAACATAAAAATCAGATTTTTTTATTTAAATCAGATTTTAATGATTTTTATTCATTCGTTGCATTTACAAGTTTAAACTTGTTAGATATTAAACATGCAAATCAGTTTAGATCCTAGATAGTTAAACATTAATTTACGTTAAACATTAATATATATATATAGACTTAGAAAATTTAGCAGGGCAAATTTTTCAGACTGAAACAATAAAAGTTATAATTGGGTCTTGTTACTTTTATTCTTTCATTTGAATTGTATTTCATGATACAAATCCATTATTCTTAAAATTCTAAATTTAAAAATAATCATTTAAATAAGGGGAGGAAATTTTAATATATTTTTATAAATCATAATAAAAGTTAAACAAATTCTAATTTTCTGGCCTCTTTGTTACACAATTTGTTTCTTATGAACACATTTCTTGTCTGCTAGTAA
This sequence comes from Meta bourneti, assembly GCA_933210815.1. NCBI lineage: Eukaryota > Metazoa > Arthropoda > Arachnida > Araneae > Tetragnathidae > Meta > Meta bourneti. The sequence continues at coordinate 73,680,113 of OW119930.1, forward strand.
CAAAGAAAGAGAATTTAGACTCATTTAAATTCTCACAGGAACCAAATTTAGTTTCCCATTCAAAAGGAAATTCTACATTATGGAATGCAATGCTTTCACTAAGAGAAAACCAAGAAAATTATCTGCTTTCTCTTAAACTTGTTAGATATGAGACATGCAATTCACAGTACAGATCCTAGATAGCATTGATTTATGACAGCGTGTGAAAAAATCATGATTTACAAAAAAATCATTAAAATCGGATTTTTATGATTTTAATTAATTTGTTGTTCCTATATGTTTGAATGTGTCAGACATGAGATGCAAATCATAGTATACAATCTAGTTAGCATTATGTTATATAGGCTTTCCACTCTTCTACACAAATATTAAAAACCAAAGGAGTTTCCCCAATTCCAAAGATCTGAGACTGTGAAAAAATCGTGATTCTCTTTTTTAAATGTTTCAAAAAATTAGGGGTTTTTATTCAAATCAGACATCTTGTCGGATTTTTATGATTTTAATTTTTCCCTTATGTGTTTAAATTTGTTGGACATGAGATATGCAAATCTGCAGTTACTAGGTAATATTAAACATGTATTATAACATGTATTAAACATGTATATTAAACATGTCTGAGGGTTTAGGAATTGTAGATTCCCTTACCAGAAATAATAAATTCCTTCTTTAAAGAGCATCAATTTAAGTCTAACCAACCTCTTTCCATGGGAAGAGTATGTCAAAATTATCTGAAAATATTTTGTACAATGTATGGACTAGTCTCATATGTACAAAACTCAGCATCTGCTGATAAACAGATTTAAGTGACACTTATTTTAAGTGAGCAGAGAAAAATATTTGTTGGACAGTTGTCATCCCAACATGTGCAGTTAGCCCCTATGGACCTGAGTCCCTTTTGTCCCCAAACGAGAGGTAAATATTTTCAATGAGAAACTAAGCTTGTTAAATAATCCACCAAGCATGTCCGATCCTTGAAACCCTTTTAAATTTGTATAGTAGGGCCCATGACCTACCATAAGGTAAATATGCAAATAATGAGTAACCAAATATGCAAAGTGGTTTTATCTGTCTTAGGTTGATTATCAAGAGTCGAAAGTTCTAGAGACCTGAAACTCTTTGGGTCTGAATATTTTTATGATGGAGGGAGACTGATTCCAACTATAAGATAATATTAAAAATATACTGATAATATTGGTAATGATTTACGTAAACAAAATAAAGGTTTCCAAAATATTTACAATGAAGCAAATCATATCTTCAAGTTGGAACCCAGTGCATACCAATCAATGCAATTATTTTTAATGTCCTCAAAGAGGAAGGCCAGTAATTATAAGTTTTATAAAGGATCAACTGTGGGGTTACTGAGTAGAAGCAAACTTTTAAAATGATTTGTATTGTCCCATTTTGTCATAGGTTATTTCATTTTCAATATTATTAAACTTAAGAAAAAAATGAAAATTAGTGATTTAAATCAATGATTTTTCAATAAAAATCACTTGATTAAAATTGTGATTTAAATCAATGATTTTTCAATAAAAATCACTTGATTAAAATCGTGATTTAAATCAAGCTGATTTAAATAGTCATACCTTGCCTGAAAGGAAATAAAATATAAACAGGCATGAAGCATAATAGGATTGATTAATTGAATAAAATTTGGAAAATGACAAAAATAATTTTATATAAAACAGCTTTTTATTACAAAATTCTATTTCCTTCTCTTTGAATATTAATGTTTTTTCAGAGACAATTATGAATCCAACAAATTTATAATGAACCACAAAAGGAAAAATAATTAATACCAGCTAATAAGATGTAGTGTCTGCAGTGTTACTAGATAAAAAATGAAAAAAATCACAAGTTTAAAAATGTAATACTTCTAAGGCTGACAATAGAAAATGTAGTTAAAATTACTCGCTTTTGCTCATTTGTAGTAAGAAAAAATAAGGTCAACTTACAGTTTGAAAGAGTTGTTCCCAAAGACTACACATCAGTTGAAACTTGCTTTTATCCAAATTATAAAGACGAGATTTATTGTAAGTAGTTTGGTCCATAACACCTGCCAACTCTGGCGGTACTGATCTGTTGTTCTTTAAAACTTTATGCTGTAGAATAAATTTACCATGCCATTAGATAATATAAAACAATAGTTCTGTAGAAGTGGCACCTTGATAGGAGGGAAACTGAACATTTTTAATGTTATTCAAAATCAGTGATATTCAAATTTGGTTCCATGTATCTAATACTTTCAGGTATTGAAACTTCAAAAAAAAATTTAGATTGTTTTTGTTACATCATTTTATTAATTATTCACTTTAAAGGTAGGTAGTTAATTAACATCGATCTGGAGCACCACAGCAGGCTATTGCTGATGGTCCAGGATCTATCCTGAAGGGAAAGATCCAAGAACGCCTTGTAATTTTGAACCACGGTCAGATGATGAGAACACCTGAGCTGCCCCACCTGTCTCCAAACTTCCATACCACGCTAATGTGAGGACATTTGAGGCCACGACAGATTTAAGGTGCACCAGCCCCCAGTGTATATGTCGGTCTTTGGCTGGACCAAGTTTCGAACTCGCAACCGTCCGATTACTAATCTGTTGTTCTTCCAACTAGGCTACCGTGGCTCTATACACTTTAAAGAAAATATCAGCTACACATAATAACCCTGAAATATGTAATTAAGTTTAAGGTATAATTTATCTATTTTTAATTAAGGTATAATTAATTTATTTATTTATAGATTCTAGAAAGAAAATAAGAAAGCTGTAACTGGACTATATATCAGAAAGACTCGAGAAAATGTCAAAGAAAATTGAAACAAATTGAAAGTCTTCGCCTTTTTGCTTTGTTGTACGATTATACATAAAGTATTCAATTTCAGTTAGATTACGTTTTAGGTAAAATAATTTTTAACATAAACAATAGTTGTAATATCTTGTTAAAGGGATCAATTTTTAAAGCAGAACACGAATTTTGGAGCAAATATTTTGCCAAAAAAAAATGAAAAGAATTTTGTCTATTGTGTGATGGAGCATGCTTTTAATGTGCCTCCACGTTGTTTCAATGGTATTTGTGTGGCACTTCGTTGTTGGTTCCACAAAAGTGAATGGTTAACCGTTAGATGCTTATAACCCTCATCCTCTAAACTTACGTAGTTACATATAAGTTTATATAAAATTGAACGAATTTAACGGACATGAAAAGAACGTCTTAGGAAAAGACATTCTATACTCTGCCATAAAAACGGGAGAAAAAAATAATTAAGATGGGTTACCTTCACTTGTCATCACTTGCTAATAAAAGCGTGCGAAAAAATACAGCAACAGCCGTTGTCTCAGCGCACGGCGCTAGATACAGCTGACTTAGCTACAATTTTTAATATAAAAATTTGTAAATGTGCCGTTGAACAAAGTTGCATCATAATTTTTGGTACAGCTGCAGTCTCCGCCGCGCGGAGTGGCAACGCATTTTTTTTGGCGCGGTTTTTGCCGTACTTTTTATGTCGCCACGGAAATCTTCCAAAATTGAATACATATTGCATACATATGGATTAAATATATAAATCTTGATAAAACAACATTTTAACTAGTAAAACACTGCAAATCTGGATTAAATATACACAAAATACAAAAAATATTTTTTAATGGAAATCACATCTTGACTAGTGAAACATTGCAAAACTGGATTAAATATACACAAATATGCCAAAAAAAATTTTAACGGAAGTAACGGTCGAGCAGTCGCATCAGGTTGTATTTTTCCTGTCTATTTTGTTTTATTAGTTATCTTATTATTTCTAGTATACCTTATTTCTTAAGATGCCTTCTATTTTTAGTGTAGTCGATAAGTTTCAAGATAATTTTTCTCGCAACTTTAAAGTTTACTTTTTCTGGTGGTAGACAAACTTTCGGGACTGAGGGAGTTGGTAATCGTTTTCTTTTGTTGCGAGTTGTGTCGCGATAAAGAGCTTTTTTAAACTTTTTTAAAGGAATCGGGATTAATTAAATCTAAATTTTCTTGCGATAAATGCAACGGGGAAATGACGTTTTCTGTTAGGAATTCAGAGCGATGGATACACGTGGATTTGTAGAAATCGCAGGGATAATCCAAATCCGTGTCCAAACTGAAAAGAACAATCTATGCAAGAGCACTTGACCATGTCGGAAATCGGAAATAAATAGAACAATCTAGAAAAAAGAAGAATCGACACTTCTGGATGCTGGCAAGGTTCCCATAAAAACACGAGAACCCTAACCAGAGAAAAATTCAGGTTACCATCAGCCGGCATCAGTCGCTTAAAACTGCGCCAAAAGTCGTTGCCACTCTGCGCGGAGGAGACTGCAGCTGTACCAATTTTTTACATCATTACTTCAGAGTTTCTGACACTATCAGGTTTTTATTATTTTGGTAGAGGTTTTGGAACACTGTCAGGTTTATGCCTTTTCGGGAAAGGTTCCTGAACATTGTTAAGTTTAAGTGGAAGCATTAGAGTTTTGTAATTGTGAGAAAAGTTCCAGAACACCAGTCAGGTTTGTGACATTTTGAGAGAGAAGTTATTGGAACGGCATTCCAGCAGAAAAATAGCTCCTAATCACATCTTGCATGATTTTTGTTTTTAGGCAAAACAAACCTCAGAAAAATAATCACTATAAATAATAAAAATCACGCCAAAACGTGTTCAGCATTACTCGGGTTTGCTGTTTTTGTTTGATGTCACAGCAGTGAATTAATTAGCAATAGGAATTCATTTAGATACTTTTTTTAAAAATAATTTTCGTGACAAAGTCCTAAAATTTGCCACTATAGCTTGCAACCCACTCACACAAAAAAGAAAACGTCTTTTTTAGGAGATTCGTTCCCAACTTACCTGCCGGTATTGTAAGTAAGTCTCCCAAACATATACAGCCCATGAAAATGCGATTATAGCATTCATGATTTCTTGCGGCGTCCAAGCCGGTGCATACATGAGATACTTTTTAACAGGCAAATCAAATATAGGAGAAATTAAATTGTCTATCGATTCTCGCCACATTTTAATGCAGGAGAGTTTTGACTTTTCAACGGAAAACGAAGCTAGGCTATATATATAATTTAAAATTTTTATTCGTTGCACAAAGCTTACATATATTTACATTTATTTTTATTTTCACACCGCTCCAACTAACTGTTGCCACCTTGTTACTTATACACTGAGTAAAAGATACAGAGGCTTTACTGAAGGCGTGACTTACAGCGCCCTTGGTGAGGGTGTGTGACCCTGGAGCTTGACATGAGCCATTCAGAGACTAGCATCTGCGCGTCACGTCTGTGAAAATCATTTGTTGGAATCGGTCTCAAACCTCCAATTATAGTGCCGTGTGGGGCACATCAATATGGAAAATTGTGTAAATTGAATGTATAAAAGAGAGGAGATAATGTGAAGTGTATCATGAGCTGATCAGACTTCTTGTTGTTTTCTGAAATTATGTTTTTAAACCATAAGACTTGGCTACGTAATAAAATTTATATTTAAAGTATAAAACTGTCTTCAATCGATAAAACCCAACAATTGGTTATGGGCCTCAGACCTTAAGCTGAACCTGAATTCTGCCACTACCGGTTTCCAGTATGATGGGTATTCAAGAAATGTCCATGTTTTCCTTCCCGAAGTTATCGGATTTCAACTATGCCACGTGGAAGACGGACATGAAGGTATTGTTAATGGACCGGAACTGCTGGGAATTTATCACTAAAACGGAACCTCTATTATTGGAAGATGCTCCAGAACAAGAAAAAAGAGACTATCGTTATAGGAAGCAGAGGACATATACAACTATCTACCAGGGCATAGACAGAAAATATCAAGTCTTAATTTCATCTACTGAGGACGGTAAGGAAGCCTGGGATATATTAAAGACCAACTTTGAACCAGCATCTAGAGCACGATTGGCAGGCCTTGTGGACGAGTTCTTTTCAATCCGCTACCAGCCGGAGGACGAATCCATTGGACTCTTCTGCAAACGAGTGCATGAGAAGCTGTTACAGATAAAAGAAGGTGGATTCGAAATCCCAGACCTTTTAGTTTGCTTTCAACTAATAAGACATTTGCCTCACGAATACGATAATCTGGTACAACTGCTATACAGGATGGATGACAACGAGTTCACGCTAGACAATTTGTCTAAACATTTAATAACAGAATCCAGCCGGATCGACCTGAAGCGGAAGGACGAAGACACAAAATTAAGTATCGTGGCCGATGCTTATGCTACAAGAAACAAGTCATCTAGATACAAGGAGACACGGGCGTCTACTCCTGATCACAGCAGATGCGTACTGGACCCTGAATTAATTCCTTCAAGCCCAAGAAAGTCGACAGTTTGTCGTATGGGGCCGCGACCATTCTGCAACTACTGCAAAAAGTCGGGACATTACGAATCGAAGTGCTTCAAGAAATGCAATCGGAAGAAACCTGGTGGTGAATTATTTTATATGGAGGACAATCCAAAAACTGATCTTCAACGTGCCTATGCAGTTTCAAATTTTCCAAATGAAAGACCGAGGGAATTTCTCATTGATTCTGCTGCAACTGCCCACTTCTGTAAAGAACGCGATATGTTTACGACATTCAGAAAACTACCACCACAGAAGATCCTAGTCGGAGACAAGGACAGCACCTCGGAAGTATTAGGTATGGGTGATATTCAATTTACAGTTTTAGATAGAAACCGAAATTTTGATTTAACTTTGAAAGATGTTTTATACTCACCTAATATGAGAAGAAATTTAATTAGTGGTGCTCGTATTGATCTTGTGGGAAACCAAATTAAATGGGGAAATAACAAAATGATTATTTATAATAGTTATAATAAATATTTGTTTACTGTTCCCAGAATTGGAAAATTGTATATTTTGAAAGGTTATCCCAAGATTAAAAATTATACATATGTAACTGGTTTAGATCTAGAAAAAGCCCACCGTAGGTTTTGTCATGTTAACATGCCCTTAATTGAAAATATGAGTAAAATTAATTGTGTAAAAGGAATTGAAAAACTTAATTGTAAAAATATAGATAAAAATTGTAAGATTTGTGCTATTGCTAAATCCACTAGAATATCCTTAAAAAGAAACTATATGTACGAAAGGAAAACTAAAAATGTTTTGGAAAGGATCCATATGGATTTGTGGGGTCCTGCTCCAGTTAACTCTCTAGGTGGAAACAAATACTTTTTATCTATTATTGATGATTTTTCACGTAAAGTAACTGTTTATATTATTCGAAATAAGAATGAAGTTTTTGATTACTTTAAAAAATACTTGGTTAAAGCTGAAAGACAGCTAAATGTTAAGTTAAAATGTGTCCGAACTGACAATGGTTTAGAATTTTGTCACAAAGAATTTAAAAAGTTTTTAAATGATCTAGGAATAAAAATCGAAAGAACTTCAACTTATACCCCTGAACAAAATGGCATTGCAGAAAGGTTCAATAGAACAGCCATGGATTGTGTCAGAGCTATGCTTCAAGACAGTGGTTTACAACCACAATTTTGGTCAGAAGCACTTTTAGCATTTATTCATACTAAAAATAGATGCGAACACAAATTAACTGAGGGTATATCTCCTAACGAAATATGGACTGGTTTCAAACCATCAGTAAAACATTTTAGAATTTTTGGCTCTTTGGCATATGTTCATATTCCTAAAATACAGAGAAATAAATTACAACCCAGAGCAAAACTTGGTATTTTGACAGGATATGGTTTGAAAACTAAAGGTTACAGAATATATATCCCAAACGAGAAGAGAATAGTTGAAACAGTCCATGTTCATATCGACGAAAGTAAGAAAGCTGTTGATGTACTATTTGGTAAAAACTTTGAGTACGTTTCTTTCGATCTTAATTCTAATATTCCGATTTATCAATCAAATGAAAATATAAAAGTAAAATCGGAAAGTGAAACTCAAGTTTTAGATTCTAAAGATTGAGTTAAAACTGAGGACTTAAAAAGTCTTAACATTTCAAATTGGCGAAGAATCGAAAAACCTAGAAATAAAAGCAATAGGATAGATGTATACTATTATTCTCCTGAAAATTTGAGAATGAGATCTTTAAATGATATTAAAAAATACTGTACTAAAAATAAGATTAGGTTTGATCCTGTAAATTTCAATTTTAAGCCAGAAACTGAACATCCTAATGTGGATATTTCTAATGTGCCATCTACTTCTAGTGATGAATCTAATTTTTTAGACCAACAGATGTACGACATGTATGATCAGTGTTACAATGTCGAAATCCCCAAAAGTTATGAAGAAACGCAAGCAAGTAAGGATAAAATTAAATGGAATACTGCCATGAATGAAGAAATTCAGATAATGAAGGATAGGCAAGTATGGAAATTAGTGGACACCCCCCCCCCAAATACAACCATAATTGGAAGTAAGTGGGTGTACAGCATAAAAATGGACGAAAACAATATACCTAAAAGGTATAAAGCTCGTCTTGTTGCTCAAGGTTTTAAGCAAAAACCCGGCATTGATTTTAAAGATATTTTTTCACCAGTTGTGAATTTTTCTATTGTTAGATTATTGTTTGTACTATTGATTTCTATGTTGGGTTGGTATCACTGTTAAGTTGACGTGAAAAGTGCATATTTATATGGACACCTTAAGGATACTATATACATGAAACAGCCAAAAGGATTTGTGCTGAAAGGATCCGAAAACAAAGTATGTCTATTGGAAAAGGCTATATATGGTCTGCATCAAAGTGGTAGAGAATGGAATTTGGAATTAGACGGTATTTTAACTAAATTAGGATTTTCTCAGTTAAATTGGTGTAATTGTGTCTACAAATTTAAAGATGTAATTTTAATTGTTTATGTAGATGATATGGTTTTGTTTTCAAAAAGGGAACATTTGATAAATGACGTAATCGAATTATTGGACAAAAAATTGGATCTTACAGTCCTAGGTAAAACTAAATATTTGTTAGGCGTAAACTTTCAAGAGATTGAAAATTCGATTTATTTACATCAAATTACCTACATTGAAAAATTAATGTCAAAATTCAAAGATCTTCCTAAAAGTTTTGTGAATTTGCCTTTTAAAATTGGTTGTAACTTACCTGATAAGGTTAAAGAGGAAGAAATAATTGAAAATGATTTAATGAGGAAATTTCCCTATCGTTCCTTAATAGGATGTTTATCGTTTTTGTCAGATAGATCCAGACCAGATATTGCATTTGCCGTTAATATAATGTCTCAATTTTGTAATGGTTATACTTACAAACACTGGTCTTACGTTGTTGATATTATGAACTATGTTTTTCTTACAAAGGATTTTAAAATTAATCTTTCCAATGTAAAAAGTTCAAATTTGATTGCTTTTTCTGATGCAAATTGGGGATGTGGTCTCACAAACAGACATTCAAGCAGTGGCTATTTAATTTATTTGGGTAACATCCCAATATCATGGAAATCTTCTAAACAAAAGTGCATAGCTCTTAGCTCAATGGAATCTGAATTTATTGCACTAACCGATTGCACTAAAGAAGTTATTTGGTTTAGTAGAATTATAAATGAATTAAGTTTGTGTGATTACATAAGACCCCAAGTATATTGTGATAATCAATCTGCTATCTATTTTTCAAAAAATAGTCAGGAAAATCAGAAAACTAAACATATTGATATCAAGTACAAATTTATTCGTAAATTAATAAAAGATGAACTATTTAACGTAAATTATATTTCATCGGAAAATAATTTGGCTGACTTTTTAACAAAGCCTTTATTGTTAAATAAATTTAAAAATATTATTAGAAAAATATTTTGTTAGATTTATATATATATATATATTGAATTGTAATACATCTGCTGAGGTTTTACAACCGATGGGGCCGCATGTTGGAATCGGTCTCAAACCTCCAATTATAGTGCCGTGTGGGGCACATCAATATGGAAAATTGTGTAAATTGAATGTATAAAAGAGAGGAGATAATGTGAAGTGTATCATGAGCTGATCAGACTTCTTGTTGTTTTCTGAAATTATGTTTTTAAACCATAAGACTTGGCTACGTAATAAAATTTATTTTTAAAGTATAAAACTCTGTCTTCAATCGATAAAACCCAACATCATTACGTCTGTGCAACATTCTCTTAGTAAGAACTGATCGTTCTTCATTCAGGAAAAGCAATGTTGCAAGACAGTGTCTTCTTTCAAGTCCCAGTTCAGACCCAGCAAAGGCATGATTTCGGGGTTATCAAATTGATCGATGACTTCAAGAGGAATGTTTGACCGCCATCCTCTAAGATTAAATTTCCCTGCGGACATTAACGTTTGTGACTCGAGAATGAATCTATTTGCTTGTTGGGAGTCTTTCAAAATAGACACAATTATCAACCTAGAAAGAATCTTTCAAAGTTCTTGCAGTATCCGAGAGTTTCTCTGAGGACTCCTCAAGATGATGATTCAATGTCGCTGCCAGAAGAAACGGACTGCAGTTAATACCAAATACAACTCTTCGATGTCTGTAGATCTTAGTTTCATTTGCTTCGGTTCTCCATAAGAATCGCAGATAATCCCTGTCCTTTTTTCTTATTCCGATCTGAAGCAAAGCCTTTTCAATGTCTGATGTTAGTCCAACAAGAAATTGTCGAAAACGATTCAGGACAAAAGGAACAAATTCTATCAAATTAGGAACCTTTTCTAAAAATATATTCAGTAAGTGTGATCCTTTTAAGTGCGCTGAAGAACCGAACACAGGTCTCACTTTGGTGGTCTGGCTGCATTCCTTGAACACGGGTGTGTGAGGAAGATAGTGCACGTTTACCTCTTCTCTATCAGCTCAGGTGTTGCCTCGTCATCTGACCGTGGTTCAAAATTACGTGGTGTTGTCCTCGGATCTTTCCCTTTGGGAGTGATCCCGGACCGTCACCAATAGCCCATTGTGTTGCTCCAGTGTGACGTTAATTGAAATTCCCCCCCCCCACCTCTTCTCTATCGTCGACTTCTGTGATTGCTTCCGAAAACCACTTATTAAAACCTCTTGATATGGTTCGACTTTCTGGGATTCCAATAGCCTTTTATAAGTAGAAGCAAGACGTTTTTAGGCATTTCTCTGTTGTCGGGAAGACGGGAAGATTCCAAGATCCAAGATTCCAGATTGATGAATTTCAGACTTCTTTCTTGACTCTCCCGGATCTGTAATTCCGATTGTTTTCAATTTCCATAAGTCATTCATTGTGCGCTCTTTAATGAGTAAGGTGGTCACCAATAAGGAACTACTTTCGTGATCTGACTCATTTGGCAATTTTCCCATCAGTATCCAGCCAAGCAACGTTTCTACTGCTGTTAGTCCACAAGACAAAGTGAGGATCCTTCCTATCAGAAGTTTACCAGCAACATCAGCTCCAATAAGTAAGTGAATAGTTGGTGTTGAACAAGATGATAGACATTTTTGATCAGAAAGCTTAATTCCGTTATCTTCTAATTCCTTTGACCAGATGCCTGTTTTCATCTGAGGAATTTCTGAACAAATATTTTCTTGGTCAAGAACATTGAAATTGCAAAGGTAATTTTTGTCAAAATCACTGACAAAGATCTTATACTCTATATGTTTTTGTTGGGTTTTTACCCCTTCAAATAAATTGTGAATCAGGGTGTTCTCCCTTACAGAAGGATATTTCAGCTTCGAGACAGCTTCTTTCGTTATGTAAGATTTTTGTGTCTATCAGTGCTCTTATTTCAATGTCTTGGTTTTTCTCTCGAAGCAGCACAACTAGAGTTTGGAGGAAAAAAATACTTGTAGAACAAATTGGGTTAGATAGAGTATTTGACTGTTCTGTTGCCTTATCCACTAGTTCCTATATCGGGGCACATCACAAGATGATGTCTTTTGTCACAGTGTACACACCTGACATAGGCTCTGCATTGCTTTGCCACGTGACCACACTGGAGACATCTGTAACAGCCCCGTTTCTTCAATCGAGTTGTTCGTTCATTCAAATCGGAATTTCGAGCAAAATTAGTCTTTTGATTCATGGTTTTCTCTATCACAGAATACACATTTTAAAGTAGGAGTAGTACTTCGGTTTCCTGAAAATAGTCCTGCAGCCGTTGGTAAATCTCGTTTCGGTTTGACAGCTTTCGTGCTTTCCTTCAAAGAGAATCCCTGCATAGCCAAAGGTATTCTGCCTTCATTTTCAACTTCATTCTTCAGGAAACTCATTAAACTGTCCAATTGAGATACTATCTTTTCTACATTTTCCCTGTCGATCCATTTATCGTTTCTTTGCCAAGCTCTTAAAACATCTTCACTCAAACAGGATTCCACGAGTGGAAAAAGCATGGCTACATACTTTTCGGTAGTGACGCCAAGAGTCTAGTGATCTCAATTGCGTTCAAAGCGATCATAAACTGTTGAAAGCTTCACTTGTTTCTCTTTCAGGTTGAATGTTAAAGTCAGTTTTAAAAGCTCTCGAACATAGTATTCAACTAAGAGATCGTCTCTGCCAAAGCGAGATTTCATGCAGTCAACTGCTTTGCGAGTTTCCTGAATATGGAGGAAAATTTTCAACGAGTTCTTGGGCTCTGGAGCTCGGTATAGTGACTTGAACCAAATATTGGAACTTGTCAGCCTCATCGATGTCGTCGGGGTCTTCATCAATTTTTTAAAATTGCCCCCAAAACGGCAGTAAGTCTTTCATTTTCCCGCCAAATTTCTTTAATTCTAATCGAGATAATTTAAAATTTCGTTTAGAAACGCTGGCTTCGGAGGGAGCATCAATATGACCCAAGGAACTAGATTTCGAATTAAGAAAACTTATCTTTTTAAATTTGTGCGCATATTCGTCTGCTCTCATCATTTCATTTTCTAAATCTTGTTCCTGTACACTTTCTGCAGCCAGTATAAACCCAAAATACTCTCGTTAAGCATTGAAAGTTCTTCATGCTTTTCGCCAAGCAGCTGAAATGTCGCCAAAAAATCTAAGTCTTCGGTTGTCTTGGCCTTTCCTGCTTCATTCAAGACGTTAAACAAGCGAGTAAATGCAGTTCGAATAATCTTCCGTTTCAATATTAAGGCATCTATTTTCGTATGAAAAAGTTCAAAAAACAGTTCAGCAAATAGATAAATCTCAGAAAACAATTTACCTTCAAATAAGTTCACTTGCCTTTCAGAAAGTGCGACAACAGAGGTTCTTTTAACCGTGAATGACTTCACAAACTCGGAAAATCCAAACGAAACATTTGTTACACGGAAGACGTACAAACACAGAACGACAGGCTACATTACATACATCAGAATACTCAACGGAAAACAAAATTGTTCTTGCTCTTCCAATCTCAAATTCACTGGAGTTGAGTTGTTCGACGCTCTTCTTTTCACGAAAATTAATAATTCTCGTGACAGCAGGTATAGTTGCATAAGAAAAGACAATTATGCTAGTACTACAGTATCTGGTGGAGTGTCTTCTCACTTCACATGATTATCTCAGTACTGTAGTTACACTACGCACGTCTTTGTAGGCTGTGGCTGTACAAATTCATATTCATTCTCTAATTAGTCAGGTGCATATATCTGCCACCGCATGATGTGTTATCAATCAAGAACTCAATCAACTGGTACAACTTCCAGTTCCCTTTATTCTGCTCGGTGACTTTAATGGCCACAGCACCCTCTGGGGTAGTGATAGTGCGAACCGTCGAGGGCAACAGATCGAGCAGTTGATCTCGGATCACTTTGTCTGCTCAATAACGACGAGAAAACATACTTTCACGAACCCACGAGGTCTTTCCACTCTAGATTTAGCTATTTGTTCTCCTATACTTCTACCTTTGTTGATTTTCGCAGTAGGAAGTGACTTGCACAATAGCGATCACTTCCCCCTCTTCGTCTCGTATGATAGTAGCGTTAGAGTGTAATCGATCACCTACTTACTCATATCATCGAGCGGATTGGGTTGCATTTTCACGTTTGGAAGTGGTTACAGAAACAATGGTACAGAATGAAGATATTAACATCACAGTTAACAATGTCACCGATGCAATTAAGGTAGCTAACACAGCCATACCCAGTAGTTCTAAACCACGCAGTATTTGTAAGCCTTTGTGGAACACCGAATGCCAGTCCGCTTACAAGAAACAAAGGAAGCTGACTCGGATAGGATATTTCGGATATACCCGGCTACTAATAACCTTATCGCTTGCAAACAGGCTAAGGCATTAGCTTACAAGGTAAGACGACAAAGCCAGAGGAATTCTTGGATCAGATACACCACTTCCATATCATCAACATCAACCAAGAGTTGTGGAAGATTAAAGCAGCAAATGGTCTTTATCGTGATTCTTTTATTCCGATCGTAAAGACCATGTCTGCTGTACATTCTTCCCCAGATGACATCTTAGTCATAGCCCGTTGTGTTGCTCCAGTGTGACGTTAATTAAAAATACCAAATACCATCTTAGTCAAGCTTTTCAAGTGACTAAGAGTCAAACTGAAAAAACACCTGTAAGTTTTAAAAGCAGGAACAACCCAAGGCTAGTAAAGGAGACAGGTTGGTCTACCAGCCTTTGTCCCTTTCTATGCGAAAAGAGGGGTGATGTTATGACGTCACGTGGAGGAAAGTTTTTTCCAGCGAGCAAGTGTCTCGTCATTGTCACTCAGTGGAAAGCATCGCTATTAGAGTACTGGAAGTTCCCTTACTGTTTTCCAGTCTTAAGAACCTTTCATAGTTTTACATCTATTTGAAAAGTAGATCTATATAACAGGTCTTCAGAGTTAAATATGTTTCGAGGTAAATAAACCGTTTAGACTCCCTTTCTTTTTCTTTATTTTAAGAGCCGTGATAGAGAGTTCTACATCTATTTCAGCGGTAAACAGGATAGTTCTACATCTATTTGAGCTCTATATAACAGGTCTCCTGAAGTAATTCGAGCTGTGCAGTTGCAACTTGCAAAAATTACAGGAAGAAAACACCGGATGTGCTGTTTCATAGATTTCCTGCTGATGAGTATTGCAAAAATGAATGGATCGCAAAGTGCAAAAGAAGATTCTTCCAAGCCTCATTACTCGAGAATTTGTTCTGTTCATTTTACGGAAAACGACTATGAACGTGATCTGAGGAATGAACTTTTGGGACTTCATAGCAGGAAAGTATTGAGTAAAACTGCCATACCTTCTAAAAATCTTCCGTTTGAAACTGATTTCAAACAGAGAGTTTCATTATACAGATTATAAAAAGGAAATATTCGCAAACGAGCATTAGAAAAATATCCTTCAAATATCTCCGGAAAAACTGAAAACATTAAATAATCAAGATATTCCGGATGAGAAACAGGAAAGATTTGGAACTGAAGTTGTAAGCCAGAAAAGTATCAAAGAACTGCAAGTTGAGAATCAAAAACTAAGGGACTGCATCTTACAATTAGAAAAGAAACTGGAAAAATCAAATACTCAAATCTGTAAAGAAAAAAGATTATGTTTATTAAAAATAAATAATCTTAAGAGAAATTTAGAACGAAATTTTAAAGACAAATTAAAAAGGGAAGTAAAAAGAATAGTAGGAAAGTTTTTCATATTCGCAACTTCAGGTTTTGATGGACGGCAAGCGCATTAAGAAATGGAACGAGGAAGATGTTACCAATGGCATTGCTTGAAGAGCAATGTCTCATAAAACATATATATCTTCGAAATCCCACTACCGTCAGTAGTATACGGGTGCCTATAGGCGGCGGAAGTGACGTCATACCACGTGACCGGAAGTGGGCGCGTCTGAATGACGTGCGGACGTGACGTATTGTTTGTTTACATTTTGGACTTGGAATTTTTTTGTCATCGACTTCGTGCAGGCGTTGAGTTGTTTCAAGATGGCGTCGTTTTGTTGGTGTTGCCATGGTGATGAATCACTCGTAGTGCCATCTGGTGGAGAAATTCGAAACGGAATTTCTTGGATTCGAACCCGGGACCACAGGATCCGAAGTCAAGTGCGCTATCCGTTAGGCTGTAAGAGAGTTAACTATGGGTGGTGAATTAATGTAGTGTTTATTTCTCTTTCTTTTGGACTTGTATTTTTTCTTAGTATTAGGAATGGGTTATTTTTAGAAAATGGTTTGAATAATTGCATAGGGGTTTTAATAAATGCTTTTTCAAAATGACTTATGGCGCCATCTGGTGATTTTAAAAGTAATTAATCTAAGGAACGAATTGATTTCTTAATGTTTTTACTTTATTCATGACCGGTGACGTCAGTGTGTTTACGTTTGGGACTTGAATTTTTTTTCCTTCTGAGATTTCGATGTGACGTCACGATCTATGTTTACTAAATTTAAATTGCATCCATATGGTTTTAATTCAGTATATAATCCTGCATGTCAGGACTTCCCGCTCTTTTTACCGTACGACACTGCATATTTTAAAAAACATTCGAAATAATTGGCTAAACCAAAAAGGTCTTATTTTTTAATTATCCAGACATAAAAAACTGATATTAGAGAAGCTGATTTTAATCACTTGAGAACCATGTATCGGGGAAGGTGTTAAAACTTGGATATAAATTAAATCATAAAGCCTTATTCCCGTCTAATATTGAACGACACAAAAAGTAAACCTTGTGTGTAAAATTTTTAATTATGAAAATATTAATGCCCTTGGTGAGTTAGGTGGTATTGCTACTGAAGGAACTGCTAAATTCCTTGAAATAATCCTTAGATGGTGGAATATTGTTAATGTTAAATCACCAAATAAAGATATCAGATTTCGAAATGAAGGTTAAAAAAAATTACCTCTGTAAGTCAAGAAAACAGTTGAATTATTTACGGGATATTTCAACCTGGTTAGAAAAGTGGGAATTGCTTTCAAGGGGACATGTGTAGCCATTATACAGACTTGCAATGGTCTTTATGGTTTGACCTCATTTGCATTGTAGAAATTAGATGTAAAATATTGTTTTATTGGGAAAATTCCAAACGGATCCTTTGGAGGAAAGGTTTAGTCTACCGACAATTATCTGGCAGTAACTTTCATTTCACTTCAGCAGCTGTATGAAAGTGAAAAAAAGAAAATAATTCGAAATTTACTTTCATTTTCGTTTAAAAATTCTGAACTTGTTATTAGAGATTTAAGAGAAATTAATGATTCAAATGCCACAGAACCATCTTTAGAGTCATTTTCTGATTTTGAAATTGATTCAATAGAAAAAGAAATGATACCTATAATACATTACATTTCTGGATATGCAGCCTTAAAAACCAGTAAAAATATTCAATGTAATTTTTGTATTGAAACTTTAATCCAGAAGGATACAGTGCATTATGAATACCATGAAGCATTAAAGTTAATAAATACATTAAATAGAGGTGCCTTGAGAAAGCCTACCATGTTTACTGTTAAGGTGACCTGTATCTACATAAACATATTTAATGCCTTGTTAAAATATTATAGATCATTTATTGAGTGTGACAGTCATTTAAATTTAATGGTCAAACTCTGCAATCCTTATATTTGCAATATTGTGAGAGAATTGGATGACAGTTCATGTGCAAAACATTGCACACATGATTGTACAAAATATTTAGAGAATGTGTGTGTGTTGTGATTTGCAAAATCCTCTTAAATAATTACTCAAAAATGGCAACAGAAAAAAATAAGGTGCTAAACTCGGATAAAAGAAAAAGAAAAAAAGTTAACCAGTTGTAAATAATATTCACTTATCCCTGTTTATATTGTGATTTGTGTATATAATAAGTGTATACACTGAAGAGCAATTGAATTAGGGACACCTGTCTAGTAGCGCGTAGCACCACCATTCACCTTGATGACGGCTACGATTCGCCTTGGCATGGACTCGACAAGACACTGGAAGCCATACGTATCCACGACTCCTGAACAATCTCCCACAATTCACGAAGATTAGATGGAAGGTGGTCTGAGGCTCGAACATGTCTCTCAATTGCATCCCAGATGTGCTCGATTGGATGGAGGCCAGGTGACCTTGATGGCCAGGAAATTACGTGCAGGTCTGTGGAATGTTCATCGAACCATTCGGGAGCGATGGCACGGTGCTTTGTCTTGTTGAAAGACAATCTCTGTAGTGGGCTGTCAAAAGCGAACATACGTGAGCTGATGGTCTTCAAGGATATCCCTATAACATTCACACGGGGTCCCATTTCAGTACATGTGAACAGTCCCCAGACGAGAATGCCACCTCCACCAGCCTGAAGAGTCTCTTGGTGGCAGGAAGGATACATTGCTTCATATGGCTTACGCCGTACACGTACTTTGCTGTCGGCATGTACCAAAGTGAATCTCGACTCATTCCAGGCAACATTTTTCCACATCTCGATGTTCCAATGCCCATGCTAATCGTTGCGCCCTGTGTTGTGCAGTCAACAGAGGGACTCTTGTGGAAGAGGCTTCTGTACCCCATAGAGAGACGGTTTTGGATGGTGTGGCAGCTTACACGTTGTGCACCAACGTTAAATCGATGGGTGATCTGTTGCACTGTGGCCCGTCTATCTGCTGTTACAATGCGAGCTAGCCGACGACGACCTTGCTCATCCACATGCTGTTGTCCGTGGCAGTTGACCCTGACAGGGATGGTTTTACCTGAATCGACGTACTCACTGTTCACCCTTGACACAGTGGTGCGTGAAAATCCGAGTGTCTGCACTACTTCCGAGATGGAGTGACAAATTCGTCGGATCCCGACTATTTGCCCACGATCAAATGCGCTTAGATCCGCACTCTTACCCATACTGCTTTGACTATTACTAATACCGTGAGCAGCACTCATCTTGTCAAACAGCTGCTTACGTCATTTGTAAGCCGCTTCCAGGCCTGCGCACAGCTCCAAATTTGCATAATGCCAGCTATCCCTAATTCAATTGCTCTTCAGTGTATATTATGTATATCAAGTGTTTGAAGTTCTTTAATTTTCTGCATAGAGATTTTTCAAAAATAAAGTGGCAGAAAGAGTCAGCAAAATATCTACTTTTCCTATTGAAATAACATTCAATCATGCTTAAATTTTGGATACGAGTGTTTATATCTATCCTATATATTATTTCTGTTGTCAACATCCCTTTTCCTCAACTAATACAAAGCCTACAGCAATGAATAAGGTATCAGTGGATAGGATTTTTTTACCCACTTCTGACATACTCAATTTACGTTAAAACACATTGTTTGTAATGTGTGAAAGTTTCGCATGGGTTTACTGGTATTTATTCATTGTGAGTGCTGTATTATCTATATGTTCTGATCAATAAATTTGTCATAATTGTCTCATGAGTTGTCAGTGTTAAATGATTATTATTGGTTGACCTGATAATTTAAGGATTTTAAACAGTTTTCTAAAGCTTGTTTAATACAAAAGTTTTAGGAAATTGAGTGATAAAAATTATTTTTTCGTTATTTACACATTAAGTATTGCGTTTTATTTTGTGTCTTTTATAGTAACAAAAAACATTCTGGCATGAGACACCCTTGCATACTAAATAAAAGCTTATATTAAAGTTTCCTTAGAATAACGTTTTTAAAATGTATAACTTGAGTTCAGATAAGCAAAGTTAGCCCCTTATTTAACTTTTAATTTTTTAAAGAATGTATATAATTGCAAGTTTTCTTATTCAGAAAAAAGAAATAAAAATTGTATAAAATTGAACTAGCACCAAAAAAGTGGCATTTAAATATTAAAATTATCTTATCTGCATGTTCAAACATGAAAATAAAGGATAAGTAGTAATATATAAATCGTGTCAAATATTTCATGCAAAGAAATGTACGCTAATTCGTAAGCACGATTAGAAAAGCAGTGTTACACGAAAAAAAAACGTTTGTTTTGACTATAAGATTTCGCAAGGACTGGATGAACAACCACCTTCAGTTGCCGCCATTTTGAATCAGCGCGCAGGCCTTGTATTTAGACGGCTGTGTCGTGAGCTCACAAATGTGGGAGAGGTTATTCCCAAGGCTACATAAGGAGAAAGATAGGGTCCATCAGAGTGGTTTTGAAAGGGGAGGAAACGTGACGTCACTCGGAAGAATCGGCTGGTAGACAGATACGGTTCTTCCATGTGAAACCTATGAACGTCAAGCAGATTCTTTTGCTTTTGTTGTAATATCTTAAACGATGCTGATTAATATTGGGTTTCTTGTGTTGTCGGCGAAGTGTTTGTTTTTCTGGATTGAACCTCTTGTAAATGCGTTAGTCATAAATTAAAAAGAAAATAAGTTTTAAAAAAAACTTACTCCATGAGATGAAACATCTTCCAACAAGGCGACAATTATCCTTTCATGTTGGTTTTTGAGATTTAGATTTTTGCACTTTTTTATCACTTCGTTTTAAGCGGCACAGTTCATATATTTAATTCGGAAAAAAATTTGAGAGCTGAGGCATTTTGCTTGTGAATTTATTTATTACGTCTTCACATTTATTTAATTTTAATTGCACAGGTCCATGAAATTGCATGAAACACTTCTCAAGTTCTTTCACTCTCAAACCAACACTTGGTAAAACTAAACCATCCCGAGATAAAGCCCCAATCCACGTTTGATTATTTTCCTTCTGAATATGTACAGTACTATTTCCCAGACTTTTATCATGCACTTTAAAAGCAATGTAGCCGGCAATAAATCTTAATGCTTCGTTTGAGCAGTCTTCTCTTATGTTTAAAGAGGATTCAACTATTGAAGCTCCAGTATTTTTCTGATGATTGAGTTCGAACATTATTTTCAATGATTGCATGTATCGACTTCAAATGATGTGTCCCTTTCTTTTTCTTCAATCTCGGTTAATTCATCAACTTTAACAAGAGAGAAATAACTGGACGCTTAAAAACTGGTCATCATCACTTGTATTGTTAGTTGTGGCACTAGATGAAGGTAATGGGAGTTTATTGCACAAAAGAATTTGTCGCAGTCTGTATTTGAAGTCGATGGGTTGATGATGGTCGTAAAATTTTCCTAAGCCTTCTTGTTTGACTGAAAAGATTTTCCAAAGAATCTTGGTTTACTCTACAGGTTAAAATGTGTGTGAGTATTTCAGTTCAGCCTGTTGAATAAACTTCAGATGTCCAATTAAAGATGCAATGGAGACTAACCATCCTTTTTGGAAAGGTAGCATGTTTGATTTACCGACAACTCTCATCTCTTCAATATAATATTTTGCTTTATGCAAAACATCCATCTGGGACTCTGGTTTGAGCCCAAACCCGCACCGTAAATTTTTGTCACTTATCGGAGTCCTGGAATTGAAAATATCAAAGCAACCATCAATGGTAGAAATGAAATTCTTTGTTTCTTTCTCACTCGGAAAATAATCTAATGCCTTTGCAACATGATCCGACAAAAGTTGTGCGACCACTCTCACATTTTGCCTTTCATTGTTTCTAACTTGAATATGCCCCCAAGATAATTTTGGGCATACTTTCAATTCGCCAGAATCGGCTTCCAGTAACTTTTCAAATACGGATTTTCGAATCACTTTATCAGAGGGTAGTTTTATTCCGCTATCTAATATATGGCTTCTTAATAACTTTAAAAGATGAGGGAAATCGTCAAAAACCCAGATGTTTCTTGTCGTATCCATTGGATTTGAAAATGAACTGTTGGTGTTATTGATAATTCCTTCCAAATGCGGATGTTTTTTCCCACCTAAATCTGACACGATACCTAACACCTTAAATCCAATTTCTTCTAGTTTTCCTATTAATTTAAACAATAATAGTTTTGTCATTTACTGGTCAAAGTTATAATAAATTGGCTGCTTCCAATACTTAATGAGACCTTTCGCCATGACAACTTGAACATTGCTGTAAGGCCCTAATATTTTATCCTTTGCTGAATCGTAGCAAAAAAAACACGAGAATCAATATTCGTTTCATCGAAACAAATAATTGTAAATTTTTCAGCTTCGGTCATGTTGCAGCCTTTAGTCTTCATGAAACTTAGAGAATTGGGGCTAAAACTCCTTCAGAAAAGTATAATCTCTTACACCATCTTTTCAAAGTTGTAATGGACGGTAGTGGTATACGGGTGCCTATAGGCGGCGGAAGTGACGCAACAGAGGCAGCTTCTGGTGGTAAATTAGCCGAAATATAATTAAATTTTGTACGACTATCTGTTATAGCTTTAGAATTTGCCAGTTCAAAAGAATTTTCGCACATGGCGAACCAAAGGCTAACATCGTTAAAGTTAAACGGAGGGATTCGAACAGCACTAACTTCAGACATAGTTTATAAATTTCAGTACTAAATACCGAAATAGCAATAGTTAATAGTTAACTTACTTCAAAATGCGCGGTAGAATACAATCCATCTGCCGAAAACGAGAGCTGCTAAAAAGTTCGAATGGCGTCAGAACACGGAAAACAATTTCTAAACTATCCAAAAGGGATACGGGTCACCATTTTGCTGGTATCAGAAATATATTATTTAACAATAATCTAATTTAATATTAAATATATTATTTAATAATAATAATAAGCGTGTTAAATAATTAACGTTTTTATTGACATCACGGAACAAGAACTTTTACACATCTCTTACACACAGAGAACTCAATATAATTATCTTTCTTATCTCTTGATCTCGCACAGTTTCCACAACTTATAACTAAAAATTAAATAGAATTTAAAAAATACGAAATTAATTCGGAGTGAAAGAAAATATCACTGCACGTGGCAAACAAATACGAGTTTCCGACATTTCGGTCGTTTTGGTTGCGAGACCTACTACATATTCATTCACTGAGAAGCTCAAATCAAATGAAAACACATGCTATAAATTTCGCTACTCTTTAATTGCGCCGATATATTTACATTATATTTATAATTTTAACAGAAAAAGGAACAACACATTTCCTCCCACTCAATACGAGAGTTCTATCAAAAGTTAAAAAATGTTCTAGCAGTTTTTCCTTTTTGCGCATGCGCGACCAGTCCGCAGAAACGATAGCAGGCTCGTATTCGCGACATTACCCATCTCTAATGAATATCAAACCTCTCGTGAAGCAAACATTTGAATTGTATAAAAGCACATTATTTTGAATATTTTCTGTGTTTCAATGGATACAGGATCTCATGGAGCACTTTGTGATGCTGAAACACATGGTAATGTAATTTCTCATATTTAACATTCAAATCATTGGATATTTCCTGATCTTTTTGCAAATGTGTTGAAAGATAGTGATTAAAGTGTTATGCATTTACCTAATTGAGCCCTTTCAAAAGTATGATTTGCAAATATTGTTTACATGGAACTATCGACAATCCCTTGCGTAAAATGCACCGGTACAGCATCATTTAGGTCTTGCCAAAGTTTTGGTACCGAAAACTATTGTCATGTTTCTCATGCTTGGTCCAGTCCTTGCAAAAAATGAATGCTTTGGAAACTTGTATATTCTAATTTGGGATGAACCAGCCAGCAATTGATCAGTGTGCTCAATTTTCATGAAAAAGTTCCCTAAAACTAATTTTGTAATTGCACTTTCAAAGTTTCTAATGACCCATAGTTCAATTTTTCATGTTTGATAGTTTTTAGAATTTTTATCTCAAAGTTCAGAATAGTGAGTAGACGGAACAATCATTATTATATTTGTAAAATGTAGCTTGGCTGAACATTTTTTACATGATACTCTAAGTAAAACTTAGTGAAGAACAAACTATCGAATATTAAACAAGTAAACATTTAGTTTAACTCTTAAACAAGTAAACTTGTTAAATATTTAACAAACTAATATTAAACAAATAAATGCAGCAATGTTTGAGAACTCTCATTTATAACAGAAACTAGTCAGTCACTACTAATTCCATTAGTTCGTCCAAAACAACCCAAATGCAACATCTTTACTATCATTAGATAAATCAACTGTAATCCAAACTGTAAAGCATGTATTTTTGGAATGCATTTTGTTTTGCAGCAACTATATATATGCCTTGCAACAACATATAACTTACTGTATATGCCTTTATAACCTATTTTCGTTTTGCCAGCTATCTTGCCATTTTTCACAAATTCATTACTTTCACCACTTAAATCTGGAAATATATCCCCCTGTACATTATCAGACTATTTTCAATTTTGGTTTGACTTAACCTGTCTTGATTCATTTTTCTCTCTAAACTTTTTCTCATTTTGTCCTTTCACAATATAACCACCTTTTAGATGCAACTATATGAGCTCTCTTCCATTTGAATCTTTTGAGAGAGCACTCATTTCATGATCTAGAATTAGAATGCTGGACAGAAGGCTTAGTATATATTGTGGTACTATGCAGACTTTCTCTACTAAAAATTTCTTTATTTCTGCATTTATTCTCGGTGCTTGATCACCTGGTCAAATACTGGATAGAAACAAATTTTTTATATTTAATTTGACCTAAACAATTACCATATACTTAGTTATTACAAAATATATAACTACAAATTTGAAATCCAAGTTTGATTAAAAATCCAGTAATTGACCAGTTTATATATATATAGTCTTGCTGTCTAAGTACTTCTTTACCTTTACATTTTTCTTAAATTCATCATCTTCACCACTTAAGCCTTTTTCCATAAGTTTGAAAATATTTTCTCTTGGTTTGCAGTAACCTGCTTTGAGTCTTCAGTCCTCTTAACTTCTCATTTTATGGTTTCTTTCACTATAATAACCACCATTTAGATGCGGCTGATGGACAGTCTTTCATTTTGAACCTTTATTTTGAGGAGACATAGGGTTATAGCACATGATCTAGAATGCAACACTAACAAAGAGGCTTAGTGTAAAGGTACTATATAGATTCTTTCCTTACTAAAAAATTTATTATTTCTGCATTTATCCTCAGTGTTCTATCACCTCTTTCAGCAATTGACTAGTTTAGTAAGTTACTGGAACATGCAGTTTTGTTCTAGATGAAGATTCACCACAATGTTTGACTCAAAATTAATTTAGGTATTAAAAATTACTATGTATGCCAAGAGTTAGATTTAGATATATATTTACCTTTATGAAAAATTTCAGTTTAAAATAAGAAATAGAATTGAGATGAATGACGATTGAGACATCACTTAGAACTAGTCCAATATACTGTGATTTTATAGACTCCAATGATTTAACATCTGATTTTTGTTTCTATTTTTTATAAATAAAAAACAAATTAGTGAACTTTAGATTGTTATAATTTATTCCAGTAGTCCATTGGCTATAAGAATATAAATTTAATATGTTGTGGAATAAATTAGTTTGCTTGTTTTATTGAGGAAATGGTCAATTGCTGGTAGATGTTTGGAGACTGGTTCACCCTAAGAATAAGAGACACATGACTGTTTAATTTTGGTGTTAAGGAATCTCATATTGAAGGTGTTTGTGATTCATACAACAAAGATTTGGTGATCAGAATAAGATACCTATGTCAATAAAAATTGACACAAATTTAATGCAGTTGGCCTGAGGAAACTACAATACACTACACGATTTCAATGTACCAGTCATTGATAACTAATTTATATGTAATTTTATTTGTCAGCAGCCACTTTTTATATCCTTATTTTAATGTTGGTTCAATGCATGAATATAGATAAAATTGGGGAGAGAAAAATTGAAGAAATTAGAAAGATTTTTAGAAAATTGGAACTGACTCTGTCTTATAGAAAAAAAGAATTTGTCAGTCCATGATCACTAAAAAATTTAGAGCTACTGCTCTACTGAACTTTTTATTCTTTCTTCAGAGGAGCTCGTCCATTTTGTTTTTCTTTCCAGTACTTTTTCCTAGCATTAGCTACATTCTCGTCCTTCCTCTTCTGTGTTCTCTTGGAAGGGTGTTTGGATGAGTTTGAATTATTTCAGAGGATAATGCTACAAATGATTTTCTCTGACCAAAAACTAGTAGAAGCATTTAGTTAATCACTATATGCTTGAAGGACTAATCACTAGAAGAAACATGACATGTTATCTGTTCTGAGGTTTCTGTTGGATGCATCATGGTAGAGTAACATACCACGTTTAGAACTCTCATTGCCATTAAATATTATTTTCATTTGAAGGACATTCCTGTCACCCTAAATCCTTTTTTAAAAAATGTCAATCATGAAAGCTTTTGCAGTCCTCTGCAACATCATGCGTTTGAAGATCAAGTTCAAGTCTAATTTATTAATTCCAAAAGTAATTAGTGCAATATAACCCAAGATTAGTGTTAAACTAAACTTCAAAAACTATTTTTGCATCATTCACTTGTGGGAGCCTAGGCCTATCATGTAAAAATTTTATCTAATCAGAATATCAATTGTAAATCTGATTATTCTCAACTATTTAATTATTATTGAGCTTGTAATAAGAATCAAAGAGTTTTATATAGAGTCAGTAATTAAATGAAACACCTAAATACTAATAAAAAAAGATTAATAAAGATGTACTATGGATCAATCTGAAGAACACTGACACTGGTCCAAAGCGTGACAAGAAACAATTTTGTGATTTTTAAATCTGAAAAATACAAGTTGTATTTCTTTAAAGCTAAATGTTTTATCTTTTAGGGAATGAAATTGTGGCACTTATTTACTTTACTTCATTAAAAACCACATACATACAGTCAAACACAAAAAGGCCGTGGCTGCAGCAATTGCAAGTACAAGTGTGGCATTATATTTCAAGAAAAAACATTTGAAGATGCTGAAAGAAAACTAGCTGCAGCTGAAGGTTTATGGGCATATCACACTGTAATACATAATCACACATTCCGATCAATGGATTGCACCTGAAAACTGATCAAATCATGTTTTGATCCAAAGTTTGCATGTTGTCGAACAAATGCGAGGCAATTGTTACGGATGTGCTGGTTCTCTTGCAAAACAATTGTTGGAAGAGAATTTAAATGCTACACACTTTATTTCTATATATTCGGATGCATCAAATCACAAGGAAATAAAATTGATGCCCATAATTATTAGATATTTTTCATATAAGTCTGGAATACAAGTAAAAGTTTTGGAAGTGAGAGACATTCCAGTTGAAACCTGACATAGTCACTAATTATATTTTGGAAATCTTGAAAAAACATCGTTTAGAAACCAAGATACTTGGTTTTTGTGCTGATAACACAAATACTAATTTCGGAGGATCACGAAGAAGAGAAAATAATGTTTTTAGCAAGCTCAAATCACATTCGGGTGGCAGAGAGCTTCTTGTAATAGGTTATGTGGCACATATTTTGAACAATGCTATACAAACTGCTGCTGATTGTATACCAATTATTAGCTTACCAGCTTTCATTATCAAAATTTATTTGTACTTTTATATGTATACAGTGCACATTCATGGATTGAAAGAATTTTGAGAATTTGTGGACATTGAATATAAAAAAGTTTTGGGATATGGTGTCACGATGGTTATCATTACGACCCGTGATTGTGTGTGAACGTGTCCTACAAATATATCCCGCATTGAAATCATTTTATCTCAAACGAGAAGTGCCCCAAAATTATCAAAAGTTATATTGAAAATCCAGAGACAGTAGTAGCTTTATTTTTTGCATTACGTTTCATCAATGTTCAACAATGCAATATTGAAAATGGAGGGACAAGATATTTCTATTATAGAAACTAACCTTATTTACAGTGACTTAAAAATGAAATTTGCTGACAGAAAAGCAAACGTTTTCTTTCCATTATAAGTGTGACAAAATTTGAAGCAGCTTGAGGAAGAAAGAATATTAAAATCTGCTATTTTCAAAGAAAGAATGGTGGAGTTCTGACTCATGTATTCAATATTTAGAGGAATGGAAATGATCTATTTAGCAAACTGAAAAATTCAATTGGATTTTATTAAACACAAAACCCACCCATGACAACATTCAAATTTGTAGTGATTTTATTCTTCAGCACTTTCCTGAAGTTAATATATCAGAAGATGAATTATTTGACGGGGGGGGGGGGCACCTGTTATGGTCATACGCTACATCACAGACGAAAAAATATCACTGGAAGCAAAATTCCGTATCACTATCGTGCAGATGGATGGAAACATTCAAAGCTTTCAGCGACAATGATGTACCTTGCAAAAATATTGTCAAATTAGTTGAATGTTGTCTGTTTACTTGGAACAAATGCACCTACCGAACATCTTTTTCTTTGATGACCAATATTTGGTCCAGTAATAAAACGCAATTAAATATTGAAACTTTGACATGTTTACTAATAACTAAGTTAATTTTAGCCAGTCTTGTGTGAAATTTTATATAAACAAATTAAAAAAACGAACTATTATTAAAGTCAATCCACTCATCTCAAAAACATGAAAACAAAATTAAAATATAGATTAGACACGTCACCAATTTTTTTATTTTCATAGTGTGTCCATGATTGTCTAATGTTTTTAATAATTGAAATATTTATAAATATGTATATATAATTTTTGAAAAAAATGTCTTGGTTTTGAGTTTTGACAAAATGGTCACCTTATATTTAAGACTAATCCAAAGTACATGTGATCCATGATACAAGATAGAAATTCTTTGGTTATCAATGTCTTAACCTATTGGCTAATTTCATTTTATTATAAATGTAGAAAATATCAGGAAATTTTAAACTGTAACATAGAGGCTTACTATATATCAGATTCAACTTATATATCCCTTCATAAAAGTCATATACAAACCTTTCATAAAAGTCTTGATAGAGTGGAGTTTATATTTTGAAATCATATTTTGGCATTTATTTTCACAAATTTTTCAATATCTGAACATTATATTTTGTAATTTTTTTCTTAACAAGCTTATACAAACTGCAGTTCAAAAGAACAAAAAATCTGGTCTAGTTTGTGGTATCAAAAAAAGACCATTTCACCTAATGCCAGCATTTTAAGCAGAATTTAAATTCGTTAAATGAAAATGTTGATAGTTAAAATTATATGGTTCAAAAACATTTTAAAAGGCTAATAATTAAAACCATAATTTTTTTGCTTGTGTTATTTGTGAACTGAATGTGCACTGCTTTTCCAAAAGTTAAGCATGCAACAGTAAATTCAACAAAACTGAAAAAGTGATTCATTAATTGAATTGTCCAAATTTCATATGAAGGTATGTAATTTGGTTATAAATTAATGACTAAAAATTAGTAAATAAAATATATTTAGGTATATTTGTGATGATTTATGTATGTTCACCATTTTGTACATTCAAAAAAGAATTTGTAAGTATTACAAATAAACGAAATGTATCTAAGTATGAGATGTGACCACCCCTGACCTTCATACAAGCTCCACAGCCATGCTCCATACCTTCAATTATGTGGTCAAGCACACCAGAGGGCAATAACTGCCATTCCTCTATTAGCGGTTTCTGGTCCTTGGGCAGTAATTGCAAGTGGCACACGGGCATAGACAGCATATCAAAGGCCATCCCAAAGATTTTTGATGGAGTTGAGGTCAGGCGAATATGGTGGCCACTCCATGCGAGCAGTATTTTCACTCTCAAGGTACTCATCCACCAAGTTTGCTCTATGTGGAGGTGCATTATCTTCCATAAAAATAAACGCTGGTCTAACTACCTGCAGTGTAGTCTCATAATGGGGTCAAGACTTGATCCTGATACCTTTCAGCCTTCACAGTACCTCTGGTGAAGACATGCTGGTCAGTGCGACAGCTCAAAGAAAATCCAGCCCGCACCATTATATTGGCAGCACTAAGGCATGTTCAGTGTTATTAC
The DNA here is from genome assembly GCA_933210815.1 of Meta bourneti. Lineage (NCBI taxonomy): Eukaryota > Metazoa > Arthropoda > Arachnida > Araneae > Tetragnathidae > Meta > Meta bourneti. Next base: position 73,709,774 of record OW119930.1, read on the forward strand.
TGGGCTTCCTTGTTCTCTCCAGATCCTCACATGCCTATTGGAATCCAGAGAAAATCTTGACCCATCCGTGAATACTATGTTGGACTATTCCTCTGCTTTCCAATTCGCATCTCACGTCACCATTTCAGCTGTGGTACCCTGGTATACAGTCCTTCCACATATAGCCTTCGCCACACACAGTAGTGGCAGATATTGACCTTCCAATTGTTGTAAACATTGCTCTTAGAGTTGACGCAATCGCTTGTCGATTGCGTTTAGCCAATAAAGACATACTTATTGTCAGGCTGTGGTAACCCTTGGAAGACCAAGTCTCCGGACAATTGACCCACTTGTTTGAAATTATTTGCATCAACGAGAAATCAGAGTGGTCAACACCAAAGAAAATAGATGTGTTTAATAGACTCCTGCTTGAAGCTGCCCCATCTTATGCCAGCTTTGAGAATCATCCCGTCGTCTTTGAGCCATTATTGACCTTATCTATTCCACAAATAACCAAAATGGTCTTTTAAAAATTTTCTATCAACATCTTATTCATCTACTGAAAGGCTTCAGAAAGACGGTGTCTCCAACCAATGCCTAATTTGCATATTTCTGGAGAGTAAATTCTGATTAGGCCCATCATATGACATTTGCATATGATGGGCCTTCTAAAACCACAGTGAGTTTCACTCAATGAAATTGCAGCATGTATTTCAAAGCTCAATTGCATTGTGTGGAAAAGTGGATCTTTTGGAAAGCAATGTAAAATGTCAAAGATATCACATTGAACTTTTTCACACAATATCCTCATCAGAATTGGCATGCATAGGCTCTTTTTGCTGGCAATTGTATACTATCGCATGTTAGTGTATTTGGTAATGAAATATACGATTTACTGCCTAGCAAATAGTGATCTCTCTATTGTGGAAATTTACTTCTCATACAAATAAGAAATACAGAAAACGCGATCAATTCCTCGACTGCATTCTTGGAATCCTGCCAAGCTGTTGCACTTTAAAGGTACAAGACTGCATCAAACTGTTGTGGTATAATTTAGAAGTGGACATAAGAAATGACTTTTGTTAGAGGAATTTTAATAAGAACTTTTCAACTTTTCCATGCAACTCAACTCCCCATAATTTTTTATCAGTGTCTCTGGATGAACAGGAGTTTGCTGTGTGACTTGAAAAATGTATTCTTTTGGACTTGATCTAGGTAAAACTCGACCAAGCGAATTAATGACAACAAAAACACAAGATATATCAATCCCATGGTTAATTTCAGTCTTGCATTTGAACAGCTAAAAGTGCAAGATTTTAAACTATTTTTGTCTTACTGGTCCATGTAAAAAGTTGATTAAAGAGCAATTTGCCTCAAATGAATTTTAAAGGCATATCAGTAAGCAAATATATGACAGTAATTAATGAATTTCAGTGTTGGTAATCTGCTGTGTAATGAAAAGGCATCTTTTGTATTTTACAATAAATGCAGTTTCCAAGTCCTGGAAATCTGGTATTTGCTTTTCCAAATAGTGTACAAACTGCCAATGCTCAGATTAAACTTATTTGCCCATGTGTGTTCTCAATTAATTAAAGCTTTAAAATAGACTGACCATATTTCCTTGGGGGAAAACAGGGCATTGTAGTTGAAAAATGGGGTGGGTTATATAATACTCTTCGTGTAAATTAAGACAATAAATACTTTCTGGAAATCGTTATTATGAAGATTTGAAGAATAAAACTTGAAAAAAATTAATTTAAACTGCTGACATTGAATGGCAAAGCCACCGGTTAGTATATAGCCAATACAAAAACTAGCACAACTGAACAGACACTGTCTGAGACTTGCCAACCAGAGTAAAATAAAAATCAAGTGATTTTTATTTTTAAAAACCATTGATTTAAATTAAAATTTTCATTTTTTTTGTCATGTTTAATAATATTGAAAATGAAATAACTGAACAAGATGCATGTAATTTTATTCAAATAAGTTAAGAACTTCCCTCGTACTGAGTTCACTCCAAAATTATTGAAAATCATCCTCTCCTTGAAGACACTAAATAACAGTATTTGTGGATTGGGTTCATAATTACCAGACAAGTATTTTCATCTTGGGCCTTTGACTAATAGGTGTCACTCACAAGCCTGCTCATCAGCTGAGTTTTGTTTTAAACATTCCATGTGTATAAATCGCACATGGCCAATTTTTAACCATTCTCCATGTGATGAGTGAAGATGGTCGGGGAAATATATTCACTCAAATTATTAAAATTGGGGTAACTTGCTTTCTCTTTAAGATGTTCTAGTTATTTATTTAGTATTTATATATAGTAGTATGTTTATAAAAAAAATAGACCAGTGATTCTCAGCCTTTTTTTGTCGCGGCACACTTTTAACGATTTCAAAATTTGGCGGCACACAAAGAAAAAGATAAGTTTAAAAGTTGTTTACTTACCTATAATACATTGTGTAAAATAGTTTATGATAATAATTGTGAATGTAAAATAATATATGTACTACAAAAACAACTGTACGTTTATTAAGGGATTAATTACAAGGTAATAATAAGAATACTTTTAATGAGAAATTTGAGCTTGATGATTTTTGATAATTTCTGTTAGTAAAAAGAGAAAATAAAACTATTCTCATACTTCTTTTTCACTTCCTTTATACATTATTTGATTGAGAGGTGGGGACACTTGAAATTTCTTCACGTTGGGGCGAATATTTCACTTTATGAAAGGTCACAGTTATCGAAGATAAAAACAGTTAAAAATATGGTATTTAACTGTAAAAACAACAGTTTTCTTTTACAGTGTGCTTTTCTTTAATTTAAACAAACTTTACTCGTAATAAAAAAAAAGCTTTATAATTTTTACTATATACATTTCTAAAATTTGGCGGCACAGTGGTTGAGAATCACTGAAATAGACACTCACCTCGAAAAGATTTTCTGCAGTATCACAAAAGCATTCCAATTTTGCGCATAAATCTTTATAATTGGCAACTTTAATAGTTTTGTTTTGTGTAATATATTGGTTAATTTTTATTTGAATTTATTGGGAAATTTTATGAATCCCTTTGAATTCTTTACACTGCTAGAATAACTATTCAATATTTATGGAATTGAAATTTGGAATGTAAAAGTTAATTCAATTAGCTGATAATTGATTGAGTATTTTGAGAAAAACGATTATGGATTGAAGCAGAATGATAAATTTTTTACTGGAAGCTCAAAATTCCACTGAATTAGAATGTTTTGGGGATACTATTACACCCTTCTATGCTGTTCATAGAGAAACGTTTCATTTTCTTGTGTTATGTATAAACCCTTTTTGTGTGCTTGGAAAATACCTATGAAATACTTGTCAATGCTCATAGAATTTGAAAAATAGGCATATTTGATTTCAAATTTATGTACTTTCATGTCATCTCATTTTTTACTGTTAACTTACAAAAAATAACAATTTTTTCACCAATAAGTTATTTTTGCAAGCTAAATTTTAATGAGAAGTAGGACTTTCATGATGCAAGTACTTTTTATTTTATTTCCTATGATGACATGATTTTTTCTCAAGTCTTGAACCAATTAATTATTTTATATCAAAATAATTAAAGTAATTCAAAACATTTTATTCATATTGATAAATATATAATGCAAAAAAATTCTGAAATTTGTATAATTGAAAAAATTATTAATATGGTGTCAGTGGGACCCCGCAACCTTATTTATCTGGGTCCAAAACTTTCTCGTCACTGGTTATGGGTTAAACTCAAAGTAATCTAAACTGCTTGAGAACCAGATGGAAAAACATTGCTTATGCTTGACATTTGGGGCACTGTTCTATTTACTCTATCATGTGATTCACTTCGCTAATTCCTATGTTGCATTTTAATCTTTCAAAAATTTACCCAGCTATATTTCCTAATACGTTAATGTTTTACATAAAAAATATTAATGTTTCAATAAATCAAAATTATCTAAACTACACTAATTTGCATACATAATGTCCAACAAGTTTTCTAGTAAAAAGTACAAGTAGTTATACTAGATAAATTAAATATTTTTTTTGTTTTCGCAGGTCAGTGTGCATCTCCAGGTGTAAATTTCAACTTCAATCCTTCTCTTGCTTCTAGGGCTGCAATCAGCATTACTGCTGCCCTCTGGTATCATGAAGACGTATTGAACCCAAACAATATTTATTGTTTGTCGAGTGACGACACAAAACATGAGGACAGGGTAGCTGAAAATGCCCGAAGCCTTTTAATACCACCGAATCCGAAAGAAAACATTCTTGCATCAATCCGTCCTGTTAAAAAACAACTACAACATTGGATAAGAACCTATGGAAAAGATATACTCTATGATGTGTATTTATACAGTGACTTTTGCTGGACTTCATTAGGATTGATTGACTTCACAAAGACATCAAGCAATATCATTAGAAGAGGTGGTTTAACGCCTATTAAGGCATTTGAATTAGCTTGTATCAGCTGTTCTGCTGAATATATATATAAATTATGGCCACTAGTGAGAAATGACTTCAATAAAAACAAGTCCTTTTATCAACGAGAAATTGCTTTTTGGGTTTGGCGTCTTCGAAACACGTTTCCAACACCAGATACTTATCATAAACTGCAGAGTGAATTTTTCCAAGAAGGATTCACCTCAGCATTCTATGATGGCAATTTGTCTGCACTCAAGTTCTTCTTTGAACAACAACATTTGGAGGATAGGAAAAGTTTTATTAAGATGACAGAGGATGTTGTAAAACTTGTGTATTCGGACGTTAAACCTCGTGTTCTTCTTTTACTTCTTTCTTATATGGATGGTAGTCAACAAGACAAGTTTTTGAGGAATGATCCAGTGAATAATTTAATATGCTTTCTGAAATGGCCATTACAGCACTTTTTCTTACAGGTAGCTGACAAATTATGGGAATGCTGTACAGAAGATGACTTTTGTGAAGTTATAAGAGTTCTTACTGAAAAAATAATACTACGCCAAAATGAAGCTGTAATCTACAGAAACCTCTTTATAGGTTTTTGGATGAGGAGCCCTTTGAAACTAAGAAATCATTACATAAAAAACGTGTTTGGTGAAGTTTTCAAAGATATTTTTTATCCTTTATCAATTGACAATGGTTTAAAGATTTTATGTTCTGGTGCATATGATGAAACAGTTCTGTATACAACATTCCTCTATGATGCATATGCTTCACTCTATTTTATTCTTGAAGATGACAAGTTTAGAGCTATAGAGGCATTATTTAAAAAATTCCCATCATCTATTGAACGTCAAAGACTCTTAAGAAGTTTTCTAATTTAAAATAGGTTCACACACATTGTATTGGCCATATAAGTGCATATTTTGAGTTTTTGATGTTTGACCATGTGTTACTTGTATCTCCGGAAGAGCAGTGGAAAGTCAAGCATGCTGGCCCATATGAAAAATTCCACATGAGCCATCTTGATGACTTAGAAATCACGGCAGCCAATGTAATGATTTATATTGAATAAAAATTAGAAATTTTGAATGCATTGCAGTAATCAAATTACTAATTCTGTCATGAATTCAATAAGAAATGTCAGAAAATTTTGAATTAAAAATTAATTAATTTTAATGTGGAGAGTTTATAAATTTTCCATAGTAAATTTGGGAAACCTTGCTATTGAGGTAATCTGTTTTAGTGAAATATTCTTATTGCCGAAAATGGAGATATGTGAAGTGATTTTTAAAATAATATTTCTCCTTGATCTGTTAAAAAACTAATCTTCATTTTAAAACTGATCTGTAAAAAACATGACCAAAAGAAAGGGAATTGTTTTGATGGTAAGAAAAAATTAGTCATATTTTAAGTACTTTAAGATTACGAGTGCTTGCTTTTTTCTATAATTTTTATCTCTTGTATATCATGACCTCAAATGTTACAGTATTGTATTTGGGTTACATTGACACTTCGTTTGGATTGTATAAAAATTTCATTTGATTAAAAATGAAATTGGTAGATTAACTGGTAAATGTTACGTTTCTGACAAAGATAGGTTGACACTGCTTTTAGTGCAGATGGGAAACAGTTCTATTTCACTTGATGGAAATTCTCAGGTATAAGGGTAACAAAATGTGGCAGTAGAGCGACAAATCAACTGCATTTCACTTCTATTCTTAATGCTAAAAATGTGCTCAATAAGCATGAATTTAAGTTCAAGTTTCTATGAGATTGTCGTACAGTTTATGCTGATTTAAATCAAAATTTTAAATTTAATTTTTCTTTCTGTTATGATATTGAGAATGAAACCCTGAACAAGATTCAAATAAGTTAAGAATTTTGCTTGTACTGAGTTCACCCCAAAATTATAGTGAAAATCGTCCTCCTTTTGAAGATACTAAGTAACAGTATTTGTTGATTGGGATCATACATCCGTAGTCTACGAGATAGGATGATGGGCTGATACACTTGGAGTTAGAATATTCGATCTGCCCCAAGAAGTGTTTGAGAGCACTTTCAAGATGTTTAAGGATTTTTCACACTTCCTGCGTAGATGCAAAATATGGGGTAGGAAGGCAGAGTTTGCGATCGAATATCACTCCGAAGAACCTTATCTCATTGGCTATAGAGATCTGTGTTCTGGATACAAATTACAGGGTCTGGTTGAAGACTGCTTCCTGCAGAAGTGGACACAGGCACTTTTGCTTGAGGATAGTGTGTGACCATTAAGGTCGCACCACTGGACCAAGTTGCCGCTCTATCAAGCACATATCCGATTCTTGACGGGGCCGCGGTGGCCCGGTTGGAAGAGTAACGAACTTGCATCCAGCCAAACACCGTCGTGTACAAAGGGGGCTGGTGCACGTTAAATCTGTCGTGGCGTGGAAGTTTGGAGAGTGGGGTGCCAGCTCAGGTGTTGCCTCGTCATCTGACCGTGGTTCAAAATTACGTGGTGTTGTCCTCGGATCTTTCCCTTTGGGATTGATCCCGGACCGTCACCAATAGCCCATTGTGTTGCTCCAGTGTGACGTTAATTGAAATACACCCCCCCCCCCCGATTCTTGACATATCTACAAGTCGTCAGCAAAAAGAGTTCCATGAATAGATTGAAGTGAATTGATATGACTTATAAGCGATTCTCTTTTACCTTTAATTATATTTAGTTTTAAAGTATTTTCAGATCTATCATTTAAAGTATTTTATAAAACTGAACAATTGGATGTTGAAGAAATTAATATACATTTTGAGCATATTAATGAAAAATCAGAAATAGATTTATTATTTAAAACATGTAATAATTTAGGAAATGTGAATATGATAAATTAGCAAAAGCTATATGCTTACTTAATGACTATGGTTCCAAATTAAGTACTGAAAAGTTATCAATTTTAAATATTTTAATTGAGCAATTGCAACTTTTAAATTTATCCAAAGAGAGATACAGATATTCTTCCAACCTTTTGCAATTATCTTTTAAAATGTACTTAATTTCACCTACTTGCTATCGTGCAATTAGAAAAACCAAGTTGTTAATTCTCCCCCATTCAAGTAACTTGAAAAATGGCTGCCAAGCTAAATGTTTGTGATGGAACGTTTAATGTTCAAAATAAGTATCTGGAAAAGAGATTAATCAATCTAAGCCCAATTGAAAAGTACGTAAATTTATTAATGGATGAAATCTATATCTCTCCTGAGTTGACATTTAAGGGTGGCAAATTAGTTGGATCTTGTATAACACAATCAGATACCTTTGCTTAAACAGCACAGGTGTTTTCTTTAACTTCTGCATTTGGTAACTATAAAGATGTAATTGCAATTTTGCCAGTCAGTATTAATTCTGGGGACTTTTTATATACAACAATAAAAGCCATTTTATGCGAGTTATATAATTTAGCTGTTAAACCAATCAGCATTATTGCTGACAATAATCAGGTGGTAGTGGTATTTTCAATTAACGTCACACTGGAGCAACACAACAGGCTATTGGTGACGGTCCGGGATCAATCCCAAAGGGAAAGATCCGAGGACAACACCACGTAATTTTGAACCACGGTCAGATGACGAGGCAACACCTGAGCTACAATAATCAGGTAAACAAATCTATGTTTACTAAATTTAAATTGCATCCATATGGTTTTAATTCAGTATATAATCCTGCATGTCAGGACTTCCCGCTCTTTTTACCGTACGACACTGCATATTTTAAAAAACATTCGAAATAATTGGCTAAACCAAAAAGGTCTTATTTTTTAATTATCCAGACATAAAAAAACTGATATTAGAGAAGCTGATTTTAATCACTTGAGAACCATGTATCGGGGAAGGTGTTAAAACTTGGATATAAATTAAATCATAAAGCCTTATTCCCGTCTAATATTGAACGACACAAAAAGTAAACCTTGTGTGTAAAATTTTTAATTATGAAAATATTAATGCCCTTGGTGAGTTAGGTGGTATTGCTACTGAAGGAACTGCTAAATTCCTTGAAATAATCCTTAGATGGTGGAATATTGTTAATGTTAAATCACCAAATAAAGATATCAGATTTCGAAATGAAGGTTAAAAAAAATTACCTCTGTAAGTCAAGAAAACAGTTGAATTATTTACGGGATATTTCAACCTGGTTAGAAAAGTGGGAATTGCTTTCAAGGGGACATGTGTAGCCATTATACAGACTTGCAATGGTCTTTATGGTTTGACCTCATTTGCATTGTAGAAATTAGATGTAAAATATTGTTTTATTGGGAAAATTCCAAACGGATCCTTTGGAGGAAAGGTTTAGTCTACCGACAATTATCTGGCAGTAACTTTCATTTCACTTCAGCAGCTGTATGAAAGTGAAAAAAAGAAAAGAATTCGAAATTTACTTTCATTTTCGTTTAAAAATTCTGAACTTGTTATTAGAGATTTAAGAGAAATTAATGATTCAAATGCCACAGAACCATCTTTAGAGTCATTTTCTGATTTTGAAATTGATTCAATAGAAAAAGAAATGATACCTATAATACATTACATTTCTGGATATGCAGCCTTAAAAACCAGTAAAAATATTCAATGTAATTTTTGTATTGAAACTTTAATCCAGAAGGATACAGTGCATTATGAATACCATGAAGCATTAAAGTTAACGATTTAATTTTTTAAAACTTTTTTACATTACTGCTTAACTCTTATTGTTACTGTTTAACTTTTTTCACTTTATCTTTTTTACTGTTTAACTTTTTTTACTGTTTAACTTTTTCTCTTTAACTTTTTTACTGCTTAACTCTTATTGTTACTGTTTAACTTTATTTTACTGCTTAACTTTTTTACTGTTTAACTTTTTTCTCTTTAATTTTTTTTACTGTTTAACTTTTTTTACTGTTTAACTTTTTTTACTGTTTAACTTTTTCTCTTTAACTTTTTTCCTGTTTAACTCTTATTTTTACTCTTTAACTTTTTTTGTTAATTTTTTTCCTGTTTAACTTTTTTAATTGGTTTTTTACTGCTTAATGTTTTTTCTACTATATAAATAGGTCTATAAGATTAACAGTAAAAAAGTTAAATGGAAAAAAATTAACCAAAAAAAAGTTAAACAGGAAAAATTAAACAGTGAAAAATGTTAAACAGGAAAAAAGTTAAAGAGAAAAAGTTAAACAGTAAAAAAGTTAAACAGTAAAAAAGTTAAAGAGAAAAAGTTAAACAGTAAAAAAGTTAAGCAGTAAAATAAAGTTAAAGAGTAACAATAAGAGTTAAGCAGTAAAAAAGTTAAAGAGAAAAAGTTAAACAATAAAAAAGTTAAAGAGAAAAAAGTTAAACAGTAACAATAAGAGTTAAGCAGTAATGTAAAAAAGTTTTAAAAAAATAAATATAAATAATTCTTTTAAAGTGTGAAATATTTTAAAATGCTTTAACAAATGTTTTAATAAGCCCCCACTAAAAGAAAGAAACACTCAAAATGAATATTTAATTCAAGCATTCTTTCTTGCATTACAGAGTACATTTACACATCTTTCATAAAGCATTTAGTAACTCCTGTTTAAGGCACTCTTTAAATTTCTTTAGTAAATAGGTTTAACATGTAATGAACAAACGACTAATAATTAAAATAGTCAATATATTTATAAGGGTGTATAAGTCTTTCCTACACGACTTTTTCCTTAATAAAGAGTCTTAGGGTTTTAGAATCTCAAACTTCCTTACTAATCTTTTTAATGAAGCACTTGTGCCAATTTAATAACTTGCAACTCAATACCACCCTTTTACAATTGGATTTTCTTCCTCACCATGTTCAGTATATCACTTGAAATTGCATCTACTGCATGTACTAATAAATACACAGTTTAGTAACAAATGTACGTTTTAATTTTGTGCAAAATATTGGTTCGGCACATAGGACACGTTGAAAGACTCTTCGTACATCTCATGCATGTCACCAAATGACCGCAAGGCTGTAAAGTAGCATTCATTTTCCGATTCCTTGCAAATTTTTCAAAGTCGTTCGTCCTTGTCGTTGTATAAGGGGTAAAGCTATACATCGGGTTTTTTATAAAATCATTGGTATTATTGTTGTTGATTTCATCCAGCACCTGTACAATTTCATCTATGGGCTACCAAACATTTTGGATAAAACTTTGTGTTTGTGTCTCACTACATCTTCTTTTTACCAATTTTCAAGCCCTTCGCCACACCAATAGCACCTGATCACGTCCAAGACACCAGTATAATACAATCCGTTTTCGGCTAGGTCTCTAAGGTCAACGTCTGTGCGTTGGCCAATCTCTAAACGTAGATAGGCGCATAGACATGCTTGGAACTTTTGGCTTCAAATTTGCATAATGGTTATTCATTTTCCTTAAAACTATATTATGCTCTATTACTCTTAAGTGTAAAATTATGGTGCAGATTGAATTAAATTCCATGAAAAAAGGTTCTTCTCTTAATCAATTTTTAAAAATCTGATACTTGTCAAAGATACTAGTTTCCTTTCAACAAGGGCAAAGACTTGTGTGTGCCCACAAATAAATAATTCAATTCGTTGGTGTAATTTTAGAAAAAAAAAATAAAACTGCAGAATCAAGAGAATTCAGTATACTTTAAAGTTCTCGTTTTAAAGAAAGTCAAAATGCGTTTCTCTTATAAATTATATTTGGTTATATTTTTTTCTTGCTCAAGTTTAGTCGTAAAATTGAATTGCATTCAGCGCATAAACGTGGTAGAGTAAAAAAAATCAAACGCACATTTAAGTATATCCTTTCGTTAAAATCTTCTTGTATTATAACACAAAATTTTATTTCGCGCATTATCACAAACACCATGTTTTCTGAGTATGTACATTCTTCACTTAGTCTTATCTTTTGTGAGTAACTATGGAACGCAAAAGATAAATTTTAACTTTACTGATTAGTATGATTAGTAAGTGTATGGTGTTATATAGTCCAGTTCTTCGTGGCCTCCAGTTTACAATTATTTTTCCAAGAACAGCTAACGCTTTTCAATAGCAATGCTTAATATTTGTGAAATTGTGGATTTTGATGGATTTCAGACTCAAGAAAGTTTCTTAGTACGTAAATATGCATACATCGCTGTAAAAAAATCGCAAGTAGCTTCAAGTATTCGTTTTAACTTATCGTCTGAGCATAAACTTAGTGCCAAAGATCGTACAACTGTGTGATATGTTAAAAATTACATATGTACTCTTCATTTCTGTCTCATGACATAGCAAATTGTGCTCCCTTAGAAAGTTTAGACTCTAAGCTTTTAGAATTGTACGATCAGACCAAGAGGGCCACTCAGTACCTAGTTGCTTACAAAGGTGGTCATATGGAAAAGAAACGCTTAGATGTATTACTTCCGAATATCAACTTGATTTCCAAAAACTATCATGTGGTCATCACAAAAATATTTGCATTGCCCAAAAGTTTAGGTGGCGGCATCGAATAATTGGCTTGTCGGAAATATGCGTCTGTGCAAGTATGTAAAAAACTAAAGTTATTTTTTACACTACAATGTATTACTTGTGTAAAATATATGAACTATGTTTTTTTCTATAAAAAGTGTTTCCATTAACTTTGTTTCCATGTGGCTTCCTTCAATCTGTTTAAGAATTGTCTGTGCTGGTTTTTGCAGAGATTGTTTTAAGAATACATAAAATTCAGATTTAATCCATTATTTTAATAATATTTGTTCATTTTAAAATTCACATTAATACTTAAAATTTTCAGTTATTATTTAATTTTACTCATGGGTAAAACTATCAGCGGTGTCAGTAAATATTTAGATTATGCATTAAATATCAAGAAAAGGGCAAAAGTTAATTTGCTTAGCAGCACAGATGTGCACACTTTATTTACAAAAACAGAAAAACCACTTACTATCCATTTAACATAGCAATGTAGAACACTTAAAATTAAGAAAACAGTACCAAAGTATCTTGTAAAATACTTCATAGCTTCGTACAGTATTGGTATTTTGCTGTGCAATTTAATTGTACGATGTGCATAAGGTTTTCAAATAAATAAAAGGAAGTTCATATTTAGTAAAATGTGTGGTTTGAAAAAGCATTAAAGAAAAAGAACTTTTAATTTAGAACTTCAAGGACAAATGGTTTTTAATTCTATATTTCACTACTTCAAATGTGCACGGAAACATGGTATGGGTCTTGTAAAGTTTGAAATTAATGCATAAAATTCTTTTTACTCTTACAGGTTTTTTATAATAATTTTTTTACTATGCATAAAACACACACTTTAAGAACCAAACTTTTAAAAATGTCTCAATTGTAAAATTAAAAATAAAAAGCAAATTGCATTTAAACGTTTGTAATAATATTTAAAGTATATATTTCAATTGTTAAACGTTTTCTAAAAATCTTCAATGTTATAATACGTGCAATAGTATTTGATATATAATTAATTTTCGTGTAAAAAACATCTAACTTTTAAAATATAAAATCCTTATATCAAAGAAAATTTCGTTAAAAACAGTTTGTAAATCTTTATAATATAAATAAAATCACTAAAATTAATGAAAATGTATTTAAAGTAAACAATAATATGCAAGGAAAGATTAATTAAAAATAATATTTAATTTAGATTTTACAGGATAAAGGGTTTTAATACTATTTTTCACTACTTCAAATGTGTAAGGAAACATGTTCATAATATGGGTCTTGTAAAGTTTCAAAAATTTTACGCTCACTTAAGTGTATAATATTAAAAAATTCTGTAATAAAATATGTGCTATAGCATCTAATGTATAATTAATTTTTGAGTAAAACATAAATCTTAAAATCAAGGAAAATTTCATTTCAGATCTTGTATTTTAAAAGAAAATTTATAAGACCGTGGGTAATAAAAAGCAAATAATCCAAAATACAGTGTATGTGGTAAGACAAGCAAAAGTTTATTTAAAATAGAAAGGTGTAAGCATTAAAAAGATTTCCAATATTCCCTTATGGATCTCCATTTAAGTGTTTGTCATAATATGTAATGCATATGTTTCAATTGTAAAATGTTTTCTAAAATCTTCAACATTAAAAATATGTGTAATAGTATTTAATATATACTTACTTATATATAGTATTTAATATATAATTAATTTTTGAGTAAAAACATTAACTTTTAAAATATAAAATCCTTATATTTCATCCAAAAATAGGTTTGTAAATCTATATAATATAAATTAAATCACTAAAATTTATGAAGATTTATTCAAAGTAAAAAAATAATATGCAAGGAAAGAGAATTTAAAAAATAACATTTAGTTTAGATTTATAGGATAAATGGTTTTTATACTAAAACTTCTTCAAATGTACAAGAAAACGTATTCATAGTATGGGTCTTATAAAGTTTCAAAAATTTTACTCTTACTTAAGTGTATATTATTTAAAACAAAATTTCTGTTATAAAATAGGTCTTATAGCATCTAATGTATAATTAATTTTTGAGTAAAAACATCTAACTTAAAAAAACCCATAAATCTTTATAGCATAGAAAAATTTCATTTCAGATCTTGCATTTTAAGACAATTTATAAAACTATGTAATAAAAAACAAACAATCCAAAATACAGTATATGTGTTCCAGTTCGGGGGCACATAAGTGGATTATTGCTTATTTACGCTAGAATTTTACGAAACTTGTGAAACCAAAATTGATTTGTTGGAAACTTCCATTTTCCAGAACAATTTTTAAACAATTGTAGTTAGAAAACACAAATTGTCTTTTCTGCCCAAATGAAACAGACGCTATGGGTGCATAAAGTTCCAAGTCCTTCTCGTTGTTTTTATGGGCAACTATGCAGTCCTTACCATCTTTATAACGGTTCACCAACTCAAAATTAAATCTTGCACCAATTATTCGCTCCATTTCTCCCTTTATTTCCAATACTTAAAGGAGATCAAGGCTTGGCTGCAATAGAAGACCCGCTAAAAGTATAGCTTATTCCTTCGTCTTCGTATGCTACAAGTTGACAAGGCACAGTATATTTTTGACCTAAAATTTCTAAATTTCGTCTTTTTTTTAATACGTTAATTCGTTTTCCAATCGACGGAAATATGAATAGCCTTCACGATCTGTAAACAATTTACCATACTCATAATATAAAGAATTGTGAGTAGACTTTTTCAAGTTCAGACTTGCTCGATGGACATAATCGTGACGTCACATCGAAATCTCAGAAGGAAAAAAAATCCAAGTCCCAAACGTAAACACACTGACGTCACCGGTCATGAATAAAGTAAAAACATTAAGAAATCAATTCGTTCCTTAGATTAATTACTTTTAAAATCACCAGATGGCGCCATAAGTCATTTTGAAAAAGCATTTATTAAAACCCCTATGCAATTATTCAAACCATTTTCTAAAAATAACCCATTCCTAATACTAAGAAAAAATACAAGTCCAAAAGAAAGAGAAATAAACACTGCATTAATTCACCACCCATAGTTAACTCTCTTACAGCCTAACGGATAGCGCACTTGACTTCGGATCCTATGGTCCCGGGTTCGAATCCAAGAAATTCAGTTTCGAATTTCTCCACCAGATGGCAATACGAGTGATTCATCACCATGGCAACACCAACAAAACGACGCCATCTTGAAACAACTCAACGCCTGCACGAAGTCGATGACAAAAAAAATTCCAAGTCCAAAATGTAAACAAACAATACGTCATTCAGACACGCCCACTTCCGGTCACGTGGTATGACGTCACTCGGCCCCGCCCCACCTCTGGTCACGTGGTATGCCGTCACTTCCGCCGCCTATAGGCACCCGTATACCACTACCGTCCATTACAACTTTGAAAAGATGGTGTAAGAGATTATACTTTTCTGAAGGAGTTTTAGCCCCAATTCTCTAAGTTTCATGAAGACTAAAGGCTGCAACATGACCGAAGCTGAAAAATTTACAATTATTTGTTTCGATGAAACGAATATTGATTCTCGTGTTTTTTTTGCTACGATTCAGCAAAGGATAAAATATTAGGGCCTTACAGCAATGTTCAAGTTGTCATGGCGAAAGGTCTCATTAAGTATTGGAAGCAGCCAATTTATTATAACTTTGACCAGTAAATGACAAAACTATTATTGTTTAAATTAATAGGAAAACTAGAAGAAATTGGATTTAAGGTGTTAGGTATCGTGTCAGATTTAGGTGGGAAAAAACATCCGCATTTGGAAGGAATTATCAATAACACCAACAGTTCATTTTCAAATCCAATGGATACGACAAGAAACATCTGGGTTTTTGACGATTTCCCTCATCTTTTAAAGTTATTAAGAAGCCATATATTAGATAGCGGAATAAAACTACCCTCTGATAAAGTGATTCGAAAATCCGTATTTGAAAAGTTACTGGAAGCCGATTCTGGCGAATTGAAAGTATGCCCAAAATTATCTTGGGGGCATATTCAAGTTAGAAACAATGAAAGGCAAAATGTGAGAGTGGTCGCACAACTTTTGTCGGATCATGTTGCAAAGGCATTAGATTATTTTCCGAGTGAGAAAGAAACAAGGAATTTCATTTCTACCATTGATGGTTGCTTTGATATTTTCAATTCCAGGACTCCGATAAGTGACAAAAATTTACGGTGCGGGTTTGGGCTCAAACCAGAGTCCCAGATGGATGTTTTGCATAAAGCAAAATATTATATTGAAGAGATGAGAGTTGTCGGTAAATCAAACATGCTACCTTTCCAAAAAGGATGGTTAGTCTCCATTGCATCTTTAATTGGACATCTGAAGTTTATTCAACAGGCTGAACTGAAATACTCACACACATTTTAACCTGTAGAGTAAACCAAGATTCTTTGGAAAATCTTTTCAGTCAAACAAGAAGGCTTAGGAAAATTTTACGACCATCATCAACCCATCGACTTCAAATACAGACTGCGACAAATTCTTTTGTGCAATAAACTCCCATTACCTTCATCTAGTGCCACAACTAACAATACAAGTGATGATGACCAGTTTTTAAGCGTCCAGTTATTTCTCTCTTGTTAAAGTTGATGAATTAACCGAGATTGAAGAAAAAGAAAGGGACACATCATTTGAAGTCGATACATGCAATCATTGAAAATAATGTTCGAACTCAATCATCAGAAAAATACTGGAGCTTCAATAGTTGAATCCTCTTTAAGGTATCCGACTACCTTTAAAACGCGATTTTCGGCGGAAATTGCGATTTTCCAAATTTGATATAATATGAAAGCCCGATTTCTTATCTTTCCAAATCTGTTTAAATTTTGTTCCTACCATGCATAGAACGTAAGATACAGGTCTTTTAATACTACATAGTCGACACTTTTTAAAACCGGAAGTGCCTTTCTGCAAACAGGAAGTGAACGTAAAAGTTTGTTTACATTCTTATTTTAACAAATTAAAGCGTTAAAATTTGCTCTGAAGTGTGGATTTTTTTTTATTAATTAAAAAAAATTAATTAAAAAACTACTTTTTACACAAAAATACATCTGGCAATCATGTTTAACTTCACAATCTGGCATCAAACTTGAGTTTCAGTTTGTACACAATTTGAACTCGTGATTTTCGATCGTGCGTTCAAAAAGTTCTACAACTTGATAATTCTTCTTGCATAAAGTGATTTTTCTTTACAAAATGGGAAAGAGTATTGCCAGGAAGAAGAAACACCACTTCAAAGGTAATCAACACTCTAAAACACTGAAGACTAACAGTCTTGAAGATCCAGTGTGCACAGCCAGTGCTTCAAAACTGCAAGCATCTAGCTCTTCCAAATTCGAAGTTTTGAATGAGGAACTGTGTGGTAATCGGATTTTCGACCTGGAAACTTTAATAAATATATTTTTGGTGCTTCCATGTCCCAAATGCTTTGCTTCTGGTTTGCATTTAGTTGAAGACTCCAGGTATGGATTGTGCTCACACTTCTCTTTGAAATGTCACAATTGTGATTTTGTAAAAGGCTTTGCCTCCTCCAAAAAGAACAAAAATGTACCTGAAGTGAACTCTAGAATAGTTTATGGGATGAGGCAGATTGGAAAGGGATTTTCTTCAGCGTATAAACTGTGCACCACGCTGAATTTGCCACCAATTTCTAAAGCTGCGTATAACATCCATGAAGAGAAACTCTTGAAAGTTGTGTCCGAGGTTGCTGAATCTTCAATGTTAAAAGCAGCTGATGAAGTTGGTTCAAAGGGAGAAGACAGTGAATGCGGCGTGTCTGTAGATGGAACGTGGCAGCGTAGAGGGTACACTTCTTTGAATGGTTGTGTTGCTGCCATTTCAATTGACACGGGAAAGGTTCTCGATTTAGAAGTCATGTCCTCATACTGCAGAATTTGCAAAAGATTACAGAAACTGAAGAGAAACCCGTCATTTGAATCACAGGAAGCTGACCATATATGCCAGTGCAATTTTAAAGGGTCATCAGCAAAGATGGAAACTGTTGGTGTCGACAGAATTTTCAAGAGGTCAGTGAGCACTCGGAAGCTGAAGTACACGAAATACTACGGTGATGGGGATTCTAAAGGCTATTTGTGCGTCCAAAACACATATGGCGAAAAAAGTGTTTCAAAACTGGAATGCATTGGGCACATTCAAAAACGGGTGGGTACACGTCTGCGAAAATTGAAAAGCAAAACCAAAGGTCTGTCTGGTAAAGGCAAGTTATCAGATGTCTTTATCGACAGACTACAAAATTATTATGGCATTGCGATTCGCTCTAACGTGGGCAACTTACAAATGATGCAGCAAAATGTAATTGCAGCTTTGTTTCATTGTGCTTCATCACCAAAGAAACCGATGCATGGCCAGTGCCCTATTGGTGTAGACAGTTGGTGCTATTACCAGCGAGCTGTAAGCGAAGGGAAAGAACCAGAAAAGCTCAAGCATTCTGGTTTGCCCAACAATATTTTAAATGTAGTCAAACCAGTGTATTTAGAGCTTTGCACCAGAGAACTTTTGAATAAGTGTCTGCATGGCAAAACTCAAAATGCCAATGAAAGTTTCAATGGTGTTATTTGGCAGAGAGTTCCGAAGGAGGTTTTCGTCAGCCTAAAAACTGTAAAATTAGGGGCTTATGATGCAGTAATACAATATAATGATGGATTTGAGGGTTGCACCAGTGTTTTAAGCAAGATGAACATTGAAAATCTTGGTTACTTCACATTAAAAGGTTACCAAAGTTTGGATCGCATTAGAATCAGTGATTCCAAGCGCCATACAACACCCGTTTCAAAGAAGCGCAGGAAGGTTTTGAGGGCAATTAGGAAAAAAAAAGTAGTTGATTTAACTTCTATAGAAGGTGATCTTTATAAATCAGGATCATTTTAGAGCTACATTTTCCATTTAAAGGTAAGATTCATTATTGAATTTTGTTTTTAGCTTTTTCTTGAAATTGACATTTTAGAATTTTGCTTTTACGCAAAACATGAAAACTCAAAAAGTTATGCTTCAAATGTTATGAAATTTGGTAGGAATACTTTCAAAGAGTTTATAAAGGGAATGTACCACTTCTGTAATTGTGCATTAATTAGTTTTTTTATTTTTAATTATAAAAGTTATGCGTTGCTATAATTTATGGAAGATTTTCTTCTTGGTTGTACTTGAACCTCTCCAGTTTTTAAAAGAACTGGTTTACAATGATGTGAGAGGTACATTCCCTAAAGGAGGTTTCAATCTTCAAAATAAAATTTACAAAATAAGAATATCTTAATTTAAATTTAAGTTATCATGTTTTGCGGTGGTGCTAGTTTTTGTCTATTTTTCACCCCTTTTTGGGGTTTAAATTTTAAAAAAATTATTAATTATTTTTTTTATATGTTATTCTCTAAGTTTTTAACCATATTCTATAATATAATGCACAAAAAAAGTCAAATTTCAAATTATTTCAAAAAATCCTTTCCGAAGGTAGTCGGACACCTTAAACATAAGAGAAGACTGCTCAAACGAAGCATTAAGATTTATTGCCGGCTACATTGCTTTTAAAGTGCATGATAAAAGTCTGGGAAATAGTACTGTACATATTCAGAAGGAAAATAATCAAACGTGGATTGGGGCTTTATCTCGGGATGGTTTAGTTTTACCAAGTGTTGGTTTGAGAGTGAAAGAACTTGAGAAGTGTTTCATGCAATTTCATGGACCTGTGCAATTAAAATTAAATAAATGTGAAGACGTAATAAATAAATTCACAAGCAAAATGCCTCAGCTCTCAAATTTTTTTCCGAATTAAATATATGAACTGTGCCGCTTAAAACGAAGTGATAAAAAAGTGCAAAAATCTAAATCTCAAAAACCAACATGAAAGGATAATTGTCGCCTTGTTGGAAGATGTTTCATCTCATGGAGTAAGTTTTTTTTAAAACTTATTTTCTTTTTAATTTATGACTAACGCATTTACAAGAGGTTCAATCCAGAAAAACAAACACTTCGCCGACAACACAAGAAACCCAATATTAATCAGCATCGTTTAAGATATTACAACAAAAGCAAAAGAATCTGCTTGACGTTCATAGGTTTCACATGGAAGAACCGTATCTGTCTACCAGCCGATTCTTCCGAGTGACGTCACGTTTCCTCCCCTTTCAAAACCACTCTGATGGACCCTATCTTTCTCCTTATGTAGCCTTGGGAATAACCTCTCCCACATTTGTGAGCTCACGACACAGCCGTCTAAATACAAGGCCTGCGCGCTGATTCAAAATGGCGGCAACTGAAGGTGGTTGTTCATCCAGTCCTTGCGAAATCTTATAGTCAAAACAAACGTTTTTTTTTCGTGTAACACTGCTTTTCTAATCGTGCTTACGAATTAGCGTACATTTCTTTGCATGAAATATTTGACACGATTTATATATTACTACTTATCCTTTATTTTCATGTTTGAACATGCAGATAAGATAATTTTAATATTTAAATGCCACTTTTTTGGTGCTAGTTCAATTTTATACAATTTTTATTTCTTTTTTCTGAATAAGAAAACTTGCAATTATATACATTCTTTAAAAAATTAAAAGTTAAATAAGGGGCTAACTTTGCTTATCTGAACTCAAGTTATACATTTTAAAAACGTTATTCTAAGGAAACTTTAATATAAGCTTTTATTTAGTATGCAAGGGTGTCTCATGCCAGAATGTTTTTTGTTACTATAAAAGACACAAAATAAAACGCAATACTTAATGTGTAAATAACGAAAAAATAATTTTTATCACTCAATTTCCTAAAACTTTTGTATTAAACAAGCTTTAGAAAACTGTTTAAAATCCTTAAATTATCAGGTCAACCAATAATAATCATTTAACACTGACAACTCATGAGACAATTATGACAAATTTATTGATCAGAACATATAGATAATACAGCACTCACAATGAATAAATACCAGTAAACCCATGCGAAACTTTCACACATTACAAACAATGTGTTTTAACGTAAATTGAGTATGTCAGAAGTGGGTAAAAAAATCCTATCCACTGATACCTTATTCATTGCTGTAGGCTTTGTATTAGTTGAGGAAAAGGGATGTTGACAACAGAAATAATATATAGGATAGATATAAACACTCGTATCCAAAATTTAAGCATGATTGAATGTTATTTCAATAGGAAAAGTAGATATTTTGCTGACTCTTTCTGCCACTTTATTTTTGAAAAATCTCTATGCAGAAAATTAAAGAACTTCAAACACTTGATATACATAATATACACTGAAGAGCAATTGAATTAGGGATAGCTGGCATTATGCAAATTTGGAGCTGTGCGCAGGCCTGGAAGCGGCTTACAAATGACGTAAGCAGCTGTTTGACAAGATGAGTGCTGCTCACGGTATTAGTAATAGTCAAAGCAGTATGGGTAAGAGTGCGGATCTAAGCGCATTTGATCGTGGGCAAATAGTCGGGATCCGACGAATTTGTCACTCCATCTCGGAAGTAGTGCAGACACTCGGATTTTCACGCACCACTGTGTCAAGGGTGAACAGTGAGTACGTCGATTCAGGTAAAACCATCCCTGTCAGGGTCAACTGCCACGGACAACAGCATGTGGATGAGCAAGGTCGTCGTCGGCTAGCTCGCATTGTAACAGCAGATAGACGGGCCACAGTGCAACAGATCACCCATCGATTTAACGTTGGTGCACAACGTGTAAGCTGCCACACCATCCAAAACCGTCTCTCTATGGGGTATAGAAGCCTCTTCCACAAGAGTCCCTCTGTTGACTGCACAACACAGGGCGCAACGATTAGCATGGGCATTGGAACATCGAGATGTGGAAAAATGTTGCCTGGAATGAGTCGAGATTCACTTTGGTACATGCCGACAGCAAAGTACGTGTACGGCGTAAGCCATATGAAGCAATGTATCCTTCCTGCCAGCAAGAGACTCTTCAGGCTGGTGGAGGTGGCATTCTCGTCTGGGGACTGTTCACATGTACTGAAATGGGACCCCGTGTGAATGTTATAGGGATATCCTTGAAGACCATCAGCTCACGTATGTTCGCTTTTGACAGCCCACTACAGAGATTGTCTTTCAACAAGACAAAGCACCGTGCCATCGCTCCCGAATGGTTCGATGAACATTCCACAGACCTGCACGTAATTTCCTGGCCATCAAGGTCACCTGGCCTCCATCCAATCGAGCACATCTGGGATGCAATTGAGAGACATGTTCGAGCCTCAGACCACCTTCCATCTAATCTTCGTGAATTGTGGGAGATTGTTCAGGAGTCGTGGATACGTATGGCTTCCAGTGTCTTGTCGAGTCCATGCCAAGGCGAATCGTAGCCGTCATCAAGGTGAATGGTGGTGCTACGCGCTACTAGACAGGTGTCCCTAATTCAATTGCTCTTCAGTGTATACACTTATTATATACACAAATCACAATATAAACAGGGATAAGTGAATATTATTTACAACTGGTTAACTTTTTTTCTTTTATCCGAGTTTAGCACCTTATTTTTTTCTGTTGCCATTTTTGAGTAATTATTTAAGAGGATTTTGCAAATCACAACACACACACAGACACATTCTCTAAATATTTTGTACAATCATGTGTGCAATGTTTTGCACATGAACTGTCATCCAATTCTCTCACAATATTGCAAATATAAGGATTGCAGAGTTTGACCATTAAATTTAAATGACTGTCACACTCAATAAATGATTTATAATATTTTAACAAGGCATTAAATATGTTTATGTAGATACAGGTCACCTTAACAGTAAACATGGTAGGCTTTCTCAAGGCACCTCTATTTAATGTATATATTAACTTTAATGCTTCATGGTATTCATAATGCACTGTATCCTTCTGGATTAAAGTTTCAATACAAAAATTACATTGAATATTTTTACTGGTTTTTAAGGCTGCATATCCAGAAATGTAATGTATTATAGGTATCATTTCTTTTTCTATTGAATCAATTTCAAAATCAGAAAATGACTCTAAAGATGGTTCTGTGGCATTTGAATCATTAATTTCTCTTAAATCTCTAATAACAAGTTCAGAATTTTTAAACGAAAATGAAAGTAAATTTCGAATTCTTTTCTTTTTTTCACTTTCATACAGCTGCTGAAGTGAAATGAAAGTTACTGCCAGATAATTGTCGGTAGACTAAACCTTTCCTCCAAAGGATCCGTTTGGAATTTTCCCAATAAAACAATATTTTACATCTAATTTCTACAATGCAAATGAGGTCAAACCATAAAGACCATTGCAAGTCTGTATAATGGCTACACATGTCCCCTTGAAAGCAATTCCCACTTTTCTAACCAGGTTGAAATATCCCGTAAATAATTCAACTGTTTTCTTGACTTACAGAGGTAATTTTTTTTAACCTTCATTTCGAAATCTGATATCTTTATTTGGTGATTTAACATTAACAATATTCCACCATCTAAGGATTATTTCAAGGAATTTAGCAGTTCCTTCAGTAGCAATACCACCTAACTCACCAAGGGCATTAATATTTTCATAATTAAAAATTTTACACACAAGGTTTACTTTTTGTGTCGTTCAATATTAGACGGGAATAAGGCTTTATGATTTAATTTATATCCAAGTTTTAACACCTTCCCCGATACATGGTTCTCAAGTGATTAAAATCAGCTTCTCTAATATCAGTTTTTTTATGTCTGGATAATTAAAAAATAAGACCTTTTTGGTTTAGCCAATTATTTCGAATGTTTTTTAAAATATGCAGTGTCGTACGGTAAAAAGAGCGGGAAGTCCTGACATGCAGGATTATATACTGAATTAAAACCATATGGATGCAATTTAAATTTAGTAAACATAGATTTGTTTACCTGATTATTGTAGCTCAGGTGTTGCCTCGTCATCTGACCGTGGTTCAAAATTACGTGGTGTTGTCCTCGGATCTTTCCCTTTGGGATTGATCCCGGACCGTCACCAATAGCCTGTTGTGTTGCTCCAGTGTGACGTTAATTGAAAATACCACTACCACCTGATTATTGTCAGCAATAATGCTGATTGGTTTAACAGCTAAATTATATAACTCGCATAAAATGGCTTTTATTGTTGTATATAAAAAGTCCCCAGAATTAATACTGACTGGCAAAATTGCAATTACATCTTTATAGTTACCAAATGCAGAAGTTAAAGAAAACACCTGTGCTGTTTAAGCAAAGGTATCTGATTGTGTTATACAAGATCCAACTAATTTGCCACCCTTAAATGTCAACTCAGGAGAGATATAGATTTCATCCATTAATAAATTTACGTACTTTTCAATTGGGCTTAGATTGATTAATCTCTTTTCCAGATACTTATTTTGAACATTAAACGTTCCATCACAAACATTTAGCTTGGCAGCCATTTTTCAAGTTACTTGAATGGGGGAGAATTAACAACTTGGTTTTTCTAATTGCACGATAGCAAGTAGGTGAAATTAAGTACATTTTAAAAGATAATTGCAAAAGGTTGGAAGAATATCTGTATCTCTCTTTGGATAAATTTAAAAGTTGCAATTGCTCAATTAAAATATTTAAAATTGATAACTTTTCAGTACTTAATTTGGAACCATAGTCATTAAGTAAGCATATAGCTTTTGCTAATTTATCATATTCACATTTCCTAAATTATTACATGTTTTAAATAATAAATCTATTTCTGATTTTTCATTAATATGCTCAAAATGTATATTAATTTCTTCAACATCCAATTGTTCAGTTTTATAAAATACTTTAAATGATAGATCTGAAAATACTTTAAAACTAAATATAATTAAAGGTAAAAGAGAATCGCTTATAAGTCATATCAATTCACTTCAATCTATTCATGGAACTCTTTTTGCTGACGACTTGTAGATATGTCAAGAATCGGGGGGGGGGGGGTGTATTTCAATTAACGTCACACTGGAGCAACACAATGGGCTATTGGTGACGGTCCGGGATCAATCCCAAAGGGAAAGATCCGAGGACAACACCACGTAATTTTGAACCACGGTCAGATGACGAGGCAACACCTGAGCTGGCACCCCACTCTCCAAACTTCCACGCCACGACAGATTTAACGTGCACCAGCCCCCTTTGTACACGACGGTGTTTGGCTGGATGCAAGTTCGTTACTCTTCCAACCGGGCCACCGCGGCCCCGTCAAGAATCGGATATGTGCTT
The DNA here is from genome assembly GCA_933210815.1 of Meta bourneti. NCBI lineage: Eukaryota > Metazoa > Arthropoda > Arachnida > Araneae > Tetragnathidae > Meta > Meta bourneti. Next base: position 73,734,818 of record OW119930.1, read on the forward strand.
GATAGAGCGGCAACTTGGTCCAGTGGTGCGACCTTAATGGTCACACACTATCCTCAAGCAAAAGTGCCTGTGTCCACTTCTGCAGGAAGCAGTCTTCAACCAGACCCTGTAATTTGTATCCAGAACACAGATCTCTATAGCCAATGAGATAAGGTTCTTCGGAGTGATATTCGATCGCAAACTCTGCCTTCCTACCCCATATTTTGCATCTACGCAGGAAGTGTGAAAAATCCTTAAACATCTTGAAAGTGCTCTCAAACACTTCTTGGGGCAGATCGAATATTCTAACTCCAAGTGTATCAGCCCATCATCCTATCTCGTAGACTACGGATGTATGATCCCAATCAACAAATACTGTTACTTAGTATCTTCAAAAGGAGGACGATTTTCACTATAATTTTGGGGTGAACTCAGTACAAGCAAAATTCTTAACTTATTTGAATCTTGTTCAGGGTTTCATTCTCAATATCATAACAGAAAGAAAAATTAAATTTAAAATTTTGATTTAAATCAGCATAAACTGTACGACAATCTCATAGAAACTTGAACTTAAATTCATGCTTATTGAGCACATTTTTAGCATTAAGAATAGAAGTGAAATGCAGTTGATTTGTCGCTCTACTGCCACATTTTGTTACCCTTATACCTGAGAATTTCCATCAAGTGAAATAGAACTGTTTCCCATCTGCACTAAAAGCAGTGTCAACCTATCTTTGTCAGAAACGTAACATTTACCAGTTAATCTACCAATTTCATTTTTAATCAAATGAAATTTTTATACAATCCAAACGAAGTGTCAATGTAACCCAAATACAATACTGTAACATTTGAGGTCATGATATACAAGAGATAAAAATTATAGAAAAAAGCAAGCACTCGTAATCTTAAAGTACTTAAAATATGACTAATTTTTTCTTACCATCAAAACAATTCCCTTTCTTTTGGTCATGTTTTTTACAGATCAGTTTTAAAATGAAGATTAGTTTTTTAACAGATCAAGGAGAAATATTATTTTAAAAATCACTTCACATATCTCCATTTTCGGCAATAAGAATATTTCACTAAAACAGATTACCTCAATAGCAAGGTTTCCCAAATTTACTATGGAAAATTTATAAACTCTCCACATTAAAATTAATTAATTTTTAATTCAAAATTTTCTGACATTTCTTATTGAATTCATGACAGAATTAGTAATTTGATTACTGCAATGCATTCAAAATTTCTAATTTTTATTCAATATAAATCATTACATTGGCTGCCGTGATTTCTAAGTCATCAAGATGGCTCATGTGGAATTTTTCATATGGGCCAGCATGCTTGACTTTCCACTGCTCTTCCGGAGATACAAGTAACACATGGTCAAACATCAAAAACTCAAAATATGCACTTATATGGCCAATACAATGTGTGTGAACCTATTTTAAATTAGAAAACTTCTTAAGAGTCTTTGACGTTCAATAGATGATGGGAATTTTTTAAATAATGCCTCTATAGCTCTAAACTTGTCATCTTCAAGAATAAAATAGAGTGAAGCATATGCATCATAGAGGAATGTTGTATACAGAACTGTTTCATCATATGCACCAGAACATAAAATCTTTAAACCATTGTCAATTGATAAAGGATAAAAAATATCTTTGAAAACTTCACCAAACACGTTTTTTATGTAATGATTTCTTAGTTTCAAAGGGCTCCTCATCCAAAAACCTATAAAGAGGTTTCTGTAGATTACAGCTTCATTTTGGCGTAGTATTATTTTTTCAGTAAGAACTCTTATAACTTCACAAAAGTCATCTTCTGTACAGCATTCCCATAATTTGTCAGCTACCTGTAAGAAAAAGTGCTGTAATGGCCATTTCAGAAAGCATATTAAATTATTCACTGGATCATTCCTCAAAAACTTGTCTTGTTGACTACCATCCATATAAGAAAGAAGTAAAAGAAGAACACGAGGTTTAACGTCCGAATACACAAGTTTTACAACATCCTCTGTCATCTTAATAAAACTTTTCCTATCCTCCAAATGTTGTTGTTCAAAGAAGAACTTGAGTGCAGACAAATTGCCATCATAGAATGCTGAGGTGAATCCTTCTTGGAAAAATTCACTCTGCAGTTTATGATAAGTATCTGGTGTTGGAAACGTGTTTCGAAGACGCCAAACCCAAAAAGCAATTTCTCGTTGATAAAAGGACTTGTTTTTATTGAAGTCATTTCTCACTAGTGGCCATAATTTATATATATATTCAGCAGAACAGCTGATACAAGCTAATTCAAATGCCTTAATAGGCGTTAAACCACCTCTTCTAATGATATTGCTTGATGTCTTTGTGAAGTCAATCAATCCTAATGAAGTCCAGCAAAAGTCACTGTATAAATACACATCATAGAGTATATCTTTTCCATAGGTTCTTATCCAATGTTGTAGTTGTTTTTTAACAGGACGGATTGATGCAAGAATGTTTTCTTTCGGATTCGGTGGTATTAAAAGGCTTCGGGCATTTTCAGCTACCCTGTCCTCATGTTTTGTGTCGTCACTCGACAAACAATAAATATTGTTTGGGTTCAATACGTCTTCATGATACCAGAGGGCAGCAGTAATGCTGATTGCAGCCCTAGAAGCAAGAGAAGGATTGAAGTTGAAATTTACACCTGGAGATGCACACTGACCTGCGAAAACAAAAAAAATATTTAATTTATCTAGTATAACTACTTGTACTTTTTACTAGAAAACTTGTTGGACATTATGTATGCAAATTAGTGTAGTTTAGATAATTTTGATTTATTGAAACGTTAATATTTTTTATGTAAAACATTAACGTATTAGGAAATATAGCTGGGTAAATTTTTGAAAGATTAAAATGCAACATAGGAATTAGCGAAGTGAATCACATGATAGAGTAAATAGAACAGTGCCCCAAATGTCAAGCATAAGCAATGTTTTTCCATCTGGTTCTCAAGCAGTTTAGATTACTTTGAGTTTAACCCATAACCAGTGACGAGAAAGTTTTGGACCCAGATAAATAAGGTTGCGGGGTCCCACTGACACCATATTAATAATTTTTTCAATTATACAAATTTCAGAATTTTTTTGCATTATATATTTATCAATATGAATAAAATGTTTTGAATTACTTTAATTATTTTGATATAAAATAATTAATTGGTTCAAGACTTGAGAAAAAATCATGTCATCATAGGAAATAAAATAAAAAGTACTTGCATCATGAAAGTCCTACTTCTCATTAAAATTTAGCTTGCAAAAATAACTTATTGGTGAAAAAATTGTTATTTTTTGTAAGTTAACAGTAAAAAATGAGATGACATGAAAGTACATAAATTTGAAATCAAATATGCCTATTTTTCAAATTCTATGAGCATTGACAAGTATTTCATAGGTATTTTCCAAGCACACAAAAAGGGTTTATACATAACACAAGAAAATGAAACGTTTCTCTATGAACAGCATAGAAGGGTGTAATAGTATCCCCAAAACATTCTAATTCAGTGGAATTTTGAGCTTCCAGTAAAAAATTTATCATTCTGCTTCAATCCATAATCGTTTTTCTCAAAATACTCAATCAATTATCAGCTAATTGAATTAACTTTTACATTCCAAATTTCAATTCCATAAATATTGAATAGTTATTCTAGCAGTGTAAAGAATTCAAAGGGATTCATAAAATTTCCCAATAAATTCAAATAAAAATTAACCAATATATTACACAAAACAAAACTATTAAAGTTGCCAATTATAAAGATTTATGCGCAAAATTGGAATGCTTTTGTGATACTGCAGAAAATCTTTTCGAGGTGAGTGTCTATTTCAGTGATTCTCAACCACTGTGCCGCCAAATTTTAGAAATGTATATAGTAAAAATTATAAAGCTTTTTTTTTATTACGAGTAAAGTTTGTTTAAATTAAAGAAAAGCACACTGTAAAAGAAAACTGTTGTTTTTACAGTTAAATACCATATTTTTAACTGTTTTTATCTTCGATAACTGTGACCTTTCATAAAGTGAAATATTCGCCCCAACGTGAAGAAATTTCAAGTGTCCCCACCTCTCAATCAAATAATGTATAAAGGAAGTGAAAAAGAAGTATGAGAATAGTTTTATTTTCTCTTTTTACTAACAGAAATTATCAAAAATCATCAAGCTCAAATTTCTCATTAAAAGTATTCTTATTATTACCTTGTAATTAATCCCTTAATAAACGTACAGTTGTTTTTGTAGTACATATATTATTTTACATTCACAATTATTATCATAAACTATTTTACACAATGTATTATAGGTAAGTAAACAACTTTTAAACTTATCTTTTTCTTTGTGTGCCGCCAAATTTTGAAATCGTTAAAAGTGTGCCGCGACAAAAAAAGGCTGAGAATCACTGGTCTATTTTTTTTATAAACATACTACTATATATAAATACTAAATAAATAACTAGAACATCTTAAAGAGAAAGCAAGTTACCCCAATTTTAATAATTTGAGTGAATATATTTCCCCGACCATCTTCACTCATCACATGGAGAATGGTTAAAAATTGGCCATGTGCGATTTATACACATGGAATGTTTAAAACAAAACTCAGCTGATGAGCAGGCTTGTGAGTGACACCTATTAGTCAAAGGCCCAAGATGAAAATACTTGTCTGGTAATTATGAACCCAATCCACAAATACTGTTATTTAGTGTCTTCAAGGAGAGGATGATTTTCAATAATTTTGGAGTGAACTCAGTACGAGGGAAGTTCTTAACTTATTTGAATAAAATTACATGCATCTTGTTCAGTTATTTCATTTTCAATATTATTAAACATGACAAAAAAAATGAAAATTTTAATTTAAATCAATGGTTTTTAAAAATAAAAATCACTTGATTTTTATTTTACTCTGGTTGGCAAGTCTCAGACAGTGTCTGTTCAGTTGTGCTAGTTTTTGTATTGGCTATATACTAACCGGTGGCTTTGCCATTCAATGTCAGCAGTTTAAATTAATTTTTTTCAAGTTTTATTCTTCAAATCTTCATAATAACGATTTCCAGAAAGTATTTATTGTCTTAATTTACACGAAGAGTATTATATAACCCACCCCATTTTTCAACTACAATGCCCTGTTTTCCCCCAAGGAAATATGGTCAGTCTATTTTAAAGCTTTAATTAATTGAGAACACACATGGGCAAATAAGTTTAATCTGAGCATTGGCAGTTTGTACACTATTTGGAAAAGCAAATACCAGATTTCCAGGACTTGGAAACTGCATTTATTGTAAAATACAAAAGATGCCTTTTCATTACACAGCAGATTACCAACACTGAAATTCATTAATTACTGTCATATATTTGCTTACTGATATGCCTTTAAAATTCATTTGAGGCAAATTGCTCTTTAATCAACTTTTTACATGGACCAGTAAGACAAAAATAGTTTAAAATCTTGCACTTTTAGCTGTTCAAATGCAAGACTGAAATTAACCATGGGATTGATATATCTTGTGTTTTTGTTGTCATTAATTCGCTTGGTCGAGTTTTACCTAGATCAAGTCCAAAAGAATACATTTTTCAAGTCACACAGCAAACTCCTGTTCATCCAGAGACACTGATAAAAAATTATGGGGAGTTGAGTTGCATGGAAAAGTTGAAAAGTTCTTATTAAAATTCCTCTAACAAAAGTCATTTCTTATGTCCACTTCTAAATTATACCACAACAGTTTGATGCAGTCTTGTACCTTTAAAGTGCAACAGCTTGGCAGGATTCCAAGAATGCAGTCGAGGAATTGATCGCGTTTTCTGTATTTCTTATTTGTATGAGAAGTAAATTTCCACAATAGAGAGATCACTATTTGCTAGGCAGTAAATCGTATATTTCATTACCAAATACACTAACATGCGATAGTATACAATTGCCAGCAAAAAGAGCCTATGCATGCCAATTCTGATGAGGATATTGTGTGAAAAAGTTCAATGTGATATCTTTGACATTTTACATTGCTTTCCAAAAGATCCACTTTTCCACACAATGCAATTGAGCTTTGAAATACATGCTGCAATTTCATTGAGTGAAACTCACTGTGGTTTTAGAAGGCCCATCATATGCAAATGTCATATGATGGGCCTAATCAGAATTTACTCTCCAGAAATATGCAAATTAGGCATTGGTTGGAGACACCGTCTTTCTGAAGCCTTTCAGTAGATGAATAAGATGTTGATAGAAAATTTTTAAAAGACCATTTTGGTTATTTGTGGAATAGATAAGGTCAATAATGGCTCAAAGACGACGGGATGATTCTCAAAGCTGGCATAAGATGGGGCAGCTTCAAGCAGGAGTCTATTAAACACATCTATTTTCTTTGGTGTTGACCACTCTGATTTCTCGTTGATGCAAATAATTTCAAACAAGTGGGTCAATTGTCCGGAGACTTGGTCTTCCAAGGGTTACCACAGCCTGACAATAAGTATGTCTTTATTGGCTAAACGCAATCGACAAGCGATTGCGTCAACTCTAAGAGCAATGTTTACAACAATTGGAAGGTCAATATCTGCCACTACTGTGTGTGGCGAAGGCTATATGTGGAAGGACTGTATACCAGGGTACCACAGCTGAAATGGTGACGTGAGATGCGAATTGGAAAGCAGAGGAATAGTCCAACATAGTATTCACGGATGGGTCAAGATTTTCTCTGGATTCCAATAGGCATGTGAGGATCTGGAGAGAACAAGGAAGCCCAGTAATAACACTGAACATGCCTTAGTGCTGCCAATATAATGGTGCGGGCTGGATTTTCTTTGAGCTGTCGCACTGACCAGCATGTCTTCACCAGAGGTACTGTGAAGGCTGAAAGGTATCAGGATCAAGTCTTGACCCCATTATGAGACTACACTGCAGGTAGTTAGACCAGCGTTTATTTTTATGGAAGATAATGCACCTCCACATAGAGCAAACTTGGTGGATGAGTACCTTGAGAGTGAAAATACTGCTCGCATGGAGTGGCCACCATATTCGCCTGACCTCAACTCCATCAAAAATCTTTGGGATGGCCTTTGATATGCTGTCTATGCCCGTGTGCCACTTGCAATTACTGCCCAAGGACCAGAAACCGCTAATAGAGGAATGGCAGTTATTGCCCTCTGGTGTGCTTGACCACATAATTGAAGGTATGGAGCATGGCTGTGGAGCTTGTATGAAGGTCAGGGGTGGTCACATCTCATACTTAGATACATTTCGTTTATTTGTAATACTTACAAATTCTTTTTTGAATGTACAAAATGGTGAACATACATAAATCATCACAAATATACCTAAATATATTTTATTTACTAATTTTTAGTCATTAATTTATAACCAAATTACATACCTTCATATGAAATTTGGACAATTCAATTAATGAATCACTTTTTCAGTTTTGTTGAATTTACTGTTGCATGCTTAACTTTTGGAAAAGCAGTGCACATTCAGTTCACAAATAACACAAGCAAAAAAATTATGGTTTTAATTATTAGCCTTTTAAAATGTTTTTGAACCATATAATTTTAACTATCAACATTTTCATTTAACGAATTTAAATTCTGCTTAAAATGCTGGCATTAGGTGAAATGGTCTTTTTTTGATACCACAAACTAGACCAGATTTTTTGTTCTTTTGAACTGCAGTTTGTATAAGCTTGTTAAGAAAAAAATTACAAAATATAATGTTCAGATATTGAAAAATTTGTGAAAATAAATGCCAAAATATGATTTCAAAATATAAACTCCACTCTATCAAGACTTTTATGAAAGGTTTGTATATGACTTTTATGAAGGGATATATAAGTTGAATCTGATATATAGTAAGCCTCTATGTTACAGTTTAAAATTTCCTGATATTTTCTACATTTATAATAAAATGAAATTAGCCAATAGGTTAAGACATTGATAACCAAAGAATTTCTATCTTGTATCATGGATCACATGTACTTTGGATTAGTCTTAAATATAAGGTGACCATTTTGTCAAAACTCAAAACCAAGACATTTTTTTCAAAAATTATATATACATATTTATAAATATTTCAATTATTAAAAACATTAGACAATCATGGACACACTATGAAAATAAAAAAATTGGTGACGTGTCTAATCTATATTTTAATTTTGTTTTCATGTTTTTGAGATGAGTGGATTGACTTTAATAATAGTTCGTTTTTTTAATTTGTTTATATAAAATTTCACACAAGACTGGCTAAAATTAACTTAGTTATTAGTAAACATGTCAAAGTTTCAATATTTAATTGCGTTTTATTACTGGACCAAATATTGGTCATCAAAGAAAAAGATGTTCGGTAGGTGCATTTGTTCCAAGTAAACAGACAACATTCAACTAATTTGACAATATTTTTGCAAGGTACATCATTGTCGCTGAAAGCTTTGAATGTTTCCATCCATCTGCACGATAGTGATACGGAATTTTGCTTCCAGTGATATTTTTTCGTCTGTGATGTAGCGTATGACCATAACAGGTGCCCCCCCCCCCCGTCAAATAATTCATCTTCTGATATATTAACTTCAGGAAAGTGCTGAAGAATAAAATCACTACAAATTTGAATGTTGTCATGGGTGGGTTTTGTGTTTAATAAAATCCAATTGAATTTTTCAGTTTGCTAAATAGATCATTTCCATTCCTCTAAATATTGAATACATGAGTCAGAACTCCACCATTCTTTCTTTGAAAATAGCAGATTTTAATATTCTTTCTTCCTCAAGCTGCTTCAAATTTTGTCACACTTATAATGGAAAGAAAACGTTTGCTTTTCTGTCAGCAAATTTCATTTTTAAGTCACTGTAAATAAGGTTAGTTTCTATAATAGAAATATCTTGTCCCTCCATTTTCAATATTGCATTGTTGAACATTGATGAAACGTAATGCAAAAAATAAAGCTACTACTGTCTCTGGATTTTCAATATAACTTTTGATAATTTTGGGGCACTTCTCGTTTGAGATAAAATGATTTCAATGCGGGATATATTTGTAGGACACGTTCACACACAATCACGGGTCGTAATGATAACCATCGTGACACCATATCCCAAAACTTTTTTATATTCAATGTCCACAAATTCTCAAAATTCTTTCAATCCATGAATGTGCACTGTATACATATAAAAGTACAAATAAATTTTGATAATGAAAGCTGGTAAGCTAATAATTGGTATACAATCAGCAGCAGTTTGTATAGCATTGTTCAAAATATGTGCCACATAACCTATTACAAGAAGCTCTCTGCCACCCGAATGTGATTTGAGCTTGCTAAAAACATTATTTTCTCTTCTTCGTGATCCTCCGAAATTAGTATTTGTGTTATCAGCACAAAAACCAAGTATCTTGGTTTCTAAACGATGTTTTTTCAAGATTTCCAAAATATAATTAGTGACTATGTCAGGTTTCAACTGGAATGTCTCTCACTTCCAAAACTTTTACTTGTATTCCAGACTTATATGAAAAATATCTAATAATTATGGGCATCAATTTTATTTCCTTGTGATTTGATGCATCCGAATATATAGAAATAAAGTGTGTAGCATTTAAATTCTCTTCCAACAATTGTTTTGCAAGAGAACCAGCACATCCGTAACAATTGCCTCGCATTTGTTCGACAACATGCAAACTTTGGATCAAAACATGATTTGATCAGTTTTCAGGTGCAATCCATTGATCGGAATGTGTGATTATGTATTACAGTGTGATATGCCCATAAACCTTCAGCTGCAGCTAGTTTTCTTTCAGCATCTTCAAATGTTTTTTCTTGAAATATAATGCCACACTTGTACTTGCAATTGCTGCAGCCACGGCCTTTTTGTGTTTGACTGTATGTATGTGGTTTTTAATGAAGTAAAGTAAATAAGTGCCACAATTTCATTCCCTAAAAGATAAAACATTTAGCTTTAAAGAAATACAACTTGTATTTTTCAGATTTAAAAATCACAAAATTGTTTCTTGTCACGCTTTGGACCAGTGTCAGTGTTCTTCAGATTGATCCATAGTACATCTTTATTAATCTTTTTTTATTAGTATTTAGGTGTTTCATTTAATTACTGACTCTATATAAAACTCTTTGATTCTTATTACAAGCTCAATAATAATTAAATAGTTGAGAATAATCAGATTTACAATTGATATTCTGATTAGATAAAATTTTTACATGATAGGCCTAGGCTCCCACAAGTGAATGATGCAAAAATAGTTTTTGAAGTTTAGTTTAACACTAATCTTGGGTTATATTGCACTAATTACTTTTGGAATTAATAAATTAGACTTGAACTTGATCTTCAAACGCATGATGTTGCAGAGGACTGCAAAAGCTTTCATGATTGACATTTTTTAAAAAAGGATTTAGGGTGACAGGAATGTCCTTCAAATGAAAATAATATTTAATGGCAATGAGAGTTCTAAACGTGGTATGTTACTCTACCATGATGCATCCAACAGAAACCTCAGAACAGATAACATGTCATGTTTCTTCTAGTGATTAGTCCTTCAAGCATATAGTGATTAACTAAATGCTTCTACTAGTTTTTGGTCAGAGAAAATCATTTGTAGCATTATCCTCTGAAATAATTCAAACTCATCCAAACACCCTTCCAAGAGAACACAGAAGAGGAAGGACGAGAATGTAGCTAATGCTAGGAAAAAGTACTGGAAAGAAAAACAAAATGGACGAGCTCCTCTGAAGAAAGAATAAAAAGTTCAGTAGAGCAGTAGCTCTAAATTTTTTAGTGATCATGGACTGACAAATTCTTTTTTTCTATAAGACAGAGTCAGTTCCAATTTTCTAAAAATCTTTCTAATTTCTTCAATTTTTCTCTCCCCAATTTTATCTATATTCATGCATTGAACCAACATTAAAATAAGGATATAAAAAGTGGCTGCTGACAAATAAAATTACATATAAATTAGTTATCAATGACTGGTACATTGAAATCGTGTAGTGTATTGTAGTTTCCTCAGGCCAACTGCATTAAATTTGTGTCAATTTTTATTGACATAGGTATCTTATTCTGATCACCAAATCTTTGTTGTATGAATCACAAACACCTTCAATATGAGATTCCTTAACACCAAAATTAAACAGTCATGTGTCTCTTATTCTTAGGGTGAACCAGTCTCCAAACATCTACCAGCAATTGACCATTTCCTCAATAAAACAAGCAAACTAATTTATTCCACAACATATTAAATTTATATTCTTATAGCCAATGGACTACTGGAATAAATTATAACAATCTAAAGTTCACTAATTTGTTTTTTATTTATAAAAAATAGAAACAAAAATCAGATGTTAAATCATTGGAGTCTATAAAATCACAGTATATTGGACTAGTTCTAAGTGATGTCTCAATCGTCATTCATCTCAATTCTATTTCTTATTTTAAACTGAAATTTTTCATAAAGGTAAATATATATCTAAATCTAACTCTTGGCATACATAGTAATTTTTAATACCTAAATTAATTTTGAGTCAAACATTGTGGTGAATCTTCATCTAGAACAAAACTGCATGTTCCAGTAACTTACTAAACTAGTCAATTGCTGAAAGAGGTGATAGAACACTGAGGATAAATGCAGAAATAATAAATTTTTTAGTAAGGAAAGAATCTATATAGTACCTTTACACTAAGCCTCTTTGTTAGTGTTGCATTCTAGATCATGTGCTATAACCCTATGTCTCCTCAAAATAAAGGTTCAAAATGAAAGACTGTCCATCAGCCGCATCTAAATGGTGGTTATTATAGTGAAAGAAACCATAAAATGAGAAGTTAAGAGGACTGAAGACTCAAAGCAGGTTACTGCAAACCAAGAGAAAATATTTTCAAACTTATGGAAAAAGGCTTAAGTGGTGAAGATGATGAATTTAAGAAAAATGTAAAGGTAAAGAAGTACTTAGACAGCAAGACTATATATATATAAACTGGTCAATTACTGGATTTTTAATCAAACTTGGATTTCAAATTTGTAGTTATATATTTTGTAATAACTAAGTATATGGTAATTGTTTAGGTCAAATTAAATATAAAAAATTTGTTTCTATCCAGTATTTGACCAGGTGATCAAGCACCGAGAATAAATGCAGAAATAAAGAAATTTTTAGTAGAGAAAGTCTGCATAGTACCACAATATATACTAAGCCTTCTGTCCAGCATTCTAATTCTAGATCATGAAATGAGTGCTCTCTCAAAAGATTCAAATGGAAGAGAGCTCATATAGTTGCATCTAAAAGGTGGTTATATTGTGAAAGGACAAAATGAGAAAAAGTTTAGAGAGAAAAATGAATCAAGACAGGTTAAGTCAAACCAAAATTGAAAATAGTCTGATAATGTACAGGGGGATATATTTCCAGATTTAAGTGGTGAAAGTAATGAATTTGTGAAAAATGGCAAGATAGCTGGCAAAACGAAAATAGGTTATAAAGGCATATACAGTAAGTTATATGTTGTTGCAAGGCATATATATAGTTGCTGCAAAACAAAATGCATTCCAAAAATACATGCTTTACAGTTTGGATTACAGTTGATTTATCTAATGATAGTAAAGATGTTGCATTTGGGTTGTTTTGGACGAACTAATGGAATTAGTAGTGACTGACTAGTTTCTGTTATAAATGAGAGTTCTCAAACATTGCTGCATTTATTTGTTTAATATTAGTTTGTTAAATATTTAACAAGTTTACTTGTTTAAGAGTTAAACTAAATGTTTACTTGTTTAATATTCGATAGTTTGTTCTTCACTAAGTTTTACTTAGAGTATCATGTAAAAAATGTTCAGCCAAGCTACATTTTACAAATATAATAATGATTGTTCCGTCTACTCACTATTCTGAACTTTGAGATAAAAATTCTAAAAACTATCAAACATGAAAAATTGAACTATGGGTCATTAGAAACTTTGAAAGTGCAATTACAAAATTAGTTTTAGGGAACTTTTTCATGAAAATTGAGCACACTGATCAATTGCTGGCTGGTTCATCCCAAATTAGAATATACAAGTTTCCAAAGCATTCATTTTTTGCAAGGACTGGACCAAGCATGAGAAACATGACAATAGTTTTCGGTACCAAAACTTTGGCAAGACCTAAATGATGCTGTACCGGTGCATTTTACGCAAGGGATTGTCGATAGTTCCATGTAAACAATATTTGCAAATCATACTTTTGAAAGGGCTCAATTAGGTAAATGCATAACACTTTAATCACTATCTTTCAACACATTTGCAAAAAGATCAGGAAATATCCAATGATTTGAATGTTAAATATGAGAAATTACATTACCATGTGTTTCAGCATCACAAAGTGCTCCATGAGATCCTGTATCCATTGAAACACAGAAAATATTCAAAATAATGTGCTTTTATACAATTCAAATGTTTGCTTCACGAGAGGTTTGATATCCATTAGAGATGGGTAATGTCGCGAATACGAGCCTGCTATCGTTTCTGCGGACTGGTCGCGCATGCGCAAAAAAGGAAAAACTGCTAGAACATTTTTTAACTTTTGATAGAACTCTCGTATTGAGTGGGAGGAAATGTGTTGTTCCTTTTTCTGTTAAAATTATTCGTCATCTGACCGTGGTTCAAAATTACGTGGTGTTGTCCTCGGATCTTTCCCTCTGGGATTGATCCCGGACCGTCACCAATAGCCCGTTGTGTTGCTCCAGTGTGACGTTAATTGAAAATACCAAAATACCAAATACCATACCTGTTAAAATTATAAATATAATGTAAATATATCGGCGCAATTAAAGAGTAGCGAAATTTATAGCATGTGTTTTCATTTGATTTGAGCTTCTCAGTGAATGAATATGTAGTAGGTCTCGCAACCAAAACGACCGAAATGTCGGAAACTCGTATTTGTTTGCCACGTGCAGTGATATTTTCTTTCACTCCGAATTAATTTCGTATTTTTTAAATTCTATTTAATTTTTAGTTATAAGTTGTGGAAACTGTGCGAGATCAAGAGATAAGAAAGATAATTATATTGAGTTCTCTGTGTGTAAGAGATGTGTAAAAGTTCTTGTTCCGTGATGTCAATAAAAACGTTAATTATTTAACACGCTTATTATTATTATTAAATAATATATTTAATATTAAATTAGATTATTGTTAAATAATATATTTCTGATACCAGCAAAATGGTGACCCGTATCCCTTTTGGATAGTTTAGAAATTGTTTTCCGTGTTCTGACGCCATTCGAACTTTTTAGCAGCTCTCGTTTTCGGCAGATGGATTGTATTCTACCGCGCATTTTGAAGTAAGTTAACTATTAACTATTGCTATTTCGGTATTTAGTACTGAAATTTATAAACTATGTCTGAAGTTAGTGCTGTTCGAATCCCTCCGTTTAACTTTAACGATGTTAGCCTTTGGTTCGCCATGTGCGAACATTCTTTTGAACTGGCAAATTCTAAAGCTATAACAGACAGTCGTACAAAATTTAATTATATTTCGGCTAATTTACCACCAGAAGCTGCCTCTGTTGTACGCGAATTCATTCTTGAACCTTCGCCTACAACGCCCTATGAAGATTTGAAAACTGATTTAATTAAGCGCACAGGCGATTCTTCCCAAGCGGAAATCAGAAAATTATTGTCAGGCGAACAGCTTGGTGATCGTAAGCCCAGCGAGCTTTTAAGAACCATGCAGCGCAGAGCCGAATCTCACAATATATCTAATGAATTAATGTTAGAATTATTTCTTTCTCATTTACCAACATCCATTCAAAGTATTTTGGCTTCTATTTCACCTTTATCGCTTGAAAAGTCGCTGACAGAATTCTCGAATATAATCCAGCTGCCGTAAATTCAGTTTCGGTACCTTCAAATTCTAACTCAGAAATTTTATGTGAAATTCACAAACTGAGTGATCGAATTAAGAAATTAGAATTACGCAGATCTCATAGCCCTTTTCGCAGGCGATCTTTTGATCGAAGTCGTAGCAATTCTCGAAATTCTAATAAACAGTGTTGGTATACAAAATTTGGCGTTAATGCAAGGAAATGTTCCGCACCTTGTTCGTTCTCAAAAAACGCGGACAGCGAGGTGTAGTGGCGACAACCACCTTGCACAAAACCTCTCGTCGCCTATTTTTAAAGGACAGGAAAACAAATATACAATATTTGTGTGATATCGGTTCAGATATTAGTATTATCCCTGCGTCATTTTCCCACAAGAAAAAGAAATCGCTTATGACCTTATCTGCCGCCAATTCCTCACAAATAAATGTCTACGGAGAAAAGCTCTTAATGCTTGATTTTAACCTCCGAAAGATTTTTCGATTTCCCTTTTTGATTGGCGACGTGAGTACGCCCATTATAGGCGCAGATTTCCTTTACCATTTTCATCTCATGCCTGATCTTCGAAATAAAAGACTAGTGGACACTGTCACGAACTTGGCTACCCCTGGAAAATTGCAGTTAACATCAATACACATGATAAAAACTGTTCCGGGGAATAGCATTTATCACGAACTGCTTCTTAAATATCCTGACATCACCAAGCCTCCCCGTGCGGATCAACCGATTAAACATTCTGTGTTTCACTACATAGAAACAACTGGACCTCCCGTTCACGCCAAGCCCAGGAGATTAGCTCCGGATCGATTAAAAAGCGCTAAAGCCGAATTCCAACAAATGCTCGATCTGGGTCATTTACGACCATCGAAAAGTAACTACGCCTCACCTCTCCATATGGTTCCTAAAAAGGACTCGCCAGACTGGAGGCCAGTTGGTGACTACCGAGCTTTAAATTCACGGACTATACCAGATAAATATTCAGTGCCTAAAATTCAAGACTTCAGCTCTGAACTACATGGTGCCAAAATTTTTTCGCACTTAGACCTTATTAAGGCGTACTATCAGATACCTATACATCCTGACGACGTGCACAAAAGCGCCATCATCACACCTTTCGGACTCTTTGAAAGCACACGAATGCAATTCGGCCTCTGTAATGCCTCTTCCACCTTTCAAAGATTCATCGACAGTGTACTACAAGGTTTACCTTTCGCTTATGCTTTCCTTGACGACATCCTTGTCGCTTCCAAGTCTGAAGCAGAGCACCTTCAACACCTCCAAGCCTTATTTGAAAGATTACATTCCCATGGTCTCAGCTTGAACACTTCCAAATGTAC
Source organism: Meta bourneti (assembly GCA_933210815.1). Classification (NCBI taxonomy): domain Eukaryota; kingdom Metazoa; phylum Arthropoda; class Arachnida; order Araneae; family Tetragnathidae; genus Meta; species Meta bourneti. The sequence goes on from OW119930.1 coordinate 73,750,973, forward strand.
TTTCGGTGTTGCAACAATTGATTTTTTGGGACATCGTGTTTCCGAAGAAGGATTGAACCACTGCCCGATCGTATTCAAGCCATCAAAGAGTATCCTGTTCCCACTACTTTGACTCAACTACGGCGATTCCTAGGTATGTTCAATTTTTACCGTCGATTTGTTCCAGGAGCAGCTCACATCCTTGCTCCTCTAGTAAAATCTTAGAGGGTCGACGCAACACCAAGAAGTCCAAACGACCACCTAAAAATCCTCCAGATCCTCTCAGTTGGACGTCAGATGCAGATAAAGCTTTCATCGAGGCAAAGGAAGCCCTGGCAAAAGCTACTTTACTGCATCATCCTATTCCAAATGCTCCTCTTAGTCTTTGGACAGATGCCTCGAATGTCGGTGTTGGTGCAGCTCTCATGCAATATGACACTCAGTGGAAGCCTATTGCCTTTCTTTCAATGAAACTCACGCCCAGTCAACAAAAATGGTCTGCCTATGATCGCGAGTTCCTGGCTATTTACACTGGCATAAAACGATTCCGTTACATTCTTGAAGGTAGGCAATTTGCTGTCTACACTGATCAAAAGCCTCTGATCTACTCCTTTCATCAACAGCCAGAGAAATGCTCACCCAGGCAATTAAGACACCTTGATTTCATATCGCAGTTTTCAACAGATATTCGTCATGTTAAGGGTATTGATAATATTGTTGCTGACACCCTTTCCCGAGTTGACACCGCTGCCATTTCTCAACCAGCTTCTATCGACTACAAACAACTAGCAGATCTGCAATCCCAAGACGAAGAATTACAACTCTTGCAATCTGATTCATCGTTGAAGTTGGAAAAGATCTACTTTCGTCTTGAAAACATCAACTTATACTGCGACACATCTCAACAATATCCAAGACCTTTTATTCCTGAATCTTTTCGACATCCGGTTTTTCAAACCGTTCATCAGTTATCTCACCCCGGTATTTCTGCATCCACTAAACTGATTTGTTCACGTTTTGTATGGCCAAAGATGAGACAGTTTATCAAGAATGCTGTAAGAAGTTGTGACAAATGTCAGCGTTGCAAAATTTTTCATCACACGAAATCCCCACTGGGAACTTTTACCCTTCCAGATGCAAGATTTGCACATATTCACTTGGATTTCATTGGCCCTCTTCCATCGTCTGACGGACATCGATATTGTATGACCATCATCGATCGATTCACTCGATGGCTCGAAGTCTTACCAACATCTGATATGACAGCTAATACTACTGCTAAGGCACTTGTTTATGGTTGGATTTCCCGATTCGGTTGCCAGTTACAATCACTACCGATCAAGGTCGGAACTTTGAATCTTCACTTCTACGAGAACTCACAGATATGCTAGGAATCACTCGAATTCGCATAACTGCATACCACCCAATGTCGAATGGCATGATTGAGCGATTTCATCGCTGTTTTAAATCCGCCATTGAAACACATGATAACACGAAGTGGACAGACACATAACCCATCGTGCTTTTAGGATTACGTTGTGCTATCAAAAACGACCTCCAAGCATGTAGTGCTCAGCTTGTTTACGGCACAACACTTCGACTACCATCTGATCTTCTCTCTACCGATGTTTTCACAGCTCCACCTGATGTAACATGTATCGCAATTGTGCGAAGCTATGAGGAAACTATCTCCTCTCAATCCTCAAAATCATGGCAATTACAGTGTTTATGTGCATCCATCCTTGCAATCGTGTATACATGTATTTCTACGAGTTGACAGTCTCCGTCCAGCATTAACTGCTCCCTATACTGGACCCCATCTAGTGCTTGACAGAAACAACAAACAATTTGTGATTTAAAGTTAACAACAAAACAATTAGTGTCTATCGATAGGTTAAAACCAGTCTTCCAGTTTTCCGATTCTGTAATTTCACCAAATTTGCCTGCATTGTCTCATACTACTGATGTAACTACAGGTAAAAGACACTCAAATGTATCGGTCCCAAGCAGAGACTGATCAAGAAAAAGTAATTACTACTGTCAGGTCGTAGAGTGCATTTTCCTAAACGTTTTGAAGCAGTATATTGTTAAATGTCAAATTATTTTTAATACTTTATATTCGCACTCTATATTTTGTTAAATGCATGTCTATGTTTACAAATTTGTATTTGCACTTTGTAATTCGTTTTATTTTACTATGTACTTGCACTCTGTATTTCAACAGTATTTCAATGTATCGTTCCTCCGTCACTGGGGGGATACTATGTAGTAGGTCTCGTAACCAAGACGACCGAAATGTCGGAAACTCGTATTTGTTTGCCACGTGCAGTGATATTTTCTTTCACTCCGATTTAATTTCGTATTTTTTAAATTCTATTTAATTTTTAGTTATAAGTTGTGGCAACTGTGCGAGATCAAGAGATAAGAAAGATAATTCTATTGAGTTCTCTGTGTGTACGAGATGTGTAAAAATTCTTGTTCCGTGATGTCAATAAAAATGTTAATTATTTAACACGCCGAGATTATTATTAAATAATATATTTCTGATACCAGCAAAAATATATAAGTTTCAGTGAAAGAATGGATAATACAAAGGCATCATAGAATTCTATCTTTTTTGCCCAGCCCTAGAAAAGAGGTTAAGGATTCAAGAAAAAGGGTGAGTGAACTTCTCACATCTTTTATTATATTTTAGATGAATTTTAACCTCTTTGAAGCAATATTTTATGGTTTAAATATTTTATGGTTTATTAAAAAACAAGTTTGATATCTACTGTTACTGATCCGAATAAAGTGGCTCAAGGCAAAAGTATTATGTCTGTTGGAAGAATGCCAGAAAGTTCTATAATTAAATTACCCACGATCACTATTGAGAAATTTAACAATGATCCTGGTGATTGGCAACGATTTTTCGATCAATTTGACTCGGTTATCCATAAAAATAGAGATATTGCTAACGTCGATAAATTCAACTATCTAAAATCGTATTTAATCGGATCAGCAGTCCATGCAATTCAAGGTTTCTCTATAACCAATGACAATTATCAAGTTGCTCTGGATACTTTAAAAGAACGTTTCGGAAAGAAAACATTAGTGATTAATTCACATTTAAATAAACTTTTATCTTTAACCCCAGTGAAAAGAATTACAGATATTCACGCACTGCGAAAATTATATGACACATGTCTGACACAGGAGCGTAACATTGACTCGCTCAGTTTAGGGCAAAATAATGCTTCATAATTTTCAGGATTTATTCTCATCAAATTATTGCCTCCATAAATTGTAATTGAAATTGCTAAAAATTGTGGATCTGAAGATATTTGGAAAGTTTCTGAAATGTTGGATATTGTAAAATTAGAATTAGAGTCACGTGAGAAAGTCCAATTTTTGGTTCAAAACAATCTTTCAAATGACAAAGGATTTTCGCATCACACCACTTCGTATGACGCTAAAACGAAAGAGTTCGAGTTGCCTGCCAGACAGAATAGAAATTTTGGCTATCGCTCTTTTACACCTAATAAAAATGTGCCCACTGCGTCAGGATTATTAAATGATACCAGTAGAAGGGTTAATAAATGTGTGTTATGCAGTGATGAAATTCATTCTTTGCAGGGGTGTAACACATTTAAAAGTAAGTCTATGAAAGAGAAAAAGGGATTTCTATCTGAACGAGGTTGTTGCTTTATTTGCTTAAAACCTAGACATCTCGCCCGAGACTGTAAGTGTTATGTAAAATGTTCAGAATGTCAAAAAAGACATTTCTCTACTATGTGCCCAGAATATGTCAACAAAGCTGAACGTCACGAAGATGTCCCCAAGCAGAAAGCGAGTGATAAAACCCAAGCCTTGGCTAACAAAACTTGCAACCAAGACGTATTAATGCAGACTTCATCGGTAATCTTAAAAAATAATGATAAAGAGATCCTTATAAGATGCTTGTATGATTATGGAAGTCAGCATTCGTACCTTTCAAAGCAGATAGTTCAGGATATTGGTTATCAGTCTTTGGGACAACAAGAAATGAATCACAGTCTTTTCGGGGGGTCGGAAGAAACTAGAACCCATGAGCGGTACAAAATAATTTTAAGTAATCTTTCAAAAACTTTTTCATGTAACTTTGAAGTGTTTGACCAAGAAAAAATATGCGCAGAGATCCCAAAAATTACAGATGGTCCCTGGATTATAGAAGCAAAACGCTACGGAATAGAGTTTTCAGATCATAGTACTAAAAAATTAACAGGGAACAATGAAATCCACTTGCTAATTGGGGCAGATATTATTGGGAAGCTTTTCACTGGAAATTTTAAGCTTTTATCAAGTGGCCTCGCTGCAATTGAGACTCATTTAGGGTGGACTTTGATGGGGAAGGTTCCAGAGTCTAGGGGAACTGGCAACACTTCTTTACTTGCCATTTCCTTACATGTTAAAAGTGAAAAATTGAAAGACCTTTGGGAACTAGACGTACTTGGAATAAGAGATCCCATCGAGAGAAAAAAAGCCGAAGATTTAAACCAAAAGGCTTTAGACTTATTTAATAACACGGTAGATAGAGATTCAGATGGAAGGTATATTGTCTCACTACCTTGGATTGAAAATCATCCGACACTTTCTACTAATCGAGAACTAGCGGAAAAAAGACTTAAGTCAACGGTTCATAACTTGAAGTCCTCTGAGAATTTAGATGCGTATCAGAAAGTGTTCGAAGAATGGGAAACTGAAGGAATCATAGAAACGATTCCTGACTCGGGTGCAAATGAAGGTCACTTTTTACCTCATAGAGCTGTGATTCGTCAAAGTTCTACTACTAAGATAAGACCCGTTTTTGATGGCTCTGCAAAAGAGAAACACTCCTTATCATTAAATGATTGCTTAGCCAAGGGTCCAAATCTGATAGAACTGATACCCTCTATATTGCACAAATTCAGAAAGGGTTAAATAGGCGTCAATGCAGACATCAAAAAAGCATTCCTTCAGATCAGCTAAAAAGAGAAGGACAAAAACTTATTGAAATTTCTCTGGTATAAAGATGGTGATTATAAACAGCTGCAAGTTTATAGGCATTGTCGAGTGGTTTTCGGCATTAATGCTAGTCCATTCCTGTTAGCGGCGACCTTGTTGCATCTTTTAAACGAAGTAGAAGAGCCTCTCAGATATACAGCTGAAAAGCTGAAGAATTCATTCTACGTCGATAATTGCGTAACCAGTGTAGATTCGGAAGAATTACAAGAATTTATTGCCAATTCTAGAAATATATTAGGGTCAGCGCAATTTGACGTGCGAGGTTGGCGGTACAATCTTCCTGTTAAAGACAACATAGCAGGTAAAAGCATAGGACTCATGGAAGACCAAAAATCACCTGAACCAATTTTGGGGCTGCAGTGGCACATAGAAGATGACAGGCTTAGCTTGATGAGTTTTGAAGAAAAAAGCGATCCAAAGAAGATCGATCTCTAAAAGATCTGTTCTTTCTGAAGCCAACAAAGTATTTGATCCTATAGGATTTACCGCTCCGGTTACTCTCCTGCCTAAGCTAATGCTGCGAGTGTTGGAAACTAAAGCTTAAGTGGGATGATGAACTACCCAAAGGATATGAAAAAGAAATTTACAAAATGGTAGAGTAAATAGAGTATTTCGACAATCGAGTCCCATTTATTTTTCGAAAACAATCAGGAGAATATCAAAACTAGACATTGATATCAAATATCAACTTTTCCGACAATTACTTAGTGATAATATTTGTGAATTAAAATATATCGCCGGTAGTAGGTAAGTAAGTAGTTAATTAACGTCATATTGGAGAGCAACACAACGAGCTATTGGTGACGGTCAGGAATCCGGCGGTAATTTGAACGACAGATGACGAGGTCAATACCAGAACAGGCACCCCACTCTCCAAACTTCCACACCACGCCAACGTGAAGACATTTGAGGCCACGACCGATTCAACGAGCACCAAAACCCCCTTGTACTCGACGGTCTTTTTGGATTCGAACTCGTAACCCTCCGTTTGCTTAACCGTTACTCTTCCAACCGGGGTACCACGGCCCAATATATTGTCGGCTTAGAGCAGAAACGCATTAACTGGCGAAACTCTTTTAAGCAAAGATGTTTAAAAACTAATTAGTTTTTGGGACAAAAATAAGAATTATTAGGTTTTTGATAGTGTTATACATTTTAAACGCATTACAATACTCATCTTAACAAAAATAAGCATTTAGTGTCTCCTAAAAATATCAGTTAATGAGGTTCTGCTCTAAGCCGACGATATAAGTCGTTGCTAAAAATAAGTGGTCAGACTTTCTTGCTATGCCATTGTTGCAAACTAAGCTTTATTACGAGCTAACTAGATCTCTCTTTCGCATGGAACCACGATAGCCTGGTTGGAAAAGTAACGGGTTAGCAACCGGAGAGTTGCGAGTTCGAATTCAACCAAAGACCGTCGTGTAAGCGGCGGGCTGGTGCATCTTTAATCTGTCCCAAATGTCCTCACGTTGGTTGGTGTGGAAGTTTGGAGAGGGGGTGGCAGCTTAGGTTTCGTTCTTGTCATCTGACCGCAATTCAAAATTAAGTGGTGTTGTCTTCGGATCTTTTCCTTTGGGTTTCATCCCGGACCATCGCCAATAGCCCGTTGTGGTGCTCCAGTGTTACGTTAACCTTTAGACTACGGGCAGTACGTGCCTATCGTGAGATTTTTCCTTCCGAGAGCGGCTTGGTACAAATGCGATTTTTCCCCCTTTTAAGTGATCGCTGACATCGATCACCATTTGTGAGCTGTTAGCGATTGGCCCTAAAGAGGGTCGGTCCTTTCGTTCGAAGCCCTACCCAGTCGATCATTCTGTGAACGCTGGGAAATTCAGAAAGTCGCGCCGGTGATACCTCTCTAGCATGACAAACACTATGAAAGGAAAGTGTGCTAGTTGGTCAGTCGTAAAAGTCATTCACGACTCTCTTACAAGTTCTGTAGGGGTAGGAAGTCAAGAGAAATCTGCCGTCCTTAGACGCGGATAACGAAATTTGGGAGCCATATCGTAAAGGTACAGTGGTACCTTGAGATACGAGTGCCCCAACATAAGAGTTTTTTGAGATACGAGCCGTCACTAGGTCGAATTTTTGCCTTGAGTTACGAGCCAGAATTTGAGATACGAGCTTGACCCATCACAACCTCCGCTCAGATTCCCGTCTTACGCATCGTCAAGTTCACGTTTACGTCACCCGATGACAGTTAACGTCTGTCACAAAATCAATCAATTTCTTAATTTGTTTTGACATTTATTGTCAACTACCACCGGGAAGTCCGAGTTCCTTTCTTATTATTTATTTATTTTATGTTTATGTTTTTTTAATGTTTTTTTAATTTAATTTTTTTTTCCATTTTTCTTTTCCTCGACCAGATGCATCAATTCTGAAAACGGGGTGATGTACAGTTATTTAGCTAATTTTTTTTGGTTTTGTCATGAGTCCAAAGAAGTTGAGTGTAAAGAACAGTGGTGAGAAAAGGAAAAAGGTAATATCCATAGAATTAAAGAGCGAGATAATAGACAAACATAGCAAGGCGTAAGAGTAATAGACTTGTCAACGCAGTACGATCGCAACTTCTACGATATGTACTATTCTGAAGCAGGACTCGATAAAGGCTATAACTCCAGCTACAATATTTGTTCATTATAAATACACTATTATAAAAAAAATTGGAGTGGTTTTTTGGGGGCTGGTTCGTATTAATCCCATTTCAATTCATTTCAATGGGGACAATTGATTTGAGATACGAGCATTTTGACTTACGAGCTCGGTCATGGAATGAATTAAACTCGTATTTCAAGGTACCACTGTACCTACTTCTCTTTTTCATTATGAATATATCTGTTATTGATTCGGCTCCATTGGTTGTAAATATATTGATAAAAGCAAAAACATGCAGAGTCAAATAACACGAGCTATAGATTATCTTCACTACGATATTGGTAGTAAATGCGACCCCCCCTCGAAGTAGGCATGTCTTGCTCATAATATATCTAAGCATTTTTATGTCATTCTTAACCTTTACTCCAAGGCAGAATAACAAAATGCAATTCAGTTTGTTGGCTTCCATATCGCTTTCACTGTCGCAACCTGACCAGACTTTTTGCTGAGAAGCCTTTCGGAGTTGATACTACACCGTTCCCAGCGGACTGTGTTTATATTATTCGGCGCCGGCGAGGCGCATAAATCTGTTGCGCTTCGATATGTATATACTTTCTTCGGGAGGCGAAAGCAGACGCTCGTGTGATCGATTCAAGTGTAGAACATTAAAAACTCTTTTGTGGACTATCTATGCTTTTTCGTTTGACATGTCGGGAGCCATATGTAAGTTTCTATTATTAAATTATTTTTGATATAATTAGCTATACTTTTTACTCTGTCCAAAAAGTAACTAGGAAACAAATTCCAAGTAATAAGAAGCAGATGGAAAAGACTGGTAGTTTTTTAACGTTGACGATCTGCTATATAAAGTGGCGTCCGTGACAGGACTTGGAATTTGTTATTGATAATTTGTTATTGTGAATTTGTGATTGATAAGAAATTAATTCATTTGCTTTAATTTTATGATGGAGAGTTTAAAGAAAATGCGTACTCCTCTAAGAAGTGGTTTCACTAGAATCGCTAATGCGTTATATCAATGTTTAGAAGAGGAGGAACGTGATATTGATGAAATTGAAATTTTAATGGCTCAGTTAAACGAAAAATGGTTAGAACTTGAATCGAAAGAAAAAGAAATTATTGCTTTGTTATCAGATTCAGATGAGTGTTCTCAAGAAAGTTTTAATCACTTACGAAATTTTTGAAGAGTATAAGGAAAGATATATACGACTTAAAACCAAAGTTAAGAAAAGTATTAATGACGATGTTAAAAGCACTAATGACGATAATAAAAGCGTGCTTAATGAAACAGTATCGAAACGAAAGTTCCAACTTCCTAAAATTGAGCTTAAGAAGTTCAATGGTGATGTTAAGGAATGGCTTGGTTTCTGGGGTCAGTTTCGGAAAATTCACGAAGACTTGGACATCGCTCCAGAGGATAAATTACAATATTTGTCCCAGTCTACTGTAGAAGGATCGCGTGTCAGAGATATTGTAGATTCCTTTCCCGCATCTGCTGAGAATTATGAGCAAGCAGTTGAGTGTCTAAAAGCTAGATTCGGAAGAGAAGATTTACTCATAGAAGTGTATGTGAGAGAATTGCTAAACTTAATTTTGAACAATTCTTTGCATCAAGCTAAAGTTACACATCTCGCTAAATTGTATGATAAAATTGAAGCACACCTCCGTGCTCTTGAAACATTGGGTGTAACTTCCGATAAGTATGCTTCTATGCTGTATCCCTTAGTTGAAAGCTGTTTACCAGAAGACATGATTCGAGTATGGGAAAGAAGTATTAGTTTGACAAATGAAACTAAGAAAATGCCAAATAAACTGACCGCTCTTATGAGTTTTCTAAAATCAGAAGTTGAAGGGGAAGAACGAATTTTAATAGCAAAAGAGGGATTTGGTTTAGAGGCAAAACGTAAAGGGAAATATTCCTATTCCACATCTCCTAATAATGATAAACAATTTCCAACCGCAATCGGACTTTTTGACAATGCTGAGACTCGTCGGAATAAACAAGCACTGTGCTCATTTTGTGAGAAAACGCATGATTCACAAGCTTGCAGAATCGCGTTAAAAATGAGTTGGGGTGATAAAAGGAAAATCTTAGCAAAAAAGGGTTGTTGTTTTTTATGCCTGAAAATCGGTCATAGAGCTCGTGATTGCAGATGCAAGATTAATTGTGAAAAGTGTAGGAGTAGACATTATGCTATAATGTGTAATGAAGGTAAATTTAAAGAACCTAAATCGAAAGCGAACGCTGGTGAAAGTGATAGTCAAAATATGATCAATGATGCAGTTTTAAGCAATCGCACATGTTGTACAGTTCTTTTACAAACATTGTATGTACGATTACGAGGTGCAGGAAATAAGGGGAAAATAATTCGTGCACTCTTCGACTCTGGGAGTCAACGATCTTATTTGAGTAAACGTGTAGCGAAAGAGATGAAATATGATTTTATTAAAGAAGAAAGTGTTATTCATAATTTATTTGGGGGCAGAGAACATCCCGAGAAACATTTTAAATACAGAGTATTCATTAGCAGTTTGAAAGGTGATTATAATTGTAACTTTGAGGTCCTTGACCAGCAAACCATTTGTTCAGCTGTACCCACTCCAATATTAAAACCATTCGGTGAGGAGCTTGAATATCATAATATTTCTGTAACTGATCAATTAATCTCTGAACAAGAAGAATCGTTAGAAATTGATCTATTAATCGGGGCTGATGTTGCGGGTAAACTCTTGAATGGAAAGATTATTCATCTGCCGTGTGGACTTGTTGCTGTGGGAACATATTTAGGTTGGACCTTGATGGGAAAGATGCCATATCAAACTTCTGATGTCAATTCTACGATGGTAGTTACAAATATGTTAGTTAAGGATGTAGCTATTACCGAACTCTGGAATCTTGATATCATTGGAATAATTGATCCGGCCACACAAAAGGCCAAAGAGGAAAGAGATTTACAAACAAAGATGAGATTTCAACATTCTGTGTCCGTGAACAGTGAAGGGCGCTATGAAATTGTTTTGCCCTGGTCTGAAGATCACCTACCGCTACCCACCAATAAGGATTTAGCCGTGAAGCGTTTAGAATCTACAACGCAGAAACTTCGCTCACAAAACCTGCTTACATTGTACGAGGAGGTTTTCGACAGTTGGCTCGATTTAGGTATAATCGAAGAAGTCAAACAAAGTGAGGTTATTGATGATGGACACTATTTGCCACACCGACCAGTTATAAAGGAAAATAGTTCCACCCCAATAAGACCAGTATTCGACGCTTCTGTGAGAGTAAAGCATTCTCCGTCTCTAAATCAGTGCTTAGAATGTGGTCCGAATTTAATAGAGTTAATACCTTCCATTCTTTTAAGATTTCGGGAGGGTAAATTTGCAGCCATAGCAGACATAGAAAAGGCATTTTTACAAATTAGTGTAAAACCCGATGATCGAGATTATCTTAGATTCTTTTGGTGGAAGGATGTGAATAAAAAGGAGCTAAAAATATTTCGTCATACCAGAGTAGTGTTTGGTGTGAAAAGTAGCCTTTTTCTTTTGGCAGCTGTAATAGAATTTCATTTGCAGAAATATATAGAAAATTCTCACTATGATAAAAATATGTTGCATAAACTTATTCACTCTTTCTATGTAGATAACGTTGTTACCAGTTTTGAAGATGAGCTTGAAATGACACAGTTTATTGAAGAATCTCAAAAAGTAATGAATGAAGGAAAGTTTAATCTCCGAGGTTGGTTACGTACTGGGGATGACTTACAAACAGGTGTTGAGTCACCGGTATTGGGATTATTATGGGATTACCAGAAAGATCTTTTAACTGTGAACCTGACATGGTTGGAAAGCTTCAAATTGATGGAAGTAACTAAGAGGACTATTTTGTCTATAGCCCACAGAGTATATGACCCGATTGGTCTTATACTCTGTGTGAAAGAAAAGTTTCTAAGTTGGTTCAGAGATCCGAGTCACTTAAAAGAAATTTCTATACCTCGATGGATACACACTAACAGAGATAACAAAAATTTGTGTAGCATTCACACCTTCTGCGATGCCAGTAGTAATGCATATGCTGCTGCAGTGTTCGCGAGAATTCAGACTTCTTATGGAGTTGAAGTTCATTTATTAGCTTCTAAGTCCAGAGTAGCTCCGGTGAAATCAATCACGATTCCACGTCTTGAGTTGATAGCTGCAACGGTGGGAGCGAGACTCTGCACTTCAGTTTTAGAAGGTTTGCAATGGCAAAATGTTGAATTACATTTTTGGACTGATTCAACCACTGTTTTGACCTGGATCCAAAAGGAAGAAATCTGGACTGTTTTTGTGTTGAACCGAGTACGAGAAATCAGGAAATTAACAAACCCGAATGCATGGAGACATGTGTCAGGAACCGATAATCCTGCTGACCTTCCATCCAGAGGCTGTACTGCCAAACAGCTTTTGTCAGTTAGATGGTGGGAGGGACCCGCATGGTTAAAGAAAAATGAAGGTGAATGGCCAACACCAAAATTGGAATATAATCAGGAAAACATTATTCCAGAAATCAGAAAAGATGCTGTAACTAACACACATGTAAATCTAGAAACAGAGGAAATCTTCCATAGAATATCTTCGTATGTCAAACTTGTTAGAGTAATTGCTTGGATTTATAGATTTTTCTCTAATACAAAGTTGAAAACATCGCGTTACTTTGAAGATCTAACTTTGAAAGAAATCATGTAGAATTAGTTTTGTTAAAAATTACCCAACGCGAAGCATTTCCTGTTGGCGTAAATGATCAACAAATAAAGCCTCTTTATCCTGTACTCGACGAAAAGGGGTTATTGAGAGTAAAAACGCGCATTTTTAACCGAAGAGACAAAAAGAACTTTAGATTACCCATAATCTTACCATCAAAACATAGAATAGTGCATATGCTTATAGACAATAAGCATAAAGAACTAGGACATCCTGGAGTCCAAATATTGATGAACCAGCTCATAGAAAATTATTGGATATTGCGTAGCAGAAAAACGATTAGACAAGTTATCTTGAAATGTGTCCGATGCAAACGATTCACTGTGACCCATCCAGAACCAAGAGCCTCTTCCTTACCTGAAGATAGAGTAAGAGAAGCTACGATATTCGAAGTCTTGGGTGTAGATCTCGCCGGACCGCTGTATTTGAAAGATGGGACAAAATCCTGGATAGTTCTGTTCACTTGTGCAATATATCGCGCAGTGCACATGGAATTAATAACATTCTTGACAGCGGAAGCCTTCCTGCAGTCACTAAGAAGATTTATAGCTCGCAGAGGGCGACCCACTATTATTTATTGTGATAATGGCAGTAATTTCGTTAAAGCTCACAGCGAACTTTGCAAAGTGGACTGGCTTAAAATAAAATCTGAATCCATGATGAGGAAGATAACTTGGAAATTCATTCCTCCATCTGCACCATGGTGGGGCGGATGGTGGGAGAGACTGATTGGCATGGTCAAACAAGTTTTACGCAGAATATTAGGGCAGGCTTTGTTAAATTACGAAGAACTAAACACAGTGTTGTGCGATACCGAAAGCCTAATAAACTCTCGACCCTTAACTTACTTATCTGAAGATATAAACGATTTGATTGCTTTGACGCCTTCTATGTTTCTACAGGAAACGATAGAAAGTAGCGTACCGGATATCGATAGTATAGATGTCGCCTATATGCGCAAAAGATACCGGTACGTACAAAAAGTACGTGAAGATTCACGAAAAAGGTTTCGACTGGAATATCTAGGACAGTTAAAATATAACGGAAAACCTTCGGAAACCTCGAAATCTATCTCTGTCGGCGACATAGTACTCATTGGTTCAAACAATCTGAAGCGTTTACAATGGCCGATAGGGAGGGTTGTGCAAGTCCTACCTGGAAGAGATGGAATCGTCAGAGTTGTGAAACTGAAAACCAAATCCGGAACTATAATTCGCCCTGTTCAACGTCTTTATTCCTTAGAATTATCAGATGAGAAGACATCAGGCCCTTTCCTCAGAAGCAAAGTTCCCAAAGATAAAGATAACCCAGGTGCCACTAATATTGACTATGAACTTGTTCCTGCCAAAGAACATCAGAAGTCACCCAAATCGACAATCACTCGGAGTGGGAGAGCAGTGAAACCTATCCAAAGACTCGGCTTGTGAGACGCGACAATTGGTTGAGTTCTTCCAAGTTACGAACTCAAGGTGGGAGGATGTCGCAACCTGACCAGACTTTTTGCTGAGAAGCCTTTCGGAGTTGATACTACACCGTTCCCAGCGGACTGTGTTTATATTATTCGGCGCCGGCGAGGCGCATAAATCTGTTGCGCTTCGATATGTATATACTTTCTTCGGGAGGCGAAAGCAGACGCTCGTGTGATCGATTCAAGTGTAGAACATTAAAAACTCTTTTGTGGACTATCTATGCTTTTTCGTTTGACATGTTGGGAGCCATATGTAAGTTTCTATTATTAAATTATTTTTGATATAATTAGCTATACTTTACTCTCTCCAAAAAGTAACTAGGAAACAAATTCCAAGTAATAAGAAGCAGATGGAAAAGACTGGTAGTTTTTTAACGTTGACGATCTGCTATATTCACTGTGCACTTGGAGAGGCATTAAAAACGGAGAACTGTCTTTTCAAATGGTTTATTTAAAACAATAACAACATCATAGAGCGATACAGCCAACAACCTTCCATAGCATCATCCTTCAGTCCTCTCTTTGTTTTTTCCCTTACACTGTATGAAGGGAATCTTCACGGTAGCGCGCGCCCTCTGGCTAAAGCGCTGAAAATTACTTCAACATTCGGCCTTTCTGACCTGTAATCGTCCTCGATTACCAACATTGATACTACAGAATTTGTACATTACCAAGATTTACATACAGCAAATATTTACCAATAAGTTCAATTAAACACGTAACATTGACATCATGAAATTAAAAATTCAAACGTACTTACATTTTGTAGAACCACACATACAAGAACAAATATCTTCTGAATGGAAAAGATGTAAAGGTGTCGTAGATTTAATTAATTTAATTAACAATTAATTAAATTTCCTTAAAACTAAAATAATGAAAGAAACATCAAGTACAATATATATATATACTAAATTGCAATATGAATTCAATTCAGATTAGAAATTGAATTTTCGAACATGAACGTAGTAATTTAAAGATATTATTCCTGTTATTGTCTCTAATGGAAAATTATTAATGTTCTCAAACATATAAAATAAAGTCAGAGTCCAATCAATCTTAATACTGGTCACCAGAATTTAGAGTTCGCATCTTCAATTAACTTTTCTTAAAGTTCAAGAATTCTGTTAAGATTCAAAAGTTTCACTAAAGTTCTGGTATTGTTCAAGAGTTCTCTTAAAGTTCACAATTATTCATGTAAAAATAAAGATTTAAAATTTACCGTCCTTTGTCACTTTCCATAATTCACTGGCTTTCGAACAGCACGTTGCGGTTTCCTTCGTGGTTCGAAAATCTGGTCATCATCACTATGGCTCTCCCCATCATCGGTCTGTGAATCGTCGTCATCGGAATCTGTAGACACGTCCATGACTTCAACTGACTGACATGTGCTGTTGTGGTGTAGAATTTGCCCTTATTTTCTTCCAATTGCACAACTTTGTATGTATCATTCGGTAGGACAGCGGTGATTGTGAGCGGACCTCTGTACTTCGGCTGAGTCTTCTTTGGCTCACCAGTTGGTTTGGGGGATCTTCTCATCACAACGATTTCACCAACTTCAAATTTCATGGAACTGCATTTTTTCTTATCGTAATAGTTCTTCATCTGTTCTTGCTTCTTTTCTATGCGACTTCTTGCTTCTCCTTGGATTATTTTTGGGTCTTCCCAAGCATCACAACTTTCGTCTATTGCTCTTCTTAGAATCCCATTCGAAATTCTCGGTGTATATCCATGCAACATCTGAAATGGGTTTTTGTTGGTTGTTTTATTTACCATGATGTTCAGATTTCTTTCGACTTCCTTGATGTTTACGTCCCAATCCTTGTGTCTATCGTCTTTCATGGTTGTCGTAATAGCGGAAATTATGGTGCGGTTGGTCCTTTCGACCATCCCGTTTGCTTGAGGATGCTTGGTTGAATTTAGTGTATGATGGATTCCATAATTTCTACAGTAGTCTTGAAATTTGTGAGACGTAAAACATGACCCCCGGTCACTGATGACTCTATCTGGTAGCCCAAAATCATTCACGAAGTCCTTCATAGCCTTCAGTACATGTTGTACCTTTGTGCTTTTCACTGGAATTAATCTAGTGAATCTCGTGAAGTTATCTATGATGACGAATAACTCCTGGTTGCCCTTTGTGCTCTTTACAAATGGTCCGAGATGATCTATATGTACAATAGAAAACGGTCTCTTCCCGGATTCTATAGGATGCAAAAGTCCTTGTTGTTTGCCTCCTGGGACTTTGTTGACTAGGCACTCAAAACATCTTGAAATGTGCCTTCTGACGTACCTTTTAATTCGTGAAAACCAGTACGATTCTTTAATTTTTGAAACTGTTCTATCTACGGCAAAATGGCCCATCATATATGGAATTTTACAACAGTACTTTTCCTCATTGACTTTGGAATGACATATA
This sequence comes from Meta bourneti, assembly GCA_933210815.1. NCBI lineage: Eukaryota > Metazoa > Arthropoda > Arachnida > Araneae > Tetragnathidae > Meta > Meta bourneti. The sequence continues at coordinate 73,767,217 of OW119930.1, forward strand.
GAAGTTTCTCCTTGCCTCCTTTCACTTTTCGATACAATCTGTTGCGTTTATATGTATAATTTTCCACCATCTGCTTCTCAACCTTTGATCTGTCATATTTTTTTTTCTTGAATATTCCAATTAACTTCATCAGCTCTGCGTCTGCATGTTGTATCAGCAAAATTTGTTCATCTTCGGTCAAGGTTAAGCATACTTCGAAGTTATTTTCAACAATTGTAGTCAGCGTGTCTTCTGATTCATCCACTGGAGCTCGACTGAGGGCATCTGCATGTGCCATCTTCTTTCCTGGTCGATGTCTAACTTCGAAATCATACTCCTGAACCAGATTGCTCCACCTGGCAATTTGTGGATTTGAAGATTTCTTAGCATTCATGTACACCAGTGCTTGACAATCAGTAACTATGGTGAAGTGTATTCCAAGTAATAACTGGCGTAATCTGTCTAACGTCCATACAATAGCCATGAGTTCCAGCTTACTAGAGTGGTAATTCTTCTCAGCGTCAGTGGTTTTCTTACTAACAGCATACACCAAATGCCATCTTCCATCTTCATCTTTCTGAAGTAGCATACCGGACAAACCATCAACTGAAGCATCTGTGTGAACCTCAGTACTTGTCTTTGGACGATAATGAGTCAGTATTGGTTGTGCTGTCAATTGTTTTCGTAATGCACAAAAAGCTTTTTCTTGGTCTTCTAACCATCTGAATTCCTCATCTTTATGTATTAACCTGGTAAGTGGTTCAGTTTTCTCCGCATATCTCGGAACGAAACGTCTGAAAAATCCAGTCAATCCCAAAAATCTTCGTACTTCGTGCACATTTCTCGGTCTAGGAAACTCCTCTATTGATTTGACCTTTCTTGCACCTGGTTTTAGTCCATTAGTGTTGACGATAAAGCCTAGAAAATCTACTTCTTTCTTCCCAAATTCACATTTTGGTAATTTTAAGGTAAATTTAGCATCTCTTAAACAATTAAAAACGTCTCTTAATCTTCCTTTCATTTCTTCCCAATTTTTAGCTGGTATTAAAATATCATCAAGATAGCAAAGAGCTTTAGTGTTCAATAATGGACCCAACACATTTTGCATGAGTCTCTGAAATTCTGCGGGTGCATTGGCTAACCCGAATATCATTCTTTCGAATTGTCCTGTTTCATCAGGAGTGATGAATGCCGTTTTCAATTTCGCCTCATCGGATAAAGGAATTTGCAAATACCCATGAGCTAAATCAAGAGTGGTAAATAACTCACAGTCTCCTAAGCATTCTAACAAATCATCTACTTTAGGAAGAGGAAACTTGTCCTTAACTGTCTGACTGTTCAACCTTCGATAATCTACTACCAAGCGATGTTCACCTGTCTTCTTTTTAACTAATAAAACTGGACTAGCGTATGGCGATCGAGTTTCTGTAACCCACCCATTTTCCTTCCACTCCTTTATTATTTCCCTAATTTTATTCCTTTCTGCAGCACCAGTCTTATATGGTCTCGAACAAATAGGTTTGCTTCCCTCTACTTCCTTAATTTCCATTTTCGTCAACGTAGTACACCCTAATTCACTCAAATTAAGTGCCAAACAATCTCGATATTCATTTATTAAATCTAAGATTTCGGATTTTCTTTCTAACGGGGTTGAATTATCAAATCTTATTTCATGTAACTCAATCGGTCTCACTGACGATGTCTCATTACAGCTAATTAAGCAGTCCTCAATCTCTTTTACTCTACTTACACACTGATTTTTTTTAAACTTTATGTTTTCCCTTCCCATATTGAAAATTGGCACCGTAGTCTCGCCTTCCTCTACTTTTAATAATGAATCGCAGTTATTTTCTTGTCCTTCAATCAAAACCAGTCCATTACTCATCATGTTAGTTTTAACTCTAATCAAATTAATTGTATTACCCTCTATCAAAATATCACTAGTTGTTTTAACTCAATTTGTGGCGACTCATTTTCTAGTAGCATTGAAGAAAAGGGGTTCTCATTCGCATAACGAATATGCAAATCCTTGCCTATCTTAGCAAAAGAAATTACCTCCGAATCCAAAAAATTCCTACCCACTATCATATCGTAGGGTTGTGATAAGTCATTTACGATAAAAATTTCCAAGCCCTTTATTATACAATCATCGATCATAACGTCGGCTATCGTTTTTCCCAGCGATTTTGTTCCAATAAGCATATTGCCAAATCCAAATAAATTAACTTCCTCTTTGTTGATGCTCATTTCTAATTCCTTCGCTTTGCTTTCCCTCAAACACGTTATACCCGACCCAGTGTCACAAAGACACAACGCGGGACCCTTTTCGTTTACCATTGCACTTTTCAGATAGCATGAATCACTTTCAGTAGAAAGGTTCAAGGTTAAGTTTCGCCTCTCTGGCCGTAACCTCTCAAGCACTTGTCTGTGCATCTGCGACGATGACTCATTTGTGGAAACCGAACCGTGTTTTTCGGGGATATTTTTTTCTACTTTATTTCTTCGTTCCGAACCCCAAGCATTTCTCCCGTTGTTTACTTTTCCATTATACCGTCGTGGATACCAGGAATCCTTTTGGACTCCGTAACGCTGTGGTTGCGGTGAGTGGGGATGAAAATTATTTTTGTTCTGCGGATATCTTGAATGTTCATAATTTTTGTTTCGTGTATAATCAAATCTCTGTGTTTCTCGCGTTATAGGGTTTCTCTATTCTGCAATCTGACGTCACCAACTCAAATTGTTCGAGTCGAGCTGCAAATTTTTCGGGGTCATTAAATTTACACCAATCGTCAATTAAATGGTCGCGGGTTTTAGAATGCACTTGTTTTTTAACCTGCTCCGTGATTATGAGATCTTTAAGTTGCTCGAAACTGTTAATTTCTAACCCACCTATCCATTCCTCAAAATAATTTCTTACTTCGAAAACGAAATCCTTCCACGTTTGCTTTTGGGCTTTTGAATGCTCTAAGAATCTTTGCCGAAACGTTTCAGGGCTTAACTTAAATCTTTTTAGTAAAAGTTCCTTAACATGTCTAATCATTAGCTTTCGTCTCATCCCTCTCTCTAGCTATAACCTGAGTTATTTCATACGGCAATAATCCCATTAAATTAGTGACCCAATTATTTACGTTAAGTTCCACTCTCCTAGCTTGCCTTTCGAAAAGTACTAAATAAAAACTAATATCGCCCTCTTTGGGATCATACTAGTGCATTAGTTTTCGAAATTCCCGGTCATTATTTTTGAAATTTTCGTGAACATTTGATTCAAGATTACTCTGGTTAGACTGAAAACGCAATTTTTCTAACTCAAATTCCCTTTGTCTTTTCTCTTTCTCTATCCCTTCTAATTCTAACCGATCATTTATTATTCTCTCTAGTGTTAATTTAACAAACTCCATTTCATAATTCTTACTGGTAGTAATTAAATGCTTTAAATCAAATATAATAATTTCGGGAGTTACCACCTCTCCTAATTCTTGTGCACACAGATCAAATCATCTTTTCTACCTTTTCCAAGAAACGACATTATGCAGTTTCTCTATTGAAAACTCAACATAAAATGCACTTTTAACACAGTATATTCAATTTCACTTCGCTCAAAATTATGCACTAAACATCACATTAATCTCATTTTAATCATGCAAATTTCCTACTAACATCTTCAAAATATACTTCAATTTTAAAAACTCTTCTTCAATTTCTAAATATTTCAATCAGCTTCAAAGATTATTCATTTTATAAATCTAAAGCCACGTACCTCAATATAACTTCTGTAACGGCCACGTTTATGTTTCTGTACGGGCGTTTCACACACTCAACATTCCTTCTGTACGGCGGCGTTTTAACATCCCACTTCTAAAATACTGTTGGCTTCCATATCGCTTTCACTGTGCACTTGGAGAGGCATTAAAAACGGAGAACTGTCTTTTCAAATGGTTTATTTAAAACAATAACAACATCATAGAGCGATACAGCCAACAACCTTCCATAGCATCAGGCCGCGTTTATAGTTTAGCGTATGCGTTGCGTCGAACCAATGAGCGACGATTAAAACGTGATTGACAGATGGGCGGGATTACGCAAGCCTTTGCGTTGCGTTCAAAAGAGAGTTGAGATAAATCCAACTTTCGACGCATACGCAAGCGTCACATGACCTACTTTGACGAATCAAAATGCAACGTCTACTGTTGTGATTCGACTTCGAGAAAGTGTCGGATGTGTTGTCGACAATCGTGAAAAATCCAAGCAAAAACCCTTGGCTAGCAATTTCCAAAGCTGTATGAATTACTGGTGAGTACATGTCTTCCACTATTATAATCTACTATGGGTAAAGATGTAGAATCCGGGGCATGTTTGTCGCCAAGCAATTTTTGTCGCCAAATCAAAATGGCGTCCAATACCGGTATGGCGTCCATCTTGACGATTCGATGTTATAATCGCAAGTTAAAATGAGGAATGCACAAATAAACAATGAAAAGTAAAGAAAAATTAAACTTACGGTCTAATCTTCTGGGTTGAAATTACGGACAATTTCTGCCACAAATGCCAGAAACATCCGCTGGATTTCTGTTCCCATGTGTTGCCGCCGCCAGATGTATTCGGCAAGGTAACCGTCAAATTGATCCTTGACTGAACTTGTTCCCTTCAGTGATCGTTTGACGGCACCCCACGTCCCCTCAATTGCGTTGGTATGGGCTCCTGTAGCCGGGTCCTTAAAGTGTTCACTATGGTTGACCGTCAGATGCTCGAATCGATAACCCCTGAATTCTTTGTCTTTAGGGTTATCAATACCAGCATAAGACTTCCAACAGTCAGACACTATGGTAGTTCCCGGCAAAATCCTTTCGCGTATAATTTCAGACAACACAGCCTTACTCCTTTCATTCACAACAACCATAAAACATTTGTCCGTACCCCTTTCAATTCCACCAAACACCCATTTACCTTCCACTCGTCTACCCCTATTAAACTTCCTTTTGCCAAACTTACTCTCATCAATTTCAACAGTCTTTCCTTCTCCTCCAATCTTACCATTAAATTTCAAGCAAGCATCCAAACACACTTCTCTACAAAAATTAAACCAGTCAGTCATCGTATGGGTCGCCACACCCATTTCATTCATAACACATTTAATTGGCATTTCATTCACCCAGTACCATGTAATCAAAAGAATCTTACACATATGCAAATTACTATTTTCAAACCACGTTCCCTTTCGCACCGATCGCTTTCGCTTATGTCCATCCTTTCTACACAGCCATTCGTACCTATCGCCACAATCCTTTCTCGCTTTCAAAGACATTTCACTCCCACATTCAGGACATTTAACACTTTTAGCAATCAAACCAACTCTCTGACACCATTCAATTACTTTCAAGCTTTCCGGATTCGCTACAGATTCATCATACATTTTTCCAAAAAAATAAGCATTTATTCGTCCAGTCAAACCATCTACTGCCATACCTAATTAAGGGAAGTGAGCGGCTAATAAATCTATAAAATCACGAACGATAATTAATAAATTGAATTTCAAATTACCAAAATTAAAAAAAAAACCCAAAAAATCAAGAGAAATCAGCCACTTACTTAAAAAAACTGTATTCCGAATTTGGGAAATCCAGCGGAAAGCACAAAATTTCAATAAGACAGTAACGCACAGAATGCAAAGAACGTTGTGACCTTTGCTAACTTCGTTTAAGCGGTAAGCAATTAAAATCATTCTAAGCAATCAGAGAGCGCAAAAAAATCCGAATTTCAAAACGGCTGACCAATCAGAGAACGCAAAACATCCACATTTCCTAATAAGGAGCGATCTTCCCTTGGGAAAAAAATCACCTCATAGGGGAGCGATCTTCCCTTGAAAAAAAAACCCCTCATAGGGTTGCCATAAAGCCAAAACGACAAACCCGGACAAAACCACAGGGTTACCATGTTTGGCGAGAAATCGCCAGTGCCCCGAATTCGACATCTCCACCCTACTATGTATTGTTTGTATTCTATCTTTGTATTTGTTTATTTACTTCGGGTCCAACGATAATGTTCTCTAGGGATTAGAAACGAAAACATGTATTACTGTTGGTGAACTTTTTAAAACTATCTAATTAATTTTGTGCACCGCTGATTTCAACGATTTTGAGACAGAATTTCCGTTTGTTTTCAAAATCGAAGTTTGTCCGTTTATTATTGGTGTGCACACACACATTCATAGGCACTTTATTCTACTTTACATCTACACTTTATAACAAGTTCTGAATGCATACATTACGGTCTAATGCACTCGTTGCACATGAGAAAATCCCTTTTTATTTCTGCAAAAAATGAAAATCCGTGTTGGCAAATGCTGAGAATTTGTCTATGATGGCATTAACTCATGGCTCTAGAGTACTTTTGCATAAGTCTGCTACAGCCTTTAATTGCTGTGTGCTTACTGAAAATGTGAACACATGCAGTGTTCACATCCAACTGATCAGCATTGAAAACAACTTGTCTGGAGTCACATAAAACAGAAGGTAGAGAGAATCAGTTAAGCCAATCTAAAAGATTGGCAGATGAACAGTTATGGATGTTAAGTCTCGAAAAATCCAAGTAATTTATCTTTGAATCATTAATCTTCTGTTATGCATGCACAAAACGAGAAGACACTTGAGGTCTATTTAGTACATTAACCTGCCAACAAATGTTGCTGTATATTTTCAACAATTCAATTAACAAATTCTTCAAAGATAATTTCATTGAAGGATTTCATAGTGAAGTAAAATTTATTTCCCACCAAAAAAACTTCTGGCTTCACCTAAGTTTTATTGGTACTTCTAGACCCACCGAGAGAAAGCATGGTTAACGGAATGCCAGTTATTAGTGTACGCCAAATGTGGTAACTTGTTTATTTTACGTGACTTAAATTGTGCGTCAAATATTGGCATGAAATTTAGCTAGACAAGAATGATAGGAATGGCAACTTTAACGATATAAACAGTTTCATGAAAGGGGCTATTTTATTAAAAGGGTGGTGCCGTGCTGACGTTTATTCCCTTTCAACTGTTTGCATATGCCATCTAATACCAGGATCAATAAATTTGTATTTATGATTAGCTTACGGGTGTTCGTATCTGACATTTCCTATTTCATCCACTTTCCACCAATTAGAGTAAATTATACTTCCTTCTGCCACGTTTTCTATTATGGCTGCAACCTAAGTTTTCGCTCAACAGTCTGGCACAGCCACTGAAAACATTCTTTCAATTCACAGCAAATACCCACTGCGGTGGAAGAATATGACCATAACAAATATAAACCAGTTGCCACATTTGGAAGCTTTGGCACACAATTACGACTGGTGCCCCTTTAACCGAAAAGTACTGTTTGAGTTAAACGTTGTTTTTCTTGTGACAGATTTGCATCAGTAAAAATGGTGACAATAGGGATTTTCTTTGTCAGAATTAATAAAATCCAACAAAATGATAACTGCAAACTACCAAAGGCCATGGGCTCTCTTCAAATGTGCTACCTTTAGAAGGCTAAGAAAGTACATATTTGTAACCTTAAAAAATTTCAAAATTCTGAATTTTATTTCCTGTGTCAACTAATTGGTTGTAATTTTTTACAGAACAATATCCAACGTCATTTAAGTGATGAAAGTCCATCAGTATATTCAGGGACAGATGTTCAGTGGAAATGCAGTATTTCGACAGAAGATGCCGCAACACTGAGTTAAAAAAAGTACACTAAAACACTCTTAAAAAAGGTCACTCATTATTTTCATGATTTTCTTAAAATATGGCTTGTTTAAATGTTTCTGGTAATGTTTAAAATTTGTCGTGGCTCAAACAAAAACACAAAATTGAGTACTGTTTTTTTCATTTTACAAATATTGATTCAAATTGCTGTACTATCCTAAGTAAACAGGGAATTGCTGTTCTATTCTAAGTACCCAAGTAATTACTGTACTATCCTAAGTGCATAAAGAGTGGTTCCTGTGAAGGAATGCTGGCAATATTCTATCTTATCAAGAGATTACACTTTCTGAGTTGGCAATGTTCTTAGTGCTTTCCAAGAACATGAAATGTTATGCCAATTAAAGAGTGGAATCAACAACTTATGGAGATATGGGACACGAACAATAAGTTTTTGTAAGAAGTAACACTATGGGTAAAATAATTATTTAAAACCCTTAACATCTTTATAATAGTTGTTTGAATTTAAAAGTAGTGTCATTATATTTATGCTAAGTTGCAATGCATTTAATGTATATCAGTTGGTGAGAAAACATTTCTATGCTTACAAGATTAATTACTGTAATGCTTCCTTCGATACATATATTGTTTAACCATAGGTGACAAATAGATATTGCGAGTATGCAGTATCATAATTTTTCATCTACTTCTGCATGACCTGTGATTATGTAATTTGCATTTTGTTTACTTCATTTTATATTTCAGACTTTATTCTCTAAAGATAAGGAAGCTGAACTTCTGGAAGATATCAGTTACCCAGTCAATGGCAAAAGAACACCCCTGAGACACCTGATATTATTTTTTATTATTAACACCCTGATATTACAAACTGCATGAGCATAATTCTAGTGTGCAATACTTTTGCACCCTTCCTAACATTACTAGATTTATAAATAAATAAATTTAATGCAAAGAATTTCTTGTGTGTGTATGCATTTTATTGTTCATCATTTTATCAGTACTAGTTTCATGATAAAATTTACATGAAAACTTTCATAAATAAGGTTCTGTTTAATATAATAGAAAGTCAAATGCAGAAAAAGAATGATTTTTTTTGAAACACTTAAATTAATAAAGTGAATTTATTGAATACCTAATTTTCTCTTAATGTCTCGGGTAAATATTAAAAAAAAGCACATTACATGCATCATTTAACAATTACATGTATTTTAGGGCCACAGTGTCCCAGTTGAAAGAGTAACGAATTAGCGACTGGAGGGTTGCGAGTTCGAATCCAACCAAGGACCGTCGTGTATAGAGGGGGCTGATGTACATTAAATCTGTCGTGGCCTCAAATGTCCTCACGTTAGTGTGGTTTGGAGAGTTGTGGGGTGTCAGCTCAGGTGTTGCCTCGTCATCTGACTGTGGTTCAAAATTACGTGGTGGTGTTCTCGTGTCTTTCCCTTTGGGATTGATCCTGGACCCTCACCAATAGCTAGTTGTGTTGCTCCAGTGTGACGTTAATTGGAATACCTACCTACATTTATTTTAAATGAATTCTCATCTGTTTTCACTTGTATTTTTTCCACCTATCCATTTTATAAATTTTAAATATTTGCTCAGTGAAAGGCATTCTATCCAAGTATTAAACATAGTTACACAAATTTTCTTGGAATATTTTAATAGAAAGTTTATATGAAACACACATTTAGTGGGCATATCCCCATTCTTGTACCTGTTATCTTGTATATTTAACTATACATATATCTTGAAATTATATGACATTTCTGCTATCTGTCTTATAAGTATTGGACAATACTTATAAGACAATTAAATATACAAGATACAAAAATCATAAAATAAAGGACAGTAGTGATGTCTTGATCAAACTAAATCTAAAGGAATGAGTGACAAAATAAAAAGGACATAGTTACCATATACATGTGTAATATATAAATGAATTTCTCTAAATATAAAAAGCACTCAAATAGCATTTTTCCTAGTGTAGTAAGTTGACACAAGAAAACAGCTAATCTCAATTTGATGTAAAATTTAAACCCTCAGTATAAAACATTTGTGCTGAAAACAAATGAATTATACCATTGGAAAATTTTAACAAATGTTTCGATGACAATAAAAATTAACTACTTCCCAAACAATCAAGGTGTGTGTTCATTGATGAAATTGAATCCATTGAAGCATTAACAGAATTCTCTAACAAAAATTCAAAGAGAAAATTAGGTTGCATCAATAGAAAAATAATCACTCGAGTTTAAAAAATCTTTTAGGCAGAAATGGATCATTCCTAGCTACTGATAAGTTGAATTTATTGTACCAAACCAAATGAAAAAATGTGCAGTGACTCCCAATTCATGAAAGCTTAATTAATATTCAATTTTTTTCTTTATATATGCAAGGCAAAATAAATTTGACCATGTGTAGTATTTTACAAAGGTTCTGATGAGTTTTCAGTGAAACATTGGTTAGTATGAATAACTACAATTATGGTTAGTGGTTGGCTGGATTAAAATGAGTATACATCGGAGATATATTTAGATTTCAAAATCTAGGAAACCCCATCAGATATCAAACTTCGTATTTTAATTGAATTTTACATAAGCTCAAAAACTAAAGATTTCAAAACAAATTATTTATTTAACAGAATTTCATGTGGGTTTTTAATGCTCTGATTAAATTTATCCTAAAGTTTCCGTTAAAGGTAGACATTTGTTTTTGAAAAAATAGTTTTAATTTTGAATTATTTGAGGTGTTTACAAACGGTACAATATTTTTGTGAAATCGAGATTTTCTTGTTTATTCTATTTTCGGTTAGGTTTGGAGTTAAGTTAGTTTCCAAAGTGATTAGTTTCGTAACGCTCTCCGATACACACGCCTATCACGTGAAAAGTAAACAAAATACGTAGCGACATCTAGTGTGCGTAATAAAAAGCTGGTTATCGCGTTACGACGGGAGCTCTCGACGCAAGACTCTGGACCCGTTGCGTTTGCGTACAGGCGGAGTCAAACGCATACGCAATACGCTAAACTATAAACCATCCTTCAGTCCTCTCTTTGTTTTTTCCCTTACACCAGTGATTCTCAACCTTTTTTTTGTCGCGGCACACTTTTAACGATTTCAAAATTTGGCGGCACACAAAGAAAAGATAAGTTTAAAAGTTGTTTACTTACCTATAATACACTGTTTAAAATAGTTTATGATAATAATTGTGAATGTAAAATAAAATAATATAATATGTACTACAAAAACAACAGTACGTTTATTAAGGGATTAATTACAAGGTAATAATAAGAATACTTTTAATGAGAAATTTGAGCTTAATGTTTTTTGATAATTTCTGTTAGTAAAAAGAGAAAATAAAACTATTCTCATACTTCTTTTTCACTTCCTTTATACATTATTTGATTGAGGGGTGGAGGTGGGGATACTGGGAACACTTGAAATTTCTTCACGTTGGGCGAATATTTCACTTTATGAAAGGTCACAGTTATCGAAGATAAAAACAGTTAAAAATATGGTATTTAACTGTAAAAACAACAGTTTTCAGTTAAACAGTGTACTTTTCTTTAATTTAAACAAACTTTACTCGTAATAAAAAAAGCATTATAATTCTTACTATATACATTTCTAAAATTTGGCGGCACACTCTAAGAATTTGACGGCACACAAAAGTGCCGCGGCACAGTGGTTGAGAATCACTGCCTTACACTGTATGAAGGGAATCTTCACGGTAGCGCGCGCCCTCTGGCTAAAGCGCTGAAAATTACTTCAACAAGTTGTATTAAATCTTAAACTATTTAAGCTTGCACATGATTTTAAATATCTTACTGAATAGATTCATTTTAATAGGGTCGTTTTTTTATAAAAGTAAACAGAAAGAGGTTGATTGGTTGGGTTTTATGGTGCACATTTGGCCATTCTGAGGCTAAAACAAGGCAGACAACTTCAAGTAAGAAGCATACACATACGAAGAAAGTTTTAATGACAAAGAGAGATATACACCCACGGAGGAATCGAACTCTGTGCCGCCTACAACTCGCAGGTTGCTAGCGCAGAGTGCAAGCCCAATGAGCCACGACGGCCCCCGTAAGTAACATCAGTCAATAGGGGGAGTTGGATTGACGTCGCACTTTAGCAACACAGTGGGCTATTGGCGACGGTCCAGAATCAAACCGAAGTTAAATATCCGAGGACAACACCTCTACATTTTGAATCACGGTCAGATGATGAGGGTGGTTACACTTGAGCTGTGGCACTCCACTCTCCAAACTTCCACACCAGACCAACGTGAGGATATTTGAGGCCACGACAGATTTAACGTGCATCAGTCTCCCATATATACCTGATGGTCTTTGGGTGGATCTAGTTTCGAAGTCGAGGTCCTCCGCTTGTTAACCCGTTACTCTTCCATCCGGGCTACCGAGTCCCTGGGAGAGTAAGGGATTAGCAACCTGAGGGTTTTGACTTCGAATCCAACCAAAGACCATCGTGTACGTGTCTACGCTAAGTCTGTCGTGACCTCAAATGTCCTCACGTTGGCTTGGTGTGGAAGTTTGGAGAGTGGGATGGCACTATGTGTGATCTCCCTGATCATCTGACCCCGATCACAAGAGAACATTTGTCAAGCAGGAAGTAAAATCGCCGCCTGGATTTTGTTTACACGGAAAATCCCTATCACAGAAAGTTCAACTGTTGATATATTTACGGAATTGTGTTTAAGATGGAGTTGGCGTGTTGCAGTGGGTTTGCCCATTACGCTAGCAACATTTTAGTCGTTGGTGGTGTATGTTTGATTCCTCCTGGGCTCTGTTCTGTGTTAGTAAAGATTTCCGTGTGCGTGTATGTCCATTACTTGACATTATCTTGTGTTTGGCGCAGTGTGGCGAAAAATAGCCCTTGCTCAATAAAAGCCAACCAATCTATTTATCATGCACAATGCGACACTCTTAACCACCCACCTAGTGCTTTGTCTTCGTGTCCAAAACTGACCTGCCTTGACCATTTTCTTATACAATAACGTTCCAAATTGTCACTAGTTCAGTGTAAGGGTCAATTTGCTTTTCCTTCTCGGATCTTGTCTCGGCGAGGTATCTCGACACTAGCAAAATCGATCAGATCTTGATAGACGAGGTACCTAGTCATTAGGAAACTCGATCAGATCTTGATGTACGAGGTACCTAGTCATTAACAAACTTGACCAGATCTTGATGGACGAGGTACCTAGTCGTTAGGAAACTTGATCAGATCTTGATGTACGAGGTACCTAGTCATTAGCAAACTTGACCAGATCTTGATGTACGAGGTACCTAGTCATTAGGAAACTTGACCAGATCTCTATGGACGAGATATCTCGTCGAAACTCCTTCAATGTTTAAGACGCAGGCTGTCCATCAGAGGTTTGGAGACCGATTCCAGCAGATTTAAACTTTCATTCTCCACTCTCTTGCCAGATGGAGACTGTATCTCGTGACCCTCGCTGTAGTCCTGTGCAGCATTATTATCTGCACCGACGCCCAATCGAGCACCCTGTCACCCACAGAAAAGACCCCTCTCGAGCAAAAGTCTACAAGTAAGCCCATGGACACCACTACCTCGGACAAAAGAGATGATGATCACGAGAGCATCATACAGCGCTTCATCAACTTTTTCTCTGGCATTATAGGTTTCTTCCGGCACCTATTCTTTCACCAAGTTAACCCAGATGTCACTTTGCCTAAAACCCGGGGAAAATACCTCTGAGAAGTCTTCACAAAACTAGCAGACCCCAGTGCATAGCATTTGCAACAAATATACTTAATTGTTTATATGTATAAGTAATATTGTTACTCCCATTTGATACCTATTGCAATCCATTTACAATGACTGTAAGTTTCGATATGTACATTTCATGCCTCCAAACGAAATAAAATATGAAACGGTATTACGTGTACTCTTATTGACCCTAATGCATGTATCTACCAAATTAATTCTGCGTTTAGATATATCGATGATTTGATTGTTTTTAATGATAGTATTTTTCTAACTTATGGAAATCCTATAAATCCTATGCTACCCTGATGAATTATATTTATTAAAAACTAATTCAGATAATATAATAAAGCCGTCTTTCTATAGATTTGGATATATCTTCCTTAAATAATAAAACTGATAATAATATTTATGATAAAAGAAGAGATTATTTAGAATTAACGGTTTTTAAATCAATTGTTTGTGAAAATTGCAACAGCATGAAAGAATCATGTAAATTAAACGAAACTTGCAGGAAATGCAAAACAGGTTAGGATATGCAAATTATTAGAATTACAAAGCGATCACGCATGTGTGGGCCGAAAAACACCCTCTAAACTTCCAAGTGAGCCGTGTATAAAAAGCACTGTAAATGTGCATTAAAAAGTGTGTATCGTCGTTTGACTGCTGTAAATGATTGATTAGGAGTCCATATGCCTCGCCAGAAACGCAGAGTGGTATACGAGGAACTAACGGAGTTCGAACGGGGCCGCATGATCAGTGTCCGTGAGGGTGGACTTTCGTATCATGAAATCGCCACTCGCCCGGGACGTAATGCCACAACAGTGATGCGTGTGTAGAAGAGATGGACCATGGAGAACCGGTTAAGTTGAAACCCCTCCAGTGGGCCACGCAATATGACGTCACCACGGGATGAGAGACACCTCATCCGCATGGCGGTGACGGACCCTACATCGTCCTCTTCTGCGTTGGCACAGCATTGGAGCATGTCTACAGTTGTGCCATTGTCTGTCCCCACGGTTCGTCGACGTCTGCTGCGCCATGGGCTACGTGCAAGGATTCCCCTGTGCAGGATTTCCTTGACGCTGAACCACCGACGACTTTGGCTACAATGGGATCACCAACACAGCCAATGGCGTGCCGATTGACAGCAAGTCGTCTTCTCAGATGAGTCCCGCTACAATCTGGACTCTAACGATGGACGCGTACTCGTCAGACGCTACAGAGGCGAACGCCTTCTCCCGGAGTGTCTTATTCACGTCATACTGGACGAACGCCTGGTGTTATGGTTTGGGGCGCTATTGGATATCATGAGCGATCCCGTCTACTCCAAATTGTGTGGACCCTGAACAGCGGGCGCTACACCAGGGAAGTTGTGGAGCTTGAGGTCCTACTCCTCCTGCAATGCATTCCCGGAGCTGTATTTCAGCAAGACAATGCCAGTCCACATGTTGCTCGGAATGTACAAGCCTTCTTCAGTGCACGACAGGTTCCGCTTCTTCCATGGCCTGAAAGTTCCCCGGATATGTCGCCCATTGAGCATGTCTGGATTACATCGGACAGTGACTCGCTCGTAGCGCTCGTCGGGCAGAGAGTACGGCTGAACTTTGGTATCAGATAGAGGCCATCTGGAATGCCATTCCTCAGCATGCCATTCAGAATCTGTATGATTCGATGCCACGACGTGTACAGGCTCTCATCGCTGCGCGTGGAGGTAGGCACAAGATATTGATTTTCGGCATTATTTTTGTTTTATTGCTCTGTAAATGTGATCGTTTATTTAAACCACTATAAGTAAGTCAAAGAAAAATGAAATTGTTGCATTAATTAATAAAATGCGTTAATTTTTTTAATGTGACTTACGGTACATACTATTGTGACTCACCTTACATTTGTGAATTCTAAGGACTGAATGCTTATTAATAACGTTTTTTGAAACTTCAATCTGTGCCAAAATCAACTTATATATATACTTATTAATGAAAGAAATTGCAATTTAAAAAATTAAATAATTCCATATAAACATATTTAAGTGCATTAAAAATGTGAAGTTATTTTGATGCAAATTTGTTTTAACATTAAATAAAAAATGTATAGATCTATGAAACACCCAGTTTAACATGTAGTTATGATATTTTTAATAACGAACAATATACAAAGACATTTCAAAGCATAAATGGTAATGAATAATCAATGAAAATTTCCCAGTTGAGGCCATAGCAATGACTTCAACTTCATTACGGCAATGGTGGTTAACTCAATATTATTGTAAAATTAGATGATCTTATTCGCTTCATTAGGATACACTGTCCGATCACTATATATAAGGGGCAGTCAAATGAAAACGAGACAGACTATATAACGAGCATGGCGCGGAAGTTGGTAACGCAGGTAGGTTTGTGTATAGAAGCGCCCTCTATTGGGAATCAGGAAGGAGCAGCGCGAACGTTCACCGCTATGTCATTTGTCTGTTAGACGTGCTCGAAGTGAGGTCAGCGAGTCGTGTGTGCGTCCGACACGGAATAGCGTGCTGCTTGTCGCGGGAGATGAAACATGGTGTCATCATTTTGAGCCGGAGAGCAAGCGTCAGAGGCCAACTATGGAAGCATATGGATTCACCCCCACCGAAAAAATCCAAGGCCGTGCACGCCAGCTCCGGGAAAGTCATGCTGATCTTTTTCTTTGACTGCAAGGGCCCGCTGCTCATTGACTTTCCGGAACACGGCGCCACAATTAACGCACAGCGGTACGTGGAAACTAATCAAAAATTGAGGAGCGACATCAAGCCCAAACGCCCAGGAATGTTGACGGACGGCATCATTCTGTTGCAGGATAATGCCCGCCCACATGTTGCGAAGGTTGTTAAGACTACGCTGCAGAAGTTTCGCTGGGAAGCCCTTACACATCCTCCAAACAGTCCAGATCTCTCCCCATGCGATTTTCATATTTTTGGAGCCCTGAAGGAAGACATTCGTGGCCGTCGATTTGCTTCGGACTTTTGGGCTCCTTTTTAACTTATTGCTTCATATCTGAATTTACGGTAAACACCCTCTTATACCCAGAATAGTGTATAGACAACAATAGTAAAAATATTATAATCGTGAAAGAAATGCAAAAAGGTATGGGCAATTCCATTTTGAGCAGATCATTCTGACAGTATAAAAATGGTACCAAAAAGAATTTGATTCTTAGATCCAAACCGCGTACAACGAATATTTTCTACGCCCGACAAAGCAAAAGGCAGCCCTAGGCCAGAATTGCTCTCAATCTGCCAATACTACTTGTAACAATATTACATAATTTTAATTATACGTTTCAGCGGTTTATTCTAACTGCCGAAACTCTTTTAAGCCTCTGATATAACTCCGTAGAAACCTAGCAAGAAAAACTTAAATAATATTTTTATTAATTTGCTAGGGGTGAGAAAATCTCAAAATTTTTATTTTGTTAATACATGCAGTTTAAAATGGCGATAAACAAGTCTGCATTCACCTGAGACAAGGAAACACTTTTTCAAAATAAGACTACATATTCTTACATCAGCGAAAACTGACAATTTATAGTAGCAATACAAAGTAGTAATTAAAGTAATCACCGCATGGAGGCGCCTCGGTCGGTCCTCGATGACTTTTCGTTATTTCACTCCATTTCTCAAATTTTCTTGTATGCTTTGAGGGCATTTATACATTGCTTATGAATTTTACATGGATGCATCGGAAGGTAGCGTTAGAGAATACTCTCGGAGCATTTCATCCATAGTTATTCATATATTATATTTTTGAGGTATGTAGATATTCATTCGCACGCACGCAATTAACGTCGCACTGGAGCAACACCTTTTGAGAACATGAATGGCATTTATTACTAATTTTCGTTGACTATATCGGAAGAGACTTCAAAATTAAAATGTTACTAAACTTACAAAAGCTTTATAAAATATTAATTCATTTACGAATGCCGGGCGTTTCAGAGTCAATTCATTCATTTCTTGTTACCCAATATCTCTCTGTGGTTCGATCTAAGCGATGTAAAATTCCCAAACTATGCATAAATGCTATCAAAAGCAGAGAAATGAATGCCAATGTGAGGAAAATTGAAATAATGAATAAATCAAAAAGGGTATGGAAGCTGTCTACAGACCGAGGCGTCTCCATACCGTGGTTATCTACCCTTGGGTTACTGAAAATATCAACGTTTCCTGGGATATGATTAACACGGAGTGAAAATTAAAAAGGCATCTCCTTTACCCCACGAAAATTCAAACTCATGTTTATTGCCATCTTTTGTTCTTAAAGCAAAGTTTTGGTTGATTTGTTATTGTCGCTGCTCAAAGTACGCAGTGTTGAATTTGCGATGAACGAGCAACGCAACAGGGTATTGGCGACGCTCCAGGATCAATGCCGATGGAAAAGGGGCGATGACAACACCTCATCATTTTGAATCGCGGTCAACGCATGTGAGCTGGCACCTCACTTCTTAAACTTCCACCTCTCCAACGTGAGAGCATTTGAGGCCACGATAGATTTAACGTGCACCGGCCCAGATTATCTTTGGTTGGATCGAGTTTCGAACTCGCACACTCGTTTCGTTTATCCGGGCGGACCTAGTTTTATTAAAAACAAACTTGACCTGGGCTATAGAGCAAATTTCATCAGGTCTTTTTATTCAAATAATTTTTCGGAGATTTCGAAAATTACTAGTATAATGAATCTACTATATGACGCTATTAGAAGTTTTTCGTTAATGGATTAAGCCGTGGTTGGTAGGTATTTAATTAACGTCGCATTGGAGCAACACACGGGCTATTAACGACGATCCGGGATCAATACCGAGGGGAAAGATAAAAGAAAAATACCATTTAATTTTGAACCACGGTCATATTAGGCGTGGATATGGCCAATCAATGTTCTTAACTCAGAGTAAATGAACACAAGAAAAGTTTTACTGACACAATTGAGAGAAATACAACCAGAGTAGTTGTAGGAATTGTATGTAAAAAATTGGATTGTCTCTCACCACTAGTAAATAAAAAAATATTTTATAACTACTTTTTGCATTCTATGGTGGATAATATGGAATAAATAGGGTTAAATCAGTTTCGGTAGTTCTATAGAACCGCTGAAACGCGAGAATAGAAATGTAAACACTTGTAATTGGTGTTTGAGCTGAATTTTCGCATTTAAAAATATGTAAGCAACCCACTTAAAATTTGAGAATAACGACTTCACTGTCTGTGTGGAATAGTTTCATTCGAAAAATACGAACAAATGAAAATTTCCTCCCAACAATGTAACATTCAGTAGCCTAACGTAGCAACACGAGTGGTATTCATTTCGCATGAGAATATATGCGAAATGAATATATTCTCATGGGCGAATAAAATAATGTGTTAATAAAATGAATTTTTCTGCGCTATGAAGTTCGACTTACTTTATAGCGCAGAAAAAATTGGCAAGTTAAAACCTTAGAAGAAAATATGTTTAGAAACATTTTAAGTTATGTGATATTTCTAGAGGGAGGTAATATCGAGGTCCCATTAATTCGACTTTATTTCACTCAAATATTGTTAAAAAGATATAGAGCACATCAGCGATAAAGAAAGTTTACGTGATTTATAATGTTAGTTGTTGAACTATTTCTCAACGTTGTAAGGAGAAACAGGAAGTCCGTAGACATTTCAAAAATTCATTAAAATTAGGTAGGTAGTTCAATTAATGTCGTACTGAAGTCACAGGACGGGTTATTGGCGACTGTCCAGAATCAATCCCGAAGGGAAAGAACCGAGGCCAACACCTCGTAATTTTGAACTACGTACAGTGAAGTCATTAAAACAAGAAAAAAGTGTTTAAAACGGAGATTGCAGGGATAGGAATTTCGTTTTACGCTTAGGTTGGCTGGTTTTGGGGGTTTTATGGCGCAAGGGCCAGACACAAGACATACAATATCAAGTAATAGACACACACAATGAAAGTTTTTATTGACACAGAAGAGAGAAATACACCTGACAGGAATCGAACCTGCGCCGCCTGCAACTCGAAGGTTGCTAGCACAGCGGGCATACCCACTGAACAGCCCGTTTTATGCTTAAGGTGTATGTATACACTAGAAATCACGAAAATTGACCAAAATATCGATATATTTTTTAATAATTCAAAATATTGTCCAACCCCTTAGCTTTCAAACGACATCAAGATCTTGAAAATATTCGAAATAGTTTTCTAGTTATAAGGGTTTGGGATAGGTACTGTCACCTTAGACAAACACGCTTCCAAAACTTTAAACTCGATTTCTGAAGAACTATGTTTTTTCAATACGATGCTTCTTTCGAACAGTGATAACTCAACAATGAATTGATCTATTATAATTACTTTTGTGTCATTATAATCTATATAATACAGTGGATGTTTTGACCCTCAGTCAAAGTTATTGGTTAAGAAATTAATTTTTAGTTGATTTTTAAATCTTGAAATTCCTGAAAAAAAAAACAATTTTTTAGACTTCATGAAAAAAATTGTAAAAAATAACCCATTCCCTCTAGCAACTTGATGGAGGGTCAAAACATGAAGAATAATATTAGGAATAATTTCCAACAGGAATTGTCTTTCTGAACTTATTAGAATTTCAGATATCACTGTTCAAAAAACATGCTAATTAGCTAATTATATCTTAATTATATAATTAATGAGTAGCTTAATCAGAATTTTTCACACTGAAATGAGTTTAAACACAAACCAATGACTTATTGTGAAAAAAAACTGGATTTTTAAAGTCAAAATTTAAAAAAAATGTTCTAGTGTATACATACACCTTAAGGGAAAAGAAGTTTATTATTTTGCTGATAAAGGACGTTCTATCTTCATGTTGATTGATCATACAGATGAGAAAACTAAGGTTAAATATAGAAGCGAAATTGGTTCAAATCGAAAATCCTCCAAACAGTAGCCAAGCGATTGATAACTGAGGATACCAAGATCAGATTAAAAGCATATAACAAAAAAATAACCAATAAATCAAAAAATACCGTCGGTCCTACCGAGGTGCCCCCACTTTGTGATTACTTTAATTAATGCATTGGTCTGCCAATAAATTATGAATTTTTTCTAACGCAGCTTTCTGTTGGCAAAATTCCATTGGAGATGTACAGCGAAGACAATACTAGGGAAAGAATTCCGACGGAAATCGTGCAAAGCAGAACGTTCGCAAAGGGTTACTTTGCAAAGAAATCCTTTGTGAGTGAAATTAACCCGTGCTGCAGTCAAACCGGCCCTTTGCAAGGATGTTAGGCTTAAAGAAGAAAAGCTAATGGACCTAATAAAGCGTCACGTAGCGGTGATTTTTTTCATTGCTCCATTTCTCTTGTGTGTGTTTGCCATTTTAATTTAGTGTTTTCGTTGATGAAACTAATTACGCGTCTAATTTTAAAAGACGTTTTCCCACGATAATCGTCTTGGTTGATGTATGGTAATAAAATCTTTGGAGAGAGCGTCTATTCTAATAACGTTTTTCTTCCTTATCTACCACTTATGAATAAGAAATATTTTTAGAAGTAAATATTTGAATGGTTATTCGAAGAGATGATCACAGACGCTTACAAAACGTTTTGGAAGTTCTATCGAATTTCCGAAACACATGTCAAATTGAAGTAGTTAGAAAAACCAATGTTATTCTTCAAAAAATGCTTTAGGTTGATTTTGACTGTTTCAATGTAAATCTTTAAAAAATTGTTAAATGGGGAAAAATTTTAAACTAGGAATCCTTTTGAAACATATTCGTCATACTAGAGCATCTGTGTTGAGGAAGAAAACTCTTTTTATCCATCTATCTATCCTAAAATCTCTAATCTTTGAAATTGATCTTCTTAAGTAATACAAGTCCACAGTTGAAAACGCTTCTGTAGTTTCATTGAACGGCAGAAACATCAACAAATATGTTTTGCGAACTACTGTTATTTTCTAAGTGTAGTTCTTTCTTATTCGTTTCGTATGAGTTGGGAATCTCATTTTATCAGCTTTCTTGCTCAGAAAAGTAGCTATACAAGGTTGGAGGATAATAACATTTTCAGAAATATCATCTCTGATGTTCATATGGAAGCTACGCCAATTCTCTGCGTTTTCCGACACTTGCAATTTTTTTTTCGTTTTCAAAGTATCACTTTTAGAGTAAGTTGCGAAAACCGCTGTTATCATAAACAAACAGATTTCAAAATACAGGGTAATTATAATTAAAGTTCAAATTTCAAAAAGCTGTAAAAAAGAATCACTGCTCAGAATGACCTGAAATTTGAATTGAATATACTCCAAGAAGGGGAAAATGGTATGACATAAGAAAAAATAGTTCCAAATTTTAGCAATAGATGGCGCTTTAAGCGTCATAACGTAAATGGGTTCGGCTACAAGTGACACTTGAATCGCAAAACGGCGGTATTGCGTGAGCTACACGTTAAACCAACTGTACTGTTCAATGTGCATGAAGGTATCGGTTTTTTACTGAAAAAACGATTTCCAAGTCATTCAACGGTTGTGCAATTACTTTCATTACTGTATAGCTCTGCCCTTTAAATTATCAATTTTTCGCTGATGTAATTTTCTAATTTGAGTACAATTTTTAAAGATCTTTACTTATGGACCAATGGATAGAATTTCTCTTTCCATTGGCCGCCCAGAATTACATAAAGTACCATTAAGTGAAGTAACAGACCCGCACATAGCATCTGCGCAGCTGATGATTATATGAATGAGATGTAATATGTTATGTAAATCTGAGAACTCATTTTTGTAGTTCTCAATTTCCAAAGCAAATAGACGAGTAGGATATGCGGACATGCGATCATTTCCGCTTTGTTTGGTTTCTTAAAACGATTGGTCCATGGCCCTTGTCATGCTTCAAGCGTACACTTTAGCACCGAACCTTACTCATATACCCCTGCCTTGAATTTATGCTATTATCCAGTCGATATAATATCCAGAGTTTATAATTGCATAGGGTCTATCATCTGCTCTGTTATTACTCATTTTTTTGCCTTTGCAAAAGAAAGCCTTAAACTTTAAAACTGCGTTTGGATCATTCATGCATTGCTGCATAGATTGGGCGCAATTTAGCTTTTCGGGAAACACCCTCCAATATCCAACATAGGAGTGTAATGACAACATTAATGAAAAACATTTTGATAAATTATATTATCAGTAAAATTATATCGTAGCAAACTTATCAGGCCCCACGTTGGCCGCCAGTTTTATATAGCGACTTATCAAGACAGCTATATAAAAATCAAATCAAATCTCAGGACGAGACACAACATTTATTTACAGACTAGAAAAGAAACAGTATACATCTCCTAACGGACTGCAGAACGACTGCACTCTCGCTTCTTAACACAACAGACGCTATCACTTTCAAACGGGGCACATGCGCAGAAGAGAGCACGAACATGCGTTCTTGGATATAGCTTTTTATACATAACATTAAATTTTCCATATTTGTAAAAATATATTTGTGGCTCTCGAATAATTTTTAAATTGTTGTAAAGGACAGTCCGAATCAAAAGTTTACCCACCCCTGCTCTAGCATTACCAAATATGTTTCATGAGGAATCATATTTGAAAATTTCGTCACCCACTGAATTTTTTTTTCCAAAATTTATGTGGAAACAATCGAAATGGACACATAAACAATATTTCTTGATATAGTTCAAAGGAAATAATTATTCTACAGGGTGATTCTACGGTCATGGGACAAACTTCAGGTGGTGATAGAATACAACGAAACAAACACTTTCCCCCATAGAATGTATGGTCGCAAGTGCAGCGGTTGGCGGCTAGAGGGCGCAGTCAAACGCTTGTATAAATGCGTTACGTCGGCAATGCGAGGCCTGCATCAGGTGTAATGGTCGACATTTTGAATAGCTTCTGTAATTGTGCATTTGCGTTGTACTTACCGACTGATGTTTGTACATGTTTCAATTCCATGTGAAAAGTTTCTCATGTTGTGTGCATGTCATTTCTTTCTTATCCGTTGTTCCTTGTACTTATCTTAAATTTATGCAAATCTGATTGTATTATTTCGTTTTGTCAAGCAGTTATTTATATTTATTTGACATTGAAACGTTGTTTCCATATCTCATGTCTCTTCTTTCCAACTTACGTTGGACCGTGTGTTTGTGCCGAAATGGAAAGCGCCCTCTAGCGACCATACATTCTATGTCGAAAAGTGTTTGTTTTGTTGTGTTCTATCACCCCTAAGTTTGTCGAAAAAGTTTATACTCTCCAAATAGACATTCTATGGGCTTTTATACAAGCGTTTGACTGCTCTCTCTAGCGACCAACCGCTGCACTTCGACCATACATTCTATGGGGAAAAGTGTTTGTTTCGTTGTGTTCTATCACCCCTGAAATTTGTCCCATGACCGTAGAATCGCCCTTTATATAGATAGTTTCAGAATTTGGAAGTAGCTCTTGAAATATAGCCAGGAAAGTTTCGAAAATTTCTGGAAACAATTATGCTCTACCTCTACTTATTTCTAAATAGACTTTTCTCTGTAGTAACACAGTCTACTACGAAGTCGTTGACTTATGGGTGAAATATAGAAAATCAAAAAGTTGCGATACAATTTGTTGAGCTTTTCTAAAACCAGAATGTAGTATTCTTTTGACTAGTGAAGTGCTTCAAGTTGTTTTTTTCTTCCATGAAAGTTATTTTTTTCATGCAGTAAAGATCCAAGGACAACGTCTCGTCATTTGAAACACGGTCAGACGTCGATGTCAACACCTGAGCTGGAACCTCACTCTACAAGCTACCAAGCCATGCTAACGTGAAGCATGCACCAGCCCCCCCCCCGTACACAACGGTCTTTGAATGGATCGAGTTTCGAATTCGTAATCCTCCGGTTGCTAATCCGCTACTCTTCCAACTGGGTTACCGAGACCCAAGATTTCTGGAGAAATACTTGGCGAGTAAACCTTACAGAGAATTTTTTCCTCTTCGTTTTCAAAGAACAGTTTTTTGACAAAGATTATTTCAACTTGCAAGCCGACAATGTATCTTAAAGTGCGGTCACATTAATATCACTATATTAATGTGACCGCAGAAAAGGCTCATTTTCCTGTCCCTTTTTTCGGGGTTATTTGTGCCTATTTTTCTAGAATCAATTGCTGGAATGGGATCAAATAATTTTACAAATTATTTGCTAATGTTTTAGAGATTAAAATCCCTGAAGTATAACAGAATCCATTCTTTATTTTTCAAGCTCTTTTTTAAGTTGAGATACGCACTGGAATGTTTAACAATAACTAGTCCATAATATTGTTTCTAAAAATCTAAAGTTAGGTTTTCAGCTTTAGTAGGTTTGTGTGTGAATTTTTTTAAATTTTAATGAACAATTCACTTATGGGTGTTTGATAAGAGTTTTAAAAGTATTTTTATATAGATTCAGTTTGGGACAACCTCTAAAATAATTGATAATCCAGTAATTAAATAAACTTCAGGGTATCATCATGAATTTTTATACCAGTTTTCTGTCTCTCCATATGTCAGAAAAAATTATTTGATCGTGCAAATGGCTTCGCAAGTATTCAACTAGACTCCCTCATTTTCGGACACTAAGCTTTTAAATTTGGGTTTTTAGAGTGGAAGAAATACTTTGGCTTCATAGGTTCATGGAACTTAATGGGCAAACGTAAAAAAGCACCAATGAAACACAATACAAAAACAAATATGCACAAAACACATGAAAACGAACGAATAAAACATACAATCAATAACATTTTAATTTCTTAAGTCAAAGATATAATTAACAAAAACTTGGTGCTGTCAAAGACAGTTTCCAGGTTTCGTAGTAAAGTATTTCGAGTATGGGTTGGAATAAATTGAAAAATTGGTTTATTTTCTTGAAATACAATGTTTATTCAAAATGATTGTATCGTGGAACTAAGTCTTATGGTACGATACAGATTAGCTGTGAGATCGACATGATTGTGCGGCCGGTTTCAGTTCATAATAATTATAGTGTTTTCGGAGGCGTGGAAACTGCTCTGGGATAATTTGATAGTGCATGGATATTTACCGACAGTTATAAGAAGTATGTCCGGTTGATCAATGGCAGTTCGTGACAAAACGCCGAACTAGATGGTCATTTTTGTGCTCTACGGAGCGTGCATACTTCTGTTTCCAATATTTCTGAAATAAAGATATATAAAATATATGGAAGGGGAACAATAATTTTTAATGATTCGAAATTCTTTTCAGTAGATTATTAAACCTTGTTTTAGTTTCTGGAACGTTGTTCCTTTGAATTCATCCCCCACCAACCAATATGTTCTCTTACTACACCAGATGTCGCCGACTATGATAGGCTAAATGCAATTTTAAATTCTCAAAATGTCACAATGCGAAGCAATAGTCATAAATGGCATTTTTTCTTATTAAACTCAGTTTAACTACATAAATTCGCTTTCTACGTGAGATGTAATGATAGAAATCAAGAAATTGAATATTCTATAAAAATTTAAATCTGTACCTTGGTAGAAAAACGGCCGATGTTCAATTTCCCTGATTTTGAGTTATGTCCATGAATCATTTAAACGTATTGGAAGGTATAATTGAAAAAAAGGGACTATCTTCTGTCAATACATATGAATTAATCAAAACGTTAGAATATATTTTTATACGCTTTTTTTAAAATTTAAAGAAATATAAATTAATAAATCAGCTTTAGCCGTAACAAAACTTTCAAAATGGACATCGGCCTTTTTCTACCACAATAGATAAATACTATTTAGAAAAAACAAGTATTTATAACTTTAGATAGCAGCTACTTTATTTTTAATACCAGCAAGATTTGACACGTGCCAGTAATGACGTTTTTAACAGCTTAAAAATTTAGCATTACACACATCTAAAATGGAAAAATCATTCGGAATTATTTTCAGTAGACTATTAAATCTTGCTTTTTTAAGTTTCTCGAACGCTGTTTCTCTGAATTCGTACTAGTTAACCTTTACAGTTTTAGAAATTTTCTGGAATCAAAATTAAATTTTACCTGACATTCATCAATCAAATACAAAAATGTATCAGCAATAAACAATACGCAATCTTCAGTGAGAACAGGTTCAGTTCTAAAGAAATTGTGCAACAAGAGCACGTGATTTCGGAAAACTTCATTTGAAGAATTTCGGTTTCTGGTCACCACCTATCATTAACAACCTTTCCAGTTGCTCCATTATTTATGTCTATAATTAGCCTATTATGTGTGTTCACTATACTATCAAATCGAATTCTAATCGAATGTTTATGATTTTATTTTATCATTACATTACTTCCCATTTATTTTATCTTTACAGCTTTTATTACTATTATTTGCGTTTGGTGCAGCTTTTTCGTTTTCGGACATAGCGATTTAAAACCAATGAACTTTCGTGATATTGATATTTGTTTTGCGATAATTGAATTTTTTAAACAAATATATTATTCAGTAATGTAGCGTAATTTTTTTGTCATTGTGATAGAAGTATGTGTATAGTTAGTTGTCTTCGTCAGACACAGCGTAGCTCTGAGAGCCCTATCGGAAGATTCTTGGAAAAATTAATTTTATATACCACTATTTATTAATAAAATATTTACTATATAAAAAATTACAGGTAAAGTGAATTTACATTTTGCTTGTATCGACTTTTCCAAGTGTTTGCTCTCTTAGAGTGTGAACACGGTACTATAAAATAGAAAATTCAAAAATTGAGTAATTTGTACTTGTAATTCATGTGCATGAATAACAATGGCATAAGACTATATACAGGGTGTCCCATAAATTCCGAAATGGTTTAAAAATTGAAGGAATTGGTATATTTGAATGCGGTTTGCGATAACGTTATTCTCATGAAAGGGGATTTTTTTTTGGTAGAGAAAAAAATTAGTTCAAACTTTTGTCAATAGAGGGCGCTGCACGCAACCAAACAGGAAATATGCAAATCAGAGTCCTACAAAATGCTGGGTGTATGATTTAAAGCTCATTTCTGAATTTTCCTGTGATTTCTTTGTGATGTTGACATTGGTGGATAAAGCACTATTGGTTAAGTTGTTTTACCTCAGCCACGAATCGCCGGCTGAAACTTTACGACGGTTTCGGACATAGAAGAGATTGAAGAAAGGTTCTGGTCCAATCGTTCCTGCCAGACTGGTTGCCCTGGTACGACGTTTCGAAGAAATTGGAAGTTTGTGTAATCGCCCTCACAGTGGTAGACGACGTTTGTCAGAGGTCCGTACCTCCGCTGTCTTCGCAAATGGACACTCTAAGGGAACAGTCAACGAGTGCAGTAAGTAGCGCACGAGAACTGGCAAGAATAAGTGGTATACCGAAGACATCCGTATTCCGCATCCTTCATGGAGTGTTAAAATTGTACCCCTACAAGTTGAAATCCCTGCACCAGCTCTTACCAACTGACACAGCTAAGCGAGTGCAATTCGCCAATTGTGCTTTGGCGAAAATCGACGAAGATCCACAATGGCTGCTCAATATCTTGTGAACAGATGAGGCTCATTTTTCATTGCATGGAACAGTCAATACCCATAACTGTCGAATCTGGGCAAAGGAAAACCCACATGCCTTCAGTGAGGTGCCGCTACATTCCCCACGTGTTACTGTTTGGTGTGGATTTACTGCGTCCATTATTGTGGGCCCTTTTTACTTTGAACAGCCCTGTGCAAAAGCAGGCTGGCAGCCGTGCTCAATTAATGGAACACGCTACTTGCAATTGCTAAGGGAGAAAGTGATACCGTGCTTATAGGAACATAATGTCCTTGACACAGTGACATTCATGCAAGACGGGGCACCTCCTCATATCACATTCGGAATTTATGGAATACCCTGTATATATATAGTGGTCTGCGTCAGACCAGTATACATATTTATTACAGACGGAGAATATGCAACCGGTTTGCAACTCCAGACTGCGGATCAGAAACAGAGTTCGTGTTCCGAAAGAATTCTTAATAAGATTTTCTATTGATATTTTTATTGTGTGTTATTAAGTTGTTTTAGGTATTGTGGTGTCTGCTTAGAAAATATGCCGAGTGAATTCTCATGAAATAAATCTCGTATGAGAAGGATTTGTAGCGTCTCGCCTCATCTATTTAGTCCTCAACAAGAACCTCTGATTGTGTTCTGGTAATGACACTTGGAAACATCTTATCCACTATTTATTAAATAAAATATTTCTTGAATATGAGTAACGAACAAAATTAATTATCTCTTCCCTCTAATCGCTTCAACTTATTGCACTCTTCAGTGTGTGAACACGTTAGATGTAAAATAGAAATTTTGATGGACAAATCAATTCTTTTGAAAGATTCGATTCATTTGAATCGAGTCAGTAAAAAGGATCATTCACGGAAAATAACTCATTTGTTGCCTTCCGGTACATGCAGCGCCATCTCTTGAATAATTTTTGCTTTACGTAGTGTTTCTTGGTTAGGGCGACCTCGGCTTCAAATCCATTTGTAGGATGGGGATAGTTTCCCCAGGCCTTGATTTCCCACATTCATCGAGTGAGGACTGAGGGTTTGTAAAACTCGTTCCTTTCCATTCTTTCTGGAAAACGACGATTTACGTCGTGTTTTCGCACTTCACATTAAGCTTTTTTTTACTTTTTAAATTTTACTTTATCCTTTGGTGAGCTATTATAGTTCTACTTTCGAGAGTGATTCGGAGGAAAGTTTTACTTTCAACATTTAAAAGATCTACCTAAGGCTTGTTGATAGGTCGCACTTCCTGGGCCGATCACATCTTAGCTAATCCGACAGTGAGACGATTGACAATCGCTGATAATACTGACAAAAGCCATAAACATTTCTGGTTTAAAAATGTGATTAGTGCATAAAAATGTTGAGAATACTGTAATATTTTAAGACAATCATTCTGCTATGGATGTGTACTGAAAAAAAAATTCATTTAGATTTAAGCATTTCTACAATTGTTTAAAATTTATTCCTAATGCTATTCGTTTTTGTGCTTCAAA
Organism: Meta bourneti; assembly: GCA_933210815.1. Lineage (NCBI taxonomy): Eukaryota > Metazoa > Arthropoda > Arachnida > Araneae > Tetragnathidae > Meta > Meta bourneti. The sequence continues at coordinate 73,796,637 of OW119930.1, forward strand.
ATGAACTTTTCCTCCTCCCCTCTACTAAATTCCTATGCGATCTCTGTGAATGTGAAATATTTCTGACGCAAACAAACAAGACGGAAAGTAAAATCTTACTCCTGCTGGCCCAAATGATATAGCATATCGGGGGGGGGGGGGGTCCTTAAAATGCAGTTTGGCTTTTAATTTAATCGACCAATCAACTCTCAGAAATCAATTAGAAATTCATTCTTTGGAATTTCTATTGGCGAAGTACTGAATCTTTTTCGAAAAACAAGCCAAATCACATCACGAACAGGAAACATCACCGCCATTCACATTTATCTGGACAGAAATTGCTACTCTAAAAACATTTCTTATTAGGTTAGCTTTGCTTACGTTTCACAGCTTTCAAAAACTTTTGTTTTCTTCGTTAAAAGATAAACGACTTGCATAATTCATGCAAAACGTTTCGTACAAATGGAAAAAAGGACACTTAAATAGGGTGTAAAAATTATACTTAGACATCAACATATAAGAGTTTCACAATTTTGTCTTACGTGTATCAGCGGTTCATTAGAACTACCGAAACTAACTTTAGTTTTCCGGTACATGCAGCGCCATCTGTTGATGAATTTTAGTATTAGTCCGTGTTTCTTTCATTTGTTTTAAGGGAGAACCTTGGCTTCTTCGAATCCATTTGTGGGATGGGTAAAATTCATTTCATTGCATTCTATCTGAGAAACGACGATTGCTGGTCGTGTTTTATTCGCACTTTACGATAAACTTTTTTCACTTTTTAAATTTTACTTTATTCTTCATGGAGAGATTACAGTTCTGCTTTCGAGAATCATGTTTCGGAGGGGTTTTACTTTTAACATTTAAAAGTCCTACCTAAAGCTTGTAGATTGGTCACATTTCCTGGGTTGATCATCTTAGATAATCCGCAACTAAGATGGTTGACAATCACTGAAAATAATGAGCAAAGCCACACACATTTGCCTTAAATTTCCTGTGGATGGGTTTAAACAAGGAGCCGGAATCGCAATTGTCAGCTACGATCATGTTTCATATCTTACTAAATGCGGGACGTTGCTAAAAAGGGGATAAACTACATATGGATGTGGATTGCCAAATCTTCTGAGACCGTCTGGTTTGTTTATTTCAAATAAAATTCCCTTTCCTTCTTTTATGTACCCCTAGTGAATAAAAAAAATTCTGAAAAATGCTATTTGAAAAGAAAACTTAATATTCAGGGACAATTTTGTTAAAACTTGTCTATAATTCCAATTAACTGTAGTCAAATGAAAAATTGAAGTGCATTTCCATGCATAAGCTGATAGCTACGGTAATACACCTAATAGGATCCTTTTGTATTATTTTGTATGAGATATGAATTTCAATCTAATAAATTATAACACACAAGAGAAAAGTTGCTCTTGAAAGTTATGGAAGTAATAACTTCTACGGAAACATTCTCTCTGAACATATATGATGTCCATTGTAATATTTAATCAAACATTTCTGTGGTTGATTTGGACTGTTTCCAAAGTTTGGTGATAAAAACTATTAGTGCAGTGATTCAAGAAATTTTGACGTCATTCACGAAACATTTATAATTGTGACCTGAAGAAAAGATAGTCTCCCACATATTTTACGTTTATGTCATTTACAAAGTTTCTTATCATAATTTTTCAGAATTTCACACAGTTTGTAGGCATTTCAAACATTTATTATGTTCGGAAAATGATTTAAAAATGCTTTTTGCGTGAAAAGGGATATTTTTTGAATGAAGCAAAAGTTTAAAATTTATGTCAAATATATCAGCCAAACTGGAAAAATCGCCGCCTTTTTTAAATTAAGCTACAGCATACTTCGAAAGTATGGTGAAAAGGGTCGGTGCTAAGGACTTTTCAATGACAAACACAGTTAACCATTCAGACACTAGGGCTCCCATAACTGCACCGCTACTTATTACACTTTCGTTTCGTAAGTCAAAAGTAAAATGATCTTAGGTGCATGAGAATGAACATGTTTGCAAAAGTACTACAATTTAATAAGTGTTTCTGCAATTCAACGAACTACAGAAACGTTTTTAAAGGTGAAACTCAAGAAAATTAAAGCAATTTTGAAGTGTGTATTTACTTAAAGAAATATATTTAATTCGCTAGTGGTAGATAACCTTACAAACAAGAATTTTAGTGCAGATAACAGTCTCCAGATATTTTATTTTCAGTACCCATATCCATATACTACATTACCCTCTTAAGATATAGTTCATCCCCATTTTAACAACATTGAGAGAAAAGGAAGAAAATGACAGACTATTAGAAATGATCATATCTCCATATTTTCTCGATTGAATGCTGGTATCGCAGGGGGATTGAGAGGAAGGGTAGGTGCAAAAGGATACCCTTTGCACATGAAAAACATTATTAACCAATCATAGTAATGATAGATTTTAAAATATAATTGAACTTATGTTCAAACACACAAAAAGATTTTATCAAAGTTTTTCTAGTTTTACTTATCTTAAGATCTGTCGCAGCACATATAATACTTCTTATTTTTTATATTATTTATAGGCTTTATTAATTTTAATCTTGTAACATCACTTCTCATACTGTCAACAAAACAAATCGGAAAATGCAAATATGCTCTAAAAAGGCACGAGCAAATGTATGCAAAGAAATTAGAAATGGAGTATAATAACGAAAAAATCTGCAATCCATCGCATTCTCTTAACTTGTTTTTAGTACCAAAGTTTGAGTGGAGACAAGCGAAATCAACACCAGAAATGATATTTCATGAAATATTTCTTACGGCCATCATATAGGAGTAGAGAAATGTTTCCGAAAAATCTAAAAACTCATACTATACACTCTTTTTAATTGCGCTTCAGTTTGAAACGTGTTTCTGCAGTACAATGTAGCTACCGAAACGTTTATAAACATACACAATTGATGAAAAGCAATTGGTTTGGATATATTTTCTTATACGAGCGGTTTTTCTTATTTGCTAGTGGTAGATAAATGAATAAAAGGGTATTACCTTAAAATGTAATTTATTCCCGTTTTAGCAAAGTTCGGGTTTTAATCCTTATATTTTTTTAGATATCCAATCTTAATACATTGCTTGGAATTTTAATTGGTGCAAAATTAGTGCTAAAACCGTATTGATTTCGTCTACATACACTACTGTCTCCTATAATTGATTTAACGCAAAATGCTTCTAGAACGTTTCTGATCGCATTACCTCCACAATTTGATGAAATTTTCTCTTTGAAGAAAGTTAAACGACCTTTTAAATTCATTTCGTGCGAATCCCACGAATAAAAAAAGATAATTAAGATACGGTATTAATGAATATTTCACGTCTCGTTGGTAAACAGGGTTTCCATACTAAAAGTAGAAGGCGACTAATTTTGACCAACCTTTAAAAATGCCCGTATGCGCCCAAACTTCATGCGCCACTAGTAGCTTAGCACATGCATTTCCCCACTTCAACATGCCTCACATGGATGTTAGATAACAGCCAAAAAAGCGATGATGTAACCAATTTGGCTGATACATTTTACCTAAATTCTGAACTCTTTGGATGGAAAAGTATTTTTATTCAGCTAATCATTTTCGTGCAAACCGCATTTTGAACTAGTTTTCCTGACATAATAACTTTTTAAAATGACTACAGACTTTGGGAAATTCTGATGTGCCTTATTTATTGAGAAAAGTTTTGATAAGAACATTTAAAATCGCATAAGCGTAGGGATGGGAAATATTGATCCTTTCGGCGAATAGTTATTTGCCGTTCCTGCTCTTTTGAAAAAGAACTGTTCTGCTCACCCATAGTTCTCAAAAATCTCTACTCAAAATGTGCAAGCCCTGTTTCTACTTCTAGACTATGTAGAGCCAGCAGTTTTCGTGATAGAACAGATAGACGATCCAAAATTTGTTGTCATCTTTGTAGGCATACGAATATAAACAAAATACAAATGACTCCTCTGCTAGCTTTTTGATTCGTGGGTTTTTCTCTCGTTTTGACTAGAGGAAAACGAAAGATTAAATAATTTGGAGTCTTCGAATTGTTAATCGATTGATTGATTTTTTTATGGTGTAAGCGTAAAATTTCGCCATACCTATCAGTAGTTAAGTAAAGAAAATTAGAATATAACCGTAAATTTGGTAAAACTGTTAATGGAAACGCTAAAATTCTTTCTGGGTCCCCAGTGGCAATTAAAAATTTTTCAAATCTGAACCATCTCAAGTACGGTTTCTCAGATAGATACGTGATGCCTAGGGCATAACAAATTCGTAATCGAAAGTAACTAACATTTTTAGGTGTTAATGTCAACAAAATCTAGGGCCCGATAATCACTTGGAAGACTTCTAAATATAGCTTTAAACATTTGGGAGGTGTCTTTTAAATATTATAAACATTTAAGACACATAGGGATAAACACTTGGAAAGTAAAATTAGTTTATTTGTAAAAAAAGCAGGTTGATAATATAATCTTTCTAAGCACGTTAAAACATGATAAATATAAGTCAAAAAATAACTCTCAATTTCCAACACATTAGTTTTATGGTGAGATGCTTGTTTCCAAGATGTATTTAAAATCGTAACAGATGACTCTTAAATGAGATCACTCTTCTACTTATAGAGAGCGAGACACCCAATGCAAATCTCCTTCTTTCACAGTAAGTGGACACATTCGAAATTCTGTTTTCCATCACTGTAAAATTCGGTTATATAATAAAAGCATTACGAATATTATGAATGAGTAGAGACGACACCACCAGAGAGAAAGTTAGACAACATAATCTTAATAAGCAATAATTTCAAAAAATTTGCTTAAAACTAAAAATCCATCACCATGTCATTGCCTAACATAAAATTTCACAATTATTACACTAGTCTTCTCACAAATTCGTCAAACGTCGGGGGTTTGGTTCAGTCGCGAACCATTCTGCGAGAACTAATCCTAGAACGTAGATCAGGATCGGAACAGTTTGAGAACATAAAGCAATTACTGAACAGGAAGCAATATTAGAGCAGGAAGTAGTTTATGGACAAAGAAGGGGTGAATAAATCAAGAACAGGAAACAGAGTGATGCAAGAACTGTAGGATGAACAGCAGTGTTTCGGACTTACCATACTTTAACATATGGAGTATGGTACAATATATATCAAAGGAAAATTCGAGAAACCACTTTGAAAAATTCCCATTTTAACCTGTAATATTAAAATCGAAGTTGAAAACATTCATCGTTTCTTTTTATAAAAAGAGCGGAGAACAGGTTTTTGTGAAAAGTGGGGAGGACGTTCACGTTCTCTCTGAACAGGAGAAAAGGGGCAGGTTATTCTTTTTCCCATTTCCCTACATAAGCGTAAATGTTAGTAAAACTTTCATCTACTGTACTTTTTTAATTCATGTCACATTAATGAATGTTTCACAAAGTTCGTCATTCCTAATATGTTCTTTATCCATAGCATTAATTGTTTTTAATACCAAAATTGGAGCGGAGAGACTTGAAATCAATAAAAGATGTATTTCAAGAAAGGTTACACCTGGCATCATATATGCTCAGGTAGGTAAGTAGTTAATTAACGTCTCATTGAAGCAACACAACAGGCTATTGCCGACGATCTGGAATCAATTCAAAAGGGAAAGCTTCAAGGACAAGGCCTCGTAATTTTGAACCACAGTCAGATGAACACCTGAACTGGCATCCCACTCTCCAAACCACGCCAACGTATATGTTCTGAGAGAATACTTCCGGAAACGTTTTATAAGCACCCCTCCAACTTTGTAGAACTAATTTTCTGCGCAAATAGTTGGTAAAATGAGATTCATAACACGTACGAAGCGAATCATTTGGAAAGAATCATGTATGTAGAATAACCGTAGCTCTTAATTCATGCTTGTTGATGTGTTTGAAGTTGATATGTGTTTCTGTCATTCAATAGAACTTCAAACGCGTTTTTAACTGTCTACTACCATTTCATACAAAAATCAATTTCCAATATTAGTTACAGAAATGCTTTTTATTTACCAGTGGTCATAAATGCATTAAAGGGATTTTCTGTGTAAACAGATCTGATTTTACTTCAACACATGCGGATCATTACTTCACATTTAAATTTTTTCCCTCACAAAAATGTTTTTTTTTTCAGTAGTGGTAGAGAATTAAACGAAATGCATTTTCAATGGAAATAGACCAGACGGTCTCCGAATATTTTACTTCAACACATATACTCTCACCGGATAAAATATGTTTCATGATGAATCATAGGAAAAAGTTTCTTCGAACATTGAACCAATTGTTTTTTTCTAAGATTTAAGTGCAGACAATCGAATTCAACCACAAAAATGATATTTAATGAATACAATGGTGGATTTTTCTACATGTGCTTAATTTTAACATATGTTTCTGAAGTTCGATAGGACTTCTGAAACGTTTGTAAGCAACTAGTACACGCCATGTGCTATGTCTACTCACTTTTTTACATTACCTTTGCCGAAGGTGAATTGCATCCTTCATAATATTTTTACAACTGTTTTCAATACACAAATTGCCAAATTCCATACACTCTCTGATATTGATAGGAGTATGTTCCTATGAATCTAAATATACAAGAAGTTGGAGTTATTGTAGTACCTTCTATTTTTCCTGGAAATGACGCTACTTTTCCTCTACTATACTATTACTACTTGCTATTTTCTCTATACTACTACTACTACTTGCTACTTTCTCTATACTACTACTTGCTACTTTCTCTATACTACTATTGCTACTTGCTATTTCTCTACTTGCTACAATACTACTACTGCTTTCTATACTAAACTACTTTCTCTACCCTACTACTTGCTATTTTCTCTACTATACTACTACTACTACTTGCTACTTTCTCTGCCATACTACTACTACTAGTTACTTTCTCTACTATACTACTACTACTACTTGCTACTTTCTCTGCCATACTACTACTAGTAGTTACTTTCTCTACTATACTACTATGCTACTACTGCTCTTGCTACTTTCTATATTATACTACTACAACTACTGCTACTTGTTTCTCGTACACCTTTCCATCATGATGCTTTTGGAAGTGATCATAAATATAGGATTGTGCTTTGTTTTTTAACTAAAAACTTGACCAACACGTGTTTTAAATTGCTGCTTCATTAAATCTGTTTCTTATTGTTTCCCCATCAATTACTTAGAAAATTTATGTCAACATCACCAAATGGCAATAAATCAAACTAATTTTAAATCGGAAGTATTAAATTCGTTTCCCGCTCGTTTGTGTACATTGATTACAAACGAAGTCTCCAGAAAGATGTTACTTTTTTTGACAAAAACTGTTGGACACGTATGGGTATTTTTTAAATGCAAAATTGGGCTCTTTCTAATTGAAATCTGATATCCCTGTTTACAAACGTTCATTATATAATACACCTATTTTAATTATCTTTTCATTCGTGGGATTCGATTTGCAAAAATTACGAAGGTCGTTCAACTTCTCGCGGAGAAAAGAAACTTTTCACAAAACAGTGAAAGTAATGTAGTTAGCAATTTTCTGAGCGGCAGCTTCTGTGCACCCAAATATTGATGGCGGTAGCGTTTCTTCAATGAAAAGTGTTTTTGTACGTACTCCGAACGTAATGTCAGTTGGCTAGTTTCACAAATAAGATTTCAGCACTTCTTCAATAAAAAATACCAAAGAATCAATTTCGGATGAGTATCTAATAGTCGTTTGCTCAACACTATTTAAATTAAATGCGGGACATTGCTAAAAAGGAGATAAACTACATATGGATGTGAATGTAAAATCTTTTGAGACCGTCTGGTTTGTTTATTTCAAATAAAATTCCCTTTCCTTCCTTTATGTACCCCTAGTGAATAAAAAAAATTCTGCAAAATAATATTTGAAAAGAAAATTAAAGATTCACGGACAATTTTGTGTGTTAAAACTTGTATATAGTTCCAATTAACTGTAGACAAATGAAAAGTTGAAGTGCATTTACAAGCATAAGCTGATAGCTACGGTTATACACCTAATAGGATCCTTTTGTGTTATTTTGTATGAGATATGAATTTCAATCTAATAAATTATAACGCACAAGAGAAAAGTTGCTCTAGAAAATTACGGAAGTAATAACTTCTACATAAACATTCTCTCTTTAAACATATACGTATGATGCCCATTGCAATATTTAATCAAATATTTCGGTGGTTGATTTCGACTGTTACCAAAGTTTGGTGATAAAAACAATTAGTGCAGTGATTCAAGAAATTTTGACGTCATTCACGAAACATTTATAATTGTGACCTGAAGAAAAGATAGTTTCCCACACATTTTACGTTTATGTCATTTACAAAGTTTCTTATCATAATTTGGCAGAATTTCGCACAGTTTGTAGGCATTTCAAACATTTATTATGTTCGGAAAATGATTTAAAAATGCTGTTTGCGTGAAAAGGGATATTTTTTGAATGAAGCAAAAGTTTAAAATTTATGTCAAATATATCAGCCAAACTGGAAAAAATCACCGCCTTTTTAAATTAAGCTACAGCATTCTTCGGAAGTATGGTGAAAAGGGTCGGTGCTAAGGATTTTTCAATGACAAGCACCATTAAATCACATTCAAACTGATATATTACCGTTTTAAACTCTAGATATTGCTTGAACAAAAATCTTGATTTTCACCTCTTAACAAAATAAGAAAAAGTTATAATAAAAATTTTCTTGGCAATTATTTCGAAATGGGATAATACTATAGTTGAGCCTCCTCAGGTGTGATCATCGTTTATCAGCAAGTATAAACAGACCCAGAGCCATTCTCAGTTTCGCGGTGAACGAAACATCGCAATCATTATATCTTTTCTAAACACTTTTCTAGATATGGAAAACGGCGTGGTGGCTAAAGCCCTCTTGCAACTGATGTGAAGGACCTTCGGTCGTTGTCAGGACTTACGAGGGGGTGACCAGCTGAATTCGGACGAGGCTGCGGATGCTTTTAACTTATCGTCTTTCTCTATTTTTAAAATTAGTAAATATTCCTCGTATTGTCTAATTTTTTCTATAATATTTTATTACAAATCATATTTTCTTTAGAAATATCATACCATTTAAAAAAATTATTTTTGATTTAATGTAGCAATTTTTCCCTCCGAAACTCTGGTTTTCGTATTCTCACTGCATCTTTTTTGCATATCACCACCTACTTATCACTTTTCTTCTAGCCCTCGGCACACCTTCCACCTTCTCAAGTTCCAAGTTACACAAATAAAATTAATAAACTTCTGCAACACTAATCTACAGTTATGCGTCAAGACTGTTCACCTGGAGACGGAAGACCTTCCGCCCAGATGCTACAAATAAACCCCACCCTCTTCCCTCGCATAGTTTCATCAGTTCAAGTGAACCTCTGAAACACGCAATTAAAATTGTATTCTACGCTTAGAAGCTGTGTTGATTGATTAGGCACAAGAATGCCTTTTGAGTTGCTAGCTATCGTGTGCTTAGTCAAAAATATTAGTTGCTCGGGTTTGGGGGCAAAGAATGAAATGCTATGTGGTTCCATTTTTATGTTATCAGAGAGATCTTCGTAAAAGGGAATTGCTTATAAAGATTGCATTTCCATTTCTTTCATGGTTATATATGTTTTATACACTAATCGCAAAACATTCCAATGTTGGGTATAAGAGGGTGTTTTCCGTAAATCTAAATAAAGAGGGCACTAGTGCAATAAGTTAAAAAGAATCCCAAAAGCGTAGATGCGCCCCTATCAATGCAATACTGTAAAGTTTATCTCTTAAAAAGACGGAAAATGAGAGAGAACGAGAGACCATGCGCAAAGATCAACTACTAACATTATCTCGACTAAATCCTGGATCTATGGGAAACAGAGGAAGTGTAGTTTCTAAAAGCACATTGAACATGACGTCATTGTTTTAAGTTTTAGAGATAATAAGGTTTTTGATAAGAGTATTTCTGGTTTCAAATACAGGATGTCCCACGAAGGACTCCCTGATTTTAAAATTAAATAACTCGGAAACGGAGATCGATAGAAGAATAAAAGAAGTGGTATGTTCATTTTGAAAGCTGTAAAAATCTGATACAGAAGTTTCAAAATTAGTTACAAATGATGCCGACAGGTGGCTCTGTACGCTGTAATCCCAGTACGGAATCCTAGAAATAGGCTATAAACTGTCCTTTGCAAGCGCAGTCGTTGCAATCACATCACAATCTATTGCAAATGTGCACCTTTTGCAGTAGAGATGGCGCAAACGAAGAATGAAATTTTCAATCACCCTCTGTAGTGTGTCAACGGAAATGGACGCACATGCGTCACAGATCAACTCTTCAAGCTCGTCCATTGTTGCAGGATTGTTCCGGAAAACAGTGTCCTTCAATGTGCCCCACAAAAAGTAGTCGCAAGGGGTAACATTTGAACTAATTTTGAAACTTTTGTATCAAATTTATACGACTTTCAAAATCAACATACCACTTGTTTCATTCTTCTAACGATCTCCGTTTCCAAGTTATTTAATTTTAAAATCAGGGAATCCTTTGTGGGACACCCTGTATCTTAAAAACTATCGTAGTATTATAAAATCCCTTTCATATTTTATGAAACTTTTGTAAGTTTATAAATTTTAATCTTAAAACATCTCTTCCGATGCAGTTAATGTTAATTAATAATCAATGCTCTCAAAGTAGTAAAAGAAATTTATCTAAAGCAAAATTTTCTGATAAAACCGATATAAAATTAAGAAACAATGTGTAGATACCCTAAAAGGCATAATAATATATGCCAAAAATTGAAAAATGATATAAAACAACGAATAACGCAGGAAACGCATTACATGTTGCCTGTTAAGCCAGCTGAGCACGTTTCCCAGTGTTTCAGCTGGCGTATGTATTATAAGTACAAGAAATTTGTAATCTGCTATCATACATTATATTTTGATATAATGGCTGCTTAACAATCAATTAAAATCAAAGACATGTATGTCGGAATGTCTAGGCGCCAACCTGCCCACGTTCCAAAAAGCGCGGGAAACATTTCCCAAAGACCAATCGGAGCACTTCCCGCCAGAAGGCGCGAACCCCGCAGACTGACTCCGAGCGATTTGATGTTAAGACGTGGCTTTGCACGGACGTGCCACCAGGATGTTAATCCCACTATGATTTGATGTTTAATCTGATATTTGTACATAATTGACCCCTGTAATTAACCCCCTTTTCCCCTAGATTTTATTAAAACAATATTTAATAGTAATGATGCTCTCCTCAATTCACTTCTAACATATTAATCCACAACATGTATAAATTTGTAAACGATTAAAAGGAAAATTTTAAATCTGGATTGATAAATACCTTATGTTCTTAAATTAATCAACAGATTTGGATAAATAGAAGTGGCAAAATGTAGTGTTTGATATCTTTAAATAAATAGACTAATACTTAATTAGATTTATTTTCACAATGGTTTTTATCATGGAATCTATTGTTTCGATGCTCATCATTTATTTTGATTTTGGTTCTCACTGAGGAATCAGAGGCTCAAACGCTTTGCAGAGAAACAGAACATGAAATCGTTTCCCAATATATCCCAAAGCGGAAGAAAATGTTGCGTTTTTGGAAAACCAGACGTTCAAAGAATGTTCTAATTGTATTCTTCCATTCAGTATCTCCGATTATGTGAGCACATATTCAACAGTTGCTATTTTGAAACAATAATGTTTTGATTATATATTCCCTTCTGCCTTTCATCCATGCCCAACAGAAGAATATGTTGATTCCGATTGATCAGCTTATATATCCTTCATAAATTTTTATCAATACACTAATTGCATAACACAGCTCTGTTGGGTATAAGAGGGTGTTAAAAAGTAAAGGTAAATATAGAGGATGCTTTTATCAAACATTCTTGTAGTAAGCACTTGCTGTTTTATTCCGGAACTTTGTTATTTCAACTTTGTTATCGAATGCAAGTTGCTGTTCCATGCAGTCTGGGTCTTATTGTTCCACACGTGTAATTTAAAATCTCGCAGGAAATTGACGTCCTCATCACTAAATGGCAATGTATAAAACTAGTTCTTTGTATGAAGACGAAATGTGTTTTGTGTTGGTATTCCGAATGTCTTGTTTTACGAATGTCGAGGAATGAATTCCGAATGTATATCTAATATTCAATTGGTCAAGACTAATTAAATTAAACTCCAAATGTTGCGAAAACGAGAATAAATTTCATTTTAAGGTAACCCCTAGATGTGTCGTGAGATGATATCGGTAGTGGAAATAGACTTTGCAGATCATCTAGTCTAATTCCCCGTTTTTATTCACTTATCTACCACTAATGAATAAGAAACTTTTCTGTAAGTAAATATATGAATTAAAATATTTTGCTTTCAAGATGACCCATTAAAAACGTTTCGGAAGTTCTATTGAACTTTCGAAACACATGTTAAACTGAGGCACATATACAAGCTGATACTACGGTCATGGGATAAATTTCAGGGTGTGATAGAACATTACGAAACAAACACTTTTCGCTATAGAATTTATGGTCGCTAGAGGGCGCTTTCCATTTTGGAACAAACATACGGTCCGACGCAAGTTGGAAAGAAGAGGCATGAAATATGGAAACAACGCTTTAATGTCAAATAATCAATAACTGCTTGACAAAACGAAATAACACAATTAGATTTGCATACATTAAAGATAAGTACAAGGAAAAACGGGTAAGAAAGAAATGACATGCACAAAACATGAGAAACTTTTCACATGGAAATGAAACGACATGTACAAATATCAGTTTGTAAGTACAACGCAAATGCACAATTACAGAAGCTGTTCAAAATGTCAACCACCACACCTGATGCAGGCCTTGCATTGCCGACGTAACGCTTTTATACAAGAGATTGATTGCGCCATCTAGAGGTCAACCGCTGCACTTGCGACCATATATTCTACGGGGAAAAGTGTTTGTTTCGTTGTGTTCTATCACCCCCTGAAGTTTGTCCCTCGACCGTAGAATCACCCTTTGAATTATATCAAGAAATATATTTTCTCTGGCCAATTCGACTGTTTCCACATAAATTTTGGAAAAAATAATTCAGTGGGTGACGAAATTTTCAAATATGATTCCTCATGAAAAATATTTCTCGTGCTAGAGAAGGGGTAGGTAAACTTTTGATGCGGACTGTCCTTTACAACAATTTAAATATTATTCGAGAGCCATAAATATATTTTTACAAATATGGAAAATTTAAAGTAATACATAAAAAGCTATAGTCAAGAACGCATGTTCGGGCTCTCTTCTGCGCATGTGCCCCGTTTCAAAGTGCTAGCGTCTGTTGTGTTAAGATGCGAGAGTGCAGTCGTTCTGTAGTCCGTTTGAAGATGTATATTGTTTCGTTTCTTGTCTGTAAATAAATGTTGTGTCTCGTCCTGAGATTTGATTTGATTTTTATATAGCTGACCTGATCAGTTGCTGTATAAAACTGGCGGCCAACGTTGGGCCTGATAAGTTTGCTACGATATAATTTTACTGATAATATACTTTATCAAAATGTTTTTCACTTATGTTGTCATTACACTCCTATGTTGGATATTGGAGGGTGTTTCCCGAAAAGCTAAATTGCGCCCAATCTATGCAGCAATGCATGAATGATCCAAACGCAGTTTTAAAGTTTAAGGCTTTCTTTTGCAAAGGCAAAAAAATGAGAGATAATATAGGGCAAATGATAGACCCCATGCAATTATAAACTCAGGATATTATATCGACTGGATAATAGCAGAAATTCAAGGCAGGGATAAATGAGTAAGTTTCGGTGCTAAAGCGTACGCTTGAAGCATGACAAGGGCGATTGACCAATCGTTTTAAGTAACCAAACAAAGCGGAAATGATCGCATGTCCGCATATCCTACTCGTCTATTTGCTTTGGAAATTGAGAACTACAAAAATGAGTTCTCACTCAGATTTACATAACATATTACATCTCATTCATATAATCATCAGCTGCGCAGATGCTATGTGCGGGTCTGTTACTTCACTTAATGGTACTTTATGTAATTCTGGGCGGCCAATGGAAAGAGAAATTCTATCCATTGCTCCATAAGTAAAGATCTTTAAAAATTGTACTCAAATTGGAAAATTACATCAGCGAAAAATTGATAATTTAAAGGGCAGAGCTATACAGTAATGAAAGTAATTGCCGTGTACTGTTCTTAATTGGTTTGATTCTGTTGTTGTTGGGGAGCAAAAAGGCTAATAGTTTGATTGCCAAACATCCGGCAATCTTAAATAAATATTCTACAAAACTTTTAGGGGATTTTTAAATTGAAATCTTGAAACTCTCTTTTTTTTTCGATACCGTTAGCACAAAATTTATAATCTAGGCACAAATGCTTTGAAAAATATTAGTATAATGTTTGTTTAGGGCTACATAAATGCTCTGAAAGTGTGCTCTAAAGCTAACTTCCGATACAATAGACGTAAAATTCATAAAAATTGTATAAATGCCCTCAATAGCTTACGAGAAAGTGTGAGAGATAAAAGAATAAACCGAGGAACTCCAATGCAGTGAATATTTTAATTACTAGATTTAACATTATCAATGTTATGATTGATGTAATTAATACAGTGTTATGTTAAAAAGCGTGTCCTGGTCCCATGAGAATTAAAACCTGTTTGTTGCCTTTTTAAACAGGATGTTTAAAGCAAAACTGTTTCTTCCATCACCACTAGAAAATAAAAAAAATTGTTTTTTTTTTTCAAATACATTTACTTTCTATTGTAATGATTGGTTTAGTCACTTAAATAACAGTTTCGGCGGTTGAAACGAACCGCTGAAACGCATATGACAGAAGTATACATTTATGAATTAAGATTCATCATATACGAAATCTTTCCATTCGTGAGATTCGTATTACAGAAAAACGAAGGTCTTTTAACTTTGCGTAGCAAGTAGTTTTAAAAAGTTGTGAAAGTAATAGCGTTCTAAGGGAGACATTTTCTGTCCAGCTGAACGTAAATGGCGGTAATGTTTACCCTACGGAACGTGAAATCACCTTGTTTCATTTTAGTATACGATTTCAGCACTTCGTCAATTAAAACACCCAAGAATGAGTTCAGGATTGATACAAAATTAGGATTGATACAAGAGATTAGATTGCTCAACGCAATAAAATTTAACGTCATATCTTAATAAAACGGAGATTAACTACATTTTTACGTAACAGTGATATGTATGCTCAGAGTATTTGTATTGCGGAAGCAATTTTTCACTTTCCGTCTGGTTTGTTTGCTTTTAGGAAATCCCGTTTTGATAGATCATGGAACAGATGTTACAGTGACAATCTGACTTAAAAAATCTGTACTGTACATGAAGCAATGTTTACTAGCATTTTACATTTGCATGATTTAAAATATTAGTCACCAGAAGGTATATCAAAATTTCCTAAAGTCTGAAGACACTGCAAAGAACTGTAAACAGATTTTTTCGTTATTTTACTTCATTTCTAATTTCTTTGCATACATTTGCTCGTGGCTTTTTAGAGCATTTCTGCACAGTTTCCGATTTATTTCGTTGACAGTATGAGAAGTGATGTTACAAGATTAAAATTAATAGAGCCTATAAATAATATAAAAAAATAAGAACTACTGTGCTACGACAGATCTTAAGGAAACATCTTAAGAAAGAAGTAAAACTAGAAAAACACTGATAAAATCTTTTTCTGTGTTTGAACCTAAGTTCAATTATATTTTAAAATCTATCATTACTATGATTGGTTAATGATGCTTTTCATGTGCAAAGGGTATCCTTTTGCACCTACCCTTCCTCTCAACCCCCTTGCGATGGATCTAGCATTCAATCGAGAAAATTTGGAGATATGATCCTTTCTCATGGTCTGTCATTTTCTTCCTTTTCTCTCAATGTTGTTAAAACGGGGATAAACTATATTTTAAGGGGGTGATGTAGTATATGGATATGGGTACTGAAAATAAAATCTTTGGAGACTGGTTTGCTATCTCCATTAAAATTCTTGTTTGTAAGGTAATCTACCACTAGTGAATAAAATATATTTCTATAAGTACATACACTTCAAAGCTGAATTAGTTCGAAAACATTTTTCCTTTAAAAACGTTTCTGTAGTTCCGTAGAATTTCAGAAACTAGAGATGGTACAAAGAGTGATTTCACAGTAACAGTTCTCACTGTGACTGCTACTGAAGAATATTTGTGATTCTAAACTATGATTGTGATTCTAAACTGGCATTAAATCTGATTGGTTGATTGTAAAGTATCTCTTAGCCACAAGAAGCAACGGAATGTATTAATGTTTTGAAATCCTTTAATAGATACCTTAATAAGCGTAATGCATAGCTCAGTTAGTACAGTACAGGGAACCCAGTTCGAACCTTGGTTTTACTTTTCATCCAGAACAAATGAAATATCGTTAAATTTTTTAAAATTTAATCAAACACAATACCACTCAATAAACCTACAATTTAAATTGAATAAAACATTTTCCGCCGATGAGCCCGTTATTTCTTTCTCTAAAGATACTTTTTCCCCTCGATAACCTATTTCAGACAACATTTTTTTCTCTTCCTGATAGTGATGGATCGTCATTTTTAGCTATTATGCGCAGGTAACTTAGAAGCCTCTTGCTCATAACTGGTTTTTGCAGATTAAAATATATCGATACTTTTATTTCATATAAATTAAATTAAATTTCATAATTAATCAAACATTAAAATCAAGATATAAGCATTAGAATACTTGATGAATTTGCTTCTGATTGAATGTAAATTATTGAACTTTTTTCATTAAATAATTCGCATACCTATATCTTTCTTTTAAAAACATTTAAATTAGTTACTCTTATCTAAAATATTGGTTAGTTGAAGAAAAAAATGTTACACTTTTTTTGTATGTGTAACAAGACAATTTCCTTACATTTGATAATCTGGAGGTACTGAAATCTTCACACACACAAGGAGTAACTGTTTCAAAACATTAAGTAACTTTTTTAAATCTCTGGTAACATCCGAATCCATTTGTGTTTATAAAACTCAAATCTAAAATTAACTATTTTCTTTTGCCAAAGCAAATATTGTTTTCTATAACTTTTATAAATGCATATGCATAAAATAGGTATAAGGGATTGTCTTCATATTAAATTGCATACAAACACCAAATTTTTGTGAAAAATTTAGAATTTATATCAAAATTTAGCCTCGAATCCATATTTCAAGTCATTTAATTTATATTTAAATTTTTAAAATTATTATGATTGCATTTCAATCACATTACTTTCACACATTTTTAAAACTCTTTCTTCCCTTTGTTAATACCCATAATTCATCTTTGAATTGTAAAGCATGGCTGCATGTAGGTAAAACTGAAGAGTGAAATTGTCTTACAGAATAAAAGAAATTTCTCAGTATTAAAAATCAGCATACAGCCATATTTTTATTCTATTAACTAGCGAAATTAGATAATCATCTTCTGGTCCCCTGATATAGACTCATTCAATGTATAAAGTCTTTCAGAATCACCTACTTTTACACACATTATTCATTTTTTTAGAATTAAAAACAATTTAAAGAGGTTGAAAAAAATTATATTTTTACAAAACCAAAAAAAATAGAAAAAAATTCTAGCTCATGTGTTCTTTATAAAAATACAACTTAATAAATAATCAGAGAAAGTTGAAGAACGAAAATTAATTTGCCATTTAAAATAACGAATTTTAAAAACGCTTTCTTCTGAACTTTCCTTTAAACTGTGGAGCTTATTTATGTAGCCAAATGCGCGGCAACCTGGTGTGTCATAAAGCCTCCTTAAGCATCCAGTTGAAAATCCTAATCCTCTAAAGAAACCCGAATCCGTCAGATCCCTAACCCACGGCCCACACTCTATCCAAGGAATCACCGATAAACCAGCTGTCACCCCTACCAAATCACCGATACTCAGTCACCTTCGGCAAAGGTAATGTAAAAAAGTGGGTAGCCATAGTAGATGGCGTGTACTAGTTGCTTAAAAACGTTGAACGTTCTATTGAACTTCAGAAACATATGTTAAAATGAAGCACATGTAGAAAAATCCACCATTGTATTCATCAAATATCATTTTTGTGGTTGAATTCGATTGTCTGCACTTAAATCTTAGAAAAAAACAATTGGTTCAATGTTCGAAGAAACTTTTTCCTATGATTCATCATGAAACATATTTTATCCGGTGAGAGTATATGTGTTGAAGTAAAATATTCGGAGACCGTCTGGTCTATTTCCATTGAAAATGCATTTCGTTTAATTCTCTACCACTACTGAAAAAAAAAAACATTTTTATGAGAGAAAAAATTTAAATGTGAAGTAATGATCCGCATGTGTTGAAGTAAAATCAGATCTGTTTACACAGAAAATCCCTTTAATGCATTTATGACCACTGGTAAATAAAAAGCATTTCTGTAACTAATATTGGAAATTGATTTTTGTATGAAATGGTAGTAGACAGTTAAAAACGCGTTTGAAGTTCTATTGAATGACAGAAACACATATCAACTTCAAACACATCAACAAGCATGAATTAAGAGCTACGGTTATTCTACATACATGATTCTTTCCAAATGATTCGCTTCGTACGTGTTATGAATCTCATTTTACCAACTATTTGCGCAGAAAATTAGTTCTACAAAGTTGGAGGGGTGCTTATAAAACGTTTCCGGAAGTATTCTCTCAGAACATATACGTTGGCGTGGTTTGGAGAGTGGGATGCCAGTTCAGGTGTTCATCTGACCGTGGTTCAAAATTACGAGGCCTTGTCCTTGAAGCTTTCCCTTTTGAATTGATTCCAGATCGTCGGCAATAGCCTGTTGTGTTGCTTCAATGAGACGTTAATTAACTACTTACCTACCTGAGCATATATGATGCCAGGTGTAACCTTTCTTGAAATACATCTTTTATTGATTTCAAGTCTCTCCGCTCCAATTTTGGTATTAAAAACAATTAATGCTATGGATAAAGAACATATTAGGAATGACGAACTTTGTGAAACATTCATTAATGTGACATGAATTAAAAAAGTACAGTAGATGAAAGTTTTACTAACATTTACGCTTATGTAGGGAAATGGGAAAAAGAATAACCTGCCCCTTTTCTCCTGTTCAGAGAGAACGAGAACGTCCTCCCCACTTTTCACAAAAACCTGTTCTCCGCTCTTTTTATAAAAAGAAACGATGAATGTTTTCAACTACGATTTTAATATTACAGGTTAAAATGGGAATTTTTCAAAGTGGTTTCTCGAATTTTCCTTTGATATATATTGTACCATACTCCATATGTTAAAGTATGGTAAGTCCGAAACACTGCTGTTCATTCTACAGTTCTTGCATCACTCTGTTTCCTGTTCTTGATTTATTCACCCCTTCTTTGTCCATAAACTACTTCCTGCTCTAATATTGCTTCCTGTTCAGTAATTGCTTTATGTTCTCAAACTGTTCCGATCCTGATCTACGTTCTAGGATTAGTTCTCGCAGAATGGTTCGCGACTGAACCAAACCCCCGACGTTTGACGAATTTGTGAGAAGACTAGTGTAATAATTGTGAAATTTTATAATTGTTAGGCAATGACATGGTGATGGATTTTTAGTTTTAAGCAAATTTTTTGAAATTATTGCTTATTAAGATTATGTTGTCTAACTTTCTCTCTGGTGGTGTCGTCTCTACTCATTCATAATATTCGTAATGCTTTTATTATAAAACCGAATTTTACAGTGATGGAAAACAGAATTTCGAATGTGTCCACTTACTGTGAAAGAAGGAGATTTGCATTGGGTGTCTCGCTCTCTATAAGTAGAAGAGTGATCTCATTTAAGAGTCATCTGTTACGATTTTAAATACATCTTGGAAACAAGCATCTCACCATAAAACTAATGTGTTGGAAATTGAGAGTTATTTTTTGACTTATATTTATCATGTTTTAACGTGCTTAGAAAGATTATATTATCAACCTGCTTTTTTTACAAATAAACTAATTTTACTTTCCAAGTGTTTATCCCTATGTGTCTTAAATGTTTATAATATTTAAAAGACACCTCCCAAATGTTTAAAGCTATATTTAGAAGTCTTCCAAGTGATTATCGGGCCCTAGATTTTGTTGACATTAACACCTAAAAATGTTAGTTACTTTCGATTACGAATTTGTTATGCCCTAGGCATCACGTATCTATCTGAGAAACCGTACTTGAGATGGTTCAGATTTGAAAAATTTTTAATTGCCACTGGGGACCCAGAAAGAATTTTAGCGTTTCCATTAACAGTTTTACCAAATTTACGGTTATATTCTAATTTTCTTTACTTAACTACTGATAGGTATGGCGAAATTTTACGCTTACACCATAAAAAAATCAATCAATCGATTAACAATTCGAAGACTCCAAATTATTTAATCTTTCGTTTTCCTCTAGTCAAAACGAGAGAAAAACCCACGAATCAAAAAGCTAGCAGAGGAGTCATTTGTATTTTGTTTATATTCGTATGCCTACAAAGATGACAACAAATTTTGGATCGTCTATCTGTTCTATCACGAAAACTGCTGGCTCTACATAGTCTAGAAGTAGAAACAGGGCTTGCACATTTTGAGTAGAGATTTTTGAGAACTATGGGTGAGCAGAACAGTTCTTTTTCAAAAGAGCAGGAACGGCAAATAACTATTCGCCGAAAGGATCAATATTTCCCATCCCTACGCTTATGCGATTTTAAATGTTCTTATCAAAACTTTTCTCAATAAATAAGGCACATCAGAATTTCCCAAAGTCTGTAGTCATTTTAAAAAGTTATTATGTCAGGAAAACTAGTTCAAAATGCGGTTTGCACGAAAATGATTAGCTGAATAAAAATACTTTTCCATCCAAAGAGTTCAGAATTTAGGTAAAATGTATCAGCCAAATTGGTTACATCATCGCTTTTTTGGCTGTTATCTAACATCCATGTGAGGCATGTTGAAGTGGGGAAAGGCATGTGCTAAGCTACTAGTGGCGCATGAAGTTTGGGCGCATACGGGCATTTTTAAAGGTTGGTCAAAATTAGTCGCCTTCTACTTTTAGTATGGAAACCCTGTTTACCAACGAGACGTGAAATATTCATTAATACCGTATCTTAATTATCTTTTTTTATTCGTGAGATTCGTACGAAATGAATTTAAAAGGTCGTTTAACTTTCTTCAAAGAGAAAATTTCATCAAATTGTGGAGGTAATGCGATCAGAAACGTTCTAGAAGCATTTTGCGTTAAATCAATTATAGGAGACAGTAGTGTATGTAGACGAAATCAATACGGTTTTAGCACTAATTTTGCACCAATTAAAATTCCAAGCAATGTATTAAGATTGGATATCTAAAAAAATATAAGGATTAAAACCCGAACTTTGCTAAAACGGGAATAAATTACATTTTAAGGCAATACCCTTTTATTCATTTATCTACCACTAGCAAATAAGAAAAACCGCTCGTATAAGAAAATATATCCAAACCAATTGCTTTTCATCAATTGTGTATGTTTATAAACGTTTCGGTAGCTACATTGTACTGCAGAAACACGTTTCAAACTGAAGCGCAATTAAAAAGAGTGTATAGTATGAGTTTTTAGATTTTTCGGAAACATTTCTCTACTCCTATATGATGGCCGTAAGAAATATTTCATGAAATATCATTTCTGGTGTTGATTTCGCTTGTCTCCACTCAAACTTTGGTACTAAAAACAAGTTAAGAGAATGCGATGGATTGCAGATTTTTTCGTTATTATACTCCATTTCTAATTTCTTTGCATACATTTGCTCGTGCCTTTTTAGAGCATTTTTGCAGTTTCCGATTTGTTTTGTTGACAGTATGAGAAGTGATGTTACAAGATTAAAATTAATAAAGCCTATAAATAATATAAAAAATAAGAAGTATTATATGTGCTGCGACAGATCTTAAGATATAAGTAAAACTAGAAAAACTTTGATAAAATCTTTTTGTGTGTTTGAACATAAGTTCAATTATATTTTAAAATCTATCATTACTATGATTTTTTAATGATGTTTTTCATGTGCAAAGGGTATCCTTTTGCACCTACCCTTCCTCTCAATCCCCCTGTGATACTAGCATTCAATCGAGAAAATATGGAGATATGATCCTTTCTGATGGTCTGTCATTTTCTTCCTTTTCTCTCAATGTTGTTAAAGTTGGGGATAAACTATATTTTAAGAGGGTAATGTAGTATATGGATATGGGTACTGAAAATAAAATAACTGGAGACTGTAATCTCCACTAAAATTCTTGTTTGTAAGGTTATCTACCACTAGCGAATTAAATATATTTCTATAAGTAAATACACACTTCAAAGTTACTTTAATCGTCGTGAATTTTGCCTTTAAAAACGTTTCTGTAGTTCCGATGAATTGCAGAAACACTTATTAAATTGTAGTACTTTTGCAAACATGTTCATTCTCATGCACCTAAGATCATTTCACTTTTGACTTACGAAACGAAAGTGTAATAAGTAGCGGTGCAGTTACGGGTAACCTTAGTGTCTGAATGGTTAACTGTATTTGTCATTGAAAAGTTCTTAGCACCGACCCTTTTCACCATACTTCCGAAGAATGCTGTAGCTTAATTTAAATAGGGCGGCGATTTTTCCAGTTTGGCTGATATATTTGGCATAAATTTTAAACTTGCTTCATTCAAAAAATATCCCTTTTCACGCAAACAGCATTTTGAAATCATTTTCCAAACATAAATGTTTGAAGTGCCTACAAACAGTGAAATTCTGACAAATTATGATAAGAAACTTTGTAAATGACATAAACGTAAAATGTGTGGGAAACTACCTTTTCTTCAGGTCACAATTATAAATGTTTCGTGAATGACGTCAAAATTTCTTGTATCACAGCACTAATTGTTTTTATCACCAAACTTTGGAAACAGTCCAAATCAACCACAGAAATGTTTGATTAAATATTACAATGGGCATCATATATGTTCAGAGAGAATGTTTCCGTAGAAGTTATTACTTCTATAACTTTCTAGAGCAACTTTTCTCTTGTGCGTTATAATTTATTAGATTGAAATTCATATTTCATACAAAAATAATACAAAAGGATCCTATTAGGTGTATTACCGTAGCTATCAGCTCATGCTTATAAATGCACTTCAACTTTTCATTTGTCTACAGTTAATTGGAACAATAGACACATTTTAACACACAAAATTGTCCCTGAATCTTTAATTTTCTTTTCAAATATTATTTTACAGAATTTTTTTTTATTCACTAGGGGTACATAAATGAAGGAAAGGGAATTTTATTTGAAATAAACAAACCTGACGGTCTCAGAAGATTTGACATTCCACATCCCTATGTAGTTCATCCCCTTTTTAGCAACATCCCACATTTAGTAAGATTTGAAACATGATTGTAACTGACAACCCATCCACAGAAAAGTTAAAACTAATGTGATTGGGTTTGCTCATTATTTTCAGTGATTGTTAACCATCTTAGTGGTGGATTATCTAAGATGATTAGCCCAGGAAATGTGACCAATCTACAAGCTTTAAGTAGGACTTTTAAATGTTAAAATAAAACCCCGCCGAAACATGACTCTCGAAAGCAGAACTGTAATCTCTCCATGAAGAATAAAGTAAAATTTAAAAAGTGAAAAAAACGTTTATCGTAAAGTGCGAATAAAACACGACCAGCAATCGTCGTTTCTCAGAAAGAATGAAATGAAATGAATTTTA
The DNA here is from genome assembly GCA_933210815.1 of Meta bourneti. Taxonomy (NCBI): domain Eukaryota; kingdom Metazoa; phylum Arthropoda; class Arachnida; order Araneae; family Tetragnathidae; genus Meta; species Meta bourneti. Next base: position 73,820,394 of record OW119930.1, read on the forward strand.
CACCCCTCAGTTCTCACCCGATGAATGGGGGAATCAAGGCCTGTGGGAAAATATCCCCATCCCACAAATGGATTCGAAGAAGCCAAGGTTCTCCCCCTAAAACAAATCAAAGAAACACGGAATAATGCTGATTCATCAACAGATGGCGCTGCATGTACCGGAAGACAAGTTAGTTTCGGTAGTTCTAATGAACCGCTGATACACGTAAGACAAAATTGTGAAACTCTTATATGTTTATGTTTAGGGTATAATTTTTACACCCTATTTAAGTGTCCTTTTTTCCATTTGTACGAAACGTTTTGCATGAATTATGCAAGTCGTTTATCTTTTAACGAAGAAAACAAAAGTTTTTGAAAGCTGTGAAACGTAAGCAAAGCTAACCTAATAAGAAATGTTTTTAGAGTAGCAATTTCTGTCCAGATAAATGTGAATGGCGGTGATGTTTCCTGTTCGTGATGTGATTTCGCTTGTTTTTCGAAAAAGATTCAGTACTTCGCCAATAGAAATTCCAAAGAATGAATTTCTAATTGATTTCTGAGAGTTGATTGGTCGATTAAATTAAAAGCCAAACTGCATTTTAAGGACCCCCCCCCCCCGATATGCTATATCATTTGGGCCAGCAGGAGTAAAATTTTACTTTCCGTCTTGTTTGTCTGCGTCAGAAATATTTCACATTCACAGAGATCGCATAGGAATTTAGTAGAGGGGAGGAGGAAAAGTTCATTTTGAAGCACAAAAACGAATAGCATTAGGAATAAATTTTAAACAATTGTAGAAATGCTTAAATCTAAATGAATTTTTTTTTCAGTACACATCCATAGCAGAATGATTGTCTTAAAATATTACAGTATTCTCAACATGTTTATGCACTAATCACATTTTTAAGCCAGAAATGTTTATGGCTTTGGTCAGTATTATCAGCGATTGTCAATCGTCTCACTGTCGGATTAGCTAAGATGTGATCGGCCCAGGAAATGCGACCTATCAACAAGCCTTAGGTAGATCTTTTAAATGTTGAAAGTAAAATTTTCCTCCGAATCACTCTCGAAAGTAGAACTATAATAGCTCACCAAAGCATAAAGTGAAATTTAAAAAGTAAAAAAAAGCTTAACGTGAAGTGCGAATAAAAACACGACGTAAATCGTCGTTTCCCAGAAAGAATGGAACGAAACGAGTTTTACAAACCCTCAGTCCTCCCTCGATGAATGGGGGAAATCAAGGCCTGGGGGAAACTATCCCTATCCTACAAATGGATTTGAAGCCGAGGTCGCCCTAACCAAGAAAGACTACGTAAAGCAAAAATTATTCAAGAGATGGCGCTGCATGTACCGGAAGACAAAAAATGAGTTATTTTCCGTGAATGATCCTTTTTACTGACTCGATTCAAATGAATCGAATCTTTCAAAAGAATTGATTTGTCCATCAAAATTTCTATTTTACATTTAACGTGTTCACACACTGAATAGTGCAATCAGTTGAAGCGATTAGAGGGAAGAGATAATTAATTTTGTTCGTTACTCATATTCAAGAAATATTTTATTTAATAAATAGTGGATAAGATGTTTCCAAGTGTCATTACCAGAACACAATCAGAGGTACTTGTTGAGGACTAAATAGATGAGGCGAGACGCTACAAATCCTTCTCATACGAGATTTATTTCATGAGAATTCACTCGGCATATTTTCTAAGCAGACACCACAATACCTAAAATACAACTTAATAACACACAATAAAAATATCAATAGAAAATCTTATTAACAATTCTTTCGAAACACGAACTCGGTTTCTGATCCGCAGTCTGGAGTTTCAAACCGGCTGCATATTTTCCGTCTGTATTAAATATTTATACTGGTCTGACGCAGACCACTACACATATTTAGTCTTATGCTATTATTATTCATGCACAAATATTACAATGACATACAAGTACAAATTACTCAACAATTTTGAATTTTCTATTTTATACGTACTGTCTTCACACTCTAAGAGTGCAAACACTTGAAAGAACGCAAAAAGAATAATCCAAATTCACTTAGCCTGTAATTTTTTTTATATATTAAATATTTTATTAATAAATAGTGGTACATAAAATTAATTTTTCCAAGAATCTTCCGATAGGGCTCTCAGAGCTACGCTGTGTCTGACGAAGACAACTATACACATACTTCTATCACAATGACAAAAAATTACGCTACATTACTGAATAATATATTTGTTTAAAAAATTCAATTATCGAAAAACAATAAAAGGTAATCAAGTATCAATATCACAAAAGTTCATTAATGGTGTTTGGTTTTAAATCACTATGTCCGAAAACGAAAAAGCTACACCAAACGCAAATAATAGTAATAAAAGCTGTAAAGATAAAATAAATGGGAAATAATGTAAGGATAAAATAAAATCATAAACGTTCGAACGTTAGAATTCGATTCGATAGCATAATGAGCACACATAATAGTCTAATTATACAGACATAAATAATGGAGCAACTTGAAAGGTTGTTAATGATAGGTGGTGACCAGAAACCGAAATTCTTTAAATGAAATTTTATTCCGACATCACGTGCTCTTGTTGCAGAATTTCTTTAGAACTGAACCTATTCTCTTGGAAGATTGCGATATGTTTATTGCTGAAACATTTTTGTAATTGATTGGTAAATGTCATGTAAAATTTAATTTTGATTCCAGAAAATTTCTAAAACTGGAAAGGTTAACTAGTACGAATTCAGAGAAACAGCGTTCGAGAAACTTAAAAAAGCAAGATTTAATAGTCTACTGAAAATAATTCCGAATGATTTTTCCATTTTAGATGTGTGTAATGCTAAATTTTTAAGCTGTTAAAAACGTCATTACTGGCACATGTGAAATCTTGCTGGTATTAAAAATAAAGTAGCTGCTATCTAAAGTTATATGGACCTGTTTTTTCTAAATAGTATTTATCTATTGTGGTAGAAAAAGGCCGATGTCCATTTTGAAAGTTTTGTTACGGCCAAAGCTGATTTATTAATTTGTATACCTTTAAATTTCAAAAAAGCGTATAAAAATATATTATAATGTTTTGATTAATTCATATGTATTGACAGAAGACAGTCCCTTTTTCCTATTATACCTTTCAATACGTTTAAGTGATTCATGGACAACTCGAAATCAGGGAAATTGAACATCGGAGGAGCTCCAATCTTTCTGTATTCATAACTTCGAAACAGTAAGACTTAATGACATGAAATTTGATATCTGAAAGTACACTGCTGGCCACCCAAATTGCAACACCAAGAGAGACAAGAGATATCACGACAAAATTTATTTTGTAGATAACATGTTGACCAAGTATCAAATGATTAAATTTATAGACTTCTGTGAAGTGTGGTTCCTGCCAAAATCAGTAGCCAGAGTAGCCGCCATTGTTGGAGATCACCGCTGCCACACGCCTCGGCATTGATTCAAAGAGACTTTGGATGTGTTCTTGGGGTACAGCAGACCAAGCAGCTTCCACACGTTGCCAAAGTTGATCTGGTGTGGCAGCTGGGGATGCATTCTGGGTCAATCGTTGAGCAACCGTGGACCACATGTTTTCTATCGGCGAAAGATCCGGAGAGCGAGCTGGCCAGGGAAGCAATTCAATCTGGCGATTGACGAAGAACCCTTGGACAATGCGTGCCACGTGTGGTCGCGCATTATCCTGTTGAAATATGGCTGTGGGCAAGCCCTGAAGGTAAGGAAGGACAACTGGCTCCAACACCTCGGAGATGTAGCGCTGGCTGTTTAAAGTACCGGCAATGCGTACTAGAGGAGTGCGAGAGTGATATCCAATACCGCCCCATACCATAATACCCGGTGCAGGACCAGTGTAGCGGTGCATGACGCAGCTGTTCAGCATCCTCTCTCCACGGTGTCTCCAGACTCGAATCCGACCATCGTGGTGTTGCAGACAGAAGCGTGACTCGTCAGTAAAGACAATTTCATTCCATTCTGCCGTCCACATCCTTCTTTCATCGCACTATTGGCGGCGGAAACGTCTGTGGTTCTGCGTCAAGGGTAGACGAAGCAATGGACGTCTTGCGGACAGACCACTCTGCTGGAAACGGCGTCGAATGGTACGCGCAGACACTGGATGATGCGGTACAGACTGAATGTGCTGTGCTATGGTTCGTGATGTGGCTGAGCGATCCGTCACTGCCATACGCACAATATGCCTGTCATCACGTGAAGTGGTGCACTGAGGTGGATGCGATCGAACACGTCGGTCCGTCGTACCCTCCTGCATCCAACGATCACATATCCGCATTACAGTTGTTTGGTTTCGTCCAACACGACTACCGATTTCCCTGAAAGATAATCCACAATCTCGGTAGGCCACTATCCTTCCTCTGTCGAACTCGGATATTTGATCAAAAGATGATCGCTGTTTTCTACGAGGCATAATTGATCGTTTTTTTGAAAAAAACCACAAGAAAAACACAATTGCCGTACTTGAAATCGTCGAAATCTCCAAGCCTTAAATAGCGCTTTGAAGTGGCGCCACAGGCGCGCGTGATGTGCGTCTGTGCTGAAATTCTAATCATTTGCATATCTCACCTCCGCTAATGCATGTTGTAAATTTCATATTATTTGCATGCTTCCTTCAGGGTGTTGCATTTACGGTGGCCATCAGTGTAATTTTGATATAGATTTGAAATTGTGTCAAAATAGGGGGTTTTCATTGGAAATTATGAAGTTAGTGCTCAATTTATAATGAAGACGGCCCCTTATACAAATTTTATGAATTTGAATTCATAGAGGACGTTGGTTGCTGTGGAATATCATCTTTGAATTTTCTCTACTGTAAAAATTACACGAATTCGGTAGTTTGTTTTTCCGTGATTGTACATATTCACTGTAACTGAAACATTCATTTTTGTTTGTTTACCTTCCTTCATGTGTTTGTGTACAAAAGCATCTATTGCAATGTCAGAACCAGTCTCAAAGCACAAAACACTTTTCTGAAAATATTAAATGTTGCGGCTTACGATTTGCATTATAAGATTTATATTGACATATTTACTCGTAATGTACTCATTTCCATAATTTTCAAGTTACTAATGCTGTGTATGTTACACGTAAGTATTTTTAAACTCAAAGTTGGTAACTTCAAGTAATTTTTCTGGATTGAACTGTTTTGCAAAGTATTTGAAATTGAATTTTTACTCAATCAATGACATTATTTATAGACTATGATATGAGCCAATTGATTACACGGATAAAGAGGTCATTTTAGATCTTGGATTTTCTTGTGATTGCGTTATTTGGCTAATGTCAAGATGAAAATCCAAATATTTCCCATATTGTGTTCGGAGAAAAGCCTACTTGTGTCAACAAAGATTCCCTTCGATTTTCAATAACACTTTATCATACAGTATCAATGTTTTCTTGGTAACTTGCTGTAAGAGGTAAGTTAGGCTTTTTCAGACCTTGCAAAGAGCAGTGTTTAGAAATTTTTTGTAACACGTCGTACTTGCTTCGCTGAAGGCACATGATGCAATCTAACTAAATAATTTTCTTGGAATCACAACCATAGACAAAGCATTGTGATGAATGTTTTAATTGCTGAAGCTTCAAACATGCCATCCAGGATCATCAGCTTCCTAAATAAATGACAATCAAATGCAGTAAACGCTTTAGAGGAAAGTGATTCAAAGAAATCACGTGGTCGAAAGAGATTGAATTTGCATCACTGCCAGTCATTTAGCCGATGTCATAAATAATGTCATTAATTGTACAAACAAAATTAAATTATAAATATTTTATTTAAAAGCTATTCCAAAACAAAATGGTGTTCTTACATACATCCTGCATATCAACTGAGAAAATTGAAAACTAATTTTTAGTTTGGTAAATACACTGCTGGCCACAGTAAATGCAACACCCTGGAGGAAGCATGCAAATAATATGAAATTTACAACATGCATTAGCGGAGGTGAGATATGCAAATGATTAGAATTTCAGCGCAGACGCACATCACGCGCGCCTGTGGCGCCACTTCAAAGCGCTATTTAAGGCTTGGAGATTTCGACGATTTCAAGTACGGCAAATGTGTTTTTCTTGTGTTTTTTTCAAAAAAACGATCAATTATGCCTCGTAGAAAACAGCGATCATCTTTTGATCAAGTATCCGAGTTCGACAGAGGAAGGATAGTGGCCTACCGAGATTGTGGATTATCTTTCAGGGAAATCGGTAGTCGTGTTGGACGAAACCAAACAACTGTAATGCGGATATGTGATTGTTGGATGCAGGAGGGTACGACGGACCGACGTGTTCGATCGCATCCACCTCAGTGCACCACTTCACGTGATGACAGGCATATTGTGCGTATGGCAGTGACGGATCGCTCAGCCACATCACGAACCATAGCACAGCACATTCAGTCTGTACCGCATCATCCAGTGTCTGCGCGTACCATTCGACGCCGTTTACAGCAGAGTGGTCTGTCCGCAAGACGTCCATTGCTTCGTCTACCCTTGACGCAGATCCACAGACGTTTCCGCCGCCAATGGTGCGATGAAAGAAGGATGTGGACGGCAGAATGGAATGAAATTGTCTTTACTGACGAGTCACGCTTCTGTCTGCAACACCACGATGGTCGGATTCGAGTCTGGAGACACCGTGGAGAGAGGATGCTGAACAGCTGCGTTATGCACCGCCACACTGGTCCTGCACCGGGTATTATGGTATGGGGCGGTATTGGATATCACTCTCGCACTCCTCTAGTACGCATTGCCGGTACTTTAAACAGCCAGCGCTACATCTCCGAGGTGTTGGAGCCAGTTGTCCTTCCTTACCTTCAGGGCTTGCCCACAGCCATATTTCAACAGGATAATGCGCGACCACACGTGGCACGCATTGTCCAAGGGTTCTTCGTCAATCGCCAGATTGAATTGCTTCCCTGGCCAGCTCGTTCTCCGGATCTTTCGCCGATAGAAAACATGTGGTCCATGGTTGCTCAACGATTGACCCAGAATACATCCCCAGCTGCCACACCAGATCAACTTTGGCAACGTGTGGAAGCTGCTTGGTCTGCTGTACCCCAAGAACACATCCAAAGTCTCTTTGAATCAATGCCGAGGCGTGTGGCAGCGGTGATTTCCAACAATGGCGGCTACTCTGGCTACTGATTTTGGTAGGAACCACACTTCATAGAAGTCTATAAATTTAATCATTTGATACTTGGTCAACATGTTATCTACAAAATAAATTTTGTTGTGATATCTCTTGTCTTTCTTGGTGTTGCAATTTGGGTGGCCAGCAGTGTATCTAAGTCAAAATTTTCTGTTGCTACAATCTGATGGAATAATTCTTGCAACTTAGGTAACCTTTTGCAATATTGGCTTTAGCCAGATTTGTATTCCAAGCAAATGTAGTTTCTCTTCAGCACTATTTAAGAGAAAATAAATTTAAATAAGCTTATTCACATTTTTTTCACTATAAATAAATATTACTCTTTAGTAATATGTTAATTAAATTTGTATTAAACTCGTAATTTTCTAAACTATTACTCAGCTAGACTTTTTGAAATACTTAATTTAGAAATAAATCAAATCTGCATCATGCTTCTTATTAAATTAAAACCCGCTTAAAGGGCTTTAAAGTGAGACATTACCAGATATATATCCTATCTGTTTTCTGAGAAAATGACAGTAACAATCTCTAGCAGTAATTTTCATTTAAATCATAGCTTAATGACTTTCGAACAGATGGTGAAAAAATTGCCTCATTCTTTTCCTATCCTCCTCTCTCTCTTTTCCTCTTTCGGAATTAAAATTCCCCTTCCTGATTTTTCTTTACCACCACTACCTAAACCTACAACTTCAGAAAAAAATAACCAAAGAAAGATATTGCACTTCTAGCGCTTCCTCTGAATGCATCGAGGTCCGTTCTCCAATATTCCAAAACTATCTTCACGTCCTACATTTAAAAGCAAAAGCTAACATCGGACTAAAGTTGGAATTCCAACAAAAAAGAGACACGAAAACTCCTCACTCAAAAGAATGTAAAATTCCTTGGCAGATTGATGAGGAACCGAAACTTGACATACACGCCTCAGATGGCCCGTTTCCGGAATACTTGAATCGGTTTAAGATTAAAACTTCAGACTTGTGTCTTTGCGGTGAACTGGGAAGTGCTGACCACTACCTCTTCAGCTGCCGTCACACGGCCTCCTATCATCTTGTTAAACCTTCTGATTCAAACCGAGCCTTATGGTTGAATTCTGTTATTTCCAACCCTCTATAAGGTCAAGATGTGTGTGCTGGCTGCTGGGGAGGTGGTGGACCACCTTCCCTCCTTCTCGTAATTTTATGTTTGATATTTGATTATTTATTTCCCCTCTTAGACTACTGGGTTACTATTTCATCTCTTTGTGGGTCCGGGTTGGTCGACCCTTTTCTTCCTTTTGTTCTATTATGTATTTATTGTTATTTTTACTGTATTTACTGTTCTTATCCTTGACTTTGACTCTTGTCACTTTTTGTTGACGTTGTTTGTCCATTTTATACTTTAATTGTAATATTTTCTTTTTTGTAACTTGCATTTTATTTGTTTTCATGTTTTACGCCACGTCCCATCTTGTTCACCGAGAACTGCTGCACACCACAACGAACATTTGCTCCTGCAATTGTGGGGGCCTTGTTGGAGTCGATTTCTTATCTTCAGTGGACTGTATTTGCAGCTTGCCTTGGTGCTTTTATTGATGTGGTTTTATGTATTTGTTGTTTATGTTTATTCTTGTGTTCTTTTGTCGTTGTTTTAATGATGTTCAATCGTGCCGCACTTGTCGCCTGCACTATGTTAAACTTTGTATTGCTTTGTCTTAATTTAACAAAAGTCGTTCGTGTGCCTCCCCTGCCCGGTGGAGCCGTGGCCCGTTGCCTCTAGTGCTGGGGGTAGAAACCTTTCCCCGCCCTTCCCTTGCCTGGGCTCGAAACCTTGTGGTGAGCCGGGTAGGGCGTGGGTCATAAATAAATAAATACACGCCTCATGACTTTCAGAGGACGAAAGTCGATATGAATGTTCCAAACCCCGAGATCGGCCTAAAGCTGCTCCTCCACATTCTTGTAAATAGTAGCTTTTATTTCTTGGAACTGTCGTAGCTACCGAAACAAGTTGGATGACATAAAAACCCTGATTGCAGAGTACCAACCCACCTGTGTCGACACACCCAACCCACCTTCAGGAGACATACCTGAAGTCGACTGACTAGGCGAAGATAAGTCGTTATACTTGTATTCGATGTGATAATATCAGTAATAACGGACGAGCATTGGGAAGTGCTGCGCTCTTCACTTCCCATGCATAACTCCTTACTTACTGTGTCACTAAGCACGCCTTTACAGGCAGTGGCTGTTGGAATACAAGTAAGACGAATGCTTACTATCTACTCTGTACTTACCACCAATTACTCCCATCCAGCAACAGAGCCTTGAGAACTTAGTGGATCAACTGCCGGAGCCATTCATCATACTAGGTGACTTTAATGCCATAGTGTGCTTTGGGGAAGTAGAGATACCAATTCCCGTGGGCGACAAATCGAATAGCTGATCACTGATCGCTGTCTGCTCATTATCGGCGAGGTTAACCATCACGCCCATTTCATATAGACCTTGCAATTTACTCCCTATCTATACTACCCTATTTCTCTTTCTTTGTCGGTAGTGACCTGCGGAATAGTGATCATTTTCCGATATTCGTCACCCATATCGGTGACAATGGTTCTGTTTACCGATCGTCCCGCTACATTTATGCAGTATAGATGAAGCTGTTCGATGTCACTGACACTGATGTCATGATTAAAGCTGCTGATAGGGCAATCCCTAAGAAATCTCCATCTTTTCACAGGCACTGTAAACCTTGGTGGACTTCAGAATGCACTGTAGCGATTAAGATCCAACGGAAGGCGTGGGGTATTCTCCGCCGATACACCACAGATCAAAATCTTATAACCTTCAAACGAGCAAAAGTCAATGCTCGAAGAGTGCGACGCCAAAGCCAAAAGGAACCGTGGCAAAACTATGTTTCTGGAATAACATCTGCCACTCCCTCAAAACAGTTATGGGACAGAGTTCGGAAAACGATGAGATTATATTCCGAACATTCGATCTCGTTCGTTGAAGAGAATGGTCATCATGCCTCAGAGACTGCCGAGATAGCAAATGCCATTGCACGCGCTTTCTCTGCAGCTTCCTCTTCTAACACCTATCCAGAGGCATTTCAACGCACATTCATTCGAGCATTACACCGCACTGAGGATCTGTTCCGGTGCCTTCAGGACCTCACCAGTCAAAAGCTTATATGTAGTTTGCCAAGAACCATCTTTGGTTCTACACGTCTTTTGTTGGCGCTTCGACTTTATTACCATATATTAAGTCATCCACCGCGAAATTTACTCTTGGACAATTCACACAGCCGTCTATTTAGAAATTGCCCTTTTTATATCTCTCCATTTGGTTTACGCATGAGAAACGCCATGAGAGATACCCTCTTAATTCTATAAATGTTGCTGAAAGACCTCTTTTTAACTATCCACCCTGGGGACCCCAAAATTTATCCCTTTTAAACTTATTTCATTGCTACGAGAGGTCCACACACAAGTCCGATAATTTATAAACTTTTTAATTTCCATCGTCATCATTTTAGTCATCACTCAGCCGTTTACACGGACGAGTTAAAGACGATAAATTATGCCGATTGCGCCTTTGTTTGTGTCCCTATTACTTTTAGTTATTCACTTCCATCTATTGTTTCAGTTTTCACTGCAGAGTTTTTAGCCATATACAAAGCTTTAAAATATATTTTCAGTCTAAACGTTGGCAATTTTATGTATACAGATTCCAAGAGTGTATTGTAATCCTTAACATCGGAGTGTTATAAACATTCTCTGGCACTTGAAGTTTTCAAAATTCATAGAAAGATCATCCGACGTGGTTTCGGTATCGCCTTTTGTAGGATAACGGGACACGTTGGAATTACTGGAAATGAACTGTCGGATGCTGCAGCCAAAAATGCTTACTCCATTAAATATAAACGTTCCATACGATGATCTCCGACAAGCTATCCGAGACATCGCGTGGAAAGAATGGCAAAACAACTGGAGCAATGAAAGTCGCAGAAAACTCAGGCCAATCATTTTGTTTTGGCCTACCTTGCCTGTACGACACTCCGATGTACTATTTAGCTCGTCTTCGAATAGGACACACGTTTTACACACAAGCATCTTTTATTTGAGGAGACTACCTGTGTATGGTTCTTTTACTATCCAAAATATTTTAATTTATTGTCCAGTTTTAACGTCACCACCAATACATTTTTAATTCATCACACATCAATTTTAACTTACAAGGTGTGATCGGAGATATTCCCCACCCAAATATTTTTAAGGGGGTCTGGGACTCAAAATATGAAAAAAAGTCAAAAATTTTTTTATTATCTTAAAAAATAATATAGATATTTCTGAATAAAATAACACCTACATTTTGTTTCTACCATCAGTAGAACCGGAAATATTCGACTTTTTATAACATGACAGCTGCAAATCAAACGAGCCTCACCCATCAAATAATGTAAACACTGTTTTGGAGTCTACTTTCTACTGTTTTCAGCTCTATTTTTTTCTAACTCAAATAAACTACACTACGAACACTTTTGAAGTGATCTGAATTGATAATCATAATATTCTCACTGTTTTTATTGTTGAATTTGCACGTTTTCGAATTTTCTGTACTATCAATATACTTCAATAATGCTTTCCATAAAGGACTGTAGGCGGTTCAGGAAAGCGACGATGAAGTCCACAAATACTTTTAAAAGGTATAGGAAAAAGGTCCAACTTGCTAAAATTAAATTAAATGAAGCAGTAAAACTAAGAAGTAATACACAATATTATCCAGGAGGATTTTAAACAAACATAAAGTATGCAAAAGTGCTTTTTAATAACTTGAATATTTTCATAATTTTAAACGCTCTTTTTCTCCTTTTCTGTTAAATGGGATAGTGAAAAAGGGATATAACTTAAAAACTACTTGTCATAAATGAATGAAATTTTCTACAATTACTTTTCAAATATATTTCTTTAATTTGTCTTCAGCAATTGTATATATATATATATATATATATATATATATATATATATATATATATATATATATATATATATATATATATATATATATATATATATATATATATATATATATATATATTATTATTTTTTTCTATAATTTTTCGAACTTTGTATACTATGTGTTTTATGTAGTTTTTGAACAAAATATTTTTTTAATTTTTTCTAACTGTTTTAACCAAAAATCACGAAGACAGTTTAAAGTATGAACTTTTAGGAGTCAATTAATTCAAAAATGAAGTGATTTGTTATAAAATATTTTAAGATATATCAATTTTGCCCAACGTCAAAATTTTATAATTTTAATAAAATTTTTTTGAAGTTTTAAAAATATAAAATAGTTATTATAATTGCAAAATACAATGCATACCTATAGAAAAAATTTCAGAACAAAAACTTTAAAATTGAAGATTTTAGAATTTTGAGTCCCGGACCCCCTTAAATTTTTACGAAGCATAAAATGTTTAAATTACATGTTTTCACCTCTCGTTTCTTAAAATTCATCTTATTTATCAAATTTACTTCAACTATATTTTTAAATCTACTTTTTATTATTGGTTGGACAAATGAACCTTACATTTTTCTCATATTGGGTTACGTTGTCATGTGTTTGGCGCAGCTTATCCACTTTTGGATCTTGCGCCATTAAACCCAAATCAACCAATCAACTAACCCTACCAATACGAGCCGAGGGCCCAACATAATAGTATTTTGTTTCTGAATTCTGAGACACGTTGTAGTAGATCTTTAAATGTTTCTGCACTCGTCCGTAAATAATTTTAAAAATCCCGGGGTTTATTAACTGCGATCTCTTTTATTAACGACTTAGGACTAAATTTGTTTCTTTCTTGAAGCCAATTTTTGGCCCACACTCGTCTCAGTTTTCTAATTTTTGAATCGTCATCCAAGCATAGCAAACCACCTACAATCATCATCGTCGTTGATTTTCTGCAGATAATTTTTCATTGATTTAATAATAACAATAAGTTTTACATAAGATTAAAACTATTTTTACAAAAATATAAAAATTAGGTTTTTATTACTTTAAAAATTTACGAACAGAGGCTCGCGAGATATTTGCTTAACTGATGTTGGCCATGTAGGTTCGGACGTATATTGGGAGCCACGAGCATTCTCGGTTCGGAATTGGGCTGAGCTTAATTCTGCCGAGCCCAACATGTTCGAGTGTGTATGAGGTCTATGATTGTTTTGAAATTTGTCAGTTTCTTGAATTATTTTTTTATATTCTAAGTTAGTGGATTTGCTTTCTTGATTATTTTGTTTTATTTGTGATATTGTTGGTTTGCTTTCATGATTATTTTGTTTTTATTTGTTATATTGTTGGTTTACTTGATTATTTTGTTTTATTTGTGATATTGTTGGTTTACTTGATTATTTTGTTTTATTTGTGATATTGTTGGTTTACTTGATTATTTTGTTTTATTTGTGATATTGTTGGTTTGCTTTCATGATTATTTTGTTTTTATTTGATATTGTTGGTTTACTTGATTATTTTGTTTTATTTGTGATATTGTTGGTTTACTTTCATGATTGTTTTGTTTTTATTTGTGATATTGTTGGTTTGGGTGTTGTCTTACAGGTTCTTGCTTCAGTGAACAATAGGTGATTATAAGCTTTGAATTCCAGAAATTTACGTTCTTCATGGCGTTTTGGGCAATTTGGGTAGTCTGCTGGATGTTGTTGGCAATTGCAGCATTGTACTGGGTTGTCAGTTCATGTTCTCGTGGCTTTGATCGTATTTTACTTCGTTTCTACAGCTTTTAGTTGTGTGATGAAATTTAAAACATTTTTAACATTGTCTTGGTTTATCGATGAAAACTGATGGTGCGAATGGTGTATCATATTTTAATTTCATGAGGTATTTTCGTTTCCATTGTTATAAGGATTAAGGGTAGGTACTCTGCTCCCTATTCTTTTTTGAAACCTTCTTTCTAATAATTTTAAGTCGTTTTCTGTTCTTAGTTCTGCTGAAGCGGTCTATCGGAGTATCAAATAGGAGAAATCGTGTTGTAACATTTTCTGTGTTTACTTCTGTCGTAATAGGGATGTTCAGTATTTCTTGAAAGTTGGCAATTTCAGAGGCACATTTTCCGTTTCTACTTGTAATAATGATTTTGTTGTTGCGTGTGAAACGTAGTTTCAATTTGCTTATGAGAGTGAATTTTTTGCGTTAGTTCTTTGAGTTTTCTTGTATATTGTTGAGGTATTCCATTTCTATGATCTTTTGAGCTGAGGAATAAGCAATGTTTTTCAGTTCCGTAGTCAGGTTAAGTCGATGAGTTCTGATGTAGTTAAATTCTTTTCCCACCATGAGTTGTTATCTGTTTCCATGTTGTGACTTGTTTCGGATCTTAGATCATTTCTTGGTTCTGATAACCTCGGAGGCCGTAGAGAGATATTTGAGAAGAAAGAACAGTGCTGAGCAGAAGAGCAGGTTAAACTGTTCTTTTAAAAAGAACAAAAACAGCAAAGAACTGTTCGCCAAAAAAGAACAGCATTTCCCATCCATCACGACGAATGGCTCAACGGTGGGAGAACTCTATTTTACGCATAGTATGGCTTCTAAAACTGCGCATGCCTGAATTTATGACGTAGAAAGAAGAGCGTAATTGGTGACTATTTTATACAGTGGTTAACAACGGCCTCAGATAACGACGCACTTGGTTAACGACACATACATTGGTTAAAGACTCTTGATTATGTGAACGCTTATCCGATCTAAAAAACAGGAATTTTTCGATCGCACTCGCGGAAAGACATTGCCGAATAGAGAACAGCCGCGCGGGGTAGTTGTAAAAGCTCAGATATGTTTGACCCATCATAACCAGTTGTTTACGTATTCCGTTTCTTTTCTTGTAGTGTACTGAGCTTTATTTTAAAAAATGTGGTCATAAATGCGTTTTATGATGAAAATGAGTATTTAAGAATTTATTTTTTGTGTTGGTTCATATAGACAATAAATCGACGGGTGTGTCACTGTTCGTATCAATCTCAAGTAATCAAGGCAAAATCAAATCTCATCTCTATAATAATCATATCTATAAGCTGCTAATCAGTGTATGTTACAGTAAGTGCTGTATCTAATATCGAAACCTTAGAAGCAAAATGCACTAAGTCGAAATTAACTTTTATTTCGAAAAAGCCTTTTTTAACTGCATTTTTAATATGTACTATGGTTGTGGGGAAGGAGCCGGAACAAATTAATCAATTTTCAATTAAATCTTATGGGGAATCGCGCTTTGGTTAACTACGGTTTCCAAAGTTAATTGGTTAACGACTGTAATCTTGGAACGGATTACCGTCGTTAACCAAGGTACCACTGTATTTTGAATCATTTTGCTTATGTCATCAACTGCCGAAAAAGACAATCCTTTCTTGCGATATAAGGTAGGTAAGCATTTAATTAACGTCGCATTGGAGCAACACAACGGTCTATTGGCTTCGGTCCAGGATCAACCCCGAAGGGAATCTTGTGATGACTTCGAAGTTGGGGTTTTGTTGAGGGGTAAAAAGTAGCCCGTTGTGTTGCTTCAGTGTGATGAAAATTCAACTACCTACCTTGAGGTGTGAAAAAGGAAAAGGTTCCTGCTTTTTGATTTCTCTCCTCTGCTCTTGAAACTTGGTCAATAGCCTGTTATGTTGCTCTAGTGCAGCGTTTCTCAAACTGTGTTCCACAAAACAATTCCAAGTGCTCCGCGGAAAGGTAGGACATGTTTAAAATTAAAAATATTTTTATTAAACATATCTTAAACTTTAAAATATCTTTTACGAAAAAAATGGGACAAAAATATTTGAATATTATGACCTTTTGCGCTCTCGGTGTGTAAGAAAAAATCGAGTATAAATCATTTATCACCGATCAGGTGAAACATTGACATTATAAAAAGGTAGTCGGCATTCAATGTGTCAGTTCTCGTCCGCCAGTCGACAAAGCAAATTTACGTCAAAAGGTAACACCAGACAACACGGAGCCAAAGGCTGGACTCAGTCTCCGCGTTTGCAGAAACAATTAGAAGCTTCGACACCTTTCCAGAATTATCGGAAAATTTTTTATTGCATATAAAACTGGTGGATTACTCACTTCTCAAATCAGTTAGTTGCATATTAGTCAACATTCAGTCGAGAACCGACAAATTATAAAGTTCATCATATGTAATTTATTATTTTTAAAAATAAATTTTCTGTAGCTTCTCAGATTTTTCGTTTTGATGACAAAATATCTGTCTTGTGGAGGTTTATTCAAATGCTAAATTAGTGATATGGGGAATAACGTCGATTTTCTTTCAATGGATCGCTGGCTGGAGACAAGGGTCCTTAAAAAACATCAAAACTTTTGCCAAGACAATTGGAATAGACGTGGAAGCATCATCATCTAAGAGGTATGTACTCGTATTGGTTTTATTCGTTTATTATTATATTATTTTAGTTTTATTGAGGGGACACTGCACCCCAAATATATTAAGGTTTTTTTTAAATGAACCGTATTAAATTTAAAAAAATATAGTCATGGCTGCAGACTAAAGCAAACATTCTATAATCGAGAAAGAAACAAAACTTTTATTATTTATTTGCACTTATTTAAATTAAATATTTAAATTAAATAATCTTAAAAAAGTAAAAATTTATTTCGCACTTTAAGTTTTGATGCCGAAAACAGTAATTTTTGTTTGTAGATGAAATTTCAATTATATAATTTAAAATACCATAAATTGTAAAATAAAAGAATGTTGAGAATTGTTTGTTGTTTATAATTCGTTGTTTTGCTTCTTCTCAAGCATATGAAAACTATATGCACTGTCCATTTTCGTACACCTAGTCCTGCAATCGGTTGACTCTGTCGTTCCTGTATCAAAATGGTTAAACTCATTACAATATTTTAAAATCTTGAAAAATTAGAATCCCTAAAAATAAAATTTTACTATTCACGTATAAGATTTTGCATTATAGGATTTTTTTAGTTTTACAGTATTTTCTTTTAAAAACCCCCAATGAATCTTTTTAGATGCAATATCTTTGTCGTATTAGGGATTCAATCACCCTACAGATGGCGCTAAAAGCACCGTCAGAGTGTGTTACGATCGAAGAAGCAGATATTCGGATGATATGATCATGGAGTGGTCGTGTAGGACGCTCCTTGGTAAATTGTAAATATTTTGTTGTATAATAAATGTTTGTGCTGTCTGCATTGCCTGAGATTCGCTGATAACCCATTAAATAGAACCAGATACGACATTGGCGCAGTCGACAGGATTTTAGTGAGGAAATATGCTTTCGTTTTCATGGTGAGTCCTGCTCCTCGTTGTGAACTTTTATATTTGTTTCCTGCTAAATACTACTTTTGAAGAACATTGAAGAATGGTGTAAAGATTTTTGTTGAAATGCTTCAAAGTGAATTTTGAATTTGATTTTCGGAACTTTATTGTGGAACTTTCGTTTTAAATCGAACAGTTTTGTTTCGTGATCCCATTATGGCGTTCTTGGCGAAAGCAAGAAAGGAAGTTCTAAAGACTGTTGCTACCGAAATGGGGATATTGAATACCGAAAACATGGTTGTAATTGAGCTAAAGAAAGTTATAACCGAAAATAAAAACTATGATGAACCGTTCGTGAAGGAACTCTTAAATACTATTATAGAAGAAAGAAGGAGAAAAGAAAAATTAGAAGTTGAAGAAAGACGAAGGAAAGAAGAAGTTGAAGAAAGAAGAATTAGAAGTTGAAGAAAGACGAAGGAAAGAAGAAATGGAATTCGAGTTGCAGAAGATGCGTCTAGAAAACGAAAGATTGAAGAATGGGTCTGAAATTCAACAAACTGATGTAAACATGAAGCCGAGGTTTGACTTGCAAAGTATTTTACAGAAGTTTGATCCCAAAACTAATGATATAAGCCTCTACTTAGTTCTCTTCGAGCGTCAAGTGAAACGAACGGAAATCAAGAAAGAAAATTGGGTGTCATACCTAATAGGATTCCTACCCTATGACGTTGCGCAAATAATTGCCAGAGAAAACGAAGAAGTGACGGATGATTATGAAAAAGTGAAAGAACTCTTACTAAAAAGATATAAACTTACTCCTGAAAGGTTCCACCAATTGTTTACGAAACACTACAAGAAACCCGAAATTACGTGGTGTGACTTCGCCTATGAACTTAAAAATTATTATCAAGAATGGATAAGAGGACTGGATGTAAAGACTTTTGAAGAACTGTCTGATTTAATTATTACTGATCAGATTAAGCGTAAAGTGCCATCGGAAATCCGTGATCATTTCATCGACGAATGGTCTCGATTCAAAATACCAGAAGAAATTGCAAATAAACTAGATGATTACGAAAACGTTCGAAATTGCGTAAACAAAAAAGTGAAGGAAACATTTTGGAAGGAGAATCAAACGAATACGTTCAAACATCAGAATTTTAATTACAACAGAGAAGAAACGAAAAATTCCATAGACCGGAAATATGCACCCCCTCACATCAGAGAACATCGATTCAAGACGAGAGAAGATTACCAAAGCACTAGAAATACAACTTCAAGGGAATGCTACATATGTGGTTTATCGCACTTCGCAAGAGATTGTCCTAAAAGATACAGCAGATCAACAAATATTAGCAAGAAAGAAAAGAAACCAGAAGATGAAATATTAACTGCTGAAATACGATCGGAGCATCTGGTGAAAGAGAAAATAAATGTTCCTATGAACTCTCTTCAATATGTAAACATTCTCGTAGATAATCGAGAACTGAAAAGCCTGATCGATTCTGGAGCTTAAATCCCAGTTTTCAATTCAAATTTTATTTCCGAATCAAAAACTGAAAAGGGAAAAATAATTTTAACTAGTGCTTTCGGAGAAAAAATTGAAGCTGGATTAGCAAAATTCCAAGTTTCATTAAAAAACGAAGATGAAAATAGACTTTGCCGTCCGATTGAAATACTTGCAGCAGTAACGGACAAAGTTCATGGTCAGTGCATTATACCCCCAAATATTTATGAATTACTAAAATGCTCAACAGAAGATGGAAAAGAAACATGTATTCCTAAATGTAACAGATTGGATTGTGTTTTTCCAGTGAAAGAAAAGGATTATTTAGTCTGCGCTGAAACCGGAAATGATGAATCAGAACAAGAATCACCAGAAAGCGGAATACTATCGTGCAAAAGTGAAAGCTTTCGACTTCGTGAAGAACAAAACAGTTGTGATACGTTAAAAGAAATAAGAAAAAATTTATCACTTCGAAAGGGAAACTTCTTTTTTATCGATGGATTAATATTCCACAAAGATAAAATATTAGGAGAGACCGTTCAGCAACTGGTTTTACCGCAAAAGAGAAGAGCTCAAGTTTTAAAATTAGCTCATGAATCTGTTTTTGGAAGTCACATGGGAATGAAAAAGACGAATGAAAGAATACGATATAGTTTTTATTGGCCTTACATGACTAGTGAAATCGCCGAATTTTGTAAAACATGTAAAGAATGCCAACTCCGAAGCCCAGAGAAAATGATTGATACAATTCCCATTACTCCTGTTCTCAGACCGGAATTACCATTTGAATGTGTTAATGTGGACATTATAGGCCCTATTGAACCTCCCTCAGCTCGTCGTCATAAATATGTGTTATGTTTAGTTGATCAACATTCTCGCTGGCCGGAAGCAATTCCTTTGCGTTCCTTAACTGCTAAGGCGACATGTGACGCACTGTTGGAAATTTTCATGAGAACTGGAATACCAAATACTATAGCAAGTGATCAAGGTACGAACTTTATATCGAAACTTACTCAAGAATTCATGAATCGCTTAGGATCCTCTCCTAGATTTTCAGTACCAGGATATGCAGCCAGTAATGGACTTGTAGAAAGATATAATCAAGTTCTTAAAAATGCACTTCATCATGTTATCCGAACAGATCCTAGTAATTGGGATAAATACATTCCGTTTCTGTTATTTGCTTATAGAGAAGTTCCTAACTGTACTACCGGAGTATCTCCATTCAAGTTGATGTATGGCCGAGAAGCAAGAGGTCCTCTGAGTGTGTTGAAATCTAGCTGGTGTGGAGAAATTCCTATACCTTTGAATATGGACAAATCAGTCGTAGATTATCTCCAGGAACTCAAAATAAATCTCGAACGAGCAACCGACCAAGCCTTACTTATCGCATCGGGAAAACAACAAGCCTACACGGATTATTTTAATCGCCGCACAAGATCCAAAGAATTTAAATTAGGAGAGCAGGTTTACTTACTAATTCCAGATTCTTCCAACAAGTTATATGCACGATGGACTGGACCTGGGGAGATAGTCGAGCATCCATCGCCACATTCTTACAAAGTGAAACTTCCTGAAGGAAAAGTACGACACTGCCATGTAAATAAGATAAGGAGATATTACCCAAGAATGAATGCAGTTGGTATTGTTTTTGAAGATGATGAAGAATTTGGTGAAATTCATGCCTCTCCTAGAACTGTATATCAACAAGAACTGTCTGATAAAATTTGGAAAATAAATTTATACGATTTACATGAGAAAGAAAGAAGTCAACTGATTCAGATATTACAGAAGCATAAAGATTTATTTAGTGGAAAATTGAAAGTTGCACAAGTTGGTGAACACAAAATAAGACTTGAGGAAGGCAAAGAAAGGACAAAACCATATGTTTATAGGATACCAGAATCTTTGAAATCACAAGTAGATACCCAAATTGAAGAGCTACTTGAATTGGACTTAATAGAAGAAAGTTCTGCAGAAATCGCTCATCCTGTTGTGTGTGTAAACAAAAAGGATGGAGGCATGCGTTTATGTGTTGATTATCGATCCCTCAATGCTGTCACAAAGGCTGATGATTTTCCTATGGAAGATGCCATTCAATTACTTCACAGCATAGGGAAAGCAAATGTTATTTCTACACTTGACTTGTTGAAGGGATATTGGGCTATCCCAATGGAAGAAAAATGTCGTGATTTTACTTCTTTCAAGACTCACAGATGAATCAGATCAGAATGATTCAAAGTAATGCCATTTGGTTTGAGAAATGCTGCTGCGACTTTTCAACGAGAAATGAACAAAGCGTTAGCACCATACAGAGATTTTAGTCGTGCATATATTGACGACATAGCTATATTTTCTAACAACATGAGTGATCATCTAAAACACTTGGATCTTATTCTTTCAAAATTAGAAGAACTACAGTTTACTGTGAATTTACACAAATGTACATTTGCAAGACCTGAAATCAAATATTTAGGTCATGTTATCGGATCTGGAAGGCATCAAGCAGATCCAGACAAAATAAAAGCAATTGCTCAAATACCTGTACCTGAGACCAAGAAACAACTTAGAAGCATGCTTGGATTGTGCAATTATTATCGGGAATATATACCTTGCTATGCAGAGATTGCCTTACCTCTTACAGAGTTAACAAAAAAGAGGATTCCTGAAAATTTACCTTGGCTGGATATACACGAAGTTGCCTTCAACAAACTGAAATCTGCTCTAATGAAAGCTCCAGCTTTGCACACTCCAGTTATGAGTGAACCGTTCATAATACACAGTGATGCATCCCAGTATGGTATCGCCGCTTGTCTGTCCCAAGGAATCGAAGGATTACTCCGACCTATTGCATATGTGAGCCAGAAGTTGAATAAAACTCAACAAGCTTGGTCTACAATAGAGAGAGAAGCGTACGCTATTGTGTGGAGTTTGAAACTCTAGTTTTCGGGTCCAAAATAGAACTGTACACTGATCACAACCCTTTGTCATACCTTACAAAATGTGCTCCACAATCTTCACGACTACAGCGGTGGGTTTTTGCTCTTCAAAGATATAACTTAACAATAAAACATTGTCCAAGAGTCAAAATGCCTCATGCTGATGCATTATCCAGACTATTTTCTGAAGAGAAGTAGTGACAAATTTATTATTGTGACTTAAAGCATAATGTCTGTTATTATATGCTTTCGTATTTTATTAGCATTATTATTCTTATATGTATATATATTTTTATTTTGCATTTTTCTTTACTGTTGATATGGTGTAATAATATTTAGGTGATTGAGTCCATAATATTTAAATTCAGATCTGTGTTTATGTTTTGAGAAAACCCCAAACCCATATCTTGCGGGGGAGATGTCGTATTAGGGATTCAATCACCCTACAGATGGCGCTAAAAGCACCGTCAGAGTGTGTTACGATCGAAGAAGCAGATATTCGGATGATATGGTCATGGAGTGGTCGTGTAGGACGCTCCTTGGTAAATTGTAAATATTTTGTTGTATAATAAATGTTTGTGCTGTCTGCATTGCCTGAGATTCGCTGATAACCCATTAAATAGAACCAGATACGACAATCTTATTTAAACTTTTTACTGAATTTATGCTATTGTTATATACAGCTAATGTTCATATTACTTTCTAATTGCAGTGCGGAAGAAGATAGGTGTTACTGCTGTTGTATTGTACAAGCTGGTTTTTCGGATGAATCATTAACTGCGGATGCAAGAGAACTTCTTGAACTATCGAACAAGTTGCACAGCTCTACTTCCTCGGATAAACCAACTGATTTTTTCAGAAGGAAGTATATTGAACTCAGGAAAGTCCAGAAATGTATATCGTATCATTCAAAAACTGTCAACGAAAAGGCTTTAATAGCATCTTACTTAGTTACCGAATTGCTGAAGCTGGCGAAGCCCATACTGTTGCTGAAAACCTTATAAAGCCTTGTGTAAAAGACATTATCACTTTTGCAGCCTTTACGTCAAACATGATTCGATAGACACAATTCCTTTGTCAAATTACAATCTCGCGACGAATCGAGGATTTAGCAGAGAACGTGAAAGCTACTTTAATTTCTCGTATGAAATCCACTAAATTTTCGCTTCAAATGGATGAATCAACCGATGTTGCTGGTTTGGCAATTCTTATGGTATTTGTGCGCTATCCATATTTGGACTCTTTTCAAGAGGACTTACTTCTCTGCAAGCCATTACCGACTACCACAAGTGGCAGTAAAATATTTAAATTATTAGATGAATTTTTCGCGGAATAGCATCCTATGGGATAACTGTGTTGATGTGGTGCACAGACGGAGCAAAAGCTATGAGTGGTAAGGTGTCTGGTGCAATCGCAAAAATAAAAGAAAAAGCCAGGGGTGCAGCAGTAGCCACTGCGTACTTCACCAACATGCTCTTACAATGAAGAAAATGCCACCTTTTATAAAAGAAGAGCTGGATGAAACTGTTAAAATAATAAATTTTATAAAATCACGACCTAAGAATACCAGGTTGCTCAAAATCGTGTAATGACATGGGGAGTCTGCATACGTCTTTACTTCTTCACACAGAAATAAGGTGGCTCTCCCGTGGTAAAAGTTTGATGTGCCTCTTTGAACTAAGGAATGAAGTCAGAATCTTCATGAGCGAATGATTTTGCTTTGGGAGAGAAGTTGTGAAATTGGCGTATTTGGCAGATATTTTTACAAAAGTTAATGATTTGTCTCTCACTTCAAGGAAAAGCGGTAACTGTTTTTGATGCTACTGATAAAGTGGAAGGATTTAAAAAGAAACTGAAGTATTGGGTAGAGTCAATCGAAAACGGAAGCCTGGATTGTTTTCCACTAACAAAAGGATTTGAAGAACTCGAATCAGACATTCCTGCGGATATCTTAAACGAGTTTGAAGTTCATCTCTTGTGTTTGATTGATACTTTGAACTCTTATTTTCTAAAAGGACTGCATGAAAACAAAAGAAAACGCTTGGGTTGTAACACCATACACACAGAAATATGAATGCTTGCTTGATTTGACATCAAATACAGCAATAAGATCAGTTTGAAACTGAGAAATCAATCTCAGATTTTTGGTGTACGCTAAAAGATGAATTTAAAATCCTATTAGATAAAGCAAAACAGGATTCTCCGCATACGCCATTACGAAAACAAAATACAGATCACGTCTCAATGCAGAGCAAGATATTCAATTGCAACTATCCGAAATTCAGCCAGATATAATCTCATTGTGCAAATCAAAACAGCCTCATCCTTCTCATTAAATATCTGTTTCACGAAATCAAGTAAAAACTTGTGACAAATGTAATAATGCCAAATTAATAAAATAACAAATTGGATCTACAATATTTGCACTGAATTTATTTTCAAATGTTTTTTTTTCTTGTGTGTTTTCCGTCTGCAATGGGAAATTAGTGCAGTAAAAAAATTAAACGGTGAAATCTAATATCCTGCGAGCTTAAATGACGAAACTACCTTGTATCGTCAATGCTATTTTGTTGTTCTATTTACTAAATACAGTATATAACTGCGAGATAAAAAATTTAGTGCTCCGTGACTGAAAAAGTTAGAGAACTTCTGATCTAGTGTGACGCTAATTAAAATATCTACCTCTTGAAACTTGGATGAATTGTGGAAATGGCCGTGCGCGTGATACATAATCTAAAATAAATTGTCTTGTTAAAAACTAAGTGAATTGATTTGAAAAGAATATAAAATTGTGGAATTAAATTACGTTTCTGATAACAGAATTTGCAGTTTTTGCTACACGAAGAAAAATAGGGCTGTTAGTAAACTGCAAAATGGAAATAAGTATGAATTTTTTTTAAGCTTGACTCACAAGAGTGAAGTGCATTTTAAGATAATGGATTCTAAAGTCACATTGAAATTTAATAATCTACACCTCTTGTCTTCTAAATACTGTCCATATTTTGTTTGCTTGAAACCAGATTTTTAATGAAGAAATATAGGTAGTTTTTATTTCATAAGATTTTGTTTATTTTTGGCCACTTTTTTAAATTGGGAAAGCTCTTCCAAATAATTCAGAAGCCAACCTACAAATGCTCACCTTTTAACTTAACGATTTGATAATTTTTCAAAACTCCCTAAATTATATAACCTATGCATAAAAAAGAAATACGTATAAAAACCTTTAAACAAAGCAATTAAAATTGATTTATTTAAATTTGCTTTTAATTATATAAATGCAAATCGAATTATTAAATTTCATCAAATCGTAAAATACACTGCTGGCCACCGTAAATGCAACACCCTGAAGGAAGCATGCAAATAATATGAAATTTACAACATGCATTAGCGGAGGTGAGATATGCAAATGATTAGAATTTCAGCACAGACGCACATCACGCGCGCCTGTGGCGCCACTTCAAAGCGCTATTTAAGGCTTGGAGATTTCGACGATTTCAAGTACGGCAATTGTGTTTTTCTTGTGGTTTTTTTTCAAAAAAACGATCAATTATGCCTCGTAGAAAACAGCGATCATCTTTTGATCAAGTATCCGAGTTCGACAGAGGAAGGATAGTGGCCTACCGAGATTGTGGATTGTCTTTCAGGGAAATCGGTAGTCGTGTTGGACGAAACCAAACAACTGTAATGCGGATATGTGATCGTTGGATGCAGGAGGGTACGACGGACCGACGTGTTCGATCGCATCCACCTCAGTGCACCACTTCACGTGATGACAGGCATATTGTGCGTATGGCAGTGACGGATCGCTCAGCCACATCACGAACCATAGCACAGCACATTCAGTCTGTACCGCATCATCCAGTGTCTGCGCGTACCATTCGACGCCGTTTCCAGCAGAGTGGTCTGTCCGCAAGACGTCCATTGCTTCGTCTACCCTTGACGCAGAACCACAGACGTTTCCGCCGCCAATGGTGCGATGAAAGAAGGATGTGGACGGCAGAATGGAATGAAATTGTCTTTACTGACGAGTCACGCTTCTGTCTGCAACACCACGATGGTCGGATTCGAGTCTGGAGACACCGTGGAGAGAGGATGCTGAACAGCTGCGTTATGCACCGCCACACCGGTCCTGCACCGGGTATTATGGTATGGAGCGGTATTGGATATCACTCTCGCACTCCTCTAGTACGCATTGCCGGTACTTTAAACAGCCAGCGCTACATCTCCGAGGTGTTGGAGCCAGTTGTCCTTCCTTACCTTCAGGGCTTGCCCACAGCCATATTTCAACAGGATAATGCGCGACCACACGTGGCACGCATTGTCCAAGGGTTCTTCGTCAATCGCCAGATTGAATTGATTCCCTGGCCGGCTCGCTCTCCGGATCTTTCGCCGATAGAAAACATGTGGTCCATGGTTGCTCAACGATTGACCCAGAATACATCCCCAGCTGCCACACCAGATCAACTTTGGCAACGTGTGGAAGCTGCTTGGTCTGCTGTACCCCAAGAACACATCCAAAGTCTCTTTGAATCAATGCCGAGGCGTGTGGCAGCGGTGATCTCCAACAATGGCGGCTACTCTGGCTACTGATTTTGGCAGGAACCACACTTCACAGAAGTCTATAAATTTAATCATTTGATACTTGGTCAACACGTTATCTACAAAATAAATTTTGTTGTGATATCTCTTGTCTTTCTTGGTGTTGCAATTTGGGTGGCCAGCAGTGTATTTAACAGATCTGTTTCTTATTTGTACCTTGAATAGCAGAGCAAAAGCAGATCTTGATCAAATGTCATTTCATTTAAAAGATTAAATTTCTACCAACCATTTCAACATTTTCCCTTTAATTTGGTTGGACATCTTTTAAAAGTGCGCCTTACTTGATGGAGTATTTACCATTTACTGAATAATTTTGAAAAATAGTTAAAGAACTGGACACATCCAGATTTCAATTGTTTTACAAGTTCCTTTACTTACATTAAAATCACGTATAAAAGGCTATAATATTTTAATCCATTTCATCAAAACGTTCATTCACTTTTTTGTGTATCTGAATTTTTATTCTTGTAAAAGTTTGAATTAGATCGTTGATTGTCTAAACTATTTTTTAACAAGTTTTATTCAAATTGTACAGGAAAATTTTAAAACAAGCAGACTAAATTTCATTATTTGATTGCCAGAAACAGTAAAAAAGTGTTTCCAACACAGTAAAACGTGATATGGAAGAATGTTTTTAACCTATTTATTCTTTACTCGTTATTGTACTTGCAATCTTAATATCTGCAAAATGGTAAAATGGCCAGTCTTAAAATTTCGACAAAATATGTCATTTAATCTATGTATCAGAAAGTTAGACCCAAGTAACTGACAAAATATGTAGTGTATTCGTACATTTTTAGAAAACTTAAATAAACCAACTCTGAAGAATTATAATCACACATTGATTCTTAATTCCATAAATAATTAGTTTTTTATTCAGTATCTAAATATTTATTTCTAATGGTTCATCTAATTTAATGGATGATTAAATACATTATATGCTTCATATTTTTCAGCTACTGCCGATTTTTAAAATAAACCTTTTAAAATGCTAGCAGTGATGAAAAAAAAATGATTTTACATTCAATATATAATATATTCACCTACAGTTCAGAACAATATAATTGCTACACTCATACATGTTAGTTAAAAACCTTCTGACAATTTTTGTTTTTGTCTGGGTTCTTCTGTCAGAAAAAGGGCCGCTTTAGCCTGGTTGGAAGAGTAACAGACTAGCAACCGGAGGGTTACGAGTTCGAATCCAACCAAGGACCGTCATGTACAAAGGGGGCTGGTGCACGTTAAATCTGTCGTGGCCTCAAATGTCCTCACGTTGGTGTGACCGTGGTTCAAAATTACGTG
The DNA here is from genome assembly GCA_933210815.1 of Meta bourneti. Lineage (NCBI taxonomy): Eukaryota > Metazoa > Arthropoda > Arachnida > Araneae > Tetragnathidae > Meta > Meta bourneti. Next base: position 73,848,159 of record OW119930.1, read on the forward strand.
TTGTCCTCGGATTGATCCCGGACCGTCGAAAATAGCCCGCGTGTTGTTCCAGTGCGACGCTAATTAAAAATCTTAACCCTTATCGAAACTAAATTTACTTTTTGGTTGGATAACAAAGATTTTAGATCACCATGTGCGCCTGTCCAATTACATTTATGTATACATTATTTATGATCTATCACATCCTAGTTTGTTATGCAAGTGACATTTGTATCCATTTACTTGTAAATTTTTTTCCTACAATTATATATATATATATATTATGACACTATCAAACTTACCAGATCTTACTCGGGTTGAATAGATTAACTAAAGATTGAAAAAGTAACCAGAATAATCAGCTTTCTCTTTCGTAGAAAAATGCCAAATCAGTTAAGTGTAAAATAATTTGTAAACACTTTTTCCGCCAGTTTCATAATTTCTACAACTTACTTTGGACACAAATCCTATATATGCATATCCATCCATGTAATACATTTCATATAAATCGCACCCCTGCTGTATGACAAAGCTACAAAATGACGAAAGGTGACACTAACAAAAGACGATTTCGAGGGGGATTAGGAATGCTCTTTTCATTAAAATTGCTCAACTCAATTTAAAAAATGACGAGTTTACGACGATTATTCTCGTACTCATAAATTACTAATAACTTGTTTTTGACAGGCATGAGACATTTTCGAATTCCGCTATCTTTAAGGGATAGATGGCAAATTAATTTGATAGGATATTCATCACTAAGTATTTTAATGCGGATACATAATTTCATGAAAATATATCCAACCATTCGAAAGTAGTACGGCACACAAATAGACGAACAATAAACGCACAAGACACCTATTTTTGCATTAGAAGGGCCCAAAACGGATAAATAACTATATGGGTCAAAAATATTCCATGCACAAACACTCCATTTTTATTTATGGATTACTTAAAATATATCAAAGCAAATTATTTTGATGTTTTTTATGTATTGTTACAGCATTTTCGCTGTATTGTTTGGTTAATAATTTAAAATCTCCACATATTTTTTTGGAATATTCATATTCCCGGAGGGTTGCGAGCTCAAAACTCGACCAAACCTAATACCACCGTGTACATGTGAGCTGGAGCACGTCAAATCTGTGTGGCCTCAAATGTCCTCGCGTTGGCATGGATGTTTGGAGAGTGGGGTGCAAGCTCAGGTGTTGACTGTGATTCAAAAATGTGAAATTTTGCCCGTGCACCATAATTATTTCATTATGATCGAGGCTTATAACTTTTATTGTCAGTTGGTGAGGAAAGGTTAGTTAAAAATTTTCCTGGAGCAAAAATAAGAGGTATAACTGTCCTCCTGTAATTACTGGGGTAAAAACCAAAGTAATCATTAAACAATCTCGGGGTAAAGTTTTATATATATTTAATTATAAGAGAACACAGTTACAAAGGACGGTAAAAACATAAACACAAACAATTAAAACATTTAGATACAATTTGGGCAAAAAAGCAGACGAGGCGTCCGCTACATTTAAGGCCCAAGCTCTCTCTGCCTGCGTAATAGCATAGCAGCACGATGATAGATTGGTCACGTTTAGTGGCGCCATCTATATGTCAGAATTGGTAGTATAGTGTGCGTTATATACTCCCCCTCAGGTTTCGAAGACGTCCCGATGAGGAACCTGCAGTTGAGTCTGGTGGTTTATGCCTCGGACGACCCCGTTTCCTTAGAGGGTGCACTGGGTTTGTGGATTGTCTTTGGTTGCATGGTTTCACAGCTGATGTGTGATATATGCTCAAGGGCACTGTCGGCTCATCAGGGCTTGCTATCACGTAAGAGGTGGGTGACTTTTGCGTCACGATGACATATGGTCCATCTCTCTTTGGTACGAACTTTGCTGTTTTTCCCTTGGCGGTGCTGCTAATGGGATGGAGATCAATGTAGACGTGATCGCCTGGTGCATAGTGTGGGGCAGGTGATCTTTTCTTGTCTGCATATTTTTTGTGTTTGTCTTGTTTCTGCTCTAACCTCTCTTTCACTTGTTTGGCTATTTTTGCAAAACGTTTGAGGTAGGGCGTAAATTCAGGGACGAAATTATCACTTTCAAGGACCGTTCTTAAGTCATGGGTGACATCATCAGTAGATCTGACCTCTCGTCCGAAAGTTAGATAGGCAGCAGTGTGTCCTGTCGAGTCACACTTTGCTGAATTCATTGCGAACCGGATATGTGGCAGATGTTCAGGCCAGGTTGTATGTTGATCTTTGACTAGGATTGCTAGTCTAGGCTTCAAATCCCGATTTTTCCGTTCCACTGGGTTAGCTTCAGGGTGGTATACTGGTGTTAGTGATTGGTCTATCTCTAACAGGGAACACAGTTGTTGGATCACAAAAGAAACGAATTGTGGTCCGTTGTCACTGATTATCTTTCGGGGTAAACCATACCGCATTAGTACTTCTTCCAACAGGACTTTAGCACATTCAGCCGCTGTAGCATTGGACAATGCGAACAGTTCGACCCATCGGGTTGCCACATCTTCAAGGATGAAGATCCACTTCTTCCCATCTTTGCTCTCGGGCAACGGTCCAAATAGGTCCATGGATAGGACTTCAAATCTTCGCGACTGCACAGGAGTCTGTAGTAAATCAGCTGGTTTCTGGTTTGAGGCTTTATACCTATTGCACTCTGGGCAATTCTTGATATATTCGGTGATATGCTTTCTCATGCCGGTCCAATAATAACGGGAGACTATTCTATGGAATGTTCCCTCGGCTCCGTAGTGTCCGGCAGCCGGTGCATCATGGTGCTCCTTGAGAACATTTTCCCTTTCTTGAACCGGAACAACGACCTGTGCGTCTTCAGCTTCCACATCAGGGCATAACGGTATAGCACACCTTGATTCATCAGGTAGCCTCTTGCAGTCCAATTTGCAAAATTTTCATTTTTCTCTTCAGATTCAAGTGTCTATGATCTTCTTGATGTCGTTATCTTTAAGTTGTTCTTCCCTCAATAAATTTGAGCTTCTGGAAGGCAACATCACAGAGACAGTGCAGGCTACGCACGTATCCTCTTCATGTAGGCAAGTAGGGCGCGACAGCATGTCGGCCACTACGTTGGCCTTTCCAGGGATATACTCAATTTTCAAATTGAATGCTTGTAACTGTAGGGCCCACCGGGCTAGTCTTCCGGACGGGGACTTCAGGCTCATCAGCCACTTCAGGGGCTGGTGGTCAGATGCTATGACGACTTCTTGTCCATCCACGTATCCTCTAAATTTGATGAGGGCCCACACCACGGCTAAGGCTTCGCGCTCGGTGGTGGAATAATTGCGTTCCGCACTTTGGAGTAGTCGGCTGGCATATTCGACGGGGCGTTCATCTTGACCTGCACCTTGCAAAAGTACCGCTCCTAAGGCATAGTTACTAGCATCAGTCCTTATCGTAAAGGGTTGAGTAAAATCCGCTTGCTTTAGTATTGGTGGTGTCACTAAGCATTTGTTTAGGGTGCTGAAAGCTTTTTGATGTTCAGATGTCCATGTCCAAGGTGTGTTTTTCTTGGTTAGGTTACTTAAGGGTCTTGACAGTTCGGAGAAGTTCGGGACGAGCTTTCTGTACCAAGAACAGGTTTGTAGAAATGACTGCAGTTGCTTGATATTCTTTGGCGGGGGAATATTTTGGATAGATGAAACTTTTTCCGGGTCTGCTTCAATTCCTTTAGGAGTGATCCATAGACTAAGATATTTGACCTTTGAACAGGAAAATGTACATTTATCGCGATTGGCACAAAGGTTGAATTTAATTAATTTGGTAAAAACTGCTTCTAAATCCTTTAAATGTTGGTCGAAACTTGGGGATAAAACTATGAGGCCAGGACTGGCAAATCTCTTCTGAATACATCCATTAATCTCTGAAAGGTTGCAGGTGCATTTCTTAGTCCGAAAGGCATTTTGTTGAATCTATAGGTTCCAAAGGGACACACGAAAGCAGTTTTGTCCTTGTCAGGTGGGTAAACATTTACTTGGTGGTATCCTGCTTTCAAGTCGATGGTGGACATGTAGGCTGTATGCTTTGCATCCTGCAGGAGGTCATCCATGCGGGGCAAAGGGTAGACATCGGGAACTGTGATGGCATTCAGCTTCCGGTAGTCGATACACAACCTCACATCTCCATTAGGTTTGGGAATCAGGACCACAGGAGCTCCATAGGCGGATTCACACTCCTCTATGATGTTCTTCTGTAGCAAGTCATCAAGTTCTTTCTTCAATAACTCCTTCTTAGTTGGGGACATCCTATATGGAGGAACAGCCACAGGTGGGTGGTCTCCGGTATTGATGTGATGTTCGATCAAGGGTGTTGTCCCTCCCCCTAGCTTGAAGACAGTGTCAAATTTGGCAATTAGATCATTGAGATCTTTTCTTTGGTGAGGATCCAGGTTTTCTCCTTCTTCCTCTCTCAGTTGACAGATGTTGGATTCTATCTGTTCTTTGCCCTGAACGGGAGTCAGAGGTAATTCTTCACCGAAGGGGTACTTTTCTTTGGGCTTGTCATGAAAAAACCAGTTTTTGTTGGCTAAGTCCAGTACCACTCTAGCGGTCTCTAGGAAATCTGTTCCTAGTAAGGTACGGTTGTTGGTTGCATCCGGCAGGATAATGAAGTTGGTCATAATCTTGCGGTCTTCCAGGTATACTGGAACCTGGGTGGTGAGACATTTCTCCAGAGTCTGGGATCCATTTGCTAGGTGCAACGTCAGCTCCGTCTTCTGAAAAGGTAAGTTGTTTTCCTTAAACAGGGAGTAGAGATATGCTCCAGCTATGGAATGTGTAGAGCCTGTGTCAGCGCACACTCTTCCATAAACTCCGCAAATAGTTGCGTCCAATAGGGTTATTGGTGATCCCTTGGTAATTGAAGCAAAGGCTTTCAGGTGATTGGTGGAGACCTTCTTTGGCGGCGAGCAATCTGGGCATTTTGCTTTGATGTACCCGGGTTTTCCACAGCCAAAACATGATACGCCAGGTTTAACTTCGAGTGGAGGGTCAGGATTTGATCCGTCCGTTCTATTTCCATGGAAAGGAAAAGTCTTTTTAGGTGGGTTAAGACGGGTTGCGTCTTCTTTATGCCTTTCAAAATTTCTTTTCTTGAAAGCCGAATCTTTTCTAGAGGTGGAGCGTTGGTTGTCATACGCATCCAGTTTGTCAGCCAGTTCTCCAGGGGAATTCCAATGTATGCCAGTCATCCAGGAAATGTTCACGGGCCTCTGGTGGGGCTTTCCTTTTCAGTTGGTCAGCCAACATCAGGTCCTTTAGCTGGTCAAAGTTGGTGACATTCAGCTCTTCTAGCCATCCTTCCAGGTAACTGCGGATTTCAAAGTAGAAGTCGCGCCAGGTACTCTCAGGAGTTTTTCGATGCTGGCTGAAAAGTTGTCGGAAGCGTTCGCTGGTTAGCTTGAACCGCTTCAGCAGGACATCCTTTACGTGGGAATACTCCTGAGCCTTCTCTTCAGGCTCCCTTGCGATCAACTTAGCCACATCGGCTGGTAGGACACCGATCAAGTAGGCGACCCATTTGGCCTCTGGAATCTTCAGGAACTTCAACTGTCTCTCAAAGAGATTTAAGAATAATCCCATATCATCCTGCTTGGGGTTGAAGTAGGGAATCAGCTTTTTTTAACTCGAACTTGGGTAAGTCAACATCACCTTCGGAAGCATGGGCTTCGGAGCCTGCAGAAATTTTCTGAGCTTCTAACTGTAGTCTCAACTTTTCCAATTCGAAGCGTTGATCCTGTTCTCTTTTCTTTTTCAGCCTGATCCAGGTCCATCTGTTTTTCTCTTAGGACTCGTTCTGCTTCTTTTTCAGCGCGATCCAGGTCCATTTGTTTTTTTCTTAGGACTCGTTCTGCTTCTTTTTCAGCTTTTCTATCCTCAATGATAGTAGCCAATCTTTCTTTAGCAAAGTCTTCATCATACTGATCAGATTTGACGATGAGATTCTTCAATTCGACAATCCTTATGTCAGAAGCGACATCGAGCCAAAATCTTGAGCCAGGATTCTCAGATCCTCTTTCTTTCCACGCGCGAGGAAAGCCATTGTTGCCTGAGGGGGGTATTGGGGAGAAGGAGAGTTCCAACGAAATTTTGTGGACGAGAAAAGAAAACTGTCCTAATTGGATGTAACAGTCCTAAACAATGTCTTATTTAACTGGTGTATAAATATGTGTAAGCTGACATAAAATATTAGTAACACAAGATCGGTAGAACATAAACAGTACACTGGGTGTGAATACAAAACAATATGCCTACTTTCCCTTTTAAACAAAACAAAATTAAAAGTTACTAAATATTCTTAAAATTTAAAAATTTTCTTTTAAATTATCCAACAATGAAAGGTTTACACAATTTAATCAATTAAGTTTTGAACACAGTACCATGCCAATCCTGTAACAATAGAATTCTTACAAAATCGAAACAATAATAGCGACGAATCAACTAAATTCTAAATGAAGTTCAAAACCAGAATTTTAAACAAAATAAAAATCAAAATTCAAATCAAGCCTAAATTTAAACCAAAATTAAATTTAAAACCAGAACCAAGTTAGAATTAAAGAATTCAAACAAAAAACCAAATTAGAATTAAAGGATTCTAAACCGAAATCAATTCTAAATTTAAGTATTTAAAACAAAACAGAATTTACAGTAAGATAGATTCAAACAAAAATCAAAACGAAATTTAAATATATATATAATATAATGTATTCTTATTGTAAAATTTGTCATACACAATGTTAAACATTCTATGCTTTCTGTTTCACCAGGGTGGCCAAAACAAGATTCAAAATTACAATCACAATAAGAGAAATACACTTATCTGTAAAGACATTAGCAGGTTGCGAATTTTTATTCTTCTTGTTGTCGGGATGACAAACACTTCAGAGACCTACCAAATCCTGTGAAAATGCGAGAGAGAGCTGGGATATTTTATTTCGGGCCAAACGTTGGGGGGCCAATTTATAACTGTCCTCCTGTAATTACTGGGGTAAAAACCAAAGTAATCATTAAATAATCTCGGGGTAAAGTTTTATATATATTTAATTATAAGAGAACACAGTTACAAAGGACGGTAAAAACATAGATACAATTTGGGCAAAAAAGCAGACGAGGCGTCCGCTACATTTAAGGTCCAAGCTCTCTCTGCCTGAGTAATAGCATAGCAGCACGATAGATTGGTCACGTTTAGTGGCGCCATCTATATGTCAGAATTGGTAGTATAGTGTGCGTTATAGAGGCAATAATTCCAGGATATCACATAGGCATCTAGGTCTATTGTTAAAAAGTTGATATTTTCGGAGTTTTCCTTTATAGTTAAATATGTATTTTAAAGGTAGGTAAGTGGGTATTTTAATTAACGTCACACCAGAACAACACACCGGGATATTGTGTATTTAAAAAAAAATGGAAAAATCGCATTTTCCCATAATTTTAGTTTTAAATGTTTTTTAGTAAGTACGTAGTACAATACAATCACTAAATTACACCCACGCTATTTGTTATAAAAGCTTTTCATAAAGAATAATTTCCAATATATTTCCATTTCTAGACATACCAGAGCAATTTGAAATTTGTAACAAATTGGCAAAATTTCTATTTTCCTCGATCTCTCAAATATTCAGCAGTGACAGCAATTAAATTGTCCTAAGAAACCTTTTTCTGAAGAATGTATTCCCTTCGGGATTGATCCCGGATCGTTGCCAATAGCCGTTGTGTTGCTCCAGATGGCACCGATGCACGAGGACGACTCACTTTTCACATAGGGTATGAAAAACTAAACACTGAACATTGCAAGCTAACCACGAAACAATGTACCCGCTTTGGGATCTTGTTCTGGCAGGTAGTAGGTGACCATCTGAAACGGGCCCAAAAGTTTTGTTCTTATTGCATCGACGGATAGCTTTTCTCCATCTTATCGTTCTCTATCATTTCATAGCTTGGCTATTGCAGGGCTGAGTTGAAATTTCTGCATGTCTTATTTCGGCGACCCTAAACTATTTAGAACCTTGTCTTGGTTCTGATGTCAGAACTGTTTTCCCAGTCCTTGGGGTCTAACAAATTTAGTCAAGTGGCTTATCACTTGAACTTAACGTTACTAGGGTGATCTCTTTTGAAACCGAGCCCATATCCACGCCGGTACTCGAACCCAGAGCCCGTTGAACCGATCGCCAGGACGCATACCACTCAGCTACAATCATAGCAAATAAGAGTTAAAACTTTCATGTTATTTGTTAATCAATGATACACACGCACAAATCACATAAGCTTTCAAAGCTTAGCTGTATTCGATAATTGAATTTAAAATCTTGCTTATTATGTACATTTTTAGCATTAAGATTAGAAGTATGTAAAATGTAGTTTCTATACACCCTTACCCATATTAAAAGTTTGTCGCTCTACTGCCATATTTTATTACTCTTGTATTCTTAGAACTTCCTTCAAGTGAAGTAGAACTTTCGACCATCTCCTTCATAAATGTAACATTTACTAGTTTATCCAATAACTTTACATTTTTTAATCAAATCAAATTTTTATACAATCTAAAAGCAGTCAATGTTACCATTGAATAAAAAAGTCATCCTAATAACCAAATACAGTGCCGTAACATGCATAGCCAAGAGATAAAAGTGATAGAAAAAGCACACATTTAGACCTTAAATCAGTTAAAATTTGACACCAAAAACATTTTCTAACTCACCATCAAAAGAATTCCCTTTATTTTGCAGATCAGCATATTAAAATGAAGACTATTTAAAAAACACAGATCAAGTAAATATTTTTAAAACTCATTTCATACAATATCTCCTTTCACTGCAATAAGAATTTTTCACAAAAATAGATGACCTCAATAGCAAGGCTTAGAAGCAGATTAGCTATCAAAATTTATTATGGAAAATTTATGAACTGCCCATAAAACTTAATTTTCAATTAAAATTTTTCTTTGACTTTTTCATTGAATTCATAATTTCTTAAAGTAGTAATTTGATTACTGCAATGTATTCAAAATTTGGAATTTTATTTAATAAATAAAATAACTTTTATATTTAAAAATAATTTGCTTAAAAAACTGACATGATTTCTGAGAAATCAAGCATGGTGGCTCAAGTGGACTTTTCTACATGGGCCAGCATGCTTGTCTTCCACTGCTCCTGGTAAGGTTACAAGTGAAATATGGCTAAACATACCCCCTCCAAATATGCACTTACATGGCCAATACAATGCACCTAATTAAACTCATCACCCCCCTTTTATAGTTCTTGGTGCAGTTCAAAAAGATTTCTCAATTTTTTCTGTAGAGGCTTCATCATGTGTTACGAACTTTGGAAACAATGCCTGAAAAGCTCTACGCTTGTCACTTTCAAGAACGAAATAGAGTGTAGAATATGCATCATGGAGGAATGTTGTATACGGATTTTGTTCATTACATGCATCAGAATACAGAATGTTTAAAGCATCGTCAGTTGTTGAAGGATAAGATAGTTTTCTGAAAATTGAACCAAACTCCTTTTGTATGTAAGAATTTCTTAGTTCCAAAGGGCTCCTCATCCAAAACTCTGTAAAGAGACTTTTGTACAGTACGGCTTGATTTTTGGATACATGTATATTTTTAATGAGTTCTCTTATAACACTCAAAAAGTCATCTTCTGAACAGCATTCCCACAATTTGTCAGCTACCTGTAAGAAAAAGTGATGCAATGGCCATGACAGAAAGCATAGTAAATAGCTTTTTGGATCTTTCCTCAAATACTGGTCTTGTTCAGTACCATCCATATAAGAAAGAAGGAAGAGAATAATAACAGGTTTAATGTCACAATGCAGAAATTCCACAAACTTATCTACTGTTATAATAAACATTTTCATAAGCTCCAAATTTTGTGGTTCACAGTAGAGCTTGAGAGCAGACAAATTGCCCTCAAACAATGCTGCCTTTAATCCTTCTTCGGATAATCTTCTCTGCAGACTAATATTAGTTTCAAACGTGTATTGGAGATGTTGAACCCATAAAGAAATTTCTGGATGGTTAAAGTATATGATTTCATCATAGTCATTTCTCACTAGTGGCCATAATTCATATATATGTTCAACAGAACAGCTGATACAAGCTATTTCAAATGCATACATAGGCGTTAAACCACCTCTTCTAATGATATTGCTTGCTGTCTTTGTGTAGTCAATCAATCCTAATGAAGTCCAGCAAAGGGCATTTAACATTTTCATAGCAGGTTGATAACGTTGAAAAACTCTCATCCATTGTTTTATCCGATGTCTTAAAGGACGGATTGTTACAAGAATTTCATCTTTTAGGTTCTGTGGTATGAAAAGGCTTCGGGCATTTTGAGCTATCCTGTCCTCCAATATCACATCGACCATACGAAAAGTTAGAATTGGCTCGTTCGACATAACTTCATGCTCCCAGAGGAGAAGTGTAATGCGGAATGCAGCCCTAGCAGCAAGAGAATGATTGAAGTTTATTCCCGGAGATGCACACTGGCCTGTAAAACAGAACAAATATTTAATTTTTCTCATGTAATAACTACTTGTACTTCTTACTAGCAAAATGATTATAGATCTGCACTCTTAAAGAAGGCTGACCATATGTACCTTTTTGAACAGAGCAGTATTATTTTGTTTCATATTTCTCAGCTGTCGCGTCGTTTTAATAAAATGTCAATTTGTCCCATTTTTCATTAAATATATAACATACTTTAATATTGGTAGATCATAAATTATTAGTAACCTATAATCGTACATCAATATCAGTACCAGTAATCAGTATGACCATGGAGTTGCATTGTTCAATTGTGTATTGATATCTGCAGTGACTAATTTAGAGAAAATAAAAAAATACGTGTTGACAACACTTGAGCATCTGACACTTGCGTCCGTTCTGCTATAGTTCTAGTTTTGTATGGATGACAACCGGTGGTTTGTTATTTAATGCCGGCAGTTTAAACTTTACACTTTTAAAGACTAAAATCTCATCCTTCAAAGTGTTAAGTCTATCCTTACAATGTCGAAGAGGTGAAACCGGCAGTGCTAATATCGATCCCCAGAAGGAATTTATCGTCTTACTTTTACTTGAATAATTATTACATAACTTCTATCCCGTTTTTACAATCCGACAGCATATATGGGCAACTAATTTGAATCTGAGCATTGACAGAGTTTGTATACTATTTGGAAAAGCAAATACCAGTTTTACAGGACTTGAAAACTGCATTTATTATGAAAATAGCGAAGATGTCGATTCATTACACGACTGATTACAACACTGAAATTTATTAATTACTGTCACATATTTGTTATTTATGTTTGCTTGCTGATATGCTTTTAAAATTCATTTGAGGCAAACTGCTCTTTAATCAACTTTTTACAGGAAGTTACAATTACACGAGAACAGTTTAAAATCTTGTTTTGAATTTGCACTTTTAACTGTTGAAATGCAAGACTGAAATTAACTATGGGGTTGATAGCTTTGCGTTTTTGTTGTCATTAATCCCCTTGTTCAAGTTTTACCGAGACCAAGTCCAAAAGAATATATTTTCAAATCACAGCAACCAATTCCTGTTCATCCAGTTGTTCCAGATACTGATACAATCAAAATTACGGGGAGTTGCTGGGGTTGCAGAGTACGAAAAAGTTCTCAATTCCTCAACAAAAGTCATACATTTTGTATGTCCGCTTCTAAGTCTTACTACAACAGTTTGATTTAGTCTTGAACTTTTAAAATGCAACGACAGGCTAGGACAATGTGCGGGATTTCACTAATGTAAAGGAGAAACAGACCATGTTTATTGGTGTTCAATTTGCATGAAAAGTAAATTTCCGAAATAGTGATATCACTATTTGCTGGACTGATATGCTCACTTCCCTTCTTAGACCGCAAATCATCTATCTCGCCACTAAATAAACTAACATGAGATGGTATCCACTTTGAGCAAATAGAGCCTGTGTGCCAATTTCAACAAGGATGTCTTGTGTATTAGTGCAATGGGATTTCTTTGACACAAAACTATATTCAGTGCACAAAGAACGGTAACATGAGCTAAATATTTTTTTCTCCTTTAGATTAATTTTTGCTTAAAGTGATGGACATTAAGCGAAATAGTCTTATTTCCATACCACAAACTACAGACCAGATTTTGTTCTTTTGAACTGTAGTTTGTATTAGCTTGAAGAAAAAATTTGAGAAATATAATGTTGCAGATATTGAAAAACTTGTGAAAATAAATGTCAAAATATGAATTCAAAATATAAACTCCACTACATCAAGACTTATGAAGAATTTGGGGGGATGAATTGAACTTGATAATAGTAAGCCTCTATGTTTAGTCCAGAATTTCCTGATAATTTCTACATTTACACTCATGTCATTCGTAAAATGCGGAGTAAATATACAAAGGTTCAAAATCACTAGAGAATCGTGGGACGAAGATAAAACATTGTGCATATGTAAAACAATTCAGTTGAAACACATGCGCAAAGCACCTGCGCACGTAGGAATGAGTATATAACGGCCTCGAGAGGCATGGCCAGTTTAGACAGAAATTTCGCAATTGCTGTGGTACGGAGCGTTGTTAACAATCAATAAGGACGAAAGATGTGACAAAGATGCCAACTGGACATGTTTGTGAAGGGACGAATTATTGGAATGCTGGAATCCGGTCGATCCCAAACTGAAGCGTCTAGAATTCTGAATGTGCCTGTGTGTGATCTCTAGACTGTGGCAGATGTTTCAAACCACTGGAGATGTTACTCGACGACCAGTACCAGGTTGGTCAAGGGTAACAACCGCTCGACAAGACCGATATTTGGCGATAACTGAGCGACGTCAGAGGAACCGTACTGCCAGACAACTGGGTTCAGCCTTGACAGTTTCGAGACAAACTGTTTACAGGAGACTCAGACACGTTGATCTCTATGCCAGACAATCAGCAGTTTGCATCCCCCTGTCTGCACAGAAACGCGCGCGTTTACGGTGGAGTTTGGAAAATCGGCAGTGGAATCGTTTTCCTTCAGGGGGAGTCATAGTCTGGGCAGGCATCATGCTGGACGAACGCACAGACCTCCATCTTTGACAAGGGGTCTGTTACCAGTCAAAGATAGAGACGAAGTCCTTGAGCCTACCCTTCGTCTGTTTCGAGGTGCTGTTGGTCCTGGTTTCATATTCATGGATGATAACGGGCCTCCTCACCGTGCAGCACTGGTCGACGCCTTCCTTCAAAGTGAAGATATCCACCGCATGCAGTGGTCTGCCAACTCTCGTGGTCTGAATCCTATAGAGCATGTGTGGGATATGCTCGGGAGACATATTGTAGCCTTCCGCCACCCAAGTTCCGTTCCGGAATTGAAAACTGCTCTCCGTGAAGTTTGGAACTCTTTGAGCACACAACTTATCCCTACATTCATCGAAATTATGGGAAATCGTTGTGCAGCATGTGTGGCTACCAGAAGTTCCCACACACCGTATTAAACTTCGGCATCATTGTTTTAATCATTCTGCTTCACTAAAGTTGACACTCGTATTGCGAACTTAAGTCATTATCCTTGTTTTGCATTGTTTTCTTCTATAACCCTATTACCCGCATACCGCGTTTCCTTCCATTCCAAAGTAGATTTTCTGAAATATTCACATAAACAGCAATTATGCTTAACTTTTGGATATGTGTATAATGAAATTATGCAAGATTTAGACATTGATAATTATCTTCAAAGAATTTCTACGCAAGGAAGTATTTCATAGACCGCAGGTACTTTGAACTGGTCTTAAATATATCTAGTAGGGATATGTAGGTAGGTATTCAATTAACGTCGCACTGGGGCAACACAACGGGCTATTGGCAAACGGTATGGGATAAAACCCGAGAGGAAAGACCGAGGACACCACATAATTTTCAACCATGGTCAGATGACAGTCACACCTGAGCTGGCACCCACTCTCCGAACTTCCACACCACGCCAACGTGAGGACATCTGAGGTCACAACAGATTTAACATGCACCAGCCCCCTTTGTACACGACGATCTTTGGTTGGATTCGAACTCGCAACCCTCCGGTAACTAATACGCTACTCTTCCAACAGGGCTACCGCGGCATATCTTGTAGGGAAATTAGGTATAAAGTACCAAGTAATGTAATCCGTATTAAGATACCAAGTACAGTATACTGTGTTGGTAAATTACAGATTTTCAAAGCTTGTGCTAAAGATTTTTCTTTTTCTGAAAACTAATTTTCTTGCACATAATTTTCATTTGAAAAAGAACTAGAGAACTGTACAGTTGAAAGTAGAACTAAAGTAAATACGTACCACAATTTCATTCTCTACAAGATAAAATATTAAGATTTTACGAAATACGATTTGTATTTTCCAGATTTAAAAAAGCGCCGCGGTAGCCCAGTTGGAAGAAAAACGGATTAGCAACCGGAGGGTTGCGAGTTCGAAACCAACCAAAAACCGACGTGTAAGAAGGGGGCTGGTGCACGTTAAATACGTCGTGGCTTCAAATGTCCTCACGTTGGCGAGGTGGGGTGCCAGCTCAGGTGTTTCCTCCTCATCTGACCGTGGTGAAAATTAAGTGGCGTTATCCTTGGATCCTTCCCTTGGGTATTGATCCCGGAATGTCCCCAATAGTCCGTTGTGTTGTCCCAATGTGACATTAATTAGAATACCTACCTACCATTCAGATTTAAAAATCACAAAATTGTTTCTCCTTGGACCAGTGCAACTGATTCATGGTACATGTGTAGTAATACTTTATTTGTATTCAGATGCTTCATTTAACTACTAATTACATAAAACTCTGATTCTATTACAAGCTCTAATAATTAAATAGTTGATACTAATTAGATTTACAACTGATATTCTAATATACTGATTAGATAAAACTTTTGTATGGTTTACTGTCTAGGGTCCAACAAATGAATGAAACAATCCAATTTCAGAAGTTTAGTTTAACACTAAGCTTGGTTTATATTGAGTTAATTACATTTGGAATTCATTCATTAGAATCGTGAACTTGGTCCATAAATGAACGATGTTGCTGAAGCCTGCCAAAGTTTTCATGATTGAAAAAATTGTCAAAGGATTTAAAAAGACAGGAATGTCCTTTAAATGAAAATAATATTTAGTGGCAATGAAAGCTCCTAACATCGTACATTACTGATCAACTATGATACATCTAACAGAAATCTCAGAACAGATAATAGACTTTCATGCTTCCAGTGATTTGTCCTTCAACCATAATAGTGATTAACTGAATGCTTCTACTAGTTTTGGCCAGAGAAAATCATTTGTAGCATTATCGTCTGAAATAATTCGACTTTATCCAAAAGCTTTTTCAAGAAAAAGCCGAAGAGAAGGTTGGTTTGGTATGTTTGAGTTTTATGGCGGAAGGGTCGTATTTAGCCATGGTGTTCCAGTAATGGACATACACACAAAAGAAAAGTTTTACTGGCACAGGAGAAACGTAATTATGGGGGAATCGAACCTGGTCCGATTACAACTCGCAGGATGCTAGCGCAGTGGGTAACCCACTGAGCCACGAGACCCCCGGGGAGGAAGGATCAGAATACTAATAAATGCCAAAAAAGATACTGGATAGGAAACATAAAATGGGTGAGCTCTTCTGAAGAGGAAAGTGTAGAAAAAGATCAGTAGTAGAAAAGTTCTCAATTTTTGCGAGACTGGCCCAGTAAATCTTTTTTTACATCAAAGGTCTGATTACAACAAATTTACTTGTAAATACATCTAATTTTTCAAAGTTGATATATACGTATACGAGAACATAAGAAAAATGAGGTTGGTTTGGGTTTTATGGCGGAGAGGAAATATTACGACATAACTAGAGTATATGGTGAAACACACACGTTGAAAATATAAAATTACATATAAGCAGTGGCGTAGCTAGGGCAGGGGGTGAGAGGCTTTGGCCCCGGGCGGCATTTCTGAGCGCGATAAACGTTATACACAATGGATCCAAACAGGATCAAGTCCATTTATATAAGATCACGAATACAGAATGAAAATTTGCAAGAGGAAATGTTCACAGGAACATTCCATTATGTTTCGTTTATCTGATTTGGCTCCTTTTTAGGGCTCAGTAGGTAGTTAATTAACGTCGCAACTGGAGCAACACAACAGGCTATTAGCGACGGTCCGAGATCAACCCTGAAGGGAAAGATCAGAGGATAACACCTTATAATTTTGAACCACGGTCAGATTACGAGGTCACATATAAGATCCCAGTAGGATTGAGAACGGACGTGCTAGCACAGGAAGATCTAAATTTTCTTCGATCTGAGAAGGAAGTATGGTCATTTTGATAATCAATCATCCAAAGTCTACTGTTGTAAATGGGCTCAGTAATTTAAACCCACAGGTGCAAGGATGATACTTAGTAAGAAATACATTGTAAAGGAGAATTCGATTTAAAAGGTAGTAATGATTACTACATTTGAAACTAAAATCTAAACCATTGTACTGTTTGAAAGTTAGATTGACCTATTAATTCTGCTTTAACAGCACAGTAAGACATTAGAAACCACTGTAACGTCCATAGAAATGCTAGGTCACAGTTCAACACTGCCGGTCGTAAATCTCGAATCATCTACCAGGAAAATCGTTCTCCTCCAGATGGTTTACAAGGGGTGCACGAAGGCCCTTTCTTTAATTAACTATCAGTGTCAGCTGGAGGGACGAAAGAAGGGAGACGATTCCTAAAACTCACAGTTGAAGAGTACTTTTTTGGCATGCGTCAGCCGTTTTGAGTCGATTCCATTCTTTTTTCTACAGCGCCAACAACCAAGGGACACAAATCCCCAAATTAATTTAGAATAAACTGTAAATTTTTGTGTTAAAATAAAAAATAGTTTTAATCGTATTTTGGCATCATTTATAGCTCACCATTCTACGTTAAGCCTCAAAGGATTCTCCTTCACACAAAAAGGGGATTACCTTGGATAGGCTGCCCAAACCTCCCTCCCATTAGTGCAATATGCTGGTTGATTTGGGGGGGGGGATTATGGCGCAAGGGCCATGTTTAGCCCTGCTGCGACAGACACAAGACATACAATATCAAGTAATAGAAACATTTACAATGAAAGGTTTTTACTGACACAGAAGAGAAATACACCCAGGGAGGAATTAACCTGACAGGAATCGAACATGCGCAATCTACAACTCGAAGGTTGCAAGCGCAGTGGGCATACCCACTGAGCCATGACGGCCCCGTACAATATCGGGAGTCTTCTAATCGAGTCCAGCTTCAGTGACAGTAGTTTTTCTCAGTTTAATGTTTATTTTTAAGAGTACAACTTTATTTTTACTCGATTGTTTCTTGGGCAAAAGGGTACGCTTTTTTATCTCTATTGCCATACATCATTGACTATTAAATCTGATCAGATGGCAAAATGTAATATGCCCCTTTTTGTGAAATCTGGGCAAAAAATTGGACATGTTGCGTTTTCCTATCTAATGAAAGGAATATTAGGTCTTTTGAGAGTAATTACATTTCGACAATGTTCCTGTGTGGCTCTTTTCTGTTCCAAACCCTTTAAATTTCTGCTTAAGGAATATGCATTTGTGCTATGAATTACTTAAAAAGTCGAAAATAAAGTGTTTCAATTAGAGTAAATTTTGAATTTAAATGTCTGCGACAATAAAATTTGTTAGGCATAAAATATGATTGTAGATAATTTGACGAAACCTATGATGGTATTTTTACGAAATAACTTGAATTTAACTCAAATAATCAAAGTAATTCTACAACATTTTATAAAATGTATAGAAAGATTTCAAAATAATTTTAGAAAGATATAAGATTTGTACACAAGATTTCCTACTACGACATTCTATCATGAAATTAGAATAATCTTATGATAATCATTTTATTGTGAATGAATATATTGAAGAGTATTTAATATTAGTATTAGATATTTACTGTAACTTGTAGTTTTATTTGTTCTTGTTTTCTGCAAAAGGACGTTCTACCATAAGTGTTTAATCATACGATTTTTGGAGTTATTGAGAGAAACCTATACATCATTTTGAGTAAATGATAAAAACGTAATTAAAATAAGTAATTCAATATATTTAAAAAAAAATTTGTATTCTTCACTTTTTTTGCTCGTGATGTGTTGCATACTGTTTTCCTGCAATGCAAATTAAATACACTGCTGGCCACCCAAATTGCAACACCAAGAAAGACAAGAGATATCACAACAAAATTTATGTTGTAGATAACATGTTGACCAAGTATCAAATGATTAAATTTATAGACTTCTGTGAAGTGTGGTTCCTGCCAAAATCAGTAGCCAGAGTAGCCGCCATTGTTGGAGATCACCGCTGCCACACGCCTCGGCATTGATTCAAAGAGACTTTGGATGTGTTCTTGGGGTACAGCAGACCAAGCAGCTTCCACACGTTGCCAAAGTTGATCTGGTGTGGCAGCTGGGGATGTATTCTGGGTCAATCGTTGAGCAACCATGGACCACATGTTTTCTATCGGCGAAAGATCCGGAGAGCGAGCTGGCCAGGGAAGCAATTCAATCTGGCGATTGACGAAGAACCCTTGGACAATGCGTGCCACGTGTGGTCGCGCATTATCCTGTTGAAATATGGCTGTGGGCAAGCCCTGAAGGTAAGGAAGGACAACTGGCTCCAACACCTCGGAGATGTAGCGCTGGCTGTTTAAAGTACCGGCAATGCGTACTAGAGGAGTGCGAGAGTGATATCCAATACCGCCCCATACCATAATACCCGGTGCAGGACCAGTGTGGCGGTGCATAACGCAGCTGTTCAGCATCCTCTCTCCACGGTGTCTCCAGACTCGAATCCGACCATCGTGGTGTTGCAGACAGAAGCGTGACTCGTCAGTAAAGACAATTTCATTCCATTCTGCCGTCCACATCCTTCTTTCATCGCACCATTGGCGGCGGAAACGTCTGTGGTTCTGCGTCAAGGGTAGACGAAGCAATGGACGTCTTGCGGACAGACCACTCTGCTGTAAACGGCGTCGAATGGTACGCGCAGACACTGGATGATGCGGTACAGACTGAATGTGCTGTGCTATGGTTCGTGATGTGGCTGAGCGATCCGTCACTGCCATACGCACAATATGCCTGTCATCACGTGAAGTGGTGCACTGAGGTGGATGCGATCGAACACGTCGGTCCGTCGTACCCTCCTGCGTCCAACGATCACATATCCGCATTACAGTTGTTTGGTTTCGTCCAACACGACTACCGATTTCCCTGAAAGATAATCCACAATCTCGGTAGGCCACTATCCTTCCTCTGTCGAACTCGGATACTTGATCAAAAGATGATCGCTGTTTTCTACGAGGCATAATTGATCGTTTTTTTGAAAAAACCACAAGAAAAACACAATTGCCGTACTTGAAATCGTCGAAATCTCCAAGCCTTAAATAGCGCTTTGAAGTGGCGCCACAGGCGCGCGTGATGTGCGTCTGCGCTGAAATTCTAATCATTTGCATATCTCACCTCCGCTAATGCATGTTGTAAATTTCATATTATTTGCATGCTTCCTTCAGGGTGTTGCATTTACTGTGGCCAGCAGTGTAATTGCACTAGACCAGTGTTTCTGAAACTCTGCTCCGCAAAACAATTCCCAGTGCTCCGCGAAAAGGTAGGACATGTTTAAAATTAAAAATATTTTTATTTAAAGTTTAAAATTAAAATATCTTTTACGAAAAAAAATGGGAAAGTTTTTTGAATAGTATGACCTTTTGCGCTCTCGGTGCGTAAGAAAAAAAAAATCGAGTATAAATCATTTATCACCGATCAGGTGAAACATTGACTATATAAAAAGGTAGTCGGCATTCAACGTGTCAGTTTCTCGTCCGCCAGTCGATAAAACAAATTTACGTCAAAAGGCAACACAGAACCAGACAGGCTGGACTCACTGTCTCCGCGTTTGCAGAAACAATTAGAAGATTCGACACCTTTCCAGAATTATTGGAAATTTTTTATTGCACATAAAACTGGTGGTTTACTCACTTCTCAAATCAGTTGCATTTTAGTCAATATTCAGTCGAGAACCGACAAATTATAAAGTTCATTATATGTAATTTATTATTTTTAAAAATCAATTTTCTGTAGCTTTTTAAGATTTTTCGTTTTGATGACAAAATATCTGTCTTGTGGAGGTTTCCTCAAATACTAAATTAGTGATATGGGGAACAACGTCGATTTTCTTTCAATGGATCGCTGGCTGGAGACGGGGTCCTTAAAAAACATCAAAACTTTAGCCAAGCCAATTGGAATAGACGTGGAAGCATCAACATCTAAGAGGTATGTACTCGTTTTGGATTTATTCGATGTTTGAGAGGACACAGCACCCCAAATATATTACGATATTTAGTTCTTTTATTTAAAAAAATGAACCGTATAAAATTTAAAAAATATAATGTTAAGGCTGCAAACTAAAGCAAACATTCCATAATCGAGAAAGAGAAATAAACAAAATTTTAATTATTTATTTGCACTTCAGTTTTATCAGTTTTTCATAATAAAGAAAAAAAATTAAATCTTTAAATTAAGTAATCTTAAAAAAGTAAAAATTTATTTTGCAGTTTTAATGCCGAAAACAGTAATTTATGTTTGTAGATGAAATTTCAATTATATAATTTAAAATGCCATAAATTGTAAAATGAACAAAAAAATGTTGAGAATTGTTTGTTGTTTATAATTCGTTGTTTTGCTTCTTCTCAAGCATATGAAAACTATATGCCCTGTCCATTTTCGTACACCTAGTCCTGTAATCTGTTGACTCGGTCGTTCCTGTATCAAAATGTGTGTGATTAAACTCATTACGATATTTTAAAATCTTGAAAATGAGAATCCCTAGAAATAAAATTTTACTATTCACGTATAAGAGTTTTACAGTATTTTCTTTTAAAAACCCCTCAATGAATCTTTAGATGCAGTATCTTATTTAAACTTTTTACTGAATTTATGCTATTGTTATATACAGCTAATGTTCATATTACTTTCTAATTGCAGTGCGGAAGAAGATAGGTGTTACTGCTGTTGTACAAGCTGGTTTTTCGGATGAATCATTGACTGCGGATGCAACAGAACTTCTTGAACTATCGCAAAAAGTTGCATAGCTCTACTTCCTCGGATACAAGTTCCACAATTAAAAAACTTTAAAACGAAAGTATCATGATTCTTATTTGGATACTGGATTCGCTGAGACCACCGATAATAAACCTCAGTGCGTAATTTGTGGCAGTCTTGCCGAACAGTTCAATGTTTCCAGGAAAAATGCGTCGCTATTTTGAGAGGGTCCATCCAGAATGCAAGGATAAACCAACTGATTTTTTCAGAAGGAAGTACATTGAACTCAGTAAAGTCCAGAAATGTATCTCGTATCATTCAAAAACTGAACGAAAAGGCTTTGATGGCATCTTACTTAGTCAGTTACCGAATTGCTCAAGCTGGCGAATCCCATACTGTTGCTGAAAACCTTATCAAGCCTTGTGTAAAAGACATTATCGAATGCATGATTGACGTAAAGGCTGGAAAAGTGATACACAATCTCGCGACGAATCGGGGACTTAGTAGAGAATGTGAAAGCTACGTTAATTTCTCGTATAAAATCCACTAAATTTTCGCTTCAAATGGATGAATCAACCGATGTTGCTGGTATTTGTGCGCTATCCATATTTGGACTCTTCAAGAGGATTTACTTCTCTACAAGCCATTACCGACAAGTGGCAGTGAAATATTTAAATTATTAGATGAATTTTTCGCGGAGAATAGCATCCTATGGGATAACTGTGTTGATGTGTGCACAGATGGAGCGAAAGCTATGAGTGGTAAGGTGTCTGGTGCAATCGCAAAAATAAAAAGCCAAGGGGTGCAGCAGTAGCCACCGATATGCTCTTGCACTGAAGAAAATGTCACCTTTTATAAAAGTGCTGGATGAAACTGTTAAAATAATACATTTTATATAAAATCAAATAATACATGATGACATGGGGTGTCTGCATACGTCTTTACTTTTTCACACAGAAATAAGGTGGCTCTCCCGCGGAAAAAGTTTAATGCGCTCTTTGAACTAAGGGATGAAGTCGGAATCTTCACGAGTGGCAACGATTTTGCTTTGGGAGAAAAGTTGCGTGATGATTGTTGGCTAATGAAATTGGCGTATTTGGCAGATATTTTTACAAAAGTTAATGATTTGTCTCTCACTTCAAGGAAAAGCAGTAACTGTTTTTGATGCTACTGATAAAGTGGAAGGATTTAAAAAGAAATTGAAGTATTGGGTAGAGTCAATCAAAAACGGAAGTCTGGATCGTTTTCTACTAACAAAAGGATTTGGAGAACTCGAATCAAACATTCCTGCGGATATCTTAAACGAGTTTGAAGTTCATCTCTTGCGTTTGATTGATACTTTGAACTCTTATTTTTCAAAAGGATTGCATGAAAACATAAAAGAAAACGTTTGGGTTGTAACACCATACTCTATATCCAAAAAACCATCCTCCGACATCACAGGAATATGAATGCTTGCTTGATTTGACATCAGATACAGCAATAAGATCAAAGTTTGAAACTGAGAAATCAATCTCAGATTTTTGGTGTACGCTAAATTTAAAATCCTATCAGATAAAGCGAAACTTATTCTCCTGCCCTTCGCAACCACTTATTTACGTGAAACAGGATTCTCCGCTACTAAAACAAAATACAGATCACGTCTCAATGCAGAGCAAGATATTCAGTTGCAACTATCCGAAATTCAGCCAGTTATAATCTCATTGTGCAAATCAAAACAGCTTCATCCTCTCATTCATATTTCTCATCCTTGGTTCAGTGAAATTTCTGTTTCACGGAACCAAGTAAAAACTTGTGACAAATGTAATAATGCCAAATTAAATAACAAATTGTGGATCTGCAATATTTGCCCTGAATTTATTTTCAAATGTTTTTTTTTCATGTGTTTTCTGTCTGCAATGGGAAATCAGTGCAGAAAAAAAAATTAAACGGCGAAATCTAATGTCCTGCAAGCTTAAATGACGAAACTACCTTGTATCGTCAATGCTATTTTGTCGTTCTATTTACTAAAAACAGTATATAGCTGCGAGATAAAATTTAGTGCTCCGCGTTGAGTTTCCAATTTCAAAGGTGCTCAGTGACTGAGAAAGTTTGAGAACCTCTAGAAGTGTCCTATCAAGACAGAAACTACAAAATAAAATGTCTTGGCACAAGGACTTTAAACTCACATTTTTGCATTATATCATTGGATTTAAAAAAGTGGCTGGCCAAGTACAAGTGATTTGCTAGTAAAATTGCAACGGAACTCAATGATAAATTCTCTGTGTGTGTAATTTTCATAGTTCTTTATTGCGCACAAGTTGTAAATTGTGAGTCTTAATAAAACAAGTATGCGTAAAACAGTTTCCATCATTGACAATATCTAAATTACTAAAAAATAATTACATTTTTCATCCAAAACTTCATTTGAACATCATTCAGAATCAGAAATGAGCTTCATGTGTAAACGAGCTTTCAGCAGAATAAATTAGATTTTCCCGATTGTACGTCAAATAGTACTTACTACGTTGAATTTCCCTTTTTTTCAATTCAAAATAGATGCAAGAATCTTTTTAATAGTTTCAAAATTGCTTAGGGTTCAGCTATTTTAAAAATATCCAAATGCAAATTCGTTTCAGTAAACTTAATATACTGGTAAAGAGAAATTATATTAAAAATAACTGAAATACATTAAATGGAATTAATATGGTACGAATTAGGATAATTTATCTATTAATTTAATAGAATACTTTTTACAATTTTAATACTTAAATTTGTTTTGGACGAAGGGCGCCATCAGCATCATTTCCCAAGTTTCCCCATTCTCATCATAAGTCCATTTATGCCTTGGCCAACATCATTAAATTAATTTGAGCTAATTTTTATTGACATATCGCATTTGGATCACCCAAAATTAGTATTTTGCATCCAAAACACCTTCATTACGAGATTCCTTAACACTAAAATTAAGCAAAGTCCAGTGTCTCTTATTCATAGGGTGAACCAGCCAATATCTGACCATCTACAAGTAATTGACCATTTCCTCATATTTCTCATTAAAACAAGCAAATTAATTTATTCTGCAATAAATTAGATTTATAATCTCATAGCTAATGGACTACCGGAATAAATGGTAACAATCTAAAATACACTAATTTGTCTTTTTTATTGATAAAAAATTAGAACAAAAGTCAGATCATTAGGATCTATGAAATCACAGTATAGTTCTGAGTGATGTCTCAATCTTAATTCAATTCTATTTCTTTTTTTAACTAAAATTTTTCATAAAGGTAAATATCTAATTTTGGTATACATACACTGCTGGCCACCCAAATTGAAACACCAAGAAAGACAAGAGATATCACAACAAAATTTATTTTGTAGATAACATGTTGACCAAGTATTAAATGATTAAATTTATAGACTTTTGTGAAGTGTGGTTCCTGCCAAAATCAGTAGCCAGAGTAGCCGCCATTGTTGGAGATCACCGCTGCCACACGCCTCGGCATTGATTCAAAGAGACTTTGGATGTGTTCTTGGGGTACAGCAGACCAAGCAGCTTCCACACGTTGCCAAAGTTGATCTGGTGTGGTAGCTGGGGATGTATTCTGGGTCAATCGTTGAGCAACTATGGACCACATGTTTTCTATCGGCGAAAGATCCGGAGAGCGAGATGGCCAGGGAAGCAATTCAATCTGGCGATTGACGAAGAACCCTTGGACAATGCGTGCCACGTGTGGTCGCGCATTATCCTGTTGAAATATGGCTGTGGGCAAGCCCTGAAGGTAAGGAAGGACAACTGGCTCCAACACCTCGGAGATGTAGCGCTGGCTGTTTAAAGTACCGGCAATGCGTACTAGAGGAGTGCGAGAGTGATATCCAATACCGCCCCATACCATAATACCCGGTGCAGGACCGGTGTGGCGGTGCATAACGCAGCTGTTCAGCATCCTCTCTCCACGGTGTCTCCAGACTCGAATCCGACCATCGTGGTGTTGCAGACAGAAGCGTGACTCGTCAGTAAAGACAATTTCATTCCATTCTGCCGTCCACATCCTTCTTTCATCGCACCATTGGCGGCGGAAACGTCTGTGGTTCTGCGTCAAGGGTAGACGAAGCAATGGACGTCTTGCGGACAGACCACTCTGCTGTAGACGGCGTCGAATGGTACGCGCAGACACTGGATGATGCGGTACAGACTGAATGTGCTGTGCTATGGTTCGTGATGTGGCTGAGCGATCCGTCACTGCCATACGCACAATATGCCTGTCATCACGTGAAGTGGTGCACTGAGGTGGATGCGATCGAACACGTCGGTCCGTCGTACCCTCCTGCATCCAACGATCACATATCCGCATTACAGTTGTTTGGTTTCGTCCAACACGACTACCGATTTCCCTGAAAGAAAATCCACAATCTCGGTAGGCCACTATCCTTCCTCTGTCGAACTCGGATACTTGATCAAAAGATGATCGCTGTTTTCTACGAGGCATAATTGATCGTTTTTTTGAAAAAAAAACACAAGAAAAACACAATTGCCGTACTTGAAATCGTCGAAATCTCCAAGCCTTAAATAGCGCTTTGAAGTGGCGCCACAGGCGCGCGTGATGTGCGTCTGTGCTGAAATTCTAATCATTTGCATATCTCACCTCCGCTAATGCATGTTGTAAATTTCATATTATTTGCATGCTTCCTTCAGGGTGTTGCATTTACGGTGGCCAGCAGTGTATTTTACGATTTGATGAAATTTAATAATTCGATTTGCATTTATATAATTAAAAGCAAATTTAAATAAATCAATTTTAATTGCTTTGTTTAAAGGTTTTTATACGTATTTCTTTTTTATGCATAGGTTATATAATTTAGGGAGTTTTGAAAAATTATCAAATCGTTAAGTTAAAAGGTGAGCATTTGTAGGTTGGCTTCTGAATTATTTGGAAGAGCTTTCCCAATTTAAAAAAGTGGCCAAAAATAAACAAAATCTTATGAAATAAAAACTACCTATATTTCTTCATTAAAAATCTGGTTTCAAGCAAACAAAATATGGACAGTATTTAGAAGACAAGAGGTGTAGATTATTAAATTT
Organism: Meta bourneti; assembly: GCA_933210815.1. Classification (NCBI taxonomy): domain Eukaryota; kingdom Metazoa; phylum Arthropoda; class Arachnida; order Araneae; family Tetragnathidae; genus Meta; species Meta bourneti. The sequence continues at coordinate 73,874,317 of OW119930.1, forward strand.
CAATGTGACTTTAGAATCCATTATCTTAAAATGCACTTCACTCTTGAGTCAAGCTTAAAAAAAATTCATACTTATTTCCATTTTGCAGTTTACTAACAGCCCTATTTTTCTTCATGTAGCAAAAACTGCAAATTCTGTTATCAGAAACGTAATTTAATTCCACAATTTTATATTCTTTTCAAATCAATTCACTTAGTTTTTAACAAGACAATTTATTTTAGATTATGTATCACGCGCACGGCCATTTCCACAATTCATCCAAGTTTCAAGAGGTAGATATTTTAATTAGCGTCACACTAGATCAGAAGTTCTCTAACTTTTTCAGTCACGGAGCACTAAATTTTTTATCTCGCAGTTATATACTGTATTTAGTAAATAGAACAACAAAATAGCATTGACGATACAAGGTAGTTTCGTCATTTAAGCTCGCAGGATATTAGATTTCACCGTTTAATTTTTTTACTGCACTAATTTCCCATTGCAGACGGAAAACACACAAGAAAAAAAAACATTTGAAAATAAATTCAGTGCAAATATTGTAGATCCAATTTGTTATTTTATTAATTTGGCATTATTACATTTGTCACAAGTTTTTACTTGATTTCGTGAAACAGATATTTAATGAGAAGGATGAGGCTGTTTTGATTTGCACAATGAGATTATATCTGGCTGAATTTCGGATAGTTGCAATTGAATATCTTGCTCTGCATTGAGACGTGATCTGTATTTTGTTTTCGTAATGGCGTATGCGGAGAATCCTGTTTTGCTTTATCTAATAGGATTTTAAATTCATCTTTTAGCGTACACCAAAAATCTGAGATTGATTTCTCAGTTTCAAACTGATCTTATTGCTGTATTTGATGTCAAATCAAGCAAGCATTCATATTTCTGTGTGTATGGTGTTACAACCCAAGCGTTTTCTTTTGTTTTCATGCAGTCCTTTTAGAAAATAAGAGTTCAAAGTATCAATCAAACACAAGAGATGAACTTCAAACTCGTTTAAGATATCCGCAGGAATGTCTGATTCGAGTTCTTCAAATCCTTTTGTTAGTGGAAAACAATCCAGGCTTCCGTTTTCGATTGACTCTACCCAATACTTCAGTTTCTTTTTAAATCCTTCCACTTTATCAGTAGCATCAAAAACAGTTACCGCTTTTCCTTGAAGTGAGAGACAAATCATTAACTTTTGTAAAAATATCTGCCAAATACGCCAATTTCACAACTTCTCTCCCAAAGCAAAATCATTCGCTCATGAAGATTCTGACTTCATTCCTTAGTTCAAAGAGGCACATCAAACTTTTACCACGGGAGAGCCACCTTATTTCTGTGTGAAGAAGTAAAGACGTATGCAGACTCCCCATGTCATTACACGATTTTGAGCAACCTGGTATTCTTAGGTCGTGATTTTATAAAATTTATTATTTTAACAGTTTCATCCAGCTCTTCTTTTATAAAAGGTGGCATTTTCTTCATTGTAAGAGCATGTTGGTGAAGTACGCAGTGGCTACTGCTGCACCCCTGGCTTTTTCTTTTATTTTTGCGATTGCACCAGACACCTTACCACTCATAGCTTTTGCTCCGTCTGTGCACCACATCAACACAGTTATCCCATAGGATGCTATTCCGCGAAAAATTCATCTAATAATTTAAATATTTTACTGCCACTTGTGGTAGTCGGTAATGGCTTGCAGAGAAGTAAGTCCTCTTGAAAAGAGTCCAAATATGGATAGCGCACAAATACCATAAGAATTGCCAAACCAGCAACATCGGTTGATTCATCCATTTGAAGCGAAAATTTAGTGGATTTCATACGAGAAATTAAAGTAGCTTTCACGTTCTCTGCTAAATCCTCGATTCGTCGCGAGATTGTAATTTGACAAAGGAATTGTGTCTATCGAATCATGTTTGACGTAAAGGCTGCAAAAGTGATAATGTCTTTTACACAAGGCTTTATAAGGTTTTCAGCAACAGTATGGGCTTCGCCAGCTTCAGCAATTCGGTAACTAAGTAAGATGCTATTAAAGCCTTTTCGTTGACAGTTTTTGAATGATACGATATACATTTCTGGACTTTCCTGAGTTCAATATACTTCCTTCTGAAAAAATCAGTTGGTTTATCCGAGGAAGTAGAGCTGTGCAACTTGTTCGATAGTTCAAGAAGTTCTCTTGCATCCGCAGTTAATGATTCATCCGAAAAACCAGCTTGTACAATACAACAGCAGTAACACCTATCTTCTTCCGCACTGCAATTAGAAAGTAATATGAACATTAGCTGTATATAACAATAGCATAAATTCAGTAAAAAGTTTAAATAAGATTGTCGTATCTGGTTCTATTTAATGGGTTATCAGCGAATCTCAGGCAATGCAGACAGCACAAACATTTATTATACAACAAAATATTTACAATTTACCAAGGAGCGTCCTACACGACCACTCCATGACCATATCATCCGAATATCTGCTTCTTCGATCGTAACACACTCTGACGGTGCTTTTAGCGCCATCTGTAGGGTGATTGAATCCCTAATACGACATCTCCCCCGCAAGATATGGGTTTGGGGTTTTCTCAAAACATAAACACAGATCTGAATTTAAATATTATGGACTCAATCACCTAAATATTATTACACCATATCAACAGTAAAGAAAAATGCAAAATAAAAATATATATACATATAAGAATAATAATGCTAATAAAATACGAAAGCATATAATAACAGACATTATGCTTTAAGTCACAATAATAAATTTGTCACTACTTCTCTTCAGAAAATAGTCTGGATAATGCATCAGCATGAGGCATTTTGACTCTTGGACAATGTTTTATTGTTAAGTTATATCTTTGAAGAGCAAAAACCCACCGCTGTAGTCGTGAAGATTGTGGAGCACATTTTGTAAGGTATGACAAAGGGTTGTGATCAGTGTACAGTTCTATTTTGGACCCGAAAACTAGAGTTTCAAACTTCTTCAAACTCCACACAATAGCGTACGCTTCTCTCTCTATTGTAGACCAAGCTTGTTGAGTTTTATTCAACTTCTGGCTCACATATGCAATAGGTCGGAGTAATCCTTCGATTCCTTGGGACAGACAAGCGGCGATACCATACTGGGATGCATCACTGTGTATTATGAACGGTTCACTCATAACTGGAGTGTGCAAAGCTGGAGCTTTCATTAGAGCAGATTTCAGTTTGTTGAAGGCAACTTCGTGTATATCCAGCCAAGGTAAATTTTCAGGAATCCTCTTTTTTGTTAACTCTGTAAGAGGTAAGGCAATCTCTGCATAGCAAGGTATATATTCCCGATAATAATTGCACAATCCAAGCATGCTTCTAAGTTGTTTCTTGGTCTCAGGTACAGGTATTTGAGCAATTGCTTTTATTTTGTCTGGATCTGCTTGATGCCTTCCAGATCCGATAACATGACCTAAATATTTGATTTCAGGTCTTGCAAATGTACATTTGTGTAAATTCACAGTAAACTGTAGTTCTTCTAATTTTGAAAGAATAAGATCCAAGTGTTTTAGATGATCACTCATGTTGTTAGAAAATATAGCTATGTCGTCAATATATGCACGACTAAAATCTCTGTATGGTGCTAACGCTTTGTTCATTTCTCGTTGAAAAGTCGCAGCAGCATTTCTCAAACCAAATGGCATTACTTTGAATCATTCTGATCTGATTCATCTGTGAGTCTTGAAAGAAGTAAAATCACGACATTTTTCTTCCATTGGGATAGCCCAATATCCCTTCAACAAGTCAAGTGTAGAAATAACATTTGCTTTCCCTATGCTGTGAAGTAATTGAATGGCATCTTCCATAGGAAAATCATCAGCCTTTGTGACAGCATTGAGGGATCGATAATCAACACATAAACGCATGCCTCCATCCTTTTTGTTTACACACACAACAGGATGAGCGATTTCTGCAGAACTTTCTTCTATTAAGTCCAATTCAAGTAGCTCTTCAATTTGGGTATCTACTTGTGATTTCAAAGATTCTGGTATCCTATAAACATATGGTTTTGTCCTTTCTTTGCCTTCCTCAAGTCTTATTTTGTGTTCACCAACTTGTGCAACTTTCAATTTTCCACTAAATAAATCTTTATGCTTCTGTAATATCTGAATCAGTTGACTTCTTTCTTTCTCATGTAAATCGTATAAATTTATTTTCCAAATTTTATCAGACAGTTCTTGTTGATATACAGTTCTAGGAGAGGCATGAATTTCACCAAATTCTTCATCATCTTCAAAAACAATACCAACTGCATTCATTCTTGGGTAATATCTCCTTATCTTATTTACATGGCAGTGTCGTACTTTTCCTTCAGGAAGTTTCACTTTGTAAGAATGTGGCGATGGATGCTCGACTATCTCCCCAGGTCCAGTCCATCGTGCATATAACTTGTTGGAAGAATCTGGAATTAGTAAGTAAACCTGCTCTCCTAATTTAAATTCTTTGGATCTTGTGCGGCGATTAAAATAATCCGTGTAGGCTTGTTGTTTTCCCGATGCGATAAGTAAGGCTTGGTCGGTTGCTCGTTCGAGATTTATTTTGAGTTCCTGGAGATAATCTACGACTGATTTGTCCATATTCAAAGGTATAGGAATTTCTCCACACCAGCTAGATTTCAACACACTCAGAGGACCTCTTGCTTCTCGGCCATACATCAACTTGAATGGAGATACTCCGGTAGTACAGTTAGGAACTTCTCTATAAGCAAATAACAGAAACGGAATGTATTTATCCCAATTACTAGGATCTGTTCGGATAACATGATGAAGTGCATTTTTAAGAACTTGATTATATCTTTCTACAAGTCCATTACTGGCTGCATATCCTGGTACTGAAAATCTAGGAGAGGATCCTAAGCGATTCATGAATTCTTGAGTAAGTTTCGATATAAAGTTCGTACCTTGATCACTTGCTATAGTATTTGGTATTCCAGTTCTCATGAAAATTTCCAACAGTGCGTCACATGTCGCCTTAGCAGTTAAGGAACGCAAAGGAATTGCTTCCGGCCAGCGAGAATGTTGATCAACTAAACATAACACATATTTATGACGACGAGCTGAGGGAGGTTCAATAGGGCCTATAATGTCCACATTAACACATTCAAATGGTAATTCCGGTCTGAGAACAGGAGTAATGGGAATTGTATCAATCATTTTCTCTGGGCTTCGGAGTTGGCATTCTTTACATGTTTTACAAAATTCGGCGATTTCACTAGTCATGTAAGGCCAATAAAAACTATATCGTATTCTTTCATTCGTCTTTTTCATTCCCATGTGACTTCCAAAAACAGATTCATGAGCTAATTTTAAAACTTGAGCTCTTCTCTTTTGCGGTAAAACCAGTTGCTGAACGGTCTCTCCTAATATTTTATCTTTGTGGAATATTAATCCATCGATAAAAAAGAAGTTTCCCTTTCGAAGTGATAAATTTTTTCTTATTTCTTTTAACGTATCACAACTGTTTTGTTCTTCACGAAGTCGAAAGCTTTCACTTTTGCACGATAGTATTCCGCTTTCTGGTGATTCTTGTTCTGATTCATCATTTCCGGTTTCAGCGCAGACTAAATAATCCTTTTCTTTCACTGGAAAAACACAATCCAATCTGTTACATTTAGGAATACATGTTTCTTTTCCATCTTCTGTTGAGCATTTTAGTAATTCATAAATATTTGGGGGTATAATGCACTGACCATGAACTTTGTCCGTTACTGCTGCAAGTATTTCAATCGGACGGCAAAGTCTATTTTCATCTTCGTTTTTTAATGAAACTTGGAATTTTGCTAATCCAGCTTCAATTTTTTCTCCGAAAGCACTAGTTAAAATTATTTTTCCCTTTTCAGTTTTTGATTCGGAAATAAAATTTGAATTGAAAACTGGGATTTAAGCTCCAGAATCGATCAGGCTTTTCAGTTCTCGATTATCTACGAGAATGTTTACATATTGAAGAGAGTTCATAGGAACATTTATTTTCTCTTTCACCAGATGCTCCGATCGTATTTCAGCAGTTAATATTTCATCTTCTGGTTTCTTTTCTTTCTTGCTAATATTTGTTGATCTGCTGTATCTTTTAGGACAATCTCTTGCGAAGTGCGATAAACCACATATGTAGCATTCCCTTGAAGTTGTATTTCTAGTGCTTTGGTAATCTTCTCTCGTCTTGAATCGATGTTCTCTGATGTGAGGGGGTGCATATTTCCGGTCTATGGAATTTTTCGTTTCTTCTCTGTTGTAATTAAAATTCTGATGTTTGAACGTATTCGTTTGATTCTCCTTCCAAAATGTTTCCTTCACTTTTTTGTTTACGCAATTTCGAACGTTTTCGTAATCATCTAGTTTATTTGCAATTTCTTCTGGTATTTTGAATCGAGACCATTCGTCGATGAAATGATCACGGATTTCCGATGGCACTTTACGCTTAATCTGATCAGTAATAATTAAATCAGACAGTTCTTCAAAAGTCTTTACATCCAGTCCTCTTATCCATTCTTGATAATAATTTTTAAGTTCATAGGCGAAGTCACACCACGTAATTTCGGGTTTCTTGTAGTGTTTCGTAAACAATTGGTGGAACCTTTCAGGAGTAAGTTTATATCTTTTTAGTAAGAGTTCTTTCACTTTTTCATAATCATCCGTCACTTCTTCGTTTTCTCTGGCAATTATTTGCGCAACGTCATAGGGTAGGAATCCTATTAGGTATGACACCCAATTTTCTTTCTTGATTTCCGTTCGTTTCACTTGACGCTCGAAGAGAACTAAGTAGAGGCTTATATCATTAGTTTTGGGATCAAACTTCTGTAAAATACTTTGCAAGTCAAACCTCGGCTTCATGTTTACATCAGTTTGTTGAATTTCAGACCCATTCTTCAATCTTTCGTTTTCTAGACGCATCTTCTGCAACTCGAATTCCATTTCTTCTTTCCTTCGTCTTTCTTCAACTTCTAATTCTTCTTTCTTCAACTTCTTCTTTCCTTCGTCTTTCTTCAACTTCTAATTTTTCTTTTCTCCTTCTTTCTTCTATAATAGTATTTAAGAGTTCCTTCACGAACGGTTCATCATAGTTTTTATTTTCGGTTATAACTTTCTTTAGCTCAATTACAACCATGTTTTCGGTATTCAATATCCCCATTTCGGTAGCAACAGTCTTTAGAACTTCCTTTCTTGCTTTCGCCAAGAACGCCATAATGGGATCACGAAACAAAACTGTTCGATTTAAAACGAAAGTTCCACAATAAAGTTCCGAAAATCAAATTCAAAATTCACTTTGAAGCATTTCAACAAAAATCTTTACACCATTCTTCAATGTTCTTCAAAAGTAGTATTTAGCAGGAAACAAATATAAAAGTTCACAACAAGGAGCAGGACTCACCATGAAAACGAAAGCATATTTCCTCATTAAAATCCTGTCGACTGCGCCAATGTCGTATCTGGTTCTATTTAATGGGTTATCAGCGAATCTCAGGCAATGCAGACAGCACAAACATTTATTATATAACAAAATATTTACAAATTACCAAGGAGCGTCCTACACGACCACTCCATGACCATATCATCCGAATATCTGCTTGTTCGATCGTAACACACTCTGACGGTGCTTTTAGCGCCATCTGTAGGGTGATTGAATCCCTAATACGACAGCTGCATTCTTGATCATTTGCTATACCCTAGTGAGTCTCCACAAAATAAAGGATTCAAAATGAAAGAGATTGTCCCATGCAATTGCATCTAAAAAGTCGTTAATATATTGTGAAAGAAAGGATAAAATGAAAAGTTAAAAGAGGAAAACATTTTCAAACCGATAATGGAAAGAGGAAATACTCCCAAAGACTTAAGTTATAAAGGTGATGAATTTTAAAAAAAATTTAAAGGTAGCTGGCAAAACGAAAACAAATATCTTATAAAAAATGTGAGCCAAATGCATTCCAAAAGGACATGCTTTGCAATTCAGATCAGATGATTTGTCTGATGACAATGAAAATGCTGATTTTGTTTGTGTTTTGATGAAACTGATGCAATTTGCAGTGACTGACTTTAGTTTTTTATAATAAATGCCAAAGAATTCTTTAATATTATAGAAGGATTTATTTACTTGTTACAAATTAACTCGTTTACATGTTTAATATTAGTACTAACCATCACGTTTATTTGTTTAATATTTTAGTTTGCATTTCTACTAATTTTACTTAAAATATCATGTAAATTTTTTTTTGCCTAGACACATTTCATATAAAAATACTGCTGATGGCTAAAATATGTGCACAAATGTTTCAATTTGAATTTCATTTGAACAAATAGTGGTCAATTACTGTGTGTGGAGGTCAATTACTGGTTCAATAACTATTCTGAACTTTTAAAAAATCACGTCACTTGGGTCTCGAAACTAGTATTTACAGGCAGCAATGCAAATTTCCAAAGGAACACTATCAATGATTTGAGAGCATGATAGACTACTTTGTTCATCGACTTCAATGGAAACATTTTCTTAATACATCTTTGCTGATTGTGTGTGGTCACTGACATATCCTACACAGATGGAATGGAGGCATTATGGGTTTGAACTTTTCAACACATTTGAATATCATTTACCTCAGAATATATTTCCACTATTCATAACAATGCTTAATAACACTATTTATTCATAACAATGCTTAAAAAACAACAAATTCTAGGAGAACCTCTCATTGTCCAGTATAATTAGTGCTAGGACCCAGTACCAATGTGGTTATACCGTGATGGTGGTTGAGAATCACTGCTATAGTGGACTTGGATGAAGACTTGATTTAACAGGTGATGAATGTCAGTTTTGTTTGATAGCTCTTAAGGTTTTCGTACAGTGTTTTGAAAAGTATGATGATAAAGCAATGAAAATATGCACAGCACTGTCAAAAGATATATAGTATTTTTATTTTATGCAGAACTTTTAAATACTAAATTAGAAGATCGGATGTTACATGTTTCCAAAACGTCTATTGTTTTCTTTCGTACCCATGTAGAAGCTTGAACAATAAGACAACTTTTGCACTAAAACATTGGCAAGATCTAGACTAGGGATACTTGTTAAGACCAAGATCCACTGACTTATGGAAGAGCTCCTAAAAAACATGAAAATTATCAATCATTATTTTTAACCTGTGGCGTGTGTGCACCCCTGAGGATGCCAAGAAAGCATTTCCAGGGATATGAGAAGTTTCGATGGACGACAGCAATTTTATAAAAGATGATCTTATTGAAATACGAGCCATGCACGTATTCAAATGGAATTTGAAAAACTGGACTTGGTACAATTCTGGAGTATGTAGTTAGAACCTTATACACAGCAGGCAAAAGCAGCATTGCAGACACTTTTACCATTTGCCACCTACTTATGTGAAATGGGATTTTCATCACTTTTGTACATAAAAACAAAAGCCAGAAATCGCTCAAATGCAAGTGATGACTTATGCGTTGCTTTTTCAAAAAGGGAGCCTCATTTCAAAAGTATTATGAATAAACAATATAGACATTAAAAATTGAGATATTGTTTTGTATGTATATGTAAATGCATGTGTTTATTTCTCCATACATAAATTATCTTGCAATAGATGTAATTTCCTAAATAAAGAAATAGAAACATTTTTCAAGGGGGTGCCAATCAATAAAAAAGGTTAACCACTGCTTTAGACTAAGAACTAATAAATTCGTTAACTTGTACAAACTTCCGTAACAATATTTCAGAATTATCAGTTGTGAAGATTTGTTTTGTTTTCAAAATTATTTTTGTTAATTATTTTCTACAAATCATTAATTGTGTTTTTCAAAGAAATTCTTGGTAAAGATGTAGAATCCGGGGCATGTTTGTCGCCAAGTAATTTTTGTCGCCAAATCAAGATGGCATCCAACACCAGTATGGCGGCCAACTTGCCGATTCGATTCGTTATATCAGCAAGTAAAAATGAGGAATGCACAAATAAGCAATAAAAAGTAAAGAAAAATAAAACTTATTTTCCAATTTAATTAGGTTTCTCAGGGTTAAAAATTTTAACAAAAATTAAATTTTTTTTTACAAAACATATACAATTTTTTACAAAAATTTAACAGCGCACACTTTTCTACAAAAATTAAACCAATGAGTCATCGTATGGGTCGCCACATCCATTTCATTCATAACACATTTAATTGGCGTTTCATTCACCCAGTACCACGTAATCAAAAGAATCTTACACATATGCAATTTACAACACAATTGCCATACCCAATCAAGGGTAAGTGAGCGGCTTTCGTTAAAGATTCATCATACATTTTCCCAAAAAAACCCGCATTTATACGTCCAGTCAAACCATCCATTGCCATACCTAATCAAGGATAAGTGAGTGGCTTTCGCTAAAGATTCATCATACATTTTCCCCAAAAAACCCGCATTTATACGTCCAGTCAAACCATCCATTGCCATACCTAATCAAGGATAAGTGAGTGGCTTTCGCTAAAGATTCATCATACATTTTCCCCAAAAAACGCATTTATTCGTCCAGTCTAATTAATGAATTGAATTTCTGGTGGAGATGTCGGATCCGGGGCACTGGCGATTTCTCGCCAAACATGGTAACCTTGTTGTTTTGGTCGAGCTTTATGGCAACCCTAGGAGGTGATTTTTTTTCGTTGGGAAGTTCGCTCCTTATAAGGAAATTCGGATGTATTGCGTTCTATGATTGGTTAGCGGTTTAAAGTTTGGATTTTTTTGCGCTCTCTGATTGCTTAGCTTTTGAGAATGATTTTAATTGCTTACCGCTTAAACGGAGTTAGCAAAGGTCACAACGGATTTAGATTTTGTGCTTTCCGCTGGATTTTCAAAATTTGGAATACCATTTTTTCAAGTAAGTGGCAAATTTCTATTGATTTTTTGGTTTTTTTTAAATTTTTAATTAGAAATTCGGTGGAGATGTCGAATCCGGGGCACTGGCGATTTCTCGCCAAACAAGGCAACTTTAAATGCATTACGCTTTTCTCAATCTTTCAAGACATTTGCTCAGAACGCGTCAGGAAATATTCAATGATTTTAATGTCAAAAATGAGAAACTACTTTACCATGCTTCTCGGCATCATGAGGTGCTTCAAATGTTCCCATTTCCGTAAAAAACAAAAATGTCCAAAATAATATATGCTATAAGACAATTAAAATATTGAGTTCTTTTCCCAAAATTCTTCTACAGGTGACTTCCAATTTTGAACGCTCTACGGAAAAAAAATCGTTTCTGCCAATCTCAAATTCAGTGGAGTTGAGTTACTCGCCGCTTCTTTTCACGAAAATTAATAATTCTCGTGACACTCCCACCTTTTGAGTTTACATGCAATTGGGAAACTCAACACTCGGTACAGTACATGGCTTCAAAGTTCTAGACGTCTAACGGGACGAATCTCACGACCAAGTAGTGTTCTTCCCACAATAGGTTCTTGACTGGAGCTATGTTCGACGGACTTCACCATGTTCTCACTATCTTTAACGCGTTGAAGTTTCACCTTTTTTCTTGGATCCTCTTTAATTGTAGAAACAATTTGCTCTTGAAAATTCTTTCCTGAGGGTGATTTGACCTCAAGTGCATACAGCCGTTGTATTGGCCTTAGGAATTCGTCGTTCTTGTTTTTAGCTTCTCGGTTTTAAGCTTCACAAGACGAACAGATCCATCTTTTCCTGGGAAAATCTCAGTTATTTCCCCCAATGGCCAGTTCAAACGATTTTGGTTGTTAACTTCGACCAAAACCATTTCTCCCACTGTGAATTCGTGGGTGCTCCTGATCTTTTTCGTTTGCTGTTTAAGCTGCCCAAAATATTCTAATCTGAAACGACTTCGGAGATGCTCTCGAAGTTTCATCCGATAGAGCTGCCTCTTTTGTTAACTCAAGTGCATGGTTCTTCAATTCTTCTCCATTCATTGTTTCAAACCGAGCTCCATTGAAGAAACCAAATAAACTATTTAAGTTTCGAATGACTTGAAACCTTTGCTTCAATTCATTCAGAATCCGATCTATTTCTTGTATAATCAATAATCTGAACATTTTCTTCTGAGTATTCATAGCTTTCAACTTCGCCCTTCTCATCAAACATCCGTTTCTTCCTCCTCCGTACTTCTTTAAAATGAGGATCTAGGTTAAACTTTCCAGCTATTTCTTCACATTCTGCATTTAGCTCCTTTATAGTTTTTACAGTCTGCTAATAAGTTTTTCCACTTCATTTTTTTTATCATACGTAAATATCTATGTATAGTAAAAAAAAATACTCGGCCAATTTAGCGTCTCCCCAATCCGGCGCCCGGGGCACATGCCCCGTCTGCCCCCCCGCAGTTACGACCCTGGCTATTGGTTACGGTCCGGGATCAATCCCGAAGGGAAAGATCCGAAGACAACACCGCATAATTTTGATGATGACGTCAGATGACGAGGTTATACCTGAGCTGGCACCCCACTCTCCAAACTTCCACACCATGCCAATGTGAGGATATTTGAGGCCACGACAGATTTAACGCGCATGAGCCCTCTTTGAAAATGACGGTCTTTGGTTGGAATCGAACTCACAACCCTCCTGTCGCTAGTCCGTTACTCTGCCAATTGGGCTACCACGACTCTCTTAACAATTTTAATTCAAATATTTGTGTAGCTGTGGTCTGATGCTAGCGCGAATAAAATGAAAAATACATGCACTTTCAAAAATCAATTCGTTGACTGTTATGTTGACTGCTGAGTTGTTGACAGTTGTTAGTTGTTATGCAAAGTTTTTGTTTTAAATTTTCGCGCTCTGTTTACTTTTTGAACACTTGATTTGGTTGCACACCTCAAGTCTGAAAACATACGACAATTTCGAAGTTACAAATCATTCATTTTGATTGTTCTATTTTTTCTGCAATTTTGTAATTTCTCATCCTTTCTCCTGATGAATGCAGAAGGTGCTTCTCGAGCCGTAGTTGGAAGAAATGGTAATGTATTTTTCTCAATATCTGGTTCAAGTAAATTGAACATGCTTCCAATGCGGGTAAATCCGGCGAGATTTTAGATCCTAAAAGCGCTAATTTTTGAATTTTTTGATGATTCTGAAATTACAAAGATAAAAACAAAGCGATATGTACTAATGGTATTCACTGTTAAACGAATTGTGGCAAGTGCTATAAATGATCATAGTAATTACTAAGATGATCGTAGAAATGTATGCATGTCGCTCATTGCCCAGCTTACTGCAGATGTGCATCCATTATTGGCAGCATTTCGATCGTATTACAGTCAGTTTCATAGCATGCAAGCTGCATGTTAAAGATACTTTTTATGTGAATCACTTATTTTCAGTGGGGCCAGCGTGGCTCAATGGGTTTGCTCACGGTGTTAGCAAACTGCGAGTTGCACATAACTTAGCTCTGCTTTCTGAAACTTGTATGTATTTCTCTGTTTCGGCAAAACTTTCCCTGTGTGCATTCTCATTACTTGAGGCTGTCTTTTGGTTGGCACAGGGTATGCTGATTTTAATCACCTTCATTCAAATCCACCACTTTCTTATGTGTTGGAACACTCTTTTGCTAAAAAAGAGTGTAATTACCAATATTATCAGTATATTTGTAATAATTATCCCTTATATTGGAAGGGAGAAACAATTCAACCATAAAAATATTAAGCCCTAGAAGTTCAGAGCCCTATAACTTGCATTTCTTCTGATAAGTGACCCAATAAGCAAGAACGAATCGGTATATTTGGTTGCTGATATTATTGTATACTTGTGATATTTATCCCTTGTGATTGGCTATCCTTGGCCCTACCATAAAAAAATTTGTGTTCAAAGAGAATCATACTTATTGGGCACGATTGGGTGGTGCTTGGTGTATGTGCCTTTTTTAAGTATGTATTTAGCATCTCATTGGAATTATTTACCTCTCCCATTTGGGAGGAGACAATAGGCTAGGGCCTTTGGGAGTTGATGCCCATATTGGGATGGCAATGATAACTGAACAACCAATACTTCTCTCTTTGTTCACTGAAAACTACGCTACAGTTTCTTAATCGTCTATACCTATTGATGACAGTGCCTTTACTCACATTTCATACCTAATTTCATACTGCATTTACAATGTATGCATTGATATGCACATTTGTAATGAAATAAAATTAATCGAATATGTAAAGCAACACATTTCTTGTACTCCTTACTGGCCTTACTTATTTTTATTTTCAATAAAGTGCCTGGTATAAACTGCACACCTCAGTCATGTCAACAATTAGATGGCTTCTGGATGCACACTGCCAATTGCATCACATTCACCATTGTACCATAAAACCCTGAAACAACCAACTGATCTTCATTATCTTCGTGTCCTCTGTGCAGTCTAGAGCAGTGTGATCTTTGCTGTAATTGTGTTGTCTGTCTTGTGTTTGCCACAGCTTGACCAAATATGGCCCTTGTGCCATAAAACCCCGAAAACAACCAACCGATCTTCATTGGCTTCAAATGTCCACTGTGAAGCCTAGAGAGAGCAGTGTGATCTTCTTTGCTGCCCATTTGTGCCAGGGAGGCTCCAGGCTGATTGCAGATGTACCAACCATGAATCGGAGGAGTCCTCAAAATTCCGTTCATACACGCTTTAATATTCAATGTGATTTCTTGCTAGGCAAGTTTGCTGTAAGATGGAAATGCATCTGTACTTCCCTGCATTGTCTAAAGGCCATCGATTTCGTTTCCTTGCATACCAACATGTGAAGGGATCCATTGAAGATGTTTCATGTTCCTCTTACACAGATGTCTAATTTTGTTTCTGCTGGTAAAGTCACTATTTTCCCACCACTGTCTGATATGTTGCATGGAGCTTTTACTATCTGTTAGAATCCTTATCAATGAATGATTCAATGTATCCCAGAGTTTCATCAATGACTAAAACTTCCGAGTGTAAAAGGAACAGTGATCAAAATTTATTTTCCTTCGTCACCCTTGCTGCCATCTTAAAATTTGTGTATCAGCAGGAATGTTCTCAACATCCAAAGTTAACTGCCTGGAGTATTTAGAGTGATGAGATTTCTTGTTAACATTTATTTTCACGTCCACTCGCATTTTCTTTTCTACAATTTTCCAGATTTCTCATTGCCTTCTGTCATCAGAATGCTGGCATTTGAGAAGCTAGCTCTTCCATATAGTTTTTGCACCCATAGCTCAAATAAAGCTGGTGAATGACTTCTGTAGCAGTTGATTTCATGTTGCTTTAGAACAGCGAGCTCTTCCATAGTGTTAGCAATATTTTGCAGCATGTATCTCAAATCAAGCATCCTGTAGTGGTTGATTTTTTTGTTGAAGTTCAGTGGGGTCATGAATAAAATTAATGGCTTATGTTACTATATAAAAAAGAAAACTTTAAAATACATGCACCATAGGAAAAGTACTTTAGGACATCTAAAAGCCAAACAGTGCAAGTTAACGGCGGAATTGAAACTTAATTCAAACTGGTAGAAAAGTGCAACTCGTATAATGAATCGCACATCTTGCCTGTTGCACTCTATTACATCCATTCAACTGTACTCATGTTTTGTTTATAATTTAAACAATGTAACATTTCTTATAATCCTTTGTTACCATTCTCCAATGTACACAACACCGATTTTTGTACCATATACATTTGTGAATTGGGTATATAGTTGGAGCCAGTCCGTACACTGCAAAAAGTATTTTGGGTTATTTTTGACACTCTTTGTTATGGAGAGGTTGGAATGACATGAACTGATGCCCTTTCATGAGGGAATTTACTGTTTCTGATAATGAAATCAGTGCTATTTAACATTTGTTTTCAGTGTGTTACAGATGAGTGCAGGGTGCTCCTCACTTCCTAGCTTATTTAATGAACCCTCTGAAAGAAAATTGATTGATTTTAAATCATGGGGGCATACACTGATTTAAATCATGATTGAAATCAAGTGATTTTTATTAAAATAATCAGTTAGTTAATCAAAATTTTAAATTTTATTTTCATTTCTGAATTTAGTTTAATAATATTGAAAATGAAATAACTCAACAAGATACATGTTATTTTATTCAAATAAGTTAAAAACTTTGCTTGTACTCAGTTCGCTCCAAAAATTTTACTGAAAATCATCCTACCTTTGAAGACACTAAATAACAGTATTCGTTTATATGGATCATAATTACCAGATAAGTATGTATTTCCCTCTTGGGTCATTGATCAACAGGTGTCACTCACAAGCCTGCTCATCAGCATGAGTTTTTGTTTTAAACATTCCATGAGACTAAGTCGCATTTAGCCAATTTTGAACCGCTCTTATCCATGTAATGGATAATGATGCTCGGAATATATTCACTCACACAAATTATTAAAATTGTGTCAACTTGCATTCTTTTTTAGATGTTCCAGTTACTTATTTAGTATTATAGTCTGTTCATGAAAAAAGACAGTTACAATTAAAAGGTTTTCTGCAGTATCACAAAAGCATGCACGAAAGTTTTGCAATTAAATATAAAATTTGAAAGTTTTAATATTTTCATTTTGTTTATTGCAATACTGTAAGGTCTCTTTTTATGCGAATTATTTTTATGAGATTTTGAAGTTGTGCAGTTTGTATTTCATCCAAAAATTTCTAGGACAAACATGTACATATAGGCTTGTTTAGGAAGCTCACATATAGAGTCACCAAAAATCGTGGTATGCTCAAAGCTCACTCCTTGTTCCACTGACAAATAACATTAATGGACTGCTTGTCGCTTCCAAAAAATGGCACTACCTACCTGCTATGCATTACATTTGAATCATACAAAAACTTTCATTGATTATTGGAATTTTTTATTTAACCTGTGGTCTAAAAATCACATAAATTGATGCTCACGTGAACAAAAACATGAAATATTTAATTGTTAACAAAACCTTTTTTAAAAAATTTAAATATTTTTTACTGCATTTGAATTTGTCGTGATCTTACGGATGCAAGGGAGGGAACATATTTCTGTCTGTCTGATTTGTTCTAAGAATGAGCTTTTGCAATTCGGGGTTTCCCCTTTGTACATGATACTTACTAATAACAAGTCA
Organism: Meta bourneti; assembly: GCA_933210815.1. NCBI lineage: Eukaryota > Metazoa > Arthropoda > Arachnida > Araneae > Tetragnathidae > Meta > Meta bourneti. The sequence goes on from OW119930.1 coordinate 73,891,361, forward strand.
TTATTACATCATTCTGAGTTTCGCATTGAAAGGAATAAACAGTAATTCTGAAATTAAATTTTATATTAGAGGTGATTTGTACATTTTTATAATAGCGAGTTTAAGTTGTGCTAATTCAAGTTGCAGTAATTAGCAGTACATTCTGATTTTTGGATTGTAACATTTAAACAGTGAGTGTCATGAAGTTAAATTTTTCATTAGAAGTGGTTTTTGCCTTCTCATTATTGTAAGTCTAAATTTTCCTAATTTCTTTTCTAAGATTTCATTTGGCCCAATGGAGAAAAGAACACAGCGAAGACAGGCAGTTTCGTCGGAAATAAAAATTGCAATTTTAGATTGCTTAGCAAAAGGAGAAGGATCTACCGCGATTGGAAAACATTTTAATTTAGGCGAATCCACTTTAAGAGCCATTAAGAAGAATGAAGTCGCAATAAGAAAATCCGTCATTTCTGGTACAAAATTAAGTGCCAAATTAACATTGCATTCAAGAGATGAATTATTAGAAAGAACAGAGAGAGCCCTCGCAATTTGGATTGAAGAACTAACTGAAAGAAAAATTCCTGTAAGCGGTTATTTCATTCAGGAAAAAGCTCTTCTGTTTTATGAGTCAGTTTTAACAGTCAGAGCCATCAACTTCCACTTCCCAGGCTGGTAAAAATGTTCAGCTAGCAAAGGATGGCTAATCGGGTTTTTGAAAAGGAATGCACTTCATAATTTCAAGATTACAGGGGAGACTGCGTCAGCAGATGAAAGAGCATCACAAAAATTTCCACAGGAGTTAGCGAAAATTATTGAAGATGGGGATATTGTGCCGATTAAGCATTTAACGCTTATGAGGCAGGACTGTATTGGAAAAAATGCCGGACCGTATTTACATCGCAAAGATGAAAAAACTGCAAGTGGACATAAAGCAAGCAAAGAGTGAGTAACATTACTTTGTAGCAATGCATCAGGAGATCGGATGTTGAAACCGCTCATAATAAATCGATCTCTTAGACCTCGTGCTCTAAAAGGCAAAGATTTAATACAACTGTCAGTGCATTGGATGTCTAACCCGAAAGCCTGGGTGACAGTTGTTTTTACAGAATGTTGCTTTGTACGAGAAGTGGAAGCCTATATGAAGGAAAAATCTTTCGATTTTAAAGTTTTATTAATTATTGACAATACACTAGGTCATCCACAGTTAGAACATCCAAATGTTCAAGTAGTACTTCCGCCCAATACAAGCCTTCAGCCATTAGATCAAGGCATAATTGCAACTTTTAAAAAGCATTACATTAAGCGGACTTACCAATTCATCTTGAATAAACTAGAATATGAAGACATTAAAAGACGTGGAAACAATTTTCTATTTTTGATTGTTTAATTCACGTTGCATCTGAATAAGACCAACAACTTTAAATGCCTGTTGGAAAAAGGTTTGGCTGGGATGTGTTACCAGCAATACAACCACATTCAAACATCGACACTATCAAATGAAATCATTACTTTGGCATATGAAATTGGCGGAGATGGTTTTAATACCTTCAGCCACATGATGATTTAGATGAATTGCTTGTGGATGATGTCGTGTGGCGATGATATTGAACTATAGATGTCGTCGCAGGTCCCGAAGGCGATAATGATGCGGAAGAAAAACCAGCCCCATCACTGAAAAATTAATTCGAGAAGCTCTTCAACTCTGCAGTAAATTAGAAAATAATTTTCTTGTTAATGACCCCAATTCTGAATGTGCCTTTAAATTACAACGTGAGCTGCAGAACTGTATTTCCGAATATCGTGAACTACACTGCTGGCCACCCAAATTGCAACACCAAGAAAGACAAGAGATATCACAACAAAATTTATTTTGTAGATAACATGTTGACCAAGTATCAAATGATTAAATTTATAGACTTCTGTGAAGTGTGGTTCCTGCCAAAATCAGTAGCCAGAGTAGCCGCCATTGGAGATTACCGCTGCCACACGCCTCGGCATTGATTCAAAGAGACTTTGGATGTGTTCTTGGGGTACAGCAGACCAAGCAGCTTCCACACGTTGCCAAAGTTGATCTGGTGTGGCAGCTGGGGATGTATTCTGGGTCAATCGTTGAGCAACCATGGACCACATGTTTTCTATCGGCGAAAGATCCGGAGAGCGAGCTGGCCAGGGAAGCAATTCAATCTGGCGATTGACGAAGAACCCTTGGACAATGCGTGCCACGTGTGGTCGTGCATTATCCTGTTAAAATATGGCTGTGGGCAAGCCCTGAAGGTAAGGAAGGACAACTGGCTCCAACACCTCGGAGATGTAGCGCTGGCTGTTTAAAGTACCGGCAATGCGTACTAGAGGAGTGCGAGAGTGATATCCAATACCGCCCCATACCATAATACCCGGTGCAGGACCAGTGTGGCGGTGCATAACGCAGCTGTTCAGCATCCTCTCTCCACGGTGTCTCCAGACTCGAATCCGACCATCGTGGTGTTGCAGACAGAAGCGTGACTCGTCAGTAAAGACAATTTCATTCCATTCTGCCGTCCACATCCTTCTTTCATCGCACCATTGGCGGCGGAAACGTCTGTGGTTCTGCGTCAAGGGTAGACGAAGCAATGGACGTCTTGCGGACAGACCACTCTGCTGTAATCGGCGTCGAATGGTACGCGCAGACACTGGATGATGCGGTACAGACTGAATGTGCTGTGCTATGGTTCGTGATGTGGCTGAGCGATCCGTCACTGCCATACGCACAATATGCCTGTCATCACGTGAAGTGGTGCACTGAGGTGGATGCGATCGAACACGTCGGTCCGTCGTACCCTCCTGCATCCAACGATCACATATCCGCATTACAGTTGTTTGGTTTCGTCCAACACGACTACCGATTTCCCTGAAAGATAATCCACAATCTCGTTAGGCCACTATCCTTCCTCTGTCGAACTCGGATACTTGATCAAAAGATGATCGCTGTTTTCTACGAGGCATAATTGATCGTTTTTTTTGAAAAAACCACAAGAAAAACACAATTGCCGTACTTGAAATCGTCGAAATCTCCAAGCCTTAAATAGCGCTTTGAAGTGGCGCCACAGGCGCGCGTGATGTGCGTCTGCGCTGAAATTCTAATCATTTGCATATCTCACCTCCGCTAATGCATGTTGTAAATTTCATATTATTTGCATGCTTCAGGGTGTTGCATTTACGGTGGCCAGCAGTGTACATAAAAAATTAGTAGAATCATCGCAAAGTTTAATTACGGATTACATTGTCAGAAAAGAAAGCTACACAGAACGAGAATGAAGTTTGAAAATCCATCGCCTTTACCGAAAAGATCTATTGCAGACAGCCTTTTCTGATGATGAAAGTGATTTGGAATCAATTCGCAAACGGTGCAGACCATTATCAGATAGCGATAATGATTGCAAAATGTAAAACTATATTACTTTGCAATAAAATAAAATGAATTAAGTTTGAATACAAATTTATTTTAAGCTTTTATATGAATTTTTTATAGACTTTCGAAGGAATTTATTAAGCAACCTATATTTTTTACATTTCTGCTAACTTTTTTATGCGGTTTTAGGTTAATTTTAACTCGTTTTGGTTTTATGTGATTTTAGAAAATTACGGAACGTATCCCTAATTTTTCAAGGTAAGTAGTTTTTTATGCGATTTTTTTATATGCGCTTTTCTGTAGAACGTATCCACAGCATAAAACGAGACCTTACAGTATATTGGTTGATTTTTATTTAAATCTTATTGGGAAATTTTATGCATTGATCCCCTGTGTGTGTGTCATAGTTCCTAATACATTAATGTTATACATCATAAATATTGTTGTTTAAATTAAATCAATACTATCTAGAAACTACACTGATTTGTGTGTCTCATGTCCAACAAGTTGAAGGGACAAATAATTAATTAAAATTATAAAAATCAGTTTCAAATAAAAAGTCTGATTTATATAAAATAAATCAGATTTTTATGATTAAAAAATAATTTTTTCTTACTCTGGTTTAAATAGGAAGGACCTCAATATTCGCAAAAGCAAAATATTCATCATGCCTTTAATAATGAAAATTCAGGAGGAAGCAGATAAGTTTTGATTTCGTCTTTGTGAAAACATTGTATCAGATACCTTTAAGGCAGGGAAACTCATTAAAAATTTAGTCTGGTGTAGACGATGAGAAAACCATTTATAAAGCCATCTTACCACTACTGCTACTTCTGTATTTGTAGCCACCTGCAAGCTGTAGGCGGCATAGATTCGATTCCTCCCTGAGTATTTCTGTCTTGTGTCAGTAAAACTTTCCTTATGTATGTCCATTTCTTGACGTCTGTCTTGTGTTTGGTGCAGTTTAGCCATAATGGCTCTTACGCCATAAAACCCAACAAATCAACCATCCTTATTTGTGCTTTTGTTAAAATAAGTATCAACATTTACCCACCCAACGTTTAAATTATTTTTTGCATTCTGTAGCACCTGCTTATAATTTTCAAATTCCTTTGGTTTTCTGTTAATGCTTTACCAAACTCTTTTAGAAAGGTACAGGAATTTGTCGAGCTTTTTGGATTTGTTGTTGGATTTCAGGTGTATTAGTATGACTACTGCCATTATGGCAACAAGGTCAATGCTGTAAAGGAGAGCTATCTTGTTCCCTTATTACAGGTATAGGTTGCAATAAACTTTTTGGTAGTACAGTCAGTAAAAACTAGTATCCAAACACCCCTTGTTATTCACACGTCTGGAATTTTACATTCAAACAAGGCAGTCATTAGATTTGGAATAATGCCCCTTCTGTAAATAAATGGGCATTTATTTGCATAGGGTCTCTTCATACTTGTTTGGATGTTTCCAAAATTTCAAATAGCAACACCTACTTTTATGGTTATCAAGCGATTTCCTGTTTCATAATTACACTCAACATAAATTTTTGAGCAAATCTTATAATTACCAAAGATCAGGGAATGAAAACATCTAGATTTTTAAAAATATGTATAAAATATTTGATTTAAATCTGATTTTATTAATTTAAGTTGAAGTTTCATGATTTTAATTAATTCATTCATTAATTCAGTTTGAATTTGTTGGATATGAGACACGTAAATCAGTGTAGTTTCTAGTTGTTTTTGATTTATGTCAAATATTAATATATATGATGATTTAGGAAATGGAAAATGTTTTGAAAAATTAAAACACTGGCTTAGGAATTAGCAAAGTTAATCACATGATAGAGTAAATAGAAAAATGACACAAATGCCAAGAATAAGCAATGTTTTTTCATCTGATTCTCGTACTGTTTGGATTACTTTGAATAACCCATAACCTTTGATATAGAATTTTTGAACATAGATAAATAAGGTTGCCCAGGGCAACATACAAAACAAACACCATATTATAAATTTTTATATCAAATTCAAAAATCGTACAAATTTCAGAATTTTTCACGTTATATATTTATGATATGTTAGGAAAATGTTAAATTTCTTTAGGTATTGCCATATAAAATAATTTATTAAAGACTTGTTTTCGAGAACAAATCGTGTCACCAATAGAAAATGAAATAAAAAGAACTTGTATCGTTTCACGATAAAATTCCTATTAGTATAGTAATTAATATTTAGCTAGCAAAAAGTACTTTTTTTGAAAAAAATGCTATTTGTAAGTAAATAGTATAAAATAAGATGACATGAAAATGCATAAATTGAAATCAAAAATGCCTATTTTTCACATTTTCTCTGAGCATAGACAAGTATTTCATATGTACATCCTAAGCACAGAAGTCACCAATAAACCGTTGTGTTGCTCTAGTGTGACGTTAATGGAAATACCCCCTAAGCACAGAAACAGGGTTTATACACAACATACAAGAAAATGAATAGAATTCTAGTATTTCAAGCTTTCAATAAAAATATTAATCATTGCACATAAATCTTAATTAAACTAGCTTTCCACTTCAATCAGTAATCTATTTTGTCAACATACTCATTCTTTTATCAGATGGGCGAATTAACTTTCACATTCCAAATAATTCCATAATAATAGTTATGCTAACAGTGTTAAGAAGTCCTAGGGATCAATGCATAAAATTTCCCAATAAAAATTAACCAACATATTACACAAAACAAAATGAAAATATTAAAATTGCCTCTGTTAATAAAGATTAACATAGAGAATACCTTTTCATTGTGACTAGTTATCTATTTTTTCATGAAGAGACTACATTTCTAAATAAATAACTAGAACATCTCAATAAAGAATGCATCTTGCCACAATTTTAATAATTTGAGAGTGAATATAGATTGAGCATCAAATGGAGAAGGATGGTTCAAAATTGACCACATTCGATTTACAATCTATTTAAAACAAAACCCACTCTGATGAAGAGGCATGTGATTGACACCTGTTACTCAATAGCCAAGAGGGAATTATGATCCCAGTCAACAAATACTGTTATTTGATGTTTTCTTGGGATGATTTTCAGTATAATTTTTGGTGTGCACCGAGTTACAAGCAAAGTTTTTAAAAATGTATTTGGATAAAATAACATGCATCTTGGTCATAGTGTTATTTCATTTTCAATACTATTAAATTTAAAACAAAAAGTCTAAAATTATGATTTAAATGTGATTTAAAAAAACTTGATTTAAATCGCAATTTAAATCAAACTGATTCATTAATACTATCTTGAAATATTGAATATTTTGAAACACGTCTGGTGGGGGACTAATCTTATTTCAAATTATTAATTAAACAATGCAATAAAAATACTGCAACAATGCAAAACAAAAACCACATACATAAAAATATCAAAATAATTCGCCTTGATTGATAAATTTTATAATAATTTGACATTTTGCTGGTAATGAACTACACCTCGACTTGCGACCTATGCGACTACGACCATCCGCACTTACGACCACAAAAAATAAATAAAAATAGTAACTAAAGAAAGATAACTACATTGGTAGGGTCAAAAGGATACAATAGAGTACACATTATGTATTTTTAACATTATGTACAATAATTATACGTACATAGATTGAATTTTTGTGTTTTATGCAGTTTTTATAACCCGTTTGAATGAAAATAGTGTTGAAAAATATAAATCCGACTTACGACCAGTTCTACATACGACTTGTCAGCCGGAACGGAACTAGGTCGTAAGTCGAGGAGACCCTGTACAGTGACCGTTCTATTTTTATTGCTTTTTGAATCCACGGCAAACCCCTCGGGGCACATCTTTAGTTGTGTACAGGCTTCACGAACCCGTGGAACTCTAGTGATCCTTTCTTTTCGCCTGGGGTTTAATGTCTACACAGGGGTCACGCTCCTGGGATATCCCAACGATCTTTTGCTGTTTTCATTCCACTACTCTGTTCCCCATGCCTCTTTCCCCCTTTCACATCATAAAATAAATTTATTTCGTATGATCTGGCTATTTTGATACATAAAAGCAGAATCTAATCAAAAAGGGGTTATCCTTAAAAAAATTGAGTCCATACAAATTTTTATAAGTGAAGGCGAACCCTGATGCAAATGAAATGCCCATCTATTTATAGTAGGCATTATTCAAAATATGACAATGTGGTTTGTTTGTGTGAGTCCAGAGAGGGGAAAAAAGAAGAGGTGTACGGATACCGATTGTACCAACAGTACCTCTCACGTGATTGTAATTTACACTGGTTTCCATAAATTAACGAACAAATGGAAAATCGGTATTACTCTGAAAAACTACTCATTCTATTTGAATGAAATCGGTACAATTTTTCGATATCTCATGTTTCAGAAAATAACATACGAAAGAAGTCATAGGTATGCATATACAAATTAAATACGGAAAAATAACTCAATATTGTGGTTTCCTCGCAGTAATACATGACCAACATTAATGTCCGATGCTCTTAATTAAGTTGATTTATGAGGTCTGTAGGTTCCCGAATGAACTTTCATTTTTACACTCACCAACCTTTCTGCTTTTTCTTCCATATTGTCTGTCTTGTGTTTGGCGCAGCTTGGCCAAATAGGGTCCATAAAACCTGAAAACCAATCAACTATGAGGTCTAGGTAGTGAATCCCACTGTTTCCGGAAGGCATTTTGAATTTCTTGCAGGTTTTTGGGGAGGTGGGTTGAAGGCAGCAACACGCCTTCTCAATAGCGTCCCATACATGCTCAATAAGATTCAGGTCGGGAGAGCATGCCGGCCGATCAAAAGTAACAAAGCTCATTTTCAATGTTCTGTCGCGAAAGGCGAGTTGTGTGTAGACAGTCATCGGCTTTTAGAATAAATATATCGCCGATTGCACATGGATACGAACAATGGGGTTCAGCACCTCATCTATGGCGGTGAGCTTTCGTGGTTCCCCGTGCTTACACATAGGCCATTCTGTCTAACTATATAGACCAGTATATCTAAAGCAATCCAACCTTTTCTTGATGTATTAGTCATGATGTCTGCAGATATCTTTTGAAAAAGTTGCCGCATCGATTCCCCTTATTTTAAGGCCTCAGGGGCACATCTCCTTTAAGTGTGTAAGGGCTTCACGGACTCGAGGTACTATACTGATCTTTTTTTCCTACGTGACTTACTGTCTTTAGTAAACACGGGGGTCGGGCTCCCTGGATACGCAAGCGATCATTTTCTGCTTTCATCCCACTACTCTGTTCCACAATATCTATTTCCCCCTTTCACGACATTTTTTTACTTGACGTTGTCTTGTGTTTGGCGCAACTTGGCCAAGTATGGCCCTGCGCCATAAAACCACCAAACCAACCCCTTATTTTAAATATGGTAATTCCCTACAGCTAATTACAGCCCCCAGGCCAAAATAGGTCCTCCGAATAAGTTAATTCGGCCGTGGACGTGAATTTAAAAATATGAAGAAAAAAAAGACATTGGAAGGCAGAACAGAACTCATAGGGACCAGACCGTCCTCTTTCTCGATATTTTTTGTGTAGATTGCAGGAAATTTTTTTGCACATTTCTTGTCCTAAAATACTTATAACTAGCAGATTCGCTAGTCTCTTAATGGTCTTAAAATACTGCATAACTAGCAGATTCGCGCGTAGCATCTGCGCTTTCTTGATTGCTTGAATCTATCGATGACAGTGTCGTCTCGCATTCCATATCTTATTTCAATCCATACCTATTTTCGCTCTTATTTTCCCTTTTTCGCCGATTCCCATCGAGATTTCTCATTGCTTTCTGTAATCAGACTGCTGAAAAATTTCATAAATGGCGAACTCTTCCGTGTTTTAGCAATTTCCTACAACTCCCTAGCTCAAACCAAGAAAATTAACTCGCCCACGTGGAATTTCACACATTTTCCAGTCATTCCGACCCATGTGGAATTTCACACATCTTTCACATAGCCAATGGCCGCGGTGGCCCGGTTGGAAGGGTAACGGATTAGCAACCGGAGGGTTGCGAGTTCGAATCCAGCCAAAAGACCGTCGTGTTCAAAGGGGGCTGGTACACGTTAAATCTGTCGTGACCTCAAATGTCCTCACGTTGGCGTGGTGTGGAAGTTTGGAGAGTGGGGTGCCAGCTCCGGTGTTGCCTCTCATCTGACCGTGATTCAAAATTACGTGGTGCTATCCTCGGATCTTTCCCTTTGGGATTGATCCCGGACCGTCACCAATAGCCGATTGTGTTGCTCCAGTGTGACGTTAATTAAAAATACCATACCATCCACATAGCCAATCTCATCCACCTTGAATTTCACACATCTACATAGCGAATCCGTCCCACTGGGAATTTCACACGTTTTCCAGTCATTCAGACCCACTTAGAATTTCGCATATAGCCAGTCCGCCCCTAGTGCCTTGGTTTACATAAAAAGTTCTTCTCATACTATCTTAAAGACACTATTGTTCTTAACAAGTATAAGATTTGATATCACTCTAACACTATTCTCATTCTCTTTACAGGCTCGCCGAAAAGAATGAATTATAACTTTGGTCCTTCTCTTGTTTCAAGGGCTGCAAACAGTATCGCCGTTGCCCTCTGGTATCACGACGATGTGTTGGCTCAAAACGGCTATGCCATTTGGAAGGTCGAAGAAGATAGAATTATTGAATATGTCGAAAGTTTCAACATACCAAACTGTTTGAAACAAACTATACATCTATCGGTTCGACCTGTTCGGGAACAGATAAAACACTGGAAGACAATTAATGGCCATCTTCTCTCAGGTAATGTGAATCAGTACAAAGAGTTTTCGTGGACTTCGATGGGATTGATCGATTCCGCTGCAACAGCAGACAATATCATTAGAAGTGGACGATTGAAACCCGTTGATGCATTTAAACTTGCCTGCATTAATTGCACTCATTCCCACATCTTCAGATTATGGCCTGAAGTTCAGAAACATTTTGAATCCATCACCCTTCCAGATAATTTCGATTTTTTACCAGATGAAACTATAATCCGTTGGGTACGCCACCAATACATTTTGGAACCAGAAGTTCTGTTCTGGGTGTACTATCTTAAAAAAGGATCCGAAGTACCCAATAGGGTGGTAGATGAACCTTTTTTCCATAAAGCATATCTCAGATCATTCTACGAAGGTAATGTGTCTGCTCTCAATTATTTCTTCGAGCAGACAGATTACTATAAGGACATAAGATCTTTCTTGGAAACGGGGAACATTATGAAAACCCTTAACAGGCACAATAAAATTCCAATTCTCCTATTCCTCCTATCTTATATGGATAGCGAGTTACAAGGCCAGTTTCTTAAAAGTGACCCGGTTAATATTGTTTTGTGCTTTTTGGAGTGGCCCTTGCACGAGTTTTTCTTGCAAGTAACCGACGAAGTGGGGACGGAATTGGGAGCAGACGGCTTCGGTAAAGTTTTTCAAGCGACCATTCAGAAAATTCTGCAGTACGAAAACGAAGCTGCACTGTACAGAAGCCTCTTTTCGAGCTTGTGGCGGAAAACTCCTTCTGCATTAAAGCTGCCGTGCTTGCGTGATTGGATTGATGCAATTCTCACTAAACTGTTTTCTCCCAAGACGCCTAACGATGCCTTAGCCGTTCTGTCTTCTGGCGCATGCGATGTGGAAAAGTTGTGTGTGTCTCTACTTCATGATGCAGAAACTCTCCTCGATGTTTTTATCGAGGAAAACAAACACCGAGTTTTTAAGTCATTGCTGAAAAATTTCATATCAACCGATGCAGCTTCGGTAAAGAGGTTTGAGAAAGCATACGAAAGGTGTACAGAGAAATATTTAAAAATGTACTACTGTATGTGAATCTTGGAAATGCCCGATATTCTTTTTCTCAAATAAAATGTTTGACTGTTCTTTTTCTATGTAAAATTTTTAGAATTCAATTTGTTTTGAGATCGTGGGGTGAGATTCACTTTATTGAAACATGAATTCATACTGAAAATCTGTTAGAAACCGATAAACCTATTGTGATGGCGGTTGTGAAAAAGTTGTCGTTTGACGAATCCTCTACGAGTAGAGCGTAGTCAGTGTTAATGACCAAAGAGCGATACATATGCGCAATTGAATTTTTGTCTCGATTTTGCATCTTAATTTGAGAAGTTTTCGGTAATAATTTTTTACAAAAGTTGATTTTTGCGAGATGTAAAACGATTTATTATGCAGTTGGCTTTTCTCTCTCCTACAGAAAATCAAGATGTGGAGGTAGGAATTTTCTAATACTCAGAAATTCATAAGCTGTGGGAAAGCTTATTTATGTCTAAAAGTACCTATAACATTTCTATTTCTTTCAAAAATTAATTTTTGACAAGAAATTCCAAAAAATAATTGAAATATGATTGAAGCAATAAAATTACACGTTTTAGAAGTGAAACATTGTCGTTACACACACGGTGGCTGGTGCACGTTAAATCCGTCGTGGCCTCAAATTTTTCTCACATTGGTGTGGAAGTTCAGAGAGTGGGTGTCAACTCAGGTATTACCTCGTTATCTGAAAATAGTGTTCAAATTCAAAATTACGTGGTGTCCTCGGATCTTTCCGTTTGGGATTGAGCCCGTTGTGTTGCTCCAGTGTGACGTTAATTAAAAATACATACCTACCAGATAGGTATTGTAATTAACATCACACTGGAGCAACACAACGGGTTATTGGTGACGGTCCGGTATCAATCCCAAAGAGAAAGACCCGAGGACAACACGTGCTTTTGAACCACGGTCAGATGACGACATACCTACCTGGAAATTAACGTCAAAAGCAGCGGCGGATTCAGAGTGAAAGTCCCTTTGTCTGAACCCCTATTACCTTTTTGCACACCTTTATATATTTTTTATCTGAAGTAAAATGTTTTGTATGGAAATAGAGTTAATTGTTCTGTAAGGCTATTAAATGAAATATTGCTACCATATAGCGGAAATTTGTATGAAAAATTACGCATTTCTTAAATTACTGATTGCATTTCAATCACCTTAAAAACCTACTTCAATTACCTTAAACCTACTTTTAAAATTTCCTTTTGTTCCTATTCATAATTCTTGCGATTTTAAAGCGACAACGAAATGTAAGCAAACTAAAGCATGTGAAATTGTATTACAGAATAAAAGAATTTTTCAGTCTAAAAAAAACTCAGCACAGTCAGGTTCTATTCTCTAGGGAATACAAATAATCATTTAATAGCCCTGATTTAGTCTCTTAACTTAAAATCTTTTAGTGGTTCCTTTTTTGACACTTCCCATACGTAATTCGTTATTTTACAATTCAAAACAATTTACAAGAGGTATTCACAAGAAAAATTTCACATTTAAACTAAAAAACATTTAATTGCTCTCGTGTTCATAATTTAAAAAATAATTAAGGAAAGTTGAATATTAATATTTAACTCATTCAAAATAGCAAATTTTAAAAACGCTGACCTTTCCTTTAAGCTGTCGAGATTATTTAGTCAGTGCTATTAGTGTTTTTGGGGCCGTGGTGGCCCGGTTGGAAGAGTAACAGATTAGCAACCGGAGGGTTGCGAGTTCGAATCCAACCAAACACCGCCCCCAGGGGCATTCCTTCTTTAGGTTTGTACGGGCTTCACAATCCCGGGGTACCTGAGTGATCTTTTTCTTTCCCAGGGGTTTGCTGTCTTTGGTGAACACGGGGGTCGCGCTCCCGGGATACCTAAGCGATCTTTCTCTACCTTCATCCCACTACTCTATTCCCCACCCCTCCTTTTTCTCCATTTCTCGTCTTGCGATTCGGAAACCATTGAAATTTCTTAACATTGAAAAACACCTTAAATTCATTCTTTTGTTATTTAAAAACTATGTTTATCACCTATCATAGAATACCTTTTTAGTTGTGTTAAGTTCTATTTTCGAAATTATCATTTATTCCCTTTTTATGATTCTTTTAAAAAAGACGTCAGTACGTTTTTCTGACCCGCATGTTTGCCGTGTGCGGCGTCCCGTATCGGGGGAAAGTGGAGTCCTGGGGTACCTGATGCGTGCCCTTTGGTCCATGCTTCTGCGTAGACGGGTGGCTGGAGTGAGCCCGCTCTGGTCAATCGGCTCACCTAATTTCTCTGGGGTTCACCACGTCAGAGCGCTTGGTCCCTCTGTCGTGCTGAACTCCAATGCTATTGGGTATTTAGGGTTAGTGCTGTCGCTAGGGATGCCCTGGGCGAACTGGCGGATTCACATTCCGACACGGCGGCACTATGTTCTGGCTGTGACCCCTGAGGCAGTACCGAGATCTGTTGCCGGACAACTGCCGGATACTGCTTCCCCTGGTTGGGCTCCATGGTGGGCGGGGGCACACCAGGATGAACATTTTTTCTAATATTCATGGAACCTGAAACTTCTTGCCCTGACGGAGGCTTAGATCCGTCAAACACCATTTACGAAGTAAATGAAAATTATGTCAGTAAACAATGTATGGAAACGGTTACGCCTGTCATTTCTGAACCAAAAAAATCAGTCCCTAAATTTCTTATTATACACAACGAATCCGGTAAACTAACAAAAATGTCACCATTTCTAATCGAAAAATACATTAAAAATGCAGCTGATGAAGTAAAAAATGTTAAAAAATTGAAATCTGGAGACCTATTGATAGAATCCAAATCAGAAACACAATCAATAAAACTATTAAACATTAAAAACTTTGGAGACGTCGAAATTCAAGTCTTTCCGCACAGAACCCTTAACTATACCCGAGGAGTTATCTCATCCCAAGAACTCGCAATGGTGTCCGACGAAGAATTTGTCGCTGAACTAAAAGACCAAAAAGTTATAGCAGCCAAAAGAATCATGATGAGGCGAGATACTAATTTCATTCCATCAAGAAATGTTGTTCTGACCTTCGATTCTCCTGTTATGCCAACAAAAATAAAAGCCGGTTACTTGTGCTGCGACGTGAGGCCTTTCATTCCAAGCCCACTGCGATGCTTTTTATGCCAGAGATTTGGACATGCTAAAACAGCATGTCGAGCATCAGCAACCATCTGTGCACGTTGCGCAAAGCCCGGTCACGACAGTTCTACATGCTCCGAAATCGAACATTGTGTTAATTGCCAGGGAAATCATGCTGCGTATTCAAAAACTTGCCCTCATTGGATACAGGAAAAAGAAATCCAAACATTAAGAGTTACCAAAAATCTATCCTTTCCCGAAGCTAGAAAATTTATAGAATCTCGTACACCTCGTCCTAACACCTCATATGCATCCGTCATTAAAACTAGCAAAACAATAAGCACCCAAACATATAATTCAGATTTTACATCTAATAAAGTAAATGCAGAAACGCAAATAAACTCTACTCCTTATAATTATCAACCAACCAAATCAAATCAGCAATCCCATAGCGTAAGCCCAAAATCAATTGACAAAGCTACAAGTAAACCCTCAAACCTGCCGCAACAGAGAACCACACCAGCAACAAAAATCTTCAAGCCGAACCCAACAACGTCAATAGAACTAAATAAAAAAAAGCAAAGTAAGAAAGACAAACCTCCCCGGAACTCTAAAGACACCTCAAAATTACCGGATACCGAAATAGATTTACACCCTTCCACGGACTCAGACATGGAGTTTGGAGAGGACGGTATTGACGAGAACGCTGCATTTTTTAGAAAAGGTTCTAGATTTTACAAAAAACCTTCCAAATAAAACCACCCAACCTTTATTTCAGAAGACATTGAAAAGGGCTCTAATTTTTAAAAAATAAATGGCTATTAATCTCCTAACTTGGAACTGTCATGGTTTTCGTACACATATCGACGATATCAAATCTCTAATAAATAATTTTAACCCTGTTTGCCTAGCCCTTCAAGAAACATACTTAACGCCTACTAACACAATGAACGTTAAAAATTATAATTTAATAAGAAATGATTACATCCACGGTGCACGCGCTTCGGGCGGTGTGGCTCTGATGACTTTGCAGAATTTTCCATCAAGAAGAATTTCACTAAATACGAGCATTCAAGCAATAGCCATTCAACTTCATATTAAATTTTTACTAACAATCTGCTGCATATATCTACCCCCAAATGAAAACGTTAGTCAGCAGGAACTAAATGATTTAATAACGCAACTTCCGTCTCCATACTTCATCATAGGGGATTTTAACGGACACAACCCTCTTTGGGGAAGTAATGATTTTAACACAAAAGGACAACAAATTGAAAAATTGATGGATGACCATTGTCTCTGCCTTTTAAATGATTCCAGTCATACATACTTCCATACTCCGACCCAAACCTTTCACACCCTGGACCTTGCAATATGCTCCCCTACTTTGCTTTCATTTTGGGACTTTAAAATTGACAATGATCTGCACAATAGCGATCACTTTCCAATCATTTTAACATATAACTGCAATGACGTTTTACTACCCAGACGACCTGTGCGATATATATTTGAGAAAGCGGATTGGACTCGATATCAGGTGGAATCAAACATTTCCGACAACATGGTTATGATGCCTAGCATAAATGATGCCGTTGAAATGATAACGAACACCTTGATTAAGGCGGCAGATGTGGCTATCCCCAAAACATCGGGTAAAATGCCTAAATTATGGAAGCCTTGGTGGAATGAAGCATGCTCTCAAGCCCATAAATTCCAAAAAAAAGCATGGAACACCTTCAGACGTTATCCCACCACTTCGAATTTGATAGTTTTCAAGCGGGCTAAAGCAGAAGCTCGAAAATTAAGGAGACAGCGACAAAAAGAATCCTGGCAAGAATACGTAAATACAATCGAATGTCGAATATCATCAAAACAGCTATGGGGAAAAATTCGAAAAATTACCGGCAAATATCGTAATCCAAATATATCGTTTTTACTTCAAAATGGACAAGTCGTTTCAGACGTTAAGACAATTGCTGACACCTTGGGAGAATCTTTTTCTAAGGTATCTCATGAGAGCTCTTACCCCCAAGATTTTATTAATTATAAGCGACGTGAAGAACGCAAGACGTTAAACTTTCAACCATCCGCTCATAAAACTTACAATCGTAATTTTACCATATTCGAACTGAAAAATGCTTTAAGAAAATCACACCCGACTTCACCGGGCCCCGATCATATTCATCTAGACATGTTGACCCATCTCAATGAAGACTCATTACAAAACATTTTACTTTTTTATAATAGAATTTGGACAGAGCAAGATTTTCCGACAACCTGGCACAGAGCTATTATTATTCCAATACCGAAACCTGGGAAGGATCCTCAAGACCCTAATAACTATCGACCCATTGCCTTGACAAGCTGTATCTGCAAAGTCATGGAAAGAATGGTGAATGCTCGGTTGATACATGTCCTTGAGTCTGAAAAACATCTATCGGAGTTTCAAAGCGGATTCCGTTTTGGACGAAGCACCTACGACAATGCCTTAATGCTGGAATCCTCTATCAGAGATACATTCGTCACAAAGAAGCATTTGGTAGCTGTCTTCTTCGATATGGAGAAAGCTTACGATAGGACATGGCGATATGGCATAATGCGAGACTTATACGAGATGGGCTTTCTGGGAAATCTCCCACTATTTATTCAAAACTTTTTATTGACAAGGACCTTTAGCGTTCGCATTAATAATATTTTATCAGATGACTTTTCACAGGACGAGGGTGTTCCCCAAGGAAGCGTTCTAAGCGTGATACTTTTTATAATTAAAATCAACGGTATTATTAAACAACTTCCTCCATATGTGCACGGAACGCTTTTTGTAGACGATTTCCAGATTTTTTGCTCTGGAATCAATGTACCTTTTATTGAAAGACAACTCCAAACGGCTATTAGAATTGTAAGTAAGTGGGCAAACGAAAATGGTTTTGTTTTTTCTTCGCAAAAGACTGTATGTGTACATTTTACTAGAAGACGCGGACTTTTTCCTGATCCAGAACTTTTACTCGACGGAACTGTTATTCCAGTAGTTCCAGAAATAAAATTTTTGGGTATTATTTTTGACTCGAAGTTATCTTTTCGTCCTCATATCAAGGTATTGAAACGAAAATGCAACCAATCATTGAATATTTTAAAGGTTTTATGTAACACAACTTGGGGAGCTGATTTTATTTCAGTTTTAAAAATTTACAAAGCTGTTGTCCGATCGAAACTCGATTATGGGAGTGTAATATATGGATCTTCTGCTAAGTCTGTTCTTCAAGCCCTGGATACTATTCATCACCAAGGCCTCCGATTATCCCTCGGAGCTTTCCGCACTTCGCCAGTCCAGAGTTTATATATAATGACAGGCGAGCCGGATTTAAGACATCGACGTGAGAAACTTACCCTAAAATACTATTTTAAGATTAAAGCCAACCCTTCTCACCCATTGCATAATAGTGTAACTAACCCTAAATTTGGAAGTCATTACTCATTAAAACCTTCATTCATACCGTCACTTGGTTTTAGAGTCCGTACCATAATGAATTCATTAAATGTTGACAATCTGGGAATATTTCCTAGAGAAAACGAACCTCCACCTTGGAATGATAAAAATCTACTTACCATCAATGACTTTTCACATTTTAACAAATCATCAACCCCCGATACCATTTATTTACAATTATTCCATTCCCATAGAAACAAATATTCATCTTTTAAAACAGTTTTTACTGACGGATCTAAGAACGGGACAAATGTTGGAGCCGCGGCCGTTTTTGATAATACAACCATTGCTAGAAAATTGCATGGGTGCTGCAGTGTCTTCACTTCAGAGATCTACGCAATAATTTTAGCCTTAAAAACGATTTCTACACACACTAATAAAAACTGGATCTTGTATACCGACTCTAAAAGCAGTATCGAATCCCTATTAAACTGTACACATAAAAGTCATTCCTTGGTTTTAAAAGCAATTAATTTACTCCTAACATTAACAGAAAATGATTTTCGGATATTCTTTTGTTGGATTCCTGGGCATGTGGGAATCCGGGGCAATGAGAAAGCGGATTTGGCAGCCAAAAACGCAACATTGATTATAAACTCCAATGTCCCGATTCACGACATTAATAGTGTTTTAACCCAAGCCATAAATTCATCCTGGCAATCCGCTTGGGATTTGGAAAACCATAACAAACTTCATGATATTCAACCATCTATAAAGGGATTCAGCAAAACAAACTTAAATAGAAGTCATCACGTAAAACTGACAAGGCTCCGAATCGGACACTCCTTTTTTACCCACAGACATTTACTGCTGGGAGAACCAGCTCCTTTATGCTCATCATGCAATAGTATTTATACCATAAAGCACATATTGACGGAATGCCGGAATTTTAATCGTCATAGACTAAACCGATTTGGTATCTCCCCTATTACCTTAACAGACTTGTTGATGGACCCACATCATAAAAACTTATTTTTATTCCTTACTGACATTGGTTTCGCAAACTTTATTTAGATTTTATAATCGACTGCAACATACACAACTGTACTGAATTTTATTACGTGGCTTTCTGACTCGCTCTAAATAAATACCAGTTATGAACTAGCTATTGTTTGGCGCAGCATGGCCAAATCTGGCCCTTGTGCCATAAAAAACCAACCAACCAACCAACCAACCAACCAACCAAACACCGTCGTGTGTAAAGAGGGTAGTGCACGTTAAATCTGTCGTGGCCTCAAATGTCCTCACGTTGGCGTGGTGTGGAAGTTTGGAGAGTGGGGTGACAGCTTATAGGTGTGACCTCGTCATCTGACCGTGGTTCAATATTACGTGGTGTTGTCCTCGTATCTTTGGGATTGATCCCGGACCGTCACCAATAGCCCGTTGTGTTGCTCCAGTGTGACTTTAATTAAAATACCTACCTAGCTTTTTTTAAAAAAAGATCACCATAATTCACGGTACCCTGGTGTGTCAGAGTTCCCTTAGTGTTGAACCCTCCTGTTGAAGGTCCTATCACCCCTAGAGAAACGTAAATAAGATCCTTCACAGACCCCATACAGGTATACATCACATCACTGAATCACCGATAAACCAGCTTTCTCCCGCACCGATACGCAGTCACAGTTCTGGGTTCTATTGCTACCGAATCACCGATGCTAGTCACAGTCACCGATAGAGGTTGATTTTTGGTATTTTTTAATTAACGTTACACTGGAGCAACACAACGGACTATTTCGATAGAGGTTGAGCGATATCAGCTGATATCACAGCCCTCAATCACTTATATTCCCAATCATTCCTGTCATCTGACCGTGATTCAAAATTACGTGGTGTCCTCGATCTTTCCCTTCGGGATTGATCCCGGACCGTCGCCAATTGCCCGTTGTGTTGTCCCAGTGAGACGTTAATTAACTACCTACCATTTACCTGACGGTTGGTTGAATTTACTTCGCACTGGAGGAGTACACGGGCTATTGACTACGGTCCAGGATCAATCCCAAAAGGAAAGAGGGCCGCGGTGGCCCGGTTGGAAGAGTAACGGACTTGCAACCGAAGGGTTGCGAGTTCGAATCCAGCCAAACACCGTCGTGTACAAAGGGGGCTGGTGCACGTTAAATCTGTCGTGGCCTCAAATGTCCTCACATTGGCGTGGTGTGGAAGTTTGGAGAGTGGGGTGCCAGCTCAGGTGTTGCCTCGTCATCTGACCGTGGTTCAAAATTACGTGGTGTTGTCCTCGGATCTTTCCCTTTGGTATTGATCCCGGACCGTCACCTATAGCCCGTTGTGTTGCTCCAGTGTGACGTTAATTGAAATACCCCCCCAAAGGGAAAGATCCGAGTCAACACCTAAAACTAAACCACAGTCAGATGACGAGGTCAACTCCTGAGGTGGCACCTCTCCAAACTTCCACACCACGCTAATGTGTTTACTTGGTGGGTTTGTAGGTAGTTGAATTGACGTTAAAAAACAACTTAACATTTGTTTAATAACGGGGGGGGGGGGTATTTCAATTAACGTCACACTGGAGCAACACAATGGGCTATTGGTGACGGTCCGGGATCAATACCAAAGGGAAAGATCCGAGGACAACACCACGTAATTTTGAACCACAGTCAGATGACGATGTTTAATGACGGGAAAAAATTGATTGGCGCTGCTTGAACAGTTTTGGTCCTAACTCCATAAAAAAATCCCAACTCAACTAAACCAACTGATAAGTATTGTTGATTGGTAAACAAGAAAAGTTAACGTTTATCATTCCACAGCAGCTGGCTGTTAGAGAGGCATCTGCTCAACTGAATGAAAATGCTTGAAACTATTTGCGACGGAAAATTTTGGGTTTGTACTTCGTTTATTGTTTTAAACCGAAAATGACTTGACTATATTTCTACTCGTGTTCTACTTAACATCAAGTTAATCTTGGTGAATAAGTATGTGTACTTTAAATCTTTTCTGTGTTAACTGGTGTTTGAAGACGGGTATTCAAATTCCTGTTTGAAGATTGTATTTGAGATATAGTAACAGGAACATAAATACCGGTTTCGCAAAAGTTATTTTAAGTCTTATTCAGTTTAATTCTAAGTAGGTCAAAGGCTACGCATTCCATCGATTATCCGCTGAAACTTTCGATATTTAATGCTTTATGAACTTGCTACTCGAGAAATATTGACGATTTTCTTAGAAAGAATAAAAATGATACTTCTATAGGAGTGGTTCTCAACCTTTGAGAACGTGGCCCGGTTAACTTTTTATACGAGGGTCCAGTCACAACAAATTCACTCGTTCAAATTCATTCAGAAAATTCATTGAAATACCGTTCCAATTTTAAGTTCATACGTTAAACAAACAAGTATTAATTCTGACATAATCATAAAGAGTATTAGTACACTTGTGTATACGGCGTGGCATGTTGACAAGTATAAAATTGCATTTTATTTTGTTATCAATCACTGGACAAAAGAAATCTTGCAAAGCATTGTAGTTTCCTCGGGTCGAAATCATTGAATTATTTATGTAGATTTGTATTGACATACCTCGTTCTGATCGCTAAAAAATTATATTTGTTACGTCACAAGCACCTTCAATTCGAGATGCTCGACACTAAAATTAAACAAAATCCCGTCTCTTATTCATATTAAATTTAAAATCTGTTAACTAAAAAAATATTGGTAGATTGTGACGAAGACACAAACTAGTTTTGACGTGAATACTTGGGTCTTATATTGGATTGTGGAATGAATAAATGAAGTAGGAAGTTTGAACGATTGTTTGGTGTGTGAATGTCCAACAATTAATTTACAGTTTGAGCGATTAAAGGGCAGTTTGATATCAATATTGAAGGATAATGTTATTGATTAAAAGTCAGATTGTAGTGCAGTTCAGTAGCTTTCGAATGACACCACTTACCAGTCTTCACCTTACGCAATCCTAAGTCATACTGGCCCAAAGTTCGCCCACCACAGAAGTTCAACATATTACGGACCCCCTGCCTACTCTCAGTGAGCCTGTGCACTCGGTCTGAAGGTCATGTCAGGTAGACGTCCTTTGTCTACAAGGGCCGTGGTAGCCCGGTTGAAAGAGTAACGCATTAATCAACCGGAAGGTTGCGAGTTCAAATCCAACCAAAGAACGCCGTGTACAATGGGAGCTGGTGCACGTTAAATCTGCCGTGGCCTCAAATGTCCTCACGTTGGCGTGGTGTGGAAGTTTGGAGAGTGGGGTGCCAGCTCAGGTGTGACCTCGTCATCTGACCGTGGTTCAAAATTACGTGGTGTTGCCCTCCGATGTTTCCCTTCGGGATTGATCCCGGACAGTCGCCAAAAGCCCATTGTGTTGCTCCAGAGCGATGTTAATTAAGATACTCACATACCTACCTTTGTCTACACGACGTGTTATGTTTATATTTCTTGATGTCCCTTGTACTTCTGAAATCAAGACAAAACAGTTGTAACGCTTATTTGTAAGGCTAGGCTCTTCATGCATGTCCCCAGTTCTGATCCGATTTTAGAGGTGTATTCGCGTCAAAAATTTCGGCACTCTGGTTTCGAAACGAGCATTTACTCACAGCAATGCGAACTATACCTTAAAGGCGAAGAAACAATATTCAGAAAGAAACATTTGAGAACAGGGTTGTCTTAATCTTCAATTACAATAAAAAAAATTTTCTCTGCATACGAATATTCTCCTTAGAATATTTCAACTAAAAATATAAATTCATGAAAATGCTTTAAGGGGACACTACCCTAAAATGACCAAAATGTCGAATTATTTTTATTATCTTTTGTTAATTATACAACTTTAAAGAATATGTGTGCAAAATTTTATAGCTGTAGCTACATTATTTAGTGAGTTAAGTTTATCGAATGTTAGGCCGAAAGCCATTTAAAACTTTAAAGAGCTTTTTCTCAGCTATTTATTTTTCATGACTAGTATTTAAAATGCTAGGACTTTGTAATCGATGTAGGGATTTGATACTTTTTGTGGTTATTTATTATGATATATTTGATAACTGCATGGGAATAACGATTTGGAAGAATAGTTATTATTTCAAAAATTGATGTAATCAAATGACTTTTTTTGTGCTGTTTCCCAGTGTTTGTTACAAAAATTTTTGTTAAAAGGTAAATAACAGTGTTATATGCAATCCTATGCGTAAAATTGTGGGAACAATTCATGGAAGATAAATACAAAATTTGAAAAATTAAAATTTGCAGACGGTGTGGGAATTTTAAAATATTGAAATATTTTTTATAAAATTGAATTTTTTAGTTATTGTGAAAGTAAAGATAATTTTTCTTTTGTAATGCATATTTAATGTGTATTGGAATAAAGCACACTGAAACATTTTGTTGCGAATATGAAAACAAAAACAAAATGCTCCAAGGGTACTGTGCTTAAAAAACAAAATTCAGGAGAACCTTTTACTCTGGTATAATTGATGGCAGTGCCCGTTACCGACCCCAGGTGTGACCTCGTCATCTGACCGTGGTTCAAAATTACGTGGTGTCCTCGATCTTTCCCTTCGGGTTTGATCCCGGGGAAAGATCGCGCCGGGTCCATCGTGGCTCAGTGGATATGCCCAATGTGTTAGCAACCTTCGAGTTTTATGCGGCGCAGCTTTGATTCCTGTCAAGTGCATTCCTCCCTGTGTTTTGGAGAGTGGGGTGCCAGCTCAGGTGTTGCCTCGTCATCTGACCGTGGTTCAAAATTACGTGGTGTTGTCCTCGGATCTTTCCCTTTGGTGATCGATCCCGGACCGTCACCAATAGCCCGTTGTGTTGCTCCAGTGTGACGTTAATTGAAATACCCCCCTCCCTATGTGTATTTCTCTCTTCTGTGTCAGTAAAACTTTCACTGTGTTTGTCTATTACTTGATATTGTATGTCTTGCGCAGTATAGCCAAATATGGCCCTTGCGCCATAAAACCCCAATACCAACTAACCCGGACCGTCGCCAATAGCCCTTTGTGTTCGAGTGCGACGTTAATTAAATACCTACTAACTACCTTCCCGTTACCGGCTCGCGGCCGAGAAACACTTCTATAGGACGTAAGTATAATGCAATGTAAAAGCCTCCCTATTCTAGTGTTTTCAAAATTTTATAGACTTTTGAATTGAAGCATTTTAGCACATAAAGGAACATACGACTTAGGTAGTTAATTATCGTCACATTGGAGCAACACAACGGGCTATTGGCGACGGTCCCATTGAACGAGATTGATCCCCAAGGGAAAGATCCAAGGACAACGCCTCGTAATTTTGAACCACGGTCAGATGTCGAGGTCAGCTCCTGAGCTGGCACTCCACTCCCAACTTCCAACCACGCCAACGTGATCACATTTGAGGCCACGACAGATTTATGTGCACCAGACCCCGTGTACACGACGGTCTTTGGCTGGACTGCGTTTCGAACCCGCATCCCCCCGGTTGTTAATCCGTTGCTCTTCCAATCAGGCTATGGCGGCCCAAATGAATATACTATGAATATTTATAGTATTTTTAAAACCTTCACTTGTGTGTGTGCACAAGTTTTGTTGCGTACCAAAATATATTTACTTTCTATTATCTACTTCATATAGAATTTATTTATTTTTTCATTGCGTGTAGTACACCCCAATACTCGATGTTATAATCATTCCCTCGTAGTTGTCTGTCTTGTGTTGCGGGCAGCTTGGCCAAATATGGCCTTTGCGCCATAAAACCCCAAAACCAACCAACCACTCCCTCTTGCGTAATTTCCGTTAATGAAAAATCTAATCTAGTATTTCGGTCTAATTTAGGGGCAGCCGGTAGGTAGGAGTGAGTTTGTCCACTGCCCTAGCAATCAACGAGTTTAGGCAGCCCAGGTCGGATTCCTCCCTGTGTTCCTTTTTGGACCTGCGCTATAAAATTTCAATTGCCTACCTCTGTTCATTACTCATATCTTTTTATATTATACCTTGTTGCTGGTCAACATGTTTTAAATCATCAATTCCTATCAGCCATGATTTTTTATATATTGTTGGCAAATTTTAATCTTGTGCTTTGTCATATCTTTAATCAAAATTAAATATCTTCTTCCACATGTGCTTTTATCTCTTAGACCAATAATTCTTTAATATTTTATACTTTTATTGGGTCACAATTCTGATTGTGTTTGGCGCAGCTTGTCCGCTTTTGGACCTTGCGCCATAAAACCCCAAAATCCAATCCAATCCTGACCGTGGTTCGAAATTACGTGTTGTCCTCTGATATATCCCTTCGGGGGTTGATCCCAGACCATCGCCACTAGCCCGCTGTGTTGCTCCAGTGCGACGTTAATTAACTACCTACCTTAAAAAGAATCAAATCCTCTTCTCCAGTGCTTTAAGTCAAAGCAAGTTAGATACCTTTAACTCTCTGACCTCTTCGAGATTTCCTTGTAGTGTAGTATTGCTTTTTCTCACAAGCCACATAATGCCTACATCTATCAGTTAAAATAATCCCAGTAAAGATTTGGGTTTGCTCACTGCCCAGCAACCTCCGAGTTGTAGGTGGTGCAGGTTCGATTCCTCCCTTGGTGGAAGAATGTATTCCTCCCTACATGGAAGAATGTAGTACCTCTCTTCCATGCTAATAAAACTTTCCTGGTGTGTATATGGTCATTTACTTGATCGTCGACGCAGCCTGGCCGAATATGGCCCTTGCAGACCTTGACCTCTCCGACTCGCCAAACGATGTAGAGCCTATTTAAGAAGAGGTGGGGTAAAAGACTTTCCCAACACTGAGAGGCCCAACAAGAAACCAAGTCTGCCACATATGGAGAGCACTACCTCTCTATGAGCGCATGCTAGAGGCCACGACAGAGGCTAGAATATCAAAAATATTAAATAGGTATGGGACAGAATTTTGATATATATAGAAATGCAGAACAAAACATACACAAGAAGAATAACGTAACGAATAAATATTGTTGAATGTAGTAAGAATAATTATACGAGGAGTGTTCAAATGAAAAGGTACGAAACGTCGTAAAAACCAAACCGGTTGAAATTTGAATATGCCGCTTTGGGATAACGTAGTGAGACATCTAAGGAAGCGAATGCACGAGTACCGGCGTGGTTGTGCGCATGCGCGGGCGCCCGCACATGACGCAGAAGAGAAGCATGCAGTTGTGTGTTCCGTCCAATTGACGCGGCAGTGCGTGTGAGGACATCATGGCGTTCACATTGCAAAATTCGACGATTGAGGAGCAGCGAGGTGTTATCAGATTTCTGATTGCGGAAGGTGTTAAACCGGTAGGTGAGACACTCCGTAGCCTACGCAAGTCCATCAAGAGCAAACGGCCTGGGCTGCTCACGGAGGGAGTTATTCTGCTCCACGATGACGCGCGTCCACACGTCTCCAGGGTCACACAAAGTGTACTGGCCAAGTTCAAGAGGGAGCAGCTTGAGCATCCGCCCTGCAGCCCGGACATATCGCCCTTGGACTTCCATCTGTTTTGTCCGCTAAAAAACATCTCAAAGGGAAGCCCTTCAACTCGGACGACGAACTGAAGGACACAGTGGAAGACTGGCTCTTGTCACAGCCACAGGAATTCTGGGAACAGGGAATCCTTCGGCTCGTGAAACAGTAGGATAGTTGTGCTCAGTCCTCTGGTGATTACTTTTGAATAAAGACTTCAATTATACCCACAGTGTCGTTTCGTACCTTTTCATTTGAACACCCCTAGTATAATGAACCGGTATAACATTTAGTACTTAATAATGATACAATTTATGTACAATGAATAATATGTAGGACAGTGTGAATATAATGTATCGCTATCACGTTCCGTAGTCTGTATTTGCTATTAATAAAGTTGGCGTTTGAGGTTAGGACATTTTTTGTCCATGCATCCATGGTTTGTATTGTATTTTGTATTGTGTTTAACGTTCGAGGCTTTGCAATTAGGGCAATTCTTTTCATTGGTACAAGATTTAGTGATATGATCTTTTCAACGTGATAAAAAAAAATATTTTTGTTACAACACTCGGTACATTGTCTAATGCTATGAAAATCGTCCAGACGGACTTTGGCAACCTATGAAAAGAAACTTCGTGGTCATGACCCTTTGGTATATTGATGGGTTTAAGGTAGCCATCCAGTGATTGTCATGGGCGTCTGCAATTTTGAAGTCGATTTTAATGTTATTCACCTCTCCGAGGATTTCATTTTTAAGTAGGAGGGCGTGTGGTAAATCAGCATCCTCAATTTCGGAGTCAACGTTGAGGAGGATCACCGAGGTTTTCTTTTAGTGGGGTCGAGCCACTTCAAACCTCTTGGTGGGTACTTACGTATTAACCGCATGCCATTGGCGAATATCAGCCAAGTTTTGTTTCGGGCGGAAAATGTTTAGCAATTGCCCTTAGGATGGCATCAAACATATCATTATTATAAACTCTGCGAGGTAGGGACTCGAGGTGGTATCGAGATGTTCCTCGATGTTTTTTATTTCGCCATTTTTCACTTCCCCAGATGCGTTATATATTCTGTGAGTGCGTGCCAGTTTCAGAATTGATGAAATTGTATTTGTGGTTCACTTAGCAGTGAATATAACCAGATTGTTCCAGTTCTTCCGTCTTATACCCCTTCCAACAGATTTGGCGATTAATCGCTGGCATGCGGTTAATACGTAAGTACCCGAAATAATACTGGAAGAATATTCCCATCCCAATGCATATTTGGGGCATGTCGTGAAACATGAACGAAATAAAAAAACACATTAAAGATGGATCGACTATTTTTTCCGACTGATGGAAGGGGTATAAGACGGAAGAACTGGAGCAATTTGGTTATATTCACTGCTAAGTGAACCACAAATACAATTTCATCAATTCTGAAACTGGCACGCACACACAATATATAACGCATCTGGGGAAGTGAAAAATGGCGAAATAAAAAACATCGAGGAACATCTTGCCACCACCTCGAGTCCCTATCTCGCAGAGTTATAATGATAATGATATGTTTGATGCCATCCTTAGGGCAATTGCTAAACATTTTCCGCCCGAAACAAAACTTCTGATATTCGCCAATGGCAAACAAAACTTGGCTGATATTCGCCAATGGCATGCGGTTAATGCGTAAGCACCTTATTTCGTAACGATCAAGCGTTATGTAAAAGTTTACTTCGACATAAAAACAGAAAATAAAACACGAGTTCTAATGCAACTACGCACTGAACACTGAACTGTAGTTCTAAAAAAAAGTTTTGCGAAACAATCAGAATCAATGAAAATTGTATTTGTGGTTCACTTGGCAGTGAATATAACCAGATGGTTCCAGTTCTTCCGTCTTATACCCCTTCCAACAGATTTGGCGATTAATCGCTGGCATGCGGTTAATACGTAAGTACCCAAGGTCCTTAATATCAGTTTTTGCAGAATCTAAGTCTATTTTACAAGATTTTAGCTCTTTTTCCAAAGTGGTTATTTTTTCATTAACTGTTTCCAAGGCTTGTAATTGAAGATCGCATTCCTCTTCCCCTGGGGAGAGAGAACGAATGGATCTGTCTTTAATGGAAGAATTTTCACTTATAGAAGAAATTTCTGCATTAAGGTTTGAAATGTTTGCTTTTAAATCATCTATTTCTTTTGTGCGAAGCTTTAACTGCTTATTATTATCTTGGTCTTTATCGTTAGCATTATCAAGTTCACAGACCATGGTGATTATGAGATTGGTGATAGTTTTGAGGTGAATTGCCAAGCCCTACTGAAAGGACTTGGTTTCAACCTTGCTAGTGCGTTTTTTATTCAAACAGTCGACTAATTCGCAGAGCATTATCCGGTAATTAATGGAGGATATTCTATGTATATCGATCTCAAGATCATACACTAAGGCATCGATCTTGGGGGTGCAGGATTTTTTGGGGATTTACTCGTCATGATCCCTGGGGGTGGCGTCTTCCCAAAAAGGATTATCAGATGTAATAAAAATATGTTGAAATAGGCAGAAGATACAATAAATCGTGTTAAAATGCATAAATAAACACTATAATACTAAAATATAACAGACTAAAACACTGGACGTTGTACACTGAGGTGGACTCAAAAACATAAAAATTTATACATGAAAATTATTTAAAAATAGTAAAAAGCGAATAAAAATCTCCAAAATATCGAAAAACACATGAAATATTTAGAAATAAACAGTATGTAAATAATAGAGCAAAAGCTGAAAGTTGGTCCTCAAGTCAAGGGATAATTCACCTTAAGCGAGTTCAAATTAGTAAGATTAGTGAACAAAATAGGACTAGTGTTTACATATTAATAATGACAATGGAGGTAGAACAATACTATTAAGCAAGGAAAAGTCTGTAAAAATGCAAACAAGATAAATTTAATGTTAGAAATTTTTTAAAAAGACACACAATTGATAAATTTCTTCAAAAAAGGGTCCAAATGTAGATCTTAGTAAGGTCTATTGCCCTGTGTGGTTTCTGGAAAATTTTGAAGGAGGACTGGTAGATGGATGAAAGTAGAGGCAGGTCTGGCAGGTCCAAAGTTTCCTTTCAATTAATGGCTGATTATTTATTTTGGTGGAATTCCATGAATTTTGGAAGAGGAAATAAAGGACTTACGCTTGACGGATTTTGAAGATAGACATTGATTTGAAGCTCTTGGTGGTCTCCAACTTTGATGCTTATCACTTCATTTCTTAAAATAATTCATGTAAACCAGGAGCTCGAAGAAACGCAGTTCTTCAGGCTGTGATAGTTCTGGGAAATATGACCCAACATCCCAGCAGACTATTGGGCAAGAAGGTCAAAACTTGTTAGAAGTCAAGCAAGGAAGACTGGAGGTTACCGAACGAATATATGCGTGTGAATCCTTATGAGGGTTAAACATTAATCTAGCGTTGTTAGGATTTCATTTTGAAGGAACCAGTTAGAAACACTTGTAACGAATGCTCGTAGAAAGGCAAACGAAACCTGAACATTGAGGGATCCAAATCGACTTTAGGTGTGCATGGGCTTCACAGACCCGAGGAACTCTAGTGATCTTTTCTTCTCCCGTGGGACTTACTGTCTTTAATAAATACAGGAGTCCTGCTCCCGAGATATCCAAGCGATCTTGTGATTGCATCCCACTACTGTCCCTTAAACCTTCTTTTTTCCATTCACGACATTTTAAATTTGACGTTGTGTTTAGCTCAACATGGTCAAATATGGCCCTTGCGCCATAAAACTCCAAAACAACGAACCAAATGGATTGCAGAAGTCGCGGTGGCTCAGTGGGTTTGCTCACTGTTCTAGCTACCAGTGAGTTGCATGATTCGATTCCTCCATGGGTGTATTTCTCTCTTCTGTGTAAATAAATCTTTCCTTGTGTGTATATGCGTTTTTTTGACGTTGTTTGGCACAGCTTGACTAAACATTGAACTTGCGTCATAAAAACAAACCCACCAAGTGGACTAGAAGGTTTGAGGGATAGGACAATCCGCATTTGCTTGTCAAGTAACCAGCCTGTCGCCCCATTCGAGAATTTAACTCACAGAAAAGTTCAGTCTACTTCCATCGAAAGTTTCCAGTTGGAATCTTAGCTTTGTGATTTTTGTAGAGGTTCCGAACGCAGTTTAAGTCACGTTAAACTCTTTGTTTTACCTCGAACATACCCCTCAGGGGCATACCTTTATGTCTGTACTGGCTTCACAACCCCGGGATACATGAGTGATCCCTTTAATTTTTCCCTTCCCCTCCCTTTCATTTTCCCTTCCCTCCCTTTCATTTTCTCTTCCCCTCCCCTTCTGCTTTTTTTTCATCCTTCCTCGTTGTGGTTGCCTCCTCGGAGGTGAGGGCTCCC
This sequence comes from Meta bourneti, assembly GCA_933210815.1. Classification (NCBI taxonomy): domain Eukaryota; kingdom Metazoa; phylum Arthropoda; class Arachnida; order Araneae; family Tetragnathidae; genus Meta; species Meta bourneti. The sequence continues at coordinate 73,921,964 of OW119930.1, forward strand.
CTTGAGAAGCTTTTCGTCACTATTGCTTTTATTGCCACCCACCTGTTTGCCATGCGTGGAGTCCCGTATCCTGGAAAAGGGGATCCTGGCAGTTGAGGAGCGATATATTGATCCAATACACTGCTTTGGCCCTCGTTTAGGTAAACTGGAGGTGTGCATTGGTCCCGTGTATACCCGGCTGGTCGATTGGACTTTGTCGTTGTCTAGGGATCAAGCGAACGGTCACCTACTGATCAACACCTTAAGGGTGGTGTCTGCCACAGGGGTGATTTGTAAGCGTATAGGCCCTGTTAGCTCCGGTGCAGTCTGCATCCCCTCGTTGGACTCGATGTGGGTGGTGCTGCAGAGCCCGAATCTTTTTATATTTCATTATGAATAATAAAAATTCAACTTCTCCCTCTAGAAGGGGTCGCCAATAGCCCGTTGTGGTGTACTAACGCGATGTTAATTAACTACCTACCCTCTCGAAGGGAGCAACAAAGCACAACATCTATTTCAAATGCACGGTTTTTGTTATAAAATTAATTAATGATACAGATCAAATACAATCTTTTTCAAAGATATCACCTTTTTTAATCAATAAAACTTTCGAATCTTTCATCGGGTAATATCAAATCACAAGAAACCGCTCCATCATGCCAAGCATTACCAAGAACTTCTATCCATCCATCATATTTTAACTTCTTGCACAGGACTTGGACACTTTTATCGACAATTTTTTAAAACTTCATTACCAATTTTATGAGACCTGTTGGGTCAACCTCTCCATCCATTACTTTTTAGATTTCTTCATTCTGGATTTTTATCACATATATAATTAAGATTTTAAATTGATTTCCTTAAAGATTTTATAGACTAAGATAGGGATACCCCATCTTAGTTCTCTAAAAAAAATACGGTTTTGCATATCTTGGAATTTTACTTTCATGTATATCACTTGATTTTGTTCTTTACATTTCTATTTGTTGGGATTATTAGTTTGAAATCTTTTAAATCAATCTCCTAATTTTACTGTCTTGTGTTTGGTGCAACTTATCCTCTTGGATCTTGCGCCATAAAACCCAAATCAACCAACCACATTCCATAGAGGTAGCTGAACGACTTTTTAATTTTGCTCCCTGGAGATCCCCCAAAATCTCCATATTAACCTTATTCCATGGTGGCTTTGAGAAATCTCGTACTAGTCCAACTATATACTGTCACCTTTTTATCTCACCAAAATTTTTTGAAAGACCATATAGAAATATATATTGACGGATCGAAATCATCTGACTAATGAGCTGTGCTTTTATTCTGAGATCGGATACTTTTAATTATACATTGCCATCATTCATTTCAATTTTTACTGCTGAACTTTTAGCTGTATTTTTAGCAATCAAACACATTTCAAGACTTCCAGTTGGGAATTTTATTATTTATACGGACTCCAAAAGTGTTTTGGAGTCCTTACTGTCAGATTAACCCAAGCACCCTTTACCATATTCAGTATCATAAACTTGTCCGGCGTGGCTTCGGTATCATTCTATGTTGGATTCCGGGTCACGTCGGACTTGGCCAAACCTGGCCCTTGTGCCATAAAAATTCAATCAATCCGGGTCACGTCGGAATCCTTGGCAATGAAAAGGCCAATACTGCTGCCAGAAACGCTATTACTTCCCTGAATATACGCATACCATACGATGATCTCCGACGAGTTATCCGAGACATCGTATGGAATGAATGGCAGCATGACTGGAATTCCCAAAAATAACAATAAACTGCAGGGAATCCACCCTTTTGTTTCCCTTCGACCTTCTCAACCATCCCGTCGAATAGACGTGATTTTAACAAGACTTCGCATCGAACACACGTTTCACGCACCGACATCTTTTGTTAAGAGATAATACCCCTGTGTGTGGCTTATGTGTGATTTCATATACCATCTTTCATATTTTGATAGAATGTCCTGTTTTTAATCATTATCGCAGAGGCGTTTTAGTACTTCAAATTTAACGTTGCGGGACTTGATTGAGGAAAAACCCCATTTAAATTTTTTACATGCTATTGGCTTCTTAAACTTTATATAGATTTTACTTTATCATAAAATACATCATGTAAATATTCACTGCATCATTTATATATTGTACATCACGTTGCTGGACGACGTGTTTTTAAATTATCGTCTCATTTAGTACATATTTAATACAAATTATTACTCATTCATCGTGCTTTTAATGTTGGTCTGGTGATAATTATATCTTGAAATCTATTTTTAAACTGCATTTGGTGCAACTTATCATTTCTGGATCTAGCGTCATAAAACCCAAAACAACCAACCTGAACATAGAGGGATCCAAATGGATTGCAGCCCTGAAGGGCACATCTCTCTTAAGTGTGTACAGGCTTCACAGAACCGAAGAACTCTAGTGATCTTGTCTTCTCCCGTGGTATTTACTGTCTTTAGTAAACACGGGAGTCGTGCTCCCGGGATACCCAAGCGATATTGTTCTGTTTGCATCCCACTACTCTGCTCTCCAATCCCTCTTTTTTCCATTTATGACATCTCTTACTTGACGTTGTCTTGTGTTTGGGGCGCAGCATGGCCAAATATGACCCTTGCGCCATAAAACTCCAAAACAACCAACGAAATGGACTGCAGGGGTCGCGGTAGCTCAGTGGGTTTGCTCACCGTTCTAGCCACCTGTGAGTTGTAGCGCGATTCGATTCCTTTCTGGTTGTATTTCTCTCTTCTGTGTAAGTAAAGCTTTCCTTATGTGTGTATCCGTTTTCTTGACGTTGTTTGCACAGCTTAGCCAAATATTGAATTTGCGCCATTAAACCGAACCCACCAAGTGGACTAGAAGGTTTGAGGATAGGAAGATCTGCATACGTTTGCCAAGTAGCCGGCCTTTTCTTTTACAAGCTTTCTTTAGCTCTTTTAAAAGCCAAAGAGGGGAATTCAATACCAACAAAGGTAAAGTTCAAAATTCAACTAAAGATAGTGAATTTCAATAAACTCAGAAAACTTCACGGGGGTGTAGCTGCAGAGCTTAACTCCCCAAGTGAGGTCGATGGGTTTAAAGACCACATGGCTCATAACTCAGATATTACTTCTAAAATCGAAGTAGTCGAACCCACAAAACACAATCCTAAAATTGTAATATACAAAATATACAAAGAAATACCTGGGGAAGAAATTCCTGAAGCTTTAAAGAGTAAAAATGATATCCTCACCGACAATGATGAAATTATTATGAATTTTAAGATCAATACAAATACGGGACCCAACTGGGTTGCCAGTCCAGCCGGAGCTCTTTTTTAGGATCCTGGCAGCGGGCCATCTATATATAGGTTGACAGCGCGTCAGAATCGAGGAGTTCCGGAGTGTACGTCAGTGCACGGGCAATTCGGCAATACAAAGGCCAAGTGTACAAACAAAAACGCTTGCCTCAATTGTGGGGTAGACCATGCTACCGAAGGATGCACCACCAAAAAATGCATCAATTGCGTTGTCGTATTAGGGATTCAATCACCTTACAGATGGCGCTAAAAGTACCGTCAGATTGTGTTAAGATAGAACAATCATATGTATATTCGAATGATGTGGCCGCGTAGGACGTTCCTTGGTAAATTGTAAATATTTTGTCATATAATAAATGTTTGTGCTGTCTGCATTACCTGGGATTCACTGATAACCCATTAAATAGAACCAGATACGACATGCGTTATCTCAAATACTAGATTCAGAGTACAACATATGATACTGGCCATGACTGCCGTGCGAAGAAATGTCCCAACTATGAAAGGCAGATTAGTATTCTTGAAGCTAATGCTAACTATGAAAAATAATTAATCCTTATCTCTATTTTTATCTGTTTTCATTCTGCATATGCATTTTTTATAGTTCCTGTAATTTATGAAACTACCACTACTTTGTAAAATTTTTACATATTTTTTATTTATCCTGTTAATTCCATTTTTCCGATTCACGTACTTTGATTGTTCTGTCATGTTTGAAACAAACACCAGCCATTAGCATGTTAATTAATTTATTAGTTGAATCAAAAGTTTGTATATTCTCATTCTAGATTACCTTCTATATGTTATTTCATTGTTTCTTGTTTGTCCTTTTGTTTGTCTTATCCTTTTCTGTAAATATCAAAATCTTGTTTTCCTCTCTGTTCTCCGTTCCCTTCTTACATTACTATTTTAAGTATTTGCCCAATGTTGGGTCAAATTCATTACATATAGCTTTAATTCTGAATTAACGTGTGCCCTAAGGGGTGGGCGCGTACGGTTCTTGCCCGGCAGGGTGGTTTCCTGCTGGGCCTGTTAGTGCTGGTTGGATGCCATCCCCTCTCCGAAATGTTATAAACTCAACCTTTCGGTTGAGGGTCGGGAAGGTACCCAGCATGACTTCGCCCCATGCTAGAATTGAACTCGTATAACTTCAGTCTACCTCCCTCATGTCTCCATATGGAATCTTAGCCTTGAGATTTTCGTAGAGGTTCCGAACCCAGTTTAAGTCGCGTTAAACATTTTGTTTTACATCGAACATACCATGGAAATCAAATCTGCAAATCTAACAACTCACAAATTCTAGAAATTTCAAATTAACCTTCGGGCCGCGGTAGCCCGGTTGGAAGAGTAACGGATTAGCAACAGGAGGGGTGCGAGCTCGAATCCAACCAATGACCGTCGCGTACGAAGGGGTCTGGTGCATGTTAAATCTGTCGTGGCCTCAAATGTCCTAACGTTGACGCGGTGTGGAAGTTTGGAGAGTGGGGTGCCACTCGGGTGTGACCTCGTCATCTGACCGTAATTCAAAATTGCGTGGTATCCTCGGATTTTTTCCCTTTGGGTTTGATCCTGGACCGTCGCCAATAGCCCGTTGTGTTACTCCAATGCGAAGTTAATTAAGATGCCTACCTTCCAACCGGGCTAGCGAGGCCCAAATGAATTTGCTATTAATTAATATTTATAGTATTTTTCAAACTTAACTTGCACAATTTTTGTTGCGTACCATAATATATTTACTTTCTATTATCTACTTGCATGTAACATTTATTTTTTCATTGAATGTAGTAATATAGAATGTAATTAAATTACGTGTCACGGAAAACAGCCCGTTATTTTGCTCCAGTGCGACGTTAATTAAATACCTACCTTTGCCTAGAACTGGTGAGTTTTGAACAAGCTTTAGTACCAGAGATTGGCTACTATAGGGCATTTTTTGACAGGAAGATAAACCACCAGGAGGATTAAGGTTAAAAATAGTTTCAAGTTATGAAGGCAGGACAGCAGGTTGCAGAGCGGATACATGCTTGCGAACCCCAGAGAGGTTAAGAAGTAAAATGTGGTTGATGATTTTCTCAATATCTGGGCTCCTGTAAAATTCATTGTCTAACTTGTGAAGTTGCGAAAATATGCTTTTTATCAGATAAATGAAAAATCGGTAGGATAGGTGAGCACACGATTAGTAAAATTTTGACCAAGTAACTTGACTGAGTTCACTCAAAAACAAAATGTTATAGCGAAATTTGAATGCATTTTGATAATATAACAGCAATCAAGTAATTGAAATGCGAAAAAACTGTTTTTGCTTCAGTCTGAGTGGAAATTTTTTTTTCTTTCAAAGGAGAACGTGTGTGTGTGTGTGTGTGTGTGTGTATGTTAAAATCTTATAAGGTCCTGAAATTCTATTAATGAGTAAAATGTCTGGTACATATTTTATGAAACGATATTCATATGTTTGTAAATAAAATATCCTGTTTGATTTATTAGCTATTTTGGGAAATAGCTGTTCTCGCGTGTAAGGTTTAACTATCCCATCAAAAAACCGTATGCTTAAAATAAAGAGCCGTACGCGTATATATCAGTTGTAGCGAATAGATGGATCGCAGGTCCGGAGACCAGATACAACTCTCCAAGCCTTTTTATCAGGTCTGCAGTTCAGATAAAGCCCTTAAGATAGGTTTAACGGGCCCACAGTTCAGATACGGCCCGCCAAAAATTCTTTCCCGGCCCTCCGAATAAGTGTACTCGGCTCTTAGACTAAATATATTCCTTGAGGACACTCGAAACTATCCAGCCAAAGACGTGCTGCGTGGGTATGATGCTCGTTAAATCTCGTGGCCTAAAATCTCTAGTTGGCGTGGTATGGAAGTTTGGAGAATGAGGTGCCAGATCAGGTGTCATCTCATCAGATGACCATGGTTCAAAATTACGAGGTGCTGTCCTCTGATCTTTTCATTTGGGATTTTCCCGGACCGTCGCCAATAGCCCTTTCTGTTGCTCCAGTGCAACGTAAATTCAACTACCTCTGCCTACATACTTGAGGATACTCATTCATAAAAAAATAAATATTTAAAAAAGCAAATCGGAGCCTAGCGTAATTTTTCAAATAGTTTCGTGGAAATTTGAGCATGCAGGTTTATAAGCATATTCTTGTATTTATTAATTTTAATCACGCTTTTTGTTTTTATATACATTTATTTGGTTTTTAAAATATTTGTCTTTTAATGTTCGTTTGTTGGTGGAAACATCAAGAAGAAAAACAATTACGAGATGTACGAAAGAATGTTGGATTGACTAAAACTCTTGTAATATATCACGATTAGACAGACTCATTTAATGAATGCAAATAAAAAATTGACTTCGTCACGCTTTCTGGTGTTAGATCAGAACCATATAAGCACCTGTTCTAGCAAATTGGATTGGGAGGTTGAATTATGTGCTGTGTATTACGCGATTGATTTTGTCATGTGGGGAATTGTTATCACAATTATCCATACAGCAAATCCAGAAACTTAATCACTCGAAACATCCTTAATTACAACACTACAGTTACACACCACGCTGGTTACATATTTCTAATTGTTACCACCAAACGGCGAAAGATATAATTGCCGACCGTATGTTGAGATGACACATGGCGCCATCTGTTAGTAAGATTAAAAAGATTGGAATCAAATGGGGCAGAGGTTCGTGGAGCGTTCAGTATTCAGATGGTGGACTGCCGAGGGTTAATTTAGTTTAAATTCAGATCTTTAAGTGGTCGTGATTATGCCTTGATCTCAGGTTAGTCCAGATTTCCTGGAGTAAAAAAAAAAACTTGAACATTTTCCCACTGTCTGAGACAATAACTGATTTTTTTTATTCAGTACGGATGAACGAGAACATAGACCTAATGAAATAGATGGAGCACATGCGCGCAGCTTCATGTTATTTCTCCAGATAGCTTGGTTTGAAGATTCGGCGGGACACGTGATATTGGAAGATAGTACGAATTCTAATGTGGAATTAATTGATGAACGTGATGGAAAACGTTAGCCAATCGGGCCCAAGTCCACATGACCTACACTTCTGAGATTTTTCCACCATCTCCCGTCTGATCATATAGAATTTAGTTCAGTCTCCTTGAACAAGAACGGATTACGTCACCTCCTATATACAACATCTAATTGGTTGGCTGAACGAGCATGCGTACTGGACAATATTTGTTCAGAATTCCGCGAGCGACCATTGACGGAATTCTCGCGCACCATTTTCGAAACAAGTTTAACAATTGTATGTATAAAACAATTGTACGACCAATTATGATCCAAGTTTCCTTCGTCAGTATTTTGTAGAATGTGAGAAAATAAAACCTTTGTCACAAAAAATTGATTACTACATATACCATGCAATTTAAAATGTGTTTTGTCTTGAAAGTAAAGTTTATTGGAATTCTAGCTAGTTCCACAAGAATTTGAAGGTTCTAGATCTATAAAGTTCCAATAAAATATTTCTGGCCCTTGCGTCACAAAAATTCAATCAACCAATAGAATATTTACTTTCGGTTTAGTAACTTTGTCAATAAAGATAGGTCTTAGATTTGGAGGTACATACTTGAGATTTCTAGGATTTCCTTTTATTCATTAATTATTTAGTTTAAGTTTTCATTGCTAGTATTTCAAGTAACCAAATAAATTTACTGATCAATTATTGTGTAGAAACTTGATTCCTGTTTAATTTCTGTAGTCTTAGAAATATATTGCTTATATATAATCATATATATTAATGCTTATTACGTTTATTGTGATTTTTTTGCTTTAGTTTTTATATATTAAATTGAGTGTTTAAAATAGCTAAAGTACTTTGTTTCTGGCAGTGCAGAATTTGAATGTAATATAAAATGACTAGTTCTTTCTCATAGATCTCAATGCCAGTGCCTTTCTAACTATTGAAACTATTACGTATTTAGTAACATAGGGATGTAAGGAAAATTTAAAATACTTAAGTAGTGTAAGATTGATTCACATTTTAACTTTTTATTTTAATATAGAATTTTTAGGTAATAAATATGTTTTTTTCTAGGATTGGAATGAAACATGGAATAATCAAGTTCCGGATTTTTCACCTTGTTTCCAAGACATTATATTCGTATCATTGCCTTGTATATTATTTTCTGCTATCCTGATTTTTAGCTTGTGCCAATATTCAAGAGTACAAGTATCTAGTCCACTTCCATGGACTTGGTTCAATACATTGAAAATTGTAAGCTAGTTTAAGTTTTTAATTATATATTTCACTCAATCCCCTTTCATCATATTCTTCCCTAGTCATTCTCTAATCTGAATAAGTACTTTATATTCTTTGGATTTCTTGAATGAGCAAAGAACTGCCAACTGCTATAATAATTATTTCTTTTTTATTAATTTTCTGGTATACTCTTGAATTAAAGTGGTATGAAACTTTGAACAATAGCTATAGGGCAGCGATTTTCAGTTGGTGCGCCTTATGGATGAAGTGACTTAAATTGTGTACGATTGGTTTCATTTCTACGGTTTAGTTTTTGAACTTTTGATAAGTGTTCACAATTTTGAGTGCTATTACATTACAAAGTATAAATAAATTGCTTCAAAAATATCTTTTAAAATGCTAGAGCAAAAATTGACACGTTTTTGTAAATCAATCAAAATATCTATTTTTTGTCAGATTTGACAAAAAATATTATGTGCTCCAGAATTTTAGCAATTTATGTGTGACATGGATGAACAAGGTTAAAAATTGCTGCTATAGAGCAAGAAACAAGAAATTATGTACTAAATTCAATTTCATATAATTTACATAGGAAAGAAACCTAACAGAACTGTAAAAATTACACAAGTTACCTGATATATTGATTGTTCAAAACTTGTACAAAAAAGTCAAAATAATTTTCAATAAGCCAGTAGTTTGGCAATTCAAATTCACAATAACATTTGTTTAACTAAAAATCAATTTTGTTTGCTTTGCTTTTTGGCTTGGTTAGCACCAAAATAGGAAATTATAATAAATAACTGCCTCATTCAACAGATATAAAAAGTAACATTTTACTCAATGACTTATGAAAAACACTTTCCATAGAACTAAATGCCTTCACCTACAACTTTTCATTCTGCATCATGGGGTACCTATAGCCTATACAATGTATCAATGAGGAGATATCTCGTCATCAAGATATTGCCGAATTTTAGGTGATGATGAGATCAAGATCTGGTCAGTTTTCTTCTAATGACTAGACACGACGAGATCTTGATGAACGAGATATCTCGTCCATCAAGATTAGGAAGGTTAAAAGTAAATGTTGTGAGTAGGTCATTCTCAAAAGATAATGTGCAGAATTTCCCTCGACTTTTAACTTATAGAATGCAAATTTCAGTGAAAGTAATAATGAAATTTATATTTTTTTACTTTAATACTGAGAATTCAAGGGAACACTACCTTAAAAATGACAAACATGTCAAATTTTGTAAAATTGTCTTTTATTAATCACACATATTTAAAGAAATATGTGTGCAGAACTAGCTACATTATTTAGCGAGTTCTTAAAGTTTTTCTGTAAACCATGTAAGAATGTAAGAACCAAATCCGAATTCCATTTAAAACTTTAAAGTGCTTTTTTTTCAGCTTTTCATTTTTCATGACTGCAATGTATTTAAAATGCTAAGGCTTTTTCTGTAATTGGTGTAAAGAATTGAAAATTTTTTGGTTGCTTATTCTAATATATTTGATAACTTTGTGCATGGAATAAGGATTTGGAAGGATAGTTATTTTTCAAAGATTGATGAAATCAACTATGACTGTTTGCTGTTTTTGTTATAAAACTGTTTATAAAAAAATAAATAACAGTGGTAAATGTAGTCCCATGTACACAATTGTGGGGAACACTTCATGGAAGGAAAATAAGAAAAAAAGCATTTTGAAAAAAAGAAAAAAAACTGCAATTTGCCGACGGAGTAGGAATTTCAAAATATTGAAATAATTTTATAAAAATTGAATTTTTAGTTATTGTGAATGTAAAAATGATTTTTATTCTTTTGTAATGTATATTTAATTTATTGGAATAAGGTACACCAAAACATTTTGTTGTGAATATGGAAACAAAAAAAAATGTTCAAAGGCTACTGTCTGCCCTTAAAAGAGAACTTTATAATATATGATCACTTAGAATTTTTTTGAATAAAATTTATGCACATTTTGATTTCTACACATCCTTGTATACTAAAAAAAATTAACAAACATTTCTCTTCCAGTGCTTCTCTCTTTGTCTGTTAGTCATAAAAGCTTTATGGATTGGCTACTTGCTTCACAAAAAAGTTTCAGGTCAAAATGTATCTTATTCTTCTCTAATATCCACATGTGCGAAAATTGTTGTTTTCGTAAGTATGAAGTGTGTTTTTGAAATTAAAGACTTTATGCATATTTTATTACTCAGATTAAATAATTTATAAAATAATATCTCAAGATGGAAAAATTGGTATTCGTGTCTGAATGATCTCAGTCAAACATTGACAAACAGATTTTCTAACTTTCTTTCTGGGTGAATTTTTCTCTTCTGTATCAAAGCTCGGTACAACCAAATACCGTCGTGTATGAGGAGACGTCAAATCCGTTGTGGCCTCAAATGTCCTCACGTTGGCCTGGTGTGGAAGTTTGAAGAAGGGTGCCAGCTCAGATGTTGACCTCGTCATCTGACCGTGGTTCAAAATTACGAGGTGTTGTCCTTGGATCTCCCATCAGGATTAATCCTGGACCGTCGTCAATATCCCGTTGTGTTACTCCCAGTGCGATGATAATTAGCTCCCTACCCCTCTTCTGTATCAGTAAAAACTTTCCTTGTTTGTATATCTGTTACCGTGAAAGACCGAAATTGGAGAATGTCGACACATACCAAATACGTCGGTGAAAGATCGAATATTTCATTATATTCTTGTACATTTGGACCCTCACCGGTGTATGTCGACAATCACAGATATGCTCTGGTGGAGGTCGAAAAGAGAGGAGCCGAGGTTTTTTCCGATACCCTAATTTATACTGAATGGATACTGCAGTGAATCGTGATCTTTTTCTTGAAAAGTTAAATGCATTAATTGCGGGTAAACGAGAAGACAGTTGTTTTTATTTTTCTCAAGAAAAGTACTCTAAAATACTTTCTGAAATGTTACGAACCTCACAAAAACAATTTCCTACTGCTCAAATTGGTGATACTGTACGAATACAAGTCCCTGATGTCGACCGTGGTCGTACAGATAGCCGAAATGTGTTAGCGGTTGTTGTTGGAATAGAAGACTCCGACTTCTATAAACTGGCAAATAAAAATGGTACTCTCAAGCAGCTTTACACACGTAATCAGTTCGTAATTTGTAAAGAATAGTTACTTTCCATAGATGAGATTTCTTTTCAAGAAATGTCGCTGAGAGATGCAGCTGCAGCTAATTCGAGAAGCGGGGGGCAAGGCTATACACGCTGTCATTGCAAAAGGAAGTGTTCCACAAATAAATGCAGTTGTAAAAGCACTTGTAAAAGCAAGGGACTCTTGTGCAATTCAAAGTGTCATAATAGTTTAAGTTGTTGCAATAAATAAGATTTGAATCATATAATTAAGTAAGTTTTTTATTACTATTATTTTCTTTTCTCATTTAGAATGTACTGTATAATTAAGTAAGTTTTTAATTTCTATTATTTTCTTTTCTCATTTAGAATGTACTGTTTGTTTGAAGTTCTTGGTCACTCCTCTCGGAAAGAGAGGAGAAAAAGTTACGTCACCTTTGTGACTTTTCATCGCGACTGAAATACGGAGAAGAAAATATAAATCTCCGACATGTTCAACATTCACCATTAGTGCATGGTGAATGTCGACATTTGCCGGTGTAAGTCAGAAATAAGGGTATTTAGCAAATATTTCGGACATACACCAAGCGACTATGTGAATGTTGACATTCACCGGTGAAAGTCGACATTCTCCAGATTTCGGTCTTTCACTGTAACATATCTATTACTTGACGTTTTCTTTGGTGCAATTTGCCCAAGTATGATCCTTGCGATTTTAAAAACCCAACCTTTTAGGTAGCAGATTTAGGTAAGAGATTTTCATGAAATGCCTGCTTATAATCAGCGAAGGTTTTAAAAAATTGTGAGTTCACTCACTGACTAGCAACCTGCGCTTTCTGTATGGGTATATTTCTCTTCTGTGTCACTTTCTTTGGATGTGTGCATGTCTATTACTTGACTTTGGTGCAGCTTGTCCAAACATGGCTCTTGTGCCATAAAAACCCAAACACCAACCAATCAAAACCAGGGCCCTGGTGATTATAGCAGATCGTTGTAAAGCTACTGCAAAAGACTAATAGAGGAAAGTTATTCCTATGATGTCTCTTTAGAGTGGAAACTCTTGCCTTTATATGCTTAAACAGGTGTGTCTAAAGTAGATATCGTAAAACCTTTCGTTTGTTTAATTTAGTAGATGTTAATATTTTAGCTTATAATCTTGAGCCCTAACTTTACATCCATTTTAAGACTGGATGGGTCAAAATTGTCGAATTGTTTAGGACAGAATTTATATAAATTTCTCCTAAAATTGTTTTCCTAACAGCACTTTAACCTTTCATTGTAATATTAAAAAAAATTGCAGTTATAAAAGTTAATTACATCTAGTTTTATTGATTAGACAATATTTTCAATGATGGAAATAAGTTGACTTCTACTTTTTACAGGTTTTGATCATAGTTAGCCATTTGAAGCACAGATCCTATGGGGTGACAGCATCAACAGCTTTATCTTCTTTCTGGTTAATTTATTCTCTGTGTAGCATCATAGTATACAGATCAGTTATCATTCACTTGGTAATATTAATTGAATTGTTCTTTATGGATTTTATGACTATCACTTAAGGAATTTTTAAAGATGTCTCTAGACAACTAGACTTCGTTCATTTCTGCATTTCCTTTTTTAAATTCATGTCAAACGAATGATGAAACCCATAGAATTAAGATATTCGTTTGCAAATTAAAACAGCCATTTGAGCTTGCTTTCTATATTTATACCAACCATAAGGTTGTGGGATTATTGCGTGTGTGAATATGTATTTAGGTTACGCGAAATAAATGTTAAAATTTTAATATAAGAAACTGAAAATTAATGATTATTGAAAACAAATTCGCAAATTCCACAGAAAACTGAAAAAAACTTATATCTTAAGAACTTTTCTTCCGACTTAATTTCATTATTCTTTTTAATCTTGTGATCTTGCATGAATTGCAAAATTAATTCCCATCGAAAAAAATCAGAAAATAATGTGATTACATGTGATCAACGAATACAAGGCTTCGTTTCGTTGATCATGCACTACAGGCTTTTTGATATGATGCGTTACAGGTGTGGCTCTAGTGAGATGGCTTTTTAAAAGTGGATTTTTAGAAATGTCTCTTAAGCTTGCGAGGGAAAAGAGCTGCCATAAGTGAGATCATGTATGGCGATCGCAATAAGTTATTTGTTTTGCCAACTCGTAACTGGAACTGAATGATAAATTTGGAGACTGAATCCACGCTAAAGATGCTAATCATGGGAATGCACTGTTTACATTTAAAGCCCCATAATTTACAGATAGACGAATTCAAAACCATGTTATTCAGATGCCAGCTTGCCAGAGCATACTGACTTTGACATGTCTTATTAATCCTAGGTGGCAGAGAAATGGGATTTCTGTCCCCATTAGATCTGAAAGCAACATTTTTCTTTTTCGCACTTGTGAGATTCTCCGGCCAGACACTTGTCCGGAAGGAACCATTTGATCCCCAAGGGACGTTGGCTGAGGTGTCCTTGGACGATCATCCGGGTGAGGGAGACTCGAGTTTTGGGCAACGAGTGTCCTTCGATGTCATCCCAAAAGACACCTGGGATTTGGAACCTTTCAAATCCCTTTAAATATAAAACATGTATATAGCTTATGGTACTCGGAATTCTTAATAACTAATTGAAAAACATCCGGTAGAAGGGGTCATTCATATCAGCCTCTACATGAAAGATATGGTTAAAATAATATCTTGGAATTACTATGGCTACAGAAACCATATTGAAGATATGAAGGCTTTGATTGATTGTTACGATCCTGTATGTCTTGGTCTACAAGAAACTTTTTTAAAACCAGAGTATAGAAAAATTAGAAGATATAATATCACAAGAAAAGATGTGAAAAACAATCGTGCTAGTGGTGGTGTAGCTCTTCTGACTTGTCTGGATTATCCATCTTCGGCTGTTCAAATTTCACTTTCAAAATTTTATGCATTTTTTATTTTATACATATGTAAATTAAATTCTTCAGTCTCATTAGTTATGCCTCAGATGATCTTGTTTTAGTATCTGACTATTTATATATTTTTATTCTCATCTACACATTTTACATGTTTTAAATCTACCTTTTATCTTTATCTTGGACTTCATTTTTAAATGTTTTGCTCTTTTATTGGGCTATATTCTGTCTTGTGTTTGGCGCAGCTTGTCCATTTTTGGACCTTGCGCCATAAAACCCCAACATCTAATCTACATGAAAGAAGGTACTGCCTGTGACAGTGGCGCTGTCGATAGGATACGAACCTACGCGGGGAAACCACAATGGACTTCAAATACTGCCACATAAGGTTCCCTTTTTCATGTAGAGGCCACTATGATTGACGTCTTCTGCGGAGTGCTTTTCAAATATAATTCCGAGTATCATATAAGCTATATACATTTTTTTATATGAAAAGCGTTTCAAGTCTTTTGGAACATGACCATCGAAGGACCCTTACTACATCCTTCCTAGTCGATGTCCAAAACTCGAGTTTTTCATCCCCTTCGTTCTTCTTTCGTCTCATCACTCGAATAATCGTCCAAGGACACCGCATCCAATGGTTCCTTCTGGCCTACATTCCTCAGTGTCTGGCTGGAGAACCTCACAGTACTGATTCGCATGATCCCTTAAAGTAGAATTTTAAAACCTTATTAAAATTAACTGAAAAATGACTCAAATCTCATTTTTTGCTATAAAATATGGATTTTTCAAATCCCCTGGAACTGGTTTCATTGGGCAGTTTTTCTTCAGGCAAGCAGGGGTCGCAGTGGCTCCATGGGTTTGTCCACTGCGCTAGCAACCTGTAGGCTGTGTAGGTTTGATTACTGTAACTTATCATGGTGTGTATCTATCAGCAAAAACTTCCCTTGTGGGTGTATGTCTATTACTTAAGGTTGTCTGTCTTGTGTTTGGCTCAGCTTGGCCAAATTTGACTTTTGTGCTATGAAACTCAAGCAATTACCTGTAGGGTTCACTTGTATACACCTTTGGAAAACACCTCTATGTATTATACTTATTTCATTATCAATAAAATCCTTTATTACAGACTTCCTTTCAATATGAATGAATTAATGATAATCAACATTATATAATTAATTGGGCTTAGATTGACCATTAGTTTGAGTGTTTGCATATAAAACTTTTTGAGTCCATTAATTTTTTAATTGCTATGCCCCTGATCCTAGGATATGTATCAAAATCTATCATTTGATTTGAACACAGAATGTGTAGCTTCTATATCATTGTGCTGGTTAGGAATGATGTAGTTTTCATTTTTCTTGAATTAAGTAAAATACTGGGAATGAGTTTTAAAACACATTATTTTTCACAAATTAATATATTAATTTAAGTTATATCTTTATTAATATTGTGTTTGTGCATTTATATTTGCTGATTTGGGTTTTTGGTTAAATTTTTTATTGTGACTAATAACAGTTATTAGTTTTAACTAAGATTCTATTTCAATATCCAATTAATGCTATTTTTGATGAAATGATAATTTTTAAAAGATTAAACAATTTTTCCCACTGAACTGAGAAATTTGAAGTATTTTAAGGCAATTTTTAGTTATAACGTTTTACAAATATGTAAGATTTCTAATTGTCATGTGTTTAATATAACAGTTATAAATAAGGTTTTTATTTAAAAAGTATTAAATGTATTTCTATAAAAGTGTATGCACGATGATATTAGATACCTGTGTTTATGATATGTGCACTTTTTTAGAAAACACCTGGAATTATCTTCACTATGAACATGATGTATTATCCAATAGTATTTATTCAACTTATTCTTTCCATATTCGTTGATAAAAGGAAACATGGATTGCTTCAAGTAAGACTTTTCTGTTGTAATAATTGTTTCACCTTAGAGCTTCTTTTATTTTCTTAACTTGATTGTACTTGTTTCTTATGATTTATTTCTATTGCATACTAACAGAATTACGCAGTTTTACTCGGATTGAATAGTGTGGGGCGTAGTGAGGAATACATTGATACACAAAACGCGGAAAGCTGATTTTGTTTTAAAATACCCCAAACTGTTAAATACCTTGAAATGAGATGGAAATATTCAATATACAAACACTTCATTTTTAATTTAGATTAATTATAGTTTCTTAGAACCATGTTTCTTAGGGTTTGTTGGCCTAACTGATTTTTATATGAAATTGCGATTTTTTTTAAATAAGTGAAATAAAAGAAAAACTGTACTCTCTTCCTTCTGTTTAGAACAGGAGGGCCCCCAAAAGAACCTATCTCAGTTTGCCTATCTCGGTGTATGTAATGTTCAACCAAAGGACATTTTCAATAAAAATTTAAAGAAACAAGTGGTTTTGGTGGATTGGGAGATCAGGGCGTCATCAGGGAGGAGCTTGACCTAGACAATACGAAATGATGTTTTCTACGTATGGGCAGCAGAATGTTAAATAATGCTCATACTCCCCAAACACCAAACTGATAAGTGAAAAGCATTCCCACACAAGAAATTAACATGTCATAAAGACATTGAATACAAACTGACAAACAAAAACGCTGAACTATTTCACACCATATGAAGAATTACCCACCATTACGCTGAATTGTTCCACACCACAAGAAGATAGCCATCAAATATTGCCCTGTAATAACCAAGAACGAAATCAAATAACTTATCTATTATACTGGTCATGGTTAAGAATCATAAATGTATAAAGTTAGTATGATGAGAAATGCAGTAAATATGTATATATATACACTTCTGTTTGATATTACAATGGATGCCTCAAATAATCCTGATAAAAGGTCTATGAAAACATTTTATACCATTCTATCGTAAGGCTTGTTCTATGTTTTACAAAATTCTTGCTATTTCACTGTTAAGACAAGCTTTTTAAACTTTCATTTTATGTTAAAATTGTAGTCTTGTTTTCACTTTAACCCTCCTGGTGATTGTCCTGACTAGGTATCTAGTAATTAGCAAAACTGACCAAATCTTGATGGACGAGATATCTCGCCATTGCAAGAAAAATGACCACATCTTGATCTCGCCATCATAGAAAAATCAGCAATATCTTGATGACTAGAAATTTGGTCATTAGCAAAATTGATCAGATCTTGATGGACGAGACATCTCGTCGAAACCACTTGGAGGGTTGAATATTGCATTTTATATTTCAAGGTTCCATGGGATTTTCATTTAAGTTTTTAAGGGCCCTTAGAAAATCTTACTATTTGCTGAAAGCGTTTAAAAATTTTTAAAGCCTTAATCTACATCAAAGCATGACTAATCTATTGGAGGGTACAGACCCCACCTTGGAATGATTTCAATATTTCCTTTATTCAATGTCTTAAAGATTTCTATAAGTCATAAACTTCAGATTCAGTTTCTAAACAATTACTTCATCGTCATCGAGCTTTCCCTTATGAAAATTTTTTAGAGTTCTATAGAATTCTATAGAAATTTCTATAGAAAAAAAATTCGACAGAGGAAACGAGCTCTGAGTCTATAGAAATGGCAGATGTTCTCAGAAAGATTAGAACTTCTATAGAATCTGCTATCGAAAAATAAAGTCGTAAACACAAAGTCGTAAAAACAAAAGAAATGAGCTATAGAATTCTAAAGGTTTTTAGACACTATATAGAGATTTCTATAGACTTTCATTGAGCTTATAGAAAAGCGAGTCTAAAATTAATTCTGAAGAAAAACGAGTCTGAAGTAAACGCAAATTACCTTGCACTTTTAGAAATGCCAAATACTTATAAAAATGGACGATATACTCAGTAAGCCACCTAGAAGCTCTTAGATATCCATCTAAACGTCACCCTTTCATCCTAAAAATAATTTATTTAGTATCACTATTCAAAGATAGTTACAGGATTTTTTTTGCTGTATACCATCCTATATTGGTATAACTGGTAACAAAACGGCTGATTTAACTACAACCAACTCTGGGTGTATTTATATGTATTATAAAAATTTTGTATGTGTTTGTGTCAATAACATTGTTTGGTGCAGCTTGACTGTATGTGCATGGCCCATGCGCCCTGAAACCCCCAAATAAAATCCTAATTTAGTGAGGGGCCGTCGTAGTTCAGTGGATATGCCCACTGCGATAGCAACCTTCGAGTTGTAAGCGGAGCAAGTTCGATTTATGCCAAGTGCATTCCTCCCTGGATGTATCTGTGTCAGTAAAGCTTTCAATGTGTGTGTCAGTTATTTGATATTACACTGCTGGCCACCGTAAATGCAACACCCTGAAGGAAGCATGCAAATAATATGAAATTTACAACATGCATTAGCGGAGGCGAGATATGCAAATGATTAGAATTTCAGCGCAGACGCACATCACGCGCGCCTGTGGCGCCACTTCAAAGCGCTATTTAAGGCTTGGAGATTTCGACGATTTCAAGTACGGCAATTGTGTTTTTCTTGTGGTTTTTTCAAAAAAACGATCAATTATGCCTCGTAGAAAACAGCGATCATCTTTTGATCAAGTATCCGAGTTCGACAGAGGAAGGATAGTGGTCTACCGAGATTGTGGATTATCTTTCAGGGAAATCGGTAGTCGTGTTGGACGAAACCAAACAACTGTAATGCGGATATGTGATCGTTGGATGCAGGAGGGTACGACGGACCGACGTGTTCGATCGCATCCACCTCAGTGCACCACTTCACGTGATGACAGGCATATTGTGCGTATGGCAGTGACGGATCGCTCAGCCACATCACGAACCATAGCACAGCACATTCAGTCTGTACCGCATCATCCAATGTCTGCGCGTACCATACGACGCCGTTTACAGCAAAGTGGTCTGTCCGCAAGACGTCCATTGCTTCGTCTACCCTTGACGCAGAACCACAGACGTTTCCGCCGCCAATGGTGCGATGAAAGAAGGATGTGGACGGCAGAATGGAATGAAATTGTCTTTACTGACGAGTCACGCTTCTGTCTGCAACACCACGATGGTCGGATTCGAGTCTGGAGACACCGTGGAGAGAGGATGCTGAACAGCTGCGTTATGCACCGCCATACTGGTCCTGCACCGGGTATTATGGTATGGGGCGGTATTGGATATCACTCTCGCACTCCTCTAGTACGCATTGCCGGTACTTTAAACAGCCAGCGCTACATCTCCGAGGTGTTGGAGCCAGTTGTCCTTCCTTACCTTCAGGGCTTGCCCACAGCCATATTTCAACAGGATAATGCGCGACCACACGTGGCACGCATTGTCCAAGGGTTCTTCGTCAATCGCCAGATTGAATTGCTTCCCTGGCCAGCTCGCTCTCCGGATCTTTCGCCGATAGAAAACATGTGGTCCATGGTTGCTCAACGATTGACCCAGAATACATCCCCAGCTGCCACACCAGATCAACTTTGGCAACGTGTGGAAGCTTCTTGGTCTGCTGTACCCCAAGAACACATCCAAAGTCTCTTTGAATCAATGCCGAGGCGTGTGGCAGCGGTGATCTCCAACAATGGCGGCTACTCTGGCTACTGATTTTGGCAGGAACCACACTTCACAGAAGTCTATAAATTTAATCATTTGATACTTGGTCAACATGTTATCTACAAAATAAATTTTGTTGTGATATCTCTTGCCTTTCTTGGTGTTGCAATTTGGGTGGCCAGCAGTGTATTATAGATCCACCTCCTCCCTACTCACCTGTTCGGTTTAGAGCATTAATGAGAGGAGGGGGAAAGGGCGACCCCCAGCACACAACGAGGATCACCAGGAACCACCCTGCCAGGCAGGGAAAGCACACACGCTCCCCCCCCCCAATCTGGGCACCTACTTCCCCAAACACCCTTGGGCACCACCATTTATTGTTTTCTAAATAGTGAGACTTCCATGAAAATTGTATTGGGCTCTATTAGTTCACATACAGAATACAAACTTATTTTTAAGATGTAAATTGATATAAAAGTTTATAAAAACACAAAAAATCTTTTTTATAGGAAAGCAAAATCATGAATGAAGTTTCACTGCTATCTTCCTTGACATTCCTATGGTTTACAAAGTTTGTATGCTTTATGTTAATTATACAATAACCCCTAGTATCCCAATACATTGCATAATCGGCCATATTGCTCATTTTTACTTGTCCTGTATATGAATTTTAAGTTTACGAACAGCACAGGAAATCTCAATCTGTTTCTATGGAATTGGGAGTTCGGATGTCACTGTTTTGAACAGTAATCCTACGCTGAAATTGCCTTACGGGGCGCATCTCCTTTAGGTCCACGGACCTGAGAAATCCTAGTATTTGTTCTTTTCTCTCATGGGGTTTACTGTCTCTAGTAAACACAGGGATCGCGTTCCTTGGATGCACAATCGATTTTTTATGCTTTAATTCCACTACTCTATTCCCCAATTACTCTTTTTTCCTTTCACGTCATTTTTACTCGACGTTATCTTGTGTTTGGTGCAGCTTGGCCAAATATGGCCCTTGCGCCATAAAATCTAAAAGCAACCAACCTGAATTGATAAAAAGATTTAGGTTTCTCGAAAGTGGCTGCGAAAGATTTCTCTTCGGAAATATTCAACTCTATTCAGAATTAATTTTAAAGAGTTGTATAGTCCAGCATCCGCGTGTTGGCAGTTGTGTTGCCTGGTTTTGGACTTCTGTTCTTTAAAGTAGGTGATCGGTTGTAATGCAAACAAATTGCTTCCACAATTGGCTTATTTAACGTGCTTCTTTAACGATATTTTTAATAACGAACAATATACTAAAGACATTTCAAAGCATAAATGGTAATGAATAATAATGAAAAATTTCCCAGTTGGGGCCATAGCAATGACTTCAACTTCATTACAGCAATGGTGGTTAACTCAATACTATTGTAAAATTAGATGATCTTATTCGTTTCATTAGGATACACTGTCCATCACTGCATATTTTACTTCAACTCAGGGTTCAGCTTAGGTTTCATAACAGCTTATAGGTGTGGTACAGGAGATGTCACTAAAAAATACTCTTTTGGCAACAATAAACCTTTTTATTCCTATTATTGTAAGTGCTTTGGACCAAATATGCAGTAATTGAAGATCTGAATTTCTGCTATTTCTTCCATTAGAATTTAAAACATATTTGTCTTTTTTGGCAGCTTGTATGAAATGTTTTTCAAACGCATTATTTTTTAAACACTTCCTTCGTCTTTAGGCCCAGGAGCCATTCGGCTAACATTATTTCGTCCATAATATGATATAATTTTGTCTACTGTATCTACTCAAAGCTAATGATTTCGAATGATTAACTGAATTGAAACTTGCATTTGAACTCGCATTACAAATGCTGCTAAACAATTTCCTCACCACAAATTCTTTACGACGTGGTGTGCTAGATAAACCACGTTTTGTTCGGACCATAACTCTGCCAAAAGTGTTCGCATTTTTGTACTACTGAGGTGTTCGAAGGTTCTTTGTCCCTTTAAACGCGATACTTTTAAACTTTATTTTTAATTTTTTTCTTTCTTTTGATTTTAAGTCCTTTTGTACAGGTACTAGCATTTTCATTGTTTTTCCCTCCTGCATTAGTATTATATTTCTTAGTAAGACGGTGCTTTTTTTATAATCGTCATAATTTCCTTCTTGTTCTAATGTTTCTTTGCCTTTCTACAGCTGGTGTAGGTGCCATAATATAATTTTTATATTGTATAAAAAAGGACAAGTTTTAATCAAAATAAATCTATTGCAAAATCGTTTGAACTTCAAATTTTATTGAAAAATGAAAGCCAATACTTTATTTGCAACATTTAATCTAATGGAAGCTTATGTATGACTCACGTTATAAAATTAAATGTGCTCTATCTTTTAGAAAAAGCATGAATTAAAATAAAGTTTTTCAGTTACTCTTAGGCTTAATACTAAGGAAGAGGTTTTAATTTTAAACGTAGAATTTTATAAAAGAATTAAAAAAAACTAAGTTTCTGTGACTCACGTCACATTAAGCACTTTTTCGAAGTCATTCCATAAATATAGATATAGTTATGTTACAAAATTAGACATAATTTCATCTACTTAAATAGCTCTTTCTATTATGTATGACAATTAAACAAAGTATACAATATTAGAAAAAAATTGCCTGTAAAGACAGTCAAGTTCACAGTAAAAGTCTTCATACCTCTGGTTTTAGAACAGTTTACGCATTAAATTATCAGTACATGATAAAGTACAAAATGCCGAATTAAAGTACAGAAGCTTTAAACTACCTAGAAAGGAAGTAAAGAAGTTGAGGTAATTTTTTAAAATATTTTTTTCACTTCCATGTCCCATGAAATTGCCCGAGTTCTTTTTTATTAGGTGTTTTTCTCTTAAGGTATCATTGAGGGATTACTGCATTGTAAAATTTGTATTTAAATATTCTCAATGTTTTTTATTTGATGTAGGATGTATAGGTATCATGTTTACTATTTACTAATTTCAGAGTGATTTGGGCAAGTAGAAAAAAGATCCTTGCAGTAAAAGACCTTTCCTTTATGAATATTAAACTAACAGCAAGGCATGCTTATACAGCATTTTCAAAGCACTGGATTTATTATTTGTAAGTATAAGTGCAAGATAAGAGTTATTTCTCAGTCTCAATATTGAGTACAGTCGTTCTTGTTTAAATATGCTTGATTCCCTTATTTTTAGTTCCTTAAATTTTGATGTTTGTGCATACTGGTTGAAGCTCGTACAAATATGCCTTAAGCTTACAAATGCCCAAACAAATGTTACAATATGCCCCATTGCTTTCCATGTTAAAATGCCCGGTACATCTTTTTTAGGTGTGTACAGGTTTCACGAATCCCAGGTACTGTAGCGATCTATTCTTTTCCAATGGGGTTTACTGCCTTTGGTAAACAGGGGGTCGAGATCCCTTGATGCCCAAACAATCTTTCTCTTCTATCCATCCTTTCTTTTCACAATTACTTGACTTTGTCAGTCTTGTATTTGGCGCAGCTTGGCCAAATATGGTTCTTGCGCCATAAAACCGAAAACCAACCATGATAAAATCGTTCAATTCCTAACACCAAAGACAGTGGTTTCTTCCATTGCGCTAGCTACCTGAAAGTTGTAAGCGGTGCAGATTAGATTCCTCCATGGGGTGTATTTCTCTCTTCCGTGACAGTGAAACTTCCCTTGTGTGTGTATATACATTATTTGATGTCTGTCTTGTGTTTGGCGCAGCTTGGCCAAATATGGCCCTTGCGCCACGAAACCAATCTAACACCAAAATCAGGGACTGGATTAGGCTACTGACAAAAATTTAACGCGTTAAACTTTAACACAGGTCCCGACCCTTCGGAGGCCGCGGTAGCCCGGTGGGAAGAGTAGCGGATTACCAATCGGAGGGTTACGAGTTCGAAACTAGGACAAACCAAAGACCGTCGTGTACACGGGGGCTGATGCACGTTAAATCGATCATGGTCTCAATGTTCTCATGTTGGTGTGGTGTAGAAGTTTGGAGACGGGTGCGATCCCAGACCGTCACCAATTACCCGTTGTGATTCTCCAGTGCGACGTTAATTAGTTACCATTCCACTGACCATTCTGCCTAGTGATCAGGTTGCTGATTTCTTGATCGAAAATCATTAAATCGATCCTGGTTAGAATCCAGGGTTAAGGTATAATGTGTGGCTTCTCATGGGTTGTGCCTTGGACATATGGTATGTATGCGATGTGCAACGTGAACCCACCCCTCATCGTGCACCAGTGTAACGCCAAGTGTTCACAATCCCTCCCTTATAGTGCTATGCTGAGTAAAACACTTCTCCTAACGAGTTCAAATTGACTGGGCATTGGTTTAAAAAACTTTTCTAGACCAGAATGTGATGATTTTTAGACTGGTGAAATGTGTCATTAAGTCATTTTTTCTTTGCGCGAAGGTTAGGTTTCTTCTCGGAAACACACTTAGTGAGTTTAGCTTGAAAGCAGAAATTTTTCCCGTTTTCTCAGAACTGTTTTTTGACTTCATGGTGTTTCACTTGTAAACCAACGATATATGCATTTGATAGCTGTAGGTACTTTAATTGGCCAATTTCATGTCAACAGCTATTTCAAATTGATATAATGCATTCAGATGTCTCCTTTAGGTATGTTACTGGCTTCACAGACCCGAAGTACCCTAGTGATCTCTTTTTCCATGGGGTTTACTGTCTAGTAAACATGGGAGTCGCGTCTCGGGATACCCAAGCGATCTTTTTCTGTATTCATACACCAACTCTATTCTATAAATCCTTTCTTTCCATTTCAAGATATTTTTTACTTGACTTATTTGGTTAAGCTGTGCCAAACGCAAAACTGACCCTCTTACGCCCTAAAAAATAGAATCAACCAACCAGCTGATATAATTAAAACATGTGTAAGGTAAAAAGCAAATTTATTAAAAATTTATTTATTATTTTGCACATGCACATATTTAAATACCCATAGAAGCTGTTTAAACGCGTATTAGAGCCCTAAGATTATTTCACATAAATTTAAAGTGTTGTACCTATTTTAAAAACAACCAAAAGTAATTATGTGGCTAGGCTTACCAAAAATGATTGAATAATGACCAGTTAAAGGAATATTTACTTAAAAAACAATAAATTTGTGCTGAAACTAGTCACAAATTCCATAAGAAGTCATATTTGTCACTTCCTGGTGGTGTCCCCTGGAACTCCCTGCACCTTCAAGGTGACATCACCAGGGCTGCCACAAAGGCGGTTTTTTGGTACTATATTTCAATCTAGGCGACTAGGGTCATCTTTTTAAGCAATCTTGTTTCAAAAGCTACAAATTTTAAAATTTTGGCGGCTTTTTTTGAAATTTCGAAGGTCAGCGAAAATTCAGCCCCTTTTTTGAAACCAATAGTGGACGGAAAAAGTGCTTTTAAAATTTTTTCTTTCGTGCGAAAGTTTTCCAAAGGATGTTAAGTTTTGGCGCTTAGCCATGGTAACCATGAAAGAAAAACATCAGAATCTGTCGTTGCTAGATTATGAAAACATTTAGGTTTTTAATTTTTAAAATTTAAATTTCATGGCGAGATCTTCAGCGTTTGTTTCACACTCAATTGACACATTTTTGCGTTTTACCCGATTGATTTTATAACTGAGCAACTGAAATTGCTATAAAATAGGATTTAAGTGGAGACTGCTGCTATCTAAAAAATATTCTACTATTCACTGGCTGTGGCAGCCCTGTATCACTGATTCTAGTGTAGTAAAGCATATTGAATTATGTATAACTTAATTTTTATTTTAAATCCTCTAGGACCCAAGAACCACGTCAAAATTCCAGTCTTGCATGGGGCTTGATAAAATCATTCTGGCCTTGGATTATTACAGCAGCTGCTTTGAATTTATTTTTTCTAATTTCCTTACTACTACCGCCTTTATTGTTAGAGTAAGTTCAACTTTCATGCCTCTATTTCACTAACGTACGTGGCACGGCAATCGACGTTATTTGTTCCTTGTCGAATGGTAACAGCAGTTAGGAAAAGTATAAAATCGACCATTACGGGACTCATTTGCCAATTATACTCTTAGTTTAAATGTTTGATTTGAGCAATTTAGCTTCATGATATTGATAAAGGTACGCGTATGTGCTCCCACTCCAATGAAATTTCTTCAGCTCTCTGATTACAGAAAGCAATGAGAAATCTGAGATAGAAATCAAAGATAGAAATTATCGCAGATAAGAAAATACAAACAAAATAGGCTTAGCTTCACAATGCCGAATCGCTTTTGAACAAAGGAATGGTATGAAATGGAAGTAGATAGTCAGAATCTAATTGTGGTAATGTGGCTTAGGTGTGCTTTTCGTCATGTATTTTTTTTTATCGGAAATAAGAATTATAACACCAGTAAAGTATATGAAAGGCTGTTACACATTTTTGGATAATTTTATTTCATTTGGAAGTATGAAATCCATTTAGGTGAACACGGATGCCATGTTCATCATAGATTGAAATGAGATGAAATGTGAGTACTGAGACTTCACCATCAATAGATTTAAGCACTTAAGAACAGATGGTAAAGGCTATATGAGTGATATGTGTGTAGTGGGAAACTGGATGTCCCTCACTCTTGCACTCATAATATCAAATGAGAAATATTTACATATTATTTGATCTCATAGTTAAATATTCATTTAATTGTTTCTCTTCAGAAAAATATCCAATTACAAAGAACAAAAAGTATGATCCAAAAATGAAAGAAAAAGTCACTCAAATACAGTTAGATTCGAGATGAAACAAAACACTTCATTGTAGCCGATTACTTATTGAATTGAAAATATTAAATATATATCAATCTCCAAGAGAGTGACACTGTTTCAAAAATCTATTTAACAAAATTGTTACATGCATTCTTTTTTAAAGATTTAACAAAAATAAAGTACAGTTTAGGTTGATAACCCGGGGACGTTAAAATCAATAAAAGAAACTAAAAAGGGCGAATCAGTTCTGTTGTGTAGACATATTTGTTTAAAACAATGTCTCGGCGGAGTTTCGAAATAATGAAATCGAAAGGATTTCACAATTCAAAATAATATACACTTGTGGATTCATAATTCTTAAAATAAATCTATCTCAAAAATTTATTCTGTATTTCATTATCCCGTGACATGGCAGTGATAATAAATGTTCTAAATTACAGATCCATATTCCGGTCTCAATTTAATAAACGTCAAATAATAAATTATTGTGTTAGTATTACAAAAATATCTTGTATATGTATATGGTTGGATCAAGAGAAAAAAAACATGAAACATGCTATTTATATAAAAGAAAACGATAAAAATGTCTGTTTCAATTGATGAATATTAATGTAAAAATGTGACTATAAGGATTACAAATAAGCACTTGCACAAAATCAAACACTGAAATGATTAAGCATAAAATGAAATAAAAAGGAAAAAAGTGAATTTAAAATCCGACCCAACCTATTTCCATTTTTAATTCGATTGTTCTTAAATTTTATTAAATATTTTTATCTTTCATGACATCACTTTTGAACAGAGTTAGTTCAAGCTTCGTCTAGTGTCATTAAAATTTAAAAAGATTTATGTACTTATTTATGTCAACAAAAACAAATCAGAAAAAATTCATGGAGTTTATGTTTTAAAAATGCAAAAATGTATGACTTGAATTGTTTCAAAAGTGAAATTTACAATGAGAAAGAAAGTTAACTCTTTAAGGCACACGATTTTAAAGAAAAAAGTCCAAGTTGTACAGAATTCTTTATTCACTTATTCAGCTTCAAAATTAGTATAAAACATCAAATAACATGTTTTTAAATTATAAAACGATTTATTCACTCAACAAATTTTACGAAAAAAACATTTCCCGTTATGAAAGACAAAAATTCACTGCACCACACAATTCACCAACCTTAATCACAACAGTGTCAACAACTTACAATGTAACAACTTTAACACGTGTAAATTTTTGTTTCCAGTTATTTACACATTTAGTGTTAGTCCATAGCATTGTCAACTCTATGAAAAACTTTAAATAAAATATTAAACTGTATGACTATGAGTAATTTCAACTTTTTGAGGTGGGTTAAAAAATATCCCACCATGCATAAAAAGCTAATCAAAAGGTGGGACAGTTTTTAACCCACGTAACCCTAAAGAGTTAAATCAATTCCTCAGTGGATATACTTCTATTAATAGCATGTGAAGAATTAATTGTATTTTTGAAAGCAATGTTTTAAAAATATTCATAATTCGTAAATTAACAATATATTTTATTTCAGCCGAATTATTAATTTCACACATGATGACATTTACCCATGGAAGGGATATTTCTTTGCTGAATTGATTTTTATAACAGATTTTGTTGGAAAGGTAGTGCAAAATGTTGGTCTTCATTACATGTTCGGATCTAGTATTCAATTTCATTCATCTCTTATGGGAGCTCTTTTTCGAAAAGTAAGCTGATGATTTTCTACATTTGTAAGTGTATTCTCGAACAAAAGTCGGTTAATTCCGACTGCCATTTATTTTCTTTCATGGTATTTTTGCAATTTGATTATAAAATGTGGCAAAGATAGGTTCACGGCAAAGTTGCGCTAATTTTACTTTATTTTTGATTTTCACTGCAAGAGGCCAATCGGGAAATGTGTAGGTCAACAGGTCGACGTTCCATGGACCCTAATCGATGTGCTTAAAGCGGGTACGGATAGAGACTTATCCCTATTCATTCGTCCTACCTTGTTTGGTTGGTTTGGGTGATAATTTTAATCTTAATAATTAAAAATAGATCGAATAAATTTGAGGGGTACAAAGATGTTTGTAAAACTATAATGTAATACTAACTGAAGAGCATTTAAGATTATTAGATTTAAAAATAGTTGTGTAGAGTGATAGCAATGAAGTTGAAAAGAAAATGGATTGAAGTTAACAATAAGGGCAGTAAGGAGTCAATAAGTTCAGTCATTAGAAATAGACAAGGCGTGAGGTTCACATGTCTAATTTATGACGGTCACTGAAATAAGACATGTCTATGTGTGGAAATTTCACCCAAGCCCTGCATGTTTAAGTACGAGCCAGGCTAAGGGACCGTCGTGGCTCTGGGTATGCCCACTGCGCTAGCAGCCTTCGAGTTGTAGGCGGCGCAGGTTCGATTCCTGTCAGGAGGATTCCTCCCTGGGTGTATTTCTATCTTCTGTGTCAGTAAAACTTTCATCGTGTGTCTATTACTTGATATTATGTGTCTTGTTGCTGGCGCAGCATGACCAAATATGGACCTTGCGCCATAAAACCAACCAACCAACCAACCAAACAAGGTAGGACGAATGAATAGGGATAAGGCTCTATCCGTACCCGCTTTAAGCACATCGATTAGGGTCCATGGAACGTCGACCTGTTGACCTACACATTTCCCGATTGGCCTCTTGCAGTGAAAATCAAGGACGTTAAAGTAAAAACTGACTTCACTCAGATTTGAATTTTAAAATTATCATTTTTTTTACTCGTTTTTATGTATTTTTTGTTCAAATCTTTAATTTGTTAGAGGCTTATTTAAACTTAGGGGCTTCTTACTTAGATTGACACTAGCTGCAGTTGTGCAATGTTAAAAGATACCATGGCAATAAGCACGTGTGTGTTTTGGTCAGCCAAATGTTACTTCATTTCGTCTTTAATCTTTCTAGAATTTATGCATATCTACAGCAGCAAGGAAACAATACAACAGTGGAACTTTGATGAATCTACTTTCCGTGGACATTAAGCGAGTGCAGCTGTTCGGTTTCCACGCAACAACACTGTTTAACGCTCCTATCAAAATATTAGTCATCATCTACTTATTGTGGCAGTATATAGGGCCAGCATCTATAGCTGGCGTTATAGTAATCTTGCTTTTGTTCCCAATCAGCTATTGTGTGTCAAGATTTGGTGAGAAATTCTCAGTAAGTTTATTTTTAATCTATAAGTATTGTTATGTCAGTCTGAGATGTTTTGACTCGTGTTGAAAACTGGTTAACCCTCCTCAACGAGGTATCTCGTCATTAGCAAAACTGACTAAATCTTGATGAACGAGATACCTCGTCATTATAAAAAACTGGCCAGATCTTGATGGCATAAAAACTGGCAGTATCTTCAATATCTTGTCATTGAAGCATTTGATCAGATCTTGATGGACGAAATATCTCGTCGAAAGCATTTGGAGGGTTAATTTGGTATGGGTTCATGTGAGCAACAAATTGAACTAGAGGTGGATTTCAAAATGCAAAATTCCAGCTACTGCTCCAACGGCTTTGAAGTTAAAATAATACAAAATAAAATTACGTTAGACTTGAGTTATGTCTTAAAAATTAAGGAATAGACATCAAAAGGAAAGAAATAAAGATCACATTTCGAATTTTTTTAATTAATGTATTGCGATTTGATAAAGATGAGAACTAACAATTATTTTTTGGCCTAGAAAGCCAAGTTGATTACCCTCTAAACACATGTGAACATTATAAACTTGTACAGTCGCGGAGAAAAAACGAACCACCCCTTTATTTCGAGCACTATTCATTGTAGATCAAATTCAAAAATACCATTCAATAGGGAATAACGTCCTCTACAAGTTCCAATGCAAAAAGTCTGCATAAGGGGACGTCTTCATATCAGAGTTGCATAAAAACAAAATATCTCCGGATAATAAAGATAGTAATGTTAAAGTTGCAGTCAATTTCAGGGATCATCTTCACATAGGAAATCGCTATTCGTTGATCGAGATGTAGTTATAGCTACCCGAATTAAAAAAATTGTACACTTTTTCAAACGTATTTGTCAGTGCCTACGATCCGAGAATTATATTTACTTTTCAAGTGAAAACGATTCGAGAATTATTATAAGAGGGTTTGTTAAACTGAACGCAAAAACAAATTTGTAATGAGCTGAAATTTAGCATGATCATATTAGAAGTCTCCTTATGAATCGATTCAATTCAAAATATAGTAAGGTTCCAATTCATAATTTTTTCACATTGATTTAATAATTATTACTGCATACTAAAAACTAAAATATTAGGTGGATTTTGTTTGGGTTTAACAGTAACATGGTACACAAAATATCAGCGCTATAGAAATATTTAGGATGATATCCATAAAAGTCTAAGAAACTGATTTAACATTATGAGCTTTAATCTTTCTGTACTCATAAGTCGAAACGGTAAGATCTAATAACATGAAATTTGGCATCTGAAGTTAAATTATGATACACAGATTCGAAATTGTGTGTCGAAATGGGGTTTCCATTGTAAATTATGAAATTGGAGCTTAATTTAATATGAAGACGGCCCCTTATGCAAATGTTATGTATTTGAATTAATAGAAGACGTTAGTTCCTCTGTCAAACACCATCTTTGAATTTTCTCTACTGTTA
Source organism: Meta bourneti (assembly GCA_933210815.1). NCBI lineage: Eukaryota > Metazoa > Arthropoda > Arachnida > Araneae > Tetragnathidae > Meta > Meta bourneti. The sequence goes on from OW119930.1 coordinate 73,953,401, forward strand.
AAATTGCTCGTTCGTTTCTTTCCCCGCGACTACTTATACAGGGGGTTTCGAAAATACTTGGTTAAAAATATAAAGGGTGATATAGGGGTCTAAAATAAACCTTTTTTGTCAAATAACGTGTCCGCAAATTTCATGCTTAGGTCGTAGAGGGTCCGTCTATAACATCGTTTCTCTGGCGTAAGGCGTCATTCTCCGCTCGGATTTTCAACGGCATGCATCATTGCACGCATTCGGAGTTCGCAAATATGTGTATGATGTATGGGGCTGCGATCGGAAAGGATAAGGCGAGATAGCTTGCTCTGTTCAATCTTAAGCAATCTTTTCAGCATTTCATTTAGTCTTAAAGAACAATTGTTGGCACAAAGTCAGAAAAGAAACTGTTGGTGGGATTCTCATTTGTAACCCTAGAGGGGCCTTTACCTCTGAGACAAAGTGAACTCCCTAAGACTCGACGAAAGCCTCCCCTTTTTGTTCTTCAGATTTTACTGTTTATCATATTTTAATTATATGTCCTGCTTTTAATCATCATCGCCAAAAAATTTTTAAAAATAAAATTTTAAACTTACAAGATTTGGTTGGGGAATATTTCCATCTGCACTGGGTGCTACAAGACAAAGGTAACTGAAAACAAAAGAAGCCGGTCCTTTGTAGGCTGTGCGACCACCTCGATTCAGGCTTTGCACAGTGTTTCCATACTGAGAATGAAGTTGGGGATGAGTTCTTTCCGCATCAACCAATTCCTCACACCCCACGGTCCGTCGTGACTCAGTGGGTATGCCCACTGCACTAGCAACCTTCGAGTTGTAGGCGGCGCAGGTTCGATTCTTCCCAGGTGCATTCCTGCCTGGGTGTATTTCTCTCTAATGTGTCAGTAAAACTTTCATTGTGTGTGTCTATAACTTGATATTGTATGTCTTGTGTGTCTGGCGTGGCACGGCCAAATAGCGCCATAAAACTCCAATCAACCAACCACTGTCACCCGGTCAGCGTCTGACGTCACGATTACCAAATTTGAATACACAACAAATTTCAACTGAATATCTTATGCAAATTGCTACAGGCTGTTTTGTTTAATTTTGAAGTTGCTAAAAATAACGGCGCTCCATAATTTTGCATGCTGGTGTATACATAAGTATTCTAGGTACGTTATGGCTATAAAGATAGAAATATTCTCCAGTTTTGTATTTCGATGTTTAGGAGTACTCCTGATGGATGGTGATACACGAAGGGTCTCACCACCCACGAAAAACTCAATTTTTATTATGCGTAAAATACGTTCATAAAATGTCTTCACCTACAAAGTTTTTCTCAAGAAATAATTTCAGCATACCTTTCACATCTTATGTTTGGCGTATTTGAATCTTAAAATCCAACTACCCATCTGAGGCCGCGGTAGCCTGGTCGGGAGAGTAACGAACTAGCAACCGGAGGGTTGCGAGTTCGAATGCAACCAGACTCGTACGTTAAATCTGTCGTGGCCTCAAATGTCCTCACTTTGGCGTGGTGTGGAAGTTTGGAGAGTGGGGTGCCAGCTTAGGTGTGACCTCGTCATCTGACCGTGGTTCAAAATTGCGTGGTGTTTCCTCCGATCTTTCCCTTCGGGTTTGATCCCGGACCTTCAACAATAGCCGTTGTGTTGCTCCAGTGAGACGTTAATTAAATACGTACCTTCCTGTACTTCTAGCAACTCCCGGCGGGCAGTGTTTGCGGGTATGGTCTTAAGGTGTATGTATACACTAGAAATTTTTTAAAATTTTGACTTTAAAAATTCAGTTTTTTCACAGTAGGACATTGGTTTGTGCTTAAACTCATTTTAGTGTGAAAAATTCTGATTAAGCTACTAATTAATTATCTAATTTAGATAAAATTAGTTAATTGGCATGTTTTTTTAACAGTGATATCTCAAATTCTAATGTGTTCAGAAGGACAATTCCTGTTGAAAATTATTCCTAATATTATTCTTCATGTTTTGACCCTCCATCAAGTTGCTAGAGGGAATACGTTCTTTTTTACAATTTTTTTTCCACGAAGGAAGTCTAAAAAAATCAAGATTTTTTTTCAGGAATTTCAACGTTTAAAAATGAACTAAAAATTCATTTCTTAACCAATAACTTCGACTGAGGGTCCAAACATCCACTGTATTATATAGATTATAATGACACAAAAGTAATTATAATTCATTGTTGAGTTATCACTGTTCGAAAGAAGCCATCCTATTCTAAAAATATAGTTCTTCAGAAATCGAATTTAAAGTTTTGGAAACCTGTTTGTCTATGGTGACAGTACCTATCCCAAACCCTTGCAACTTGAAAATTATTTCGAATATTTACAAGATATTGGTATCATTTGAAAGCTAAGGGGTTGGACAATATTTTGAATTCTTAAAAAATCGATCGATATTTTGGTCAATTTTCGTGATTTCTAGTGTATACATACACCTTAAGTAAAATTGCTTTGTTTTGGTATTCCTGACCAACTTTTAAAGTTTGTCTAAGATCTTTTGAATCACCCTTCATACTGTGACTTATAAAAGATACCGAAACTATTCAAATTTGAAATCGATAATGAAAGCTCATTCTGAATCATTGTTAGTAATCAGTTTGTAGTGAAATTTAGTGTTCAGCCTATTTATGACTAAATTTATATTTATATTTTCTTTAAGGGAAAGCAAATGAAAGTAAAAGATATGCGATTGAAACACATGAATGAATTTCTTAATGGTATAAAGGTAAATCTTGAATTTTTTAAAATAAAATTGAATTAAAAGGTTTGTATTAACTGATTAAAGCAACTTTATCTTTTTGATAGATTCTGAAATTATATGCATGGGAAAAACCGTTTGCTGCAAAAGTTGCCGAAGCCAGAGAGGAAGAAATAAAATATATTCGCTATTCTCTACTTTGTTATGTTATTGCGACCTTTGCTTATTTCTGTGCTCCTTTTATGGTAAAATTTTGTATTTATTTTTATACTACTTTCAATAACAAAACCTGACTCCTTACATTTGTTCATAAAATGATTACAAGTTGGAAAGAAATTATAATAATAAATTTCTAATTACTTACACAAAAATATGCTCTGTTTTCACTTTATATTTGTGCTAATTTACCAGTGTAGATAGATTACACTTATTTTTTGGTGTGCAAAATTCACTGCAATCTTTAGAAATGATTAATCTTTGTAAATTTAAGTAATTATGTATAAATATGTGCTGAAGAAACGAAAATTTGTTGAAAACTCAGATTTCTTTAGATTCCTTACCATCCAGAAAACAAAACTAAAGGTTGTTCCATAAGTTTAGCATCAGAACATTTTACAGAATCTGTTTAAAATGATATCTTCACACAGATCCCCTGCCGTCTGTCAGTCCAATAACACTTGTCCCTCAGGGGCACGTCTTTAGGCGTGTATGGGCTTCACGAACCCAAGGTACCCTAGTGATGTATTCTTTTCCTATGGGGTCTCTGGTAAACATGGGGGTCGCGATCACAGGATGCCCATGCAATCTCTTTTTCCTATGCATCTTTCTTTTCACAATTACTTGACATGGCCAAGTTGCACCAAACGCAAGATAAAATATGGCCCTTGTGCCATAAAACCCAAAACCAAGTTTGGAACTCTTCAAAACTAGGCATAGGACATCCTGTAGAATGTTACTGGAAAGATAATTCTGTAATCTGATCAATATATTGGAAATAAATTTGACACAAGAACAACGAATGAAGTTTAAGATATCTTTGAATCTAAACTTGTATTTTTAAGTTGTTATGCAATTTGCTTTCAGGTATCCCTTGCCAGTTTTGCAACATTTTTGTTGATTGATTCCAAAAATATTTTGGATCCTGTTCGAGCTTTTGTATCACTTACGTTAATGAACCAGTTGAGATACGCCCTCTTTGAGTTGCCGGATTCGATTTCAGAACTTATACAAGTAACGTAAACATTTATTAAAATTCTAATGCCTACACACATTGTGGTTATGGGTTTCTTGCTAATCTGCTTTGTTGCTTTCAGTGTAATATTTCCTTAGGACGTCTAAGAAAGTTCTTCAGTGCAGAAAACATGGATAAAACTATACTTGGGAACAATACTGGAAAAGGTCAATGCATAATTATTCGCTTGTTCCTTATACTTTATCTAAAGCATGTAACCCTATTTATTAATTTTTATTTTTAACCTCTTTAAAAATAAATTTATCTTTTTCATAAATGTTTATTTTCAACATTATAAATTTTTATTCTCAATTTTATTAATTTTTATTCTTAACCTTTTAATAATTTTTTAAACCTTCTCATAAATGTTTTTTCAACATTAATTATTTTTATTTTAAACTTATTTATTTCTATTTTTAACCTTTCTACCAATGTTTTATTTTCAACGTTTTTACAAATTTTTATTTTCAACCTTTATAAATGTTTATTTTTAACCGTTTTATATAAATTTTTATGAAAAAATGATACCAATGTTGGGGTCATCAACAGTACAGATTTTGTTGTATTTGAAAAAGTATAATTTGTACTATCTTTCAGATAAGGTGCTTACAATCAAGGATGCGTCTTTATCTTGGGATGCTGATACTGATTGCGTTCTCCACAATATTAATTTAAATGTATCTAAAGGCATGTTGATCGCTATTATTGGGCCTGTTGGTTCAGGAAAATCATCCCTTCTGGCTGCTGTGCTTGGGGAAATGTATAAAAGAAGTGGCTCTTTGGATATTAATGTAACTATAATGCGATTATATTATTTCTCTTTATTTAATTGAATCTATTAAAATTGGCATTTTATGTAGTGCTTCCATGGTCTTTTAAAGTATTTGCAAAGTACTTGAATTCTATTTCCTATTACCAGGATCCTGGAAAATCTCAAAAATATCCACGACTTCGCTTAGTCTGAATTTTCCCAGATCATTTTGTTGGGAGAGAACCCCCTCCATGCCTCATATGCTCAACTCCCTTAACCCTGCTGGTGGCTTATCTTAGTGTCGAAAGCAGCACGTAGAGACGAGCTTCTAGTGCAAAATCCTGTTCGAAATGGACACCAGTTTTGGGCAAGGGACAATTTGTTTTTCCTACACAAATCTTCATTCCCTTGGAATAGTAGAGCAGTTTTGTCTTGACGAGATATCTCGTCAATAGTAAAATTGACCAGATTTTGATAGATGAGATATCTCATCGAAAACACTTGGAAGGTTAAATGCTCACAATATCCTAATTAGCTGTCCTTTCTCATCATCTCACATTTTTCAAAAGTACAATTCTAAATTTACAAGATTTGATCGGAGAAAATCTCTAAATATGTATTTTTACATGCTATTGGTTTTTTAAATATCTAAATTCTTTTTTCGCAAAATCTTTGAGCATGTAAATTTAATTTGCTTATTCAATTCTCATGTGTAAAGTTGTTCATTTTTTGCCTCCACTTTACACTGCTTTCTATAGTCTAATTTTTTTATCTCGGATTTGATTCAGCTTGTCCATTTAAGAACCTTGCACCATAAAATTAAATATATATAAATATAATATTTAATTTGTATTAAAATAATAATTAAATATAAATAAATAATAAAATAATAATTAAATAAAATAAATAAAAATAATAATAATTAAATATAAATAAAAATAATAATAATTAAATATAAATAAATAAAAAAATAATAATTAAATATAAATAAATAAAAAATAATAATTAAATATAAATAAATAAAAAAATAATAATTAAATATACATATTTTAAAAATTGTCCAAAATGTGATGCCAGGTTCCGCTACCACATTGTGATTTAATAACAAACTTTTATTAGTACTATGCTCCTAAAAAATTTAAGGGGCCCCGGTAGTTCGATTGGAAGAGTAGCGGATTAGCAACCGGAGGGTTGCGAGTTCACAACTCGATCTAACTAAAGACCATGGTTAAATCTGTTGTGCCTCAAACGTCCCACCATCACGTTGGCTTGGTGTGGAAGTTTCGAGAGTGGGGTGCCAGCTCGGATGTTGACCTCGTCATCTGGTTCAAAATTACGAAGTGTTGTCCTTGATCTTTCCCTTCGGGATTGATCCCGGACCGTCGGCAATGTGTTGCTCCAGAGGGACGTTGATTCAATAACCCCACTAAAAATTTAAATGTTTGCTTTTTTAATTTGAATATATTTTGTCATTAAATTTTAATATTTCTCAGTCTTCCATGTTTCAGTTTTATCTAGTCTAATAAAAATAAATGCTCTCAATTGGCAAAAAGTCCTTCAAAAATTATTTTAGAAATTTCTGAAGACAAAATTTGTTTGAAAAGTATGGGAGTTCATTTATGACTTTTTACCACGAATGTAAACTGTTGGTTGTCCCATTTTGGTGAACCGTTGTAAAAATATTTTCCAGGGAAGCATAGCTTATGTTCCCCAACAACCATGGGTGCTTAATCGGTCATTGAAGAAAAACATTTTATTGGTCAAACACATGGTGGAAGAGAAGTACAACACAATTTTGGATCTCTGCTGCTTAAGACCTGATTTGGAAATTTTGCCAGCTGGAGATAGAACAGAAGTCGGTGAAAAAGTAATAAATAATTTTGCTTTTTATTAAAAATTTGGTTCTCTCTTTCAAATCTTAATCTTGTAACCTTCATAATCATAGCTCTCATGGGCACATCTTAAGATGTGTAGGACACCACAACTTCGAGGTACCCGAATGATTTGTCCTCCCATTCATTTTTACCCTCGTCTAATATGCTTTTTTAATTCCCTCGTTGATGTTTCTATTTCCCTCGGAGCACTTTATGTGTACGGGCTTCACGAACCCGAGGTACCCTGGTGATCTATTCTTTTCTCATGTGGTTTACTGCATCTGGTAAACATGGGGGTCGCGACCCTATGATGCCCAAGCGATCTTTCTCTATATACACTCATGCTCATAAATTAAGGATACTTGAGAATCGCAAAAAAGTGCACTAGAGCAAGAATTTCCGATGGAATAGAACCACACATCTCTTCTGGAATTACGTGCTTGTGTTTCAAGCTGAAGTAAGCAATAAGATGGCACAGAAAGTACGTCATAAGGAACAGAGCAGTCCGTGGAGTGTATAAAAGGAATCGTTGCTGTGACGACGTGTAGTTCACAATCGGCGTATAAGCCTGAGATTACCATAGACGAATAGCTATGACTCAAAGGACACATGGACGATTTTTTATGTGACAGAGTTATAGGTCGTTTGGAATGTGGCCACACGCAGATGGAAGTATCCCAGGAACTGGGAATCGCAGTGTCATATCGTAGCTGTGGCAGCTGTTCCAAGAGGATGGAAACGTAAGTAGACGCTGCAGCACAGGTCGTCCTCGAGTTACAACACCGCAAGACGACCGGTATTTGGCAATAACTGCCAAAAGAAGCAGGAAGAGTACAGCAGCAGACCTGTCCCGACAGCTGTTGGCATCCACGTATACCAAAGTTTCGAAGCATACCGTGTACAGAAGGTTGGGAGAGTGTGGCCCAGGTCTATTCCGGAACTTCGAATAGCATTGGTTCAAGAGTGGGATGACCTACCCCCAAAACCAGCTGGATAATTTGATGCTCAGCATGACCAGACGTTGTACTGACTGTCTTGCAGCACATGGCAACATATATCCTATTAACCTTTATACAAACCGTATACTGTTTTTCTACACGAGACATGCATTCTCCATTTGCTCCAGGGAGCATTTCCCTTATTTTATTGAGTATTGTGGTAGTACCTGTACCATTTTTTATTCTGTACCTTTTTCGTATTAAACAGGCTTTATGTTTACAGTAATTTTGTGCTTTTTAGGCTTAATTTGTACAAACTGTCATCCTTAATTTATGAGCATGAGTGGTTATAACGAGATCGTCTTCTCCATCCTTTCTTTTCGCTACTACTTGACACTTCCTTGTGTTTGGCGCAGTTTGGCCAAATATGGCCGTTGAGTATAAAACCCAATTCTCTTTAATTTCTCTTTAGCAACATTTTTTTATCTGAAGTTGTCTTGTTTTTGGTACAGCTCTGCCAAATATTCCCCATAAAACCCAGAAAAACACAAAACAACCATAATAGCAACTTACTAATTGCATGATTTCCTTCGAAGAGGAGTTCCACGATAACCTAGTTGAAAGAGCAACAGATTACCAACCGGAGGGTTGCGAGTTCGAAATTCGGTCCAAAGACCATGTACACAAGGGATGTTGAATGCACGTTAAATCTGGTGGCCTCAAATGTTCTCACGCTGGCGTGGGGCGTAAGTTTGGAGAGGGGTTCCAGCTCAGGGGTTGACCTTGTCATCTGACCTTGGTTCAAAATTACGAGGCGCTATCCTTGAATCTTTCCCTTAGGGATTGATCTCGGACAGTCGCTAAGAGCCCGTTGTGTTGCTCCAATGCGACCTTAGTTAACTACCTACCTTCGAAGAGGAATCACTGATAATATTTTATGCATTTTAGTACATAGTTTTACATGTATATTGAAAAGTACTTGTTAAATATTAAAACAGTAACTGTTTACCTACGTGTTATTATGATTGCCTTAATGATTTTTATCTTGCTTTGGAATATGACAGTTCACATAATAGTATGTAGTTCCATGTGTAGACAAACTAATATTATAGGTTTGTTTAGAGTCAGATGTTGACATGAAACCAGTATTGGAAACGAGACATCTTTATGCATCTGTATAGCTGAAAATTTTAAGATGGTGTATTTTTCTGGTATTCATAATTTAAATCAATGGTTGATTCGATGCTAGTTTCAGTAGAAAAGATGGGGTAAAGGAGAAGAGTCTACTGTAGATACTCATTGCATATGACAAACACCATTAACCAATCATAGTAAGAACCCATTTGAGGCTCAAAGGATCAAGAATCTGATGTTTCTGGTCGGCTTTTGAGGTGAAACTCAGAAATTTTAAAAATAAAAACTGACGTCTCACTCAGATATAAGTTAAGCATCGTCATTTTTGATTATGTTTTTGCCAATTTTTATTTGTATTTGCACCAAATTTTATTTTTTATTATGAGATGCTGGGCTTCTGAGCTGCAATGGACTCTACCACTGGTGTGTGTATGTCCATTACTTGACGTTGTCTGTCTTGTGTTTGCCCCGCCTTGGCTATATATTCGCTATAAAACCTAAACATCCAAACCATGATATGTGTAAACTTTGCGGAGATTTCTATTACATTCAAAAGAATTTTTCTAAAGTTACATGACGAGATGTCATAGTGGCAAAGTACTTCTTACATAACTGTGTCTTTATGTTTCAATAAATTAAATTAGCTGATTGACACATTTAGAATTATCAGCCTGATACGAAATTAGAAGTTAAGGTTAGAACAAAATGTTAAGGTTTCCTGTTCCTAGGAGAATATACATACGTAAGTTCTAGTAACAGGCAATGCTTTTCTTTGATATACACTCAAATGATTGACCATAGCCCAAAAGATTGATGTTTCTTTCTACATAAATAAAATTAATTCATTAAATTGCTACTTTTCAAGATAATACCAATTCTTTTGATCCCAGGTTGTATTGCGAGTAAGCAAAGGAAGTATGGTTTATGAAGAAAATTAATAAAGGTTAATGGTGCATTTTGGGGGGTTGGCGACGGGATGTATCCTAGTATTTTTTTATAATTTTCTTGCCTTTTAATAATAAATTAAAAATAAATTTTTGAAAATTTTGAGAAATTATTTTATATTTAGAATTATAGATATAATTTATTTTTCATTGTCATTTGCCAACTACATTTATTCCTTAGTTTTGGCGTAGGTGACGTAGGTTCGATTTCTGTTACATGCCTTTAGTGTATTTCTCTTTCCTGTGTCAGTAAAACTTTCCTTGTATATTTCAATTTAGTTGACGTTGTTTGGTGCAATTGACTAAATATGGCCCGTGTGCCATAAAAACCAACCAAAAGTTCTTAGTTTTTAAAAAATAAACTTGTTTAGCGATAAATTAAATCCTGGATCTTTAACTTAAAGGGGTTCAAATAAACTCAGCTCTACCATTTTAATTGCATCAAATTTAATGAATGTTTATATATATTTACATTCATAGGGTGTGAATTTGAGTGGTGGTCAGAAGCTGCGAGTGAATTTAGCACAGGCCGTTTACCAAGATAGAGATATATACCTTCTGGATGATCCTTTAAGTGCTGTTGATGTTCATGTAAGGAAATCTTTATTCAAAGATGTTATTGGCAACAATGGTCTCTTAAAGAAAAAGGTAACATTTTATGCAATTCCGACTAAAAATCAATTTCGTACTATGGATAAAGCTGAATGAACACCTTATAGTTTACTTTGTACAGCAATCGCCACATACGAGGTCTGTCCGGAAAGTATCGAGCCATATAATACGACAGCGTTTCTCAACCTTTTAGTATTCGCGGCCCAGTTTTCAATCATAATTTTCATCGCGCCCCCCGCTTACAATAAAATGTATACAACAATAATGTATATTGAGTATTTTGGATTATGTTTTAAAATTATTTTTAACTAACTGCCAAAACAAGAGTAAAAGCGAGCCAACGTTGGCGAGAAACCACATCTGGCATTTTGCCAAGCGGGCGGTGAACAGATGAAGCGAATGGAAGCGGGGAAAATTTAAATATTATATTTGGAATGAAAGCCAAACAGGGAGATAACGTTAAAAGAATATGAAAGTAGAAAAATTCGTTAATGAAAGTTAACCTAGACGGGGTGAGCTAAATTTAGAAACTCTGAATACATTTTTTCGAATAATAAAAGAAATAAAACAGAAGCATGACTAAACAAAAGAGAAAAAGTAAGTAATGTTTGTGGAAGGGAATCCACACGACCGATGCCGTCTCGAGCATGCGCAGAGCAAATGTTTTCTCATAGGAAGAACGAAAATCTTCGATAACACAAGTTTCAATTCCAGCCAGTCTCATTCGAGTCGATCCTTCTATCGCTATCGAATCTATCGTGAATGTGTATGTTATATATGTTTTCGTGTTAATTGCAATTCACCATATTAAATATTCACGGCAGCAGATTTATGCAGACTCATGGATAAATTTTTAAGCGGAAGTAAGCGAGCATTAGACGATAGTCAAAAGCATCAACAAGTACACAGTCGAGCGTGGTTCCGAAAATAAAATCAAGAAAATATTCTCAAGAATACTTAAATTTTGGGTTTACCAGTACTGAAGTAAATGAAGAAGAAAGGCCACTGTGTATCATTTGCTCAAAAATATTGGCCGCAGACAGCATGAAACCTAATAAACTTAAACGACATTTGGAAACGCTTCATAGTGAGTACGTCAACAAACTCAGAGAATTCTTCGAATTAAAATTAAAATCATATAAAAAGCAAAAATCATTTTTTAAAGAAACTTTGTCTGAATAAAAAAGCTTTAATTGCATCTTACAAAGTTTCATATAAAATAGCCAGATGTAAGAAACCTCACACCATTGGTGAAGAGCTTATTTTGCCAGCAGCAATTGAGATTGTAGAAACTATGTTTGGAGATAATTTTTCAAAACAATTGCAGTCCATACCTCTTTCAAATGATACTGTTGCTCATCGAATTGGTGATATAGCTGAAGATGTACAGTGTCATCTTTTCTCGAAGTTGCGTGACAAATTGTTTTCAATACAGCTTGATGAAGCAACAGATAGTAATAAAGATGCTCATTTAATTGCCTATGTTCGATTTTGTGATAATATGTCAGTAGTAGAAGAACTACTTTTCTGCAAACCAATAGAACTCAAAACAACAGCGCTCGCATTATTTGCTATTTTAAATGATTTTATGAACGAGGCAAACATAGAATGGAAAAATTGCGTCGGAATATGCACCGATGGTGCTCGTTCAATGTCCGGAAGATTCCAAAGTATACAAGCACTTGTAAAACAAAAATCGCCTCAGTGCGTCTGGACACATTGCATGATCCACAGAGAAGCTTTGGCTTCGAAAGAAATGAGTCCTGGTCTGAATATTGTGTTAACTACAGTTGTAACCGTAGTAAATTATATAAAAATGAGACCCCTGAAATCGAGAATCTTTTCTGCACTTTGTAAAGACATGGGTTCAGTACATTCAGCGTTACTATTTTATTGCGAGCAAGATGGTTATCACGTGGGAAATTTTTGCAACATGTTTATGAATTAAGAGAAGAAATCACCATTTTCCTAGAAGAAAACAGACCTGAAGCCGAGAATTTTCGCGATGGTTTATTTGTGATGAAATTGAGCTACTTGGTCGACATATTCGAGAAATTAAATAACTTGAATCTTCAACTCCAAGGAGCAAATACACATATGTTGGATACGAGTGATAAAGTTAATGCTTTTTGTAGAAAATTGGAATTGTGGAGCAGAAATTTAAAGCAAAAAACCTAACAATGTTTGCAAATGTGGATGATTGTACTAAAACCTACAAGGCTGAAGAAGAACATGTAAAAGTTGTTTTTGTAACCATTGAAAATCATTTAGCCATGCTGGTAAAGAATTTTAAAAAGTATTTTCTTGTTGACGACAAACTGATAGCAAGTTACGAGTGGGTTAGGGATCCATTTCATAAGACTCCCGAAGGACTCTCAATTGATGAGGAAGAAAAATTCATAGACTTCACGACAAGTGGCGAAACCAAAAGACAATTTAGTAATAAATCACTATTTGAATTTTGGGCAGGAGTAGAGGATGATTTTTCTGCATTAAAAACAAGGGCATTTCGCATTCTATTACCATTTTCAACATCCTACCTTTGTGAAACTGGATTTTCTGCTGTGGCTTCTTTGAAGACAAAATATAGATCTCGGCTAAATATAGAAACAGAACTGAGAGTGGCTATTTCTAATATTAAGCCTTCCTTCGAAAAACTTTGCTCTGCAAGACAGGTCCAAGGAAGTCACTAATAATTATTAAACTTGTTTTTAATTTAGTATGTTTTGATTAAGTAAGTTTTGATTTAGTAAGTTGTTTTACTTTATTTGTTAAATATGTCGAAATGTATTTTGTTTTCTATGTGTATGTGTGCTTTCCTTTCAGTCAGTTAATCAATTTTTTTAAATAATATTTTATCTTGGATATTCTCGCGCCTCCCCTCTAGTGTGCTCGCGCCCCCCAAGGGGGGCGCGCCCCACAGGTTGAGAATCGCTGTAATACGAAACAAGATACGTTGCACTTAGGACTTTTAGCGCCTAGTCTCCTTCAAAGTAAGTACCTTGGTATCTCACATACTTCTCCCAGCTTCTCTTCCACTTTCCATTAAGTCCATTGCTGGAATTGCCATTAGCTGCCTATTCATGTTTCCTGAATCGCATCCGCGGTCTAAAATATCTTCCCTTTCAGAGGTAATTTTAGCTTCGGGAAAAGCCAGAAGACACGGCATCGAATCTGGGTTGTAGGGGCCGAGTCATTTTGGTGTTTTGTCAAAAACAAGTTTTCCCAAAACCCTATTCTAACGTGTGATGAATATACCAATTGCCCACAGCTGCGGCCGTTTTCTTCCTATTACACCACAGCCTGCGAGGAACATAGATAGTACTCTTTATTAAGTGTTTGGCCTGGAGGAGTGTACTTATGATGGAAAACACCTTCACACTCAAAAAACAGTCAATATGGTTTTGACGTTGCTGTGACTTTGGGTTGGAAGACGTGCTCCATTGGGAGGACGTAATCATCCCAATAGTTTCTGTGGATGAATTTTCAATATTAACGCAAAATTTGATGCATGTTCGATGCTCTATTCGATTTGGTTTCAGAACATACGCGCACTCAAGGGATTAGTTCAATGGGTTCATGACTTCGCGTATGTGCATCAGTGTTTCTTCGTGATTTCCAAGTTCAATTGCCAATCACTAACACTGCACAAACTGTTCTCTTTATGTTAGCAAGGTTGGATGTATTCTAGACAGACCTCGTACCTAAGTATCAATAATGTATCTCTTTAAAATCTGAATTTGATATCTTTTCTACATTGTTGTGACTGCACATATGCGGTTCAAATTTAAAGTCTCACTCCAGAGGAATTTGGATATTTTTACATTGCTTGCTGTCTTATGCATTTTGGTTTATCTATGAATTTTCAGAATTTTGTAATTCCTACAATTTTTAGACTAGGTTGCTCATAACTCATGACATTTCTGTGCTGCATGACGTTGACATGATTGTGAGCATGAAAAGTGGCCACATCGATGAAATTGGTACGTATGATGACCTGTTGAAACATAATGGGTCATTTACGCGATTTATTGAAGAGCACTGCTGCTGTGAAACTCCTGTAGAAGGGGATCCAAAAAGTGAAAGGCCGTTACATAGGTTGTTTACAATTTTTTATACTTTACATTTTACTTTACTTACTATATATTACTTTTTATTTAAATTTATGAATTTTTAGTTTATCTCCAGGACGTATCAGACCTTCATCTCGAATATCCGGCAAATCTCTTTGGGAAGATTCTGGGATGAGCTATCAAAATGAAGAATTAGATGCGAAGTGGAAGAGCTTTAGAATAATTGATGACGAAGAAATGGAAGTTGGTGGGGTATGTGTGTTTATAGTTTTTTAAGTGTTATAAACATTTAAAATTTTTATTCTGAATCGTAGCGGCTTTATTTCCAGATCTCCTTTCGTGGTCTGAAACTAAATTACTGGACTCTACCACTGAACATAAATCTGTCGGCATCTACAAAATTTCCTTTTCCATCCAGATCAGTGGTTCTTAACCTGGGGTGTGCACCCCTGGGGATGCGAGAAAGCATTTCCAGGGGTGCGAGAGAAGTTTCGATGAACGACAGCGATTTAATAAAAGACGATCTTATTGAAATACGAGCCAATGCACGTATTCAAATGGAATTTGAAAAACTGGACTTAGAACCATTTCACAGCTGGCAAAAGCAGCATAGCAGACACTTTTACCATTTGCCACCACCTACCTGTGTGAAATGGAATTTTCATCATTTTGCACATAGAAACAAAAGCCAGAAATAGCTTAAATGCAAATGTTAACATACGCGTGACTCTTTCGAAAAAGGAGCCTCGCTTCAAAATTATTATGAATAAACAACGTAGTCATTAAAACGTGAGATATTGTTTTGTACGTATATGTAAATGTATGTGTTTATTTTTCAATAAATAAATTATCTTGTAATAGAAGTAATTTCATAAATAAAGAAATAGAAACACCTTTTTCAAGGGGGTGCGAGAATTTATTTTCAAATTCAAGCGGGTGCCAATCTCTAAAAAGGTTAAGAACCACTGATCCAGATGAATACCTACGAACGTTTTTGGATTTTCCGGAAGTCTTCCTGTATTGTTTGGTGCAACTTGACCAAAAATGGCCCTTGTGCCGTTAAAACAAAAACAACCAACCTGAAGTCTGAAACACAACCAACCGCGTGTGCGTGCGTGTGAAAAAACATGCTGACAATTTTATTTTTCTGAAGCTATTAGTTAATCATTTATATTTAAAATATTCTTTGTTCTCTTTAGGTACATATAACAATTTATTGGAAATATGTGAAGCGTTTTGGGATTCCTCTATTTATCTTTGCAACTATTTGGTACATGGCCTATGCAGTATTTGCTGTAAGTACCGGGTATTTAGTATTTTATTTCACGTTTTAGAATTTTTTTATAAAAGTTATTGTCAAGCATCTTAATGCTTATGCAGCATTTTTAAAATATCACAAATTCAGTTTCATTCTAATAATTATAGTTATGCAGTTATAAAATCATTAATGGAAGAAAGGAACTTTAAAGTGATAGATCAAGTTCGGTCTTTTTGGTACTTTTTCAGTTTATTACTTGTTGAATATTTATGTTTTGAATACACTTGTAAAAGTAAGAAATTTTTACATAAAACAAAAACTTTGTGTGCTGTTTGTACTTATGAGGGGAGGAATAAAAAGTCATTAAGGGATTGAAATATTTAGTAATTCCTTTATTTTTTGTTTAGAATTTACAATACCAGACTGTTATACAGTATCAAGAGGGAATAAATTCAAACTAGTTGTGAAAAAATAAAATCTTTTCAATGCCGTTCATTCTCCGCTTTGCATAATTGTACCCTTTCCAAGGCGTTTTTCATGACACTCAGTGTTTCAGGTTCTAGTCCTCTGATTTCAGCCGGAATATGTTCTTCAGCTGTTAGAGTGTCTGAAGCTTGTTAACATAAACTTTGCCTTTCAGATACCCCATAGGAAGAAATCAGGAGTTGTCAGATCTGGATATGTGTTCGGATCTTCAGCAACACTCTTGCTTACATGTTTAACCCTCCAAATGATTTCGACATGCTATCTCGTCCATCAAGATCTGACCAATTTTGCTAATGAGATATCTCGTCATCAAGAATACCGATTGAATTCCGAATGATAATAATATTGCCGTTTTCTGATGATGACGAGATCAAGACCATTTCAGTTTTTTCGTAGGACGAGATATATCGTCGATCAAGACCTGGACAGTTTTGCTAACGACTGGCAGTCTTCATTTGCCAGTTTGTTGGCTGTCTTATTTTCTTTGAAATCGACATGGAAAGGAAACTGCCGAGTCGTTTTTTTATTTCCAAAGGTGGGTTATAAAGGCAGGTTGCCAAAATAAAAATAATAAAAAATAAGGGAGAAGATCGAAAAAGTATCGACCTGTAGCGACCGTGGCCGGAACTAGTTTCCTATCCGGGGTTCTCAGCGAATCCGACATATTCTGTCTTGTGTTTGGCGCAGCTTGTCCACTTTTCGACCTTGCACCATAAAACCCCAACATCCAATCCAGCAAATCCGCCAAAAGAGCAGAGGGAATAAAGGCTGAGGTTAGCTGAGAAAAACCCTGCAGTGAAGAAAATAGGAACAGGATTTTGGAAATTGAGATATTCCGCTGTTGTAGATGTGTAACTGTCGTAAATAAATTATTTGTTTTGTTATGGAAGTAGTTGTACGTAGTAGGTAATTAAATTAGCCAATTTGAAAAGACTGGAGACCCATTCGGTCTCTTCTTTCCCAGTAATAATCATATGTGTCTTCCGTTTGGAACAGCTTATCCGCCTTTGGACTTGCACCATAAAACTCAAACCAACTAATCAACCTTAGATTCAAGAACGATAGTGCAATGGAGAAGATGGGTCCTGTCCATTTCCTTTCCGAGGCCCCAAAGCTTGGAAAATTCAACCATTTTCCTGTTTGTTCTGAAATTCAAAATGTCGTGGTTACCAAATATCTATTGTTTCGAAGAGTTTCTGCTAGATAATTCCTTGAAGAAACAATCTAAAAAATCGCTAGTTTTCCAGTCTGGAAAGGGACTTGGGGAACAGCTATCTTCTAAACATCCAGTACTCATTTCCCACTGAATGCATACTTCACGGTTTAGAAAGGACAATTTCTTCAGTGGTTTTGATGATTGCTATACTAGTTTGTCGATAGCACTTCACCAGTTCCTCAGATGTTGTATAGAGCTTGGAAAAATGACCCTTACGCCATAAAACAACCCAACCAATTATCTGCTATCCGTTGGGATCCTAACGTTATCACATCTATTAAACGACAATGCATGATTCAGCATTTCATCAAATGAAAAGTAAATTATAGAGGAAGAGTTTTAATGTTTGCTTTTGTGTATAGCTCTTCAAAAGTTCTTTGGACGCGGAAGCCCGGTCGGAAGAGTAGCGGATTAGCAACCGGATGGTTACTAGTTCGAAACGCTATCCGACCAAGGACTGTCGTGTACGTGAAGGCTGGTGCACGCTTAATATGTCGTGGCCTCAAATGTCCTCACGTTGGCTTGGTGTGGAAGTTTGGAGAGGGATGTTAGCTCAGGCGTTGACCTCATCATCTGATCGTGGTTCAAAATTAGAACCTCAGTATTATCCTTAGATCTTTCCCTTCGGGATTCATGCTATAGCCAATATCCCGTTGTGCTCCAGAGCGACGTTAATTCAACTACCTACCTCAAATGTTCACTTACAAGTGGTTCTAGGAAGCCCCTTTTGCATCTACTAACGATAATGCATGATTTAATTCTTCATCAATGACCAATAATCAAGAGTAAATTATAGAGGTAGAGTATTAACGTTTGTCTTTGTGTATATCTATTCAAAAGCTAATCTACAAGTGGGCATAGGGAGCTCCTTTTGCATCTATTAAACGATAAAGCATGATTCAGCGCTATTTCAAATGCCAATAATCAAGAGTAAATCATCGAGGGAGAGTAAGAATGTAATGTTTTCAATATTTGTAATATCCTAGAAGTTAGACCTAGAAGTTAAAAATGTTTATACAAGATTATTAGTTTGTTTGAATGTAACATGTAATAAAATGACAAAATATTATCAGACTGGTGCAAATGTTTGGCTGAGTAAATGGAGTGAAGATGTGGTCTACAATGGTGTCCAAAATGCCTCAACAACTACCTGGCGACTTTCAATTTACGGGCTGTTTGGATTTGCTCAAGGTGAGTTAAATAATTTTGCTTCACCATGTTTTGAGTTAGTCACTCCTTAAAAATATTTTTGGAGTTATTTTGGTAGCCCTTATTACTTAGTGTAACTAACATACTAAAACTGATTAGTTAATGTTGGTATAATATACTAGTAGTTATTATAGTAGTTATTAATATCTGTTCTGGGATTATTAAATTAAAACTATATAGAGTAATAGTTCAATAACAGAACTTGCATCTAATCTTCCATTTTCTATGGTTTTAAGACTGCTAGACTTGTTTGTTAGATTTAACAAGTCTTGTGTTGACGAAGATGGTCACAAGGATGTAATTATTGATTATTATTAGCTTGTTTTTTAATCCATTTATAATGTGTCTTTATTCAGAATTCAAACATTTCAATCCGTTCGTGTATTGCATACTGTATTTTAAAAGTTGATTATTTTCTCTATTTTTTGAAGCAACTACCATATTCATTTACAATTCTATCCCGTATTTTTGTTTCAGTATGCTTTAAATTCAGTGTTGTTTTTCTTTCTAGTTTTATGCGTTGTCCTGGCTAGCTCATTATTAGTTTATGGAACCACTAAAGCATCTGCGAAATACCATAACACTATGCTTCAGAGTATTATGAAGTCACCAATGTCCTTTTTCGATACCACTCCTATGGGGCGGATTATTAACAGGTAATTGATCTGAAGTCAAATCTCAGTTTATTGTCAGTGTCTATTTTAATTGGTACTGTTCGTGATATGAATTGTATCCTACTCATTTCTGAGTGATTGATCTATTGCTATCTGTCCTCAGGGGCATATCTTTAGGGGTGTACAGGCATCACAACCCCGAGGTATCCCAGTGTTCTTTTCCCCTTTCATTTTCATCCTCGCCTACCATTCCGCTTTTTGCTTTTCTTACCTCATTATGTTGTCTGTCTTGTATTTGGCGCAGCTTGGTCAAATATAGCCCTTAGGCCATAAAACCCGAAACCAACCAATCAAACCTATCTTTAGGTATATACGAGCTTCACGGACTCGAGGTACTCCAGTGATCTTTTCTTCTCCCATGGGGTTTATTGTCTTTAGTAAACATGCGCGGTCCCAGGATACCCAAGCTATCCTTTTCTGTTTTCATCCTACTATGTTCCCAATCCCTCTTTTTCCAGTCACGACACTTTTTACTTGACGTTGTCTTGTGTTTGCCCCAGCTTTGTCAAATGGCCCTTGTGCCTTAAAACTTCAAAACAATCAACCTAATTCTACTTATTGGTCAAGCAGACTTGGTAAAATACTTTGCTTATCAGTGGTTTCTTATCAACTTATCAGTTTGTAGGAAAAGATGGCAAGTCCAGATCTTTGGCATAACTATCACAAAAGCCCAATGTGACTTCTGGAAGTATTTTATGGTACCTGGCACATTGAAAATAGTGATCATTATGTACAAGTGTTGACCAATCACATAGCTGCTGTAAAAGCAACAAAGCAACAACTCAGGTGTTGTGAAAAATAACTTATCTCGGAGACACTTCGATTGATGCTTAATACCACTGAGTTGATCTCTTATGAATTCAAGTTCTTGTAAATGCGTCGTAAGCCGTGGTGAAGTATACAGATATGACAAGAAACACATACCCCGATATTTCTGTATATAATTGTACAGTGCACACATTAAAGTTACTGGATGGGATATATTATAAACGAACTCTTCGAGTTAACACAAAAATCCCTAGACACATTGACAAAGAAGTAAATAACTTTCACTTAAAGCAAAGTTGTTGGAAAAGCAGAGCACAAAAATAACTGAAATGTTTACTCTTTATTTATATTCTTAACCCTCAAAGTGCTACATTTTTAAAGGTATGATTTTTTCATTTATGCATTTGTTACAGTGAAAGACTGAAATCTGGAGAATGTCGACTTTCACCGGTGAATGTCAACATTCACATAGTCGCTTGGTGTATGTCCGAAATATTTGCTTAATACCCTTATTTCTGACTTACACCGGCAAATGTCGACATTCACCATGCACTAATGGTGAATGTTGAACATGGCGGAGATTTATATTTTCTTCGTATTTCAGTCGCGATAAAACGTCACAAGGGTGACGTAACTTTTTCGCCTCTCTTTCTTAGAGGAGTGACCAAGAATTTAAAACAAACAGTACATTCTAAATGAGAAAAGAAAATAATAGTAATAAAAAACTTACTTAATTATATGATTCAAATCTTATTTATTGCAACAACTTAAACTATTATGACACTTTGAATTGCACAAGAGTCCCTTGCTTTTACAAGTGCTTTTACAACTGCATTTATTTGTGGAACACTTCCTTTTGCAATGACAGCGTGTATAGCCTTGCCCCCCGCTTCTCGAATTAGCTGCAGCTGCTTCTCTCAGCGACATTTCTTGAAAAGAAATCTCATCTATGGAAAGTAACTATTCTTTACAAATTACGAACTGATTACGTGTGTAAAGCTGCTTGAGAGTACCATTTTTATTTGCCAGTTTATAGAAGTCGGAGTCTTCTATTCCAACAACAACCGCTAACACATTTCGGCTATCTGTACGACCACGGTCGACATCAGGGACTTGTATTCGTACAGTATCACCAATTTGAGCAGTAGGAAATTGTTTTTGTGAGGTTCGTAACATTTCAGAAAGTATTTTAGAGTACTTTTCTTGAGAAAAATAAAAACAATTGTCTTCTCGTTTACACGCAATTAATGCATTTAACTTTTCAAGAAAAAGATCACGATTCACTGCAGTATCCATTCAGTATAAATTAGGGTATCGGAAAAAAAACCTCGGCTCCTCTCTTTTCGACCACCTCCACCAGAGCATATCTGTGATTGTCGACATACACCGGTGAGGGTCCGAATGTACAAGAATGTAATGAAATATTCGATCTTTCACCGACGTATTTGGTATGTGTCGACATTCACCGGTGAAAGTCGACATTCTCCAATTTTTCGGTCTTTCACGGAAACACATTCATTCATTGATTAAGAAATATATTGCGTGGCATTTAAACTTTTTTTATACCTTTAGAAGAAAATTTTCGCTTATTCTCCTCGGAGAATATTCTCAAAGAGATTACTAAAAAATTTGCGTCTGTGTAATCGTATTGAATGTGAAGTAATTTGTTGAATTTGCGTATTTTGATTCATTAGATAACAAAAGATTTCATAGAAATGCATCATAATATATTTGTACATGTATTTCATTTAAATATGAAGAATAGAGTCAACATTAAATCATCCAAATGCATTAAATTATGTAATATTCAACTATCCACTAAATAAACCTTTAATCTACTGTCATTTTTATTTAAATTTAGGTTTACAACTGATATAGATACCTTAGATATCGTTATCTTCTATAAGCTCAATGCGTGGATGAGTTGCTTGTTTGCTGCTATTGCTGCTTTCGTAATTATTGGAATGAATACTCCAGTGTTTTTTGCTGCGCTTTTTCCTCTTGGAATTATTTATTATACTATGCAGGTAGGATACTTTTACTCTTGCAAAAGCTTAAATGGGACAATTTACGAAATCGTATTGAGGGTTTAGTGTTTGAAGCTTATGGAGGGATGGAATAAAGTTTAAGCCAACCAATTGGTCTAGTGGTCACTGTCGACTTGTGGGAAAAAAGGAATAAATAATTAAAATTAAATGTAAGTTAAATTAAAATTGAATTAAAATTGAATTAAAATTGAATTAAAATTGAATTAAAATTGAATTAAAATTGAATTAAAATTGAATTAAAATTGAATTAAAATTGTATTAAAATTGTATTAAAATTGTATTAAAATTGTATTAAAATTGTATTAAAATTAAATTAAAATTAAATTAAAATTATTTTTGCTAATCTCTACGTCTAGCTCCAGCTAGACCAAATTCACATTCACCCGCACAAAGTCATACACCAAAAGAGGTTCAGAAAACAAATCGTCTCGCTACTCCAGGCGCCTCAAGATTGTGTTCTGGAGAGGCCTGGTCAGACTGGCATTTAAGGCAAACAGGATGAATCTTGAGACCACAGCAAAAGGTGAGACTCCTCAGATGGCCACTGAAAAAGCGGGAGAGTGCTGTCTGAATATGTCTGTCGCAATTGAGAGCAAGAGATCTTCCGGGACCATCCCCACGATACCAAGAGTATAACGGGGGAACGATCCATGCCTTCTCTTTTCGTGATTTTTTCTAATAGAGAGTAAAGCTCAAGAAACGTCAGTGAGGGATATCGGACAATGGTTCATCGACACCCGCCTTCGCCAAATCATTGGCTACTTCGTTTCCCCTGATGTCCACGTGTGAAGGGATCCACTGTAGGTGCACCTCACAGAAGGATGAGACATACAAGTGTTTGTTAAGGATCTCTATGCCAGTTCTATCTCCCACACTGCGCCAATTAGATAGATGTTGGATGGAACTGCGACTGTCGGACAAAATTGAAACGACTTTTGGGCTCGGAACAGAATTTAAATTATATTTAAATCTAATTAAAATTAAATTAAATTTGCATTTAAATCTCCCTTGGTGCTTATGCTACGTAGTTCGCAAATCTTCCCTTGTAGTGCCATAGTGACTCCATAATGATTAAGTTCAATTGCCCAGACATAAGTAAAAAAAAGAATAAAGTTAAGAAATTAATGTTCATTACCAGGCTGTTAGATTTTTCTTTCTGGTGCCCGTCGAATCGAACATTATTGATTATGGCTCTAAAAGGGCGGGTTTGTGAACCACTTTGCGTTGCCCTCGCATATACATTTACGCATTCTAGGCCCAACCGGGCCGTGGTAACCCGTTTGGAAGTGTAGCGGATTAGCAACCGGAGGGTTGCGAGTTTGAAACTAGATCCATCCAAAAGAGTCATGTATATAGGGCTGGTGCAGGTTAAATCTCGCGGTTTCAAATATCCTCACAGTAGCTTGGTATGGAAATTTGGAGAGTGGGGTGCCAGCTTAGTTCTTGTCATTTAACCGTAGTTCAAAATTGCGAGGTCTACAAAATTACGTCTCGAAGAATTTTTTCCTTGCACCTTTCCCTTCGGGATTGATCTCGGACCATCGTCAATAGCTTTGTGTTCTAGGGCGACGTTAATTCAACTACCTACCTATCTAGGCACAAGCATTTATAGAGACCATGCATTTATTCTAAACATACACACAACCATGTCTTAACCCCTGATATGAAACGATAACTTTCAATTCAAAAGCCAGCACCCCTGACCACTAAATCGATTGGTCGGCTTGTTTGATTGTATGATTTCACCTTTTCAAAATGTTTTGAAAAAGTTCTACATTAATGGAGGCATTACTTACCCTGATCACAACACAAAGTGCGTCTGTTGCCAAAGAAACAGACCGTATCTCATAGGAGCTCCTCCCTTGGTGTGCTTCCTTTTTTGTGTCAGTAAAACTGTATATGTCCATTGCTTGATGTTGCCTGTCTTGCGTCTGGTGCAACGTGCCCAAATATGGTCATTGCACCATAAAACCCAACCAGCCGACCCATTTTCTATTGGGGATGTTTAAAGAAATATATTCAAGTTGGTCACACTGGTTCACGTAATGTCAAATCGGAAGAATATATGTATTTGATTTTTACTTGTCGCCAATTTAAATGTGCAAGTAAACTACCTCTTATCCCAGTGTAAAAACAAATTACACTGTCATTGAGTCTGCTGAAAAAGTTTTTGGGCAATGGCAAATGGGTCCTTAACAATGTCTTCATGTATGAATCAATGTGTGAGGGAGATGGTAATAAGCTGCACTTTATACAGGTGGGAAAGGATTTATGGCCATCAAAGAATATAATCTTTTTTCAAATGGCCAGATCGAGGCCTGGAAAGCATAAAGTTTTCAGGGGCAAATTTAAGGCAAGCCGTTCTGGTATTTTACTGAGGTACCAGTGATGAAAAGGTACTAGAGATGATCTGCGTAATTGCTTTTTAAATACGGGTCGTCCTCTGAGTAGGACGGTATTTTTTCTTGTGCCAGATTGTTTATTTGCTCCAACTTTTGACGAGTCAGATTTCTCATTGACCGGAATGCCAACATGTGATGGGATCCATTGAAAATTTATTTTATAATTTTGATTGAAACTTAATATTAGAAAGGCTAATTTTTTCAAATGAGGATCATAACTCGTGAAGACTATTTTTATTGCTAGAATTGCTGCTTGCGAATCAATATAAATATTTATTTAAGGGGCTTATATTATTATTAGTATTTATTTTAATGAGTTGTAAAATGTAATTTCAAATAAAATTTACTAAATAAAATTTACTAACTAAAATTGAATAATTGAAAAGATTATTTTTACTAAAAGATGTGCTTTTATAGAATCTGAATTTTTTTTGCATTTTTCAAAAGTATGCAAATAAATTAAATAGCCCTGCATGCTAGTTAGGTCTTGTGTTACATGAAAAACGACCAGAGCAACAAACCAAATCTCTTGCATTCTTTAGAAAAACTGTTTCTGGATTTCCATTCAAAGTACGTTTTATCTTTTAAATGTTTTTTAAGTTGCATTTGAAAGCTCCACTTTATATCTATTTTCAGAAACTTCATTTGAACACTTTTCGTCAAACTAGAAGGCTAGAAGCAATTACTAGATCTCTCATCTATAGTCTTTTCATGGAATCTATTCATGGAGTTTCTTCTATATCTGCGTATAAAGTTAAAGAAGAATTTATTCAAAATTTTGAAGAAAAAATAGATATGAATTGCTTGTGTTTGTTCAATTCTTATACTTGTGATAGGTAAGTCATGTAACACGAATCTTACAATATAAATGGCAACGAAATGGATCGCTTTTTAATCTATCAATCGTTGTTAAAGTTAAATAAAATATTTAAATACAATCACGGAAATTTTTCGCCCTCAATAAATTCATATTAAAACATGATGTAGATGTAAAGAAACAAGCGCGATATTATTTATGATAAAATAGCAGAAAGAAATGGTATTTATACATAAACTTAGTGAAAACTACATCGATAGTATAATTAAATTAAGTATGTAACTTTTATATTTGGCAGCACCAATGGTATGTTTAATTGTTTTAGTTCCATTTAGAATTAATAGATGTAATTTTAAGTTCTGTATCACTAAGTTTTCGTGAGATGCTTGAGATTGAGAATTTTTTTTAATCATGAGATTTATTGATTTATATTCTGATTTTTTTGAGTTGTAAATATTGTTTTAGAAATAATTACAAATTAAAGGAATAAAATTTAAATAGAGGAAAGTGAATTACAGCAAAGCATAACAGAAGTGGAATCGGAAAAAAAATCGTTCGTTTTCTTAGGATTTGTACAAAAAGCTTCTAGAAAATTCTTTAATGTATGCCATTTGCAAAAATACAAAATAAAAAATGCATACATTTAAATAAAAAAAATAGTCAAGGAAAAATATCATCTCAAATCAAAAATCAAATGACATTTTTGAACTTTTCTGTTAATTATAGTCTGCATAGTTTATTTATCGTCTGCGTGGCAATATTCATGTACATTGAAGCATATCAAGGTATGCGCACTCATTATTTATGATTACACCGCAGAATATAAGTTGAATAGCTAAAAGCTATTTCTACAGCCCGTTGTATTATCTTAAAGGGGTTTATACCTAGTTAAATGAAACCTTCGATAGTGTTCTAAACCTTTAGATTTTCAGAAGATAAGTACTTCAAGCAATGCAATGCTTAGTGGCATAGCATCCATGAGAACCTAGCATCTTATGTTGAAAAAATTATAAGTAATAGACCAAATGAATAAACCCTGCTTCATCATTGGGGAAAATGTTTTTATGACTGACCTACTGCACTCCAATGGTATCAAAACGTTTGGTAAACAGACATTTTGATCCGATCAACGAATCATACATGTAACAGAGTATGTAGTATTTTCTGTTGAAAGTGTATGACGAGGTATCTCGTCAACAAAATATTGCCATTTTTCTTATGATGGCGAGATCAAGATCTGATCAGTTATTTTCTAATGACGAGGTATTTCGTCCATCAATATTAATTTTTTTGGAAATGAAGAGGTATTTCTTCCATCGAGATCCATTTTTTTGGAAATGACGAGGTATTTCGTCCATCAAGATCTGATATTTTTTTGCAAATGACGAGATACCTTGTCGAAACAACCACCAGGAGGGTTAAGGGAAGACTTATTTTGCTACTATTTTTAAGAATTTGTTACTAAAGCTACTATTTCACAAGTGCTTTGATTGGCAATCCTGATAAAGCAAAAATGCTGTTTCACGAAAGCTAAATTTAGTAGTCCTGCACAATTCATTAATGTCTAATTTATCTTGGTTTTAGGTGGCTAAATTTTTGCATAAATACCCTTGGTAGTGTGATTGTGCTGGTTGCATCATTGTTAGCAGTCGAAAACAGGGATACTCTGAGCCCAGCTACTGTCGGGTTAATTGTAACATATGCTTTGGCAGTAAGTATGACTTTGATCCATAATACCTACCGCAGTTTTATGTGTGCAGGTTGTGCCACAAGAAATTTCGTTTTACAGCTTTAATAGCCATTAAATTTCCATTATATATTCAATTAGATCTTGATACACGTGTCTGGTATATTAACGTTGTTTTTTGTAAATTTCCATTATACGAGTCATAATTTTGTTTTTCATTAATGGAACTAAAAATTTGCAAATTTAATCGACAGATTTATATTAGACTATCAGAATTACCCGACCTTACTGGGGTTGAATTGGTGAACTAGATAGAAAAAGTAACCATAATAATAACTTCTCATTCGTATAAAAATGCCAAATCATGTAGGTGTGAGTAAAATATTTTTTTAACACCTTTCGACATTTTTATAATTTCTGTAACTTTAGACAAAAATCCTATACACGCATATCCATCCATGTAATACATTTCACAGTTCGCGCCCCTGATGTATTACAAAACTACAAAAAATGACGAAAGATTACACTAAGGTAACTGCAAAAGACTATTTAGAGGTTCTTGGGGGATTACGAATGCCCTTATGTTCTTTTCCTTAAAATTGCTCAATTCAATTCGTAAAAATGACAAATCTACAGCGGATGCTCTCGAACTCATAGTTTACCTACCAATATTTTTTGACTTGTGGGACTCTTGCACCAGGTATGCGACATTTTCGAATTCCGCCATCTTTAAGGTAAGGATGACAAATTAATTTGATAGGATATTCATCACTAAGTGTTTCAAAAGCGAAAGCATTTTTTCTTGAAAATTCCATTTTGTGGCACGTGCAATAAAATAATAAACGAACTTGTTTTAAAATTTAATGTCTTTACTACAGGCAAAGGAAAGGTAACCTATTACCATTTAAAAAAATAGTGACAGGTTACCATTAGGCCACCTCGACCTTTTGTCACTATGATGAATAATTTTTAATATTTCAAGAGTCTTAGTTCGGATTTTTTAACATTAACATTTTTTCAATAATGGCAAAATTCCTCTTAAAATTTGCTTTATTCTAACTTATATGTGGCTTTTAATCGAGTACTTTGTAATGTTGTTACATGTGATGGAAAGGAATTACAATTTGTTAAAGAAATAAATATTTAATACATTTACATTTTTATCTCGTGATCTCGCATAGTTGCCACAACTTACAAGCTAAAAATTGGCGAAAATTTAAAAACACGATATTAATTCTAAACGAAAAAACAGAAATAAAATGCACTTGGTCAACGAAGACTTTTTGTTTCGGTTCCGTTCGTTACAAAATATCGTATGTCCTAAACATACAGAAATAATTTATGTTTCGCAAAGAACAATACAAAATAAAGTATCAGTTAATTTTTGGCAAAATAATTGCTTTTTCGCCAGAACTGGTAAAAAAATCCAAGAAATCGTAATTCTCAATATGCATTTCAGTTTCGTCAAAACTACCAAATTATGGTTGATTTAAGTAGTTACTCGGATATTTTAGCATGCAACTTATCTAAATATATAAACAAAGAACATTTAAATGTATTCACTAAAATAAAATATGGTGTATGAAATTAAGGAAATTGTATTAAAATATTTGAAATGAAATCGATTTGATACTTTTACAAACAGACACAAAATCGGACATAGAACAAGAAGACGAACAGACTAACGCAACAAAGTTCAGTCATCAAATGAATGTAAGTACTTGACGTCGACTTGCGTTTTCAGATTGGTCAAATGTGGCTCTTACGCCATAAAACCTAAAAACAACCAACCAATCCTGAAATGTTTAAAACATTAATTTAGTAGTATATATTTCTCTTCACCTCTCCTTGCATCCGACATACGTATGAAGTATACCTATTTTTACCATAATTTGACCCGTTTAATATTTTGTTTTTACAACATTGTCATCTCTAAAACCATTCCATATACACTGCTGTGCAAAATCACACTCACCATTAGAGTTTCGTGCTTTCATCCTAAAGATAACATCTCAACTTAAAATTATTTCTTAAGAAGTAACAGTATCAATTCGGATCGAAATTTGAGTCAAAATAATGTTATGATTATTAACTTTTGTTATTTTGTTTATAATGATTAAATTGTTTAAATATAATTTTGTTTATTACTTCAATCACTAATTTGATTGTTACCTGTATCCAAATGGAAAATGACTCATTGAACCCATTTCGATAAAAATGGGTATTTAACAAGGTCGTTAAAGTATTAAAAATGACTAAAAAATCATAATATAAAATTGATAAAAATATAATAATTATTATATAAAATAAACTGGTTCTATATCTTAATTTTAAATTATTAGTTGTGTGTCATGTTTTAGTAAATTTAAATTAAATGAAGTTTAACTGCTGAGCATCAGGAATTTTATATTTCCATTTCATCAAGCAAGAACAAGATTCATTATCACTGTATCTTGGAATTTAATTTGTTTTCTTACAGGTAACAGAAGCATTGAAGTGGTTTGTTAAAATGAATTCAGAGTTGGAAGATAATTCAATATCCATTGAACGTGTGAATGAATATTGTCATCTTAAATCAGAGGTAATACTGAAAGCTAACATTAAATAAACTTTCATTTGGAAAAATGTGTAATAAAGCTTTGCATTTTATTTTAAAATGTAATGCTAGGAAATATTTAGATACCGAAATGTAAGTTCTACAGGTAAAATGTTTCCCTGTTAGCTGGTATGGCGTATATTGCAAGTTTGAAACCATTCTTAAAGTTCTGTTTTTTGTGCCTCCCTGTGACACAGATGTTGCTGCCTCTTTATTTGCCGTAACTTTTCATGTGCTTGGCAAGCTCCAAGAACGTTGCGTAGACCAATCAGAAGTGCCGGGTCCAGCTGTGAAAACGCTGATAGGTCTACGTGTGTCGTTTTGCGCTTCCTATTAACTACGGCTTTAGTGTATGATCTCGACGCAATAGTCGATATTGCCCGCATTCCTTTCCAGGGAACTACAGTAATTTTTAATTTTTGTCAAATAAATATACTAATTACAGTCCGCTAAATTTTGTGAGTCATGACACTGGTTAATGGCAGTTTTGAAGATTGAAGAATCATTCCACCGTCATGAATGGGACAATATCACATGTATTTTAGTCATGTGATATTGTACCATTCAAAATAGATGTATTTTATTTCTTATTAATCACAATTTTTTTTGGAACTTAAACTATTTTTCTTTCAAGTAAGCGCTCTCAAGCACATCTCCTTTAGGCATGCACGTACTTCCCGGACATGGGGTACTTTAATGATCTCTTTTCGCATGGGGCTTTCTGTCTTTTAGTAAACACAGGAGTCGCTTCCGGGATACTCAAGCGATCTTTTTCTGCTTTCACCCCACTACTCTAGTCCCCGATCCCTTTTTTCTTTCCGTTCACGACATATTTTACTCGACGTTGCTTTGTGTTTGGCGCGACTTGGTCAAATATGGTCCTTGTACCACAGAATCCCAAATCAACCTTTCAAGTAAGCTGATTCCAAATTTTTGTGTTTGGCTAATTTTTTTCCATCAAAAGCTAATATCAAGCCGTCACATGGGTTATCTCAATGTCACCAGAGAGGTACGTTACGTGACGGCTTGATACTCTAGCTTGTTTTACTGAAAATAAACCAAAAAATTTGGAAAAAAATTGAAGGGGAGATAGTTTAAAGTTTGAGAACGTTCTTTTATTAAATTAAAATAATAATGGATAAAGCCATTTTCACGACTAAAATCTGATTGTTGTATATGCGACAGTGGAATGTCCCATTACTGTTACTTGATACAAATATTGGTTTCTAAATGTTTTTCTAAATTACTTATTAATCTAATTTTATGTATTATGTATTTAATTCTCTAATTAAAATATCAATGGTAAAAAAGTCACAGCAGAACTTTGCAGAGCTGATGAATTGAGAATTTAGATGAGTAGGGAATGGATCTTTTCAAAGATTCCTTTTTCATTGTCCCTCTAAAAATTAGATGCTCTGTTTTTAAGGTAGGTATGGTATTTTTAATTAACGTTGCACTGGAGCAACACAACGGGCTAACGGCGACGGTCCGGGATCAATCCCGAAGTGAGAGAGCCAAGGACAACACCA
Organism: Meta bourneti; assembly: GCA_933210815.1. Lineage (NCBI taxonomy): Eukaryota > Metazoa > Arthropoda > Arachnida > Araneae > Tetragnathidae > Meta > Meta bourneti. The sequence goes on from OW119930.1 coordinate 73,984,349, forward strand.
CGTAATTTTGAATCACATTCAGATGACGAGGCAACACCTGAGCTGGCACCCCACTCTCCAAGCATCCACACCTCGCCAAAGTGAAGACATTTGAAGCCACGACAAATTTAATGTGCACCAGCCCCCTTTGTACACGAAGGTCTTTGGTTGGAACTCGCAACCCTCCGTATGCTAATCTGTTACTCTTCCAACCGGGCTACCGCGGCCCGCTCTGTTTTTAAGATATTTCTTGTGTTTCTATACAATTGATATTATGCTTAAAAGGATTGAGATTGCCGATGTGCTAATATGACGTTAATATAATACGAATTGATAACTTTTCCTAATTTTTGATATTGAGTGCATGTCCATTAATTGACGTTGTGTTTGACGTAGCTTGGCCGAAATGGTTCTTGTACTATAGAACTCAAAAACAACCAACTTATTTAGGATATTCTCTTTATTTATAAACTTTGTTCAATTGAGCATTTTAGCTAGGTGGATAAATATGCAATAATAAAGTAACGTTAAAATTTTTTGTCACTAGCAAATTTTATTTTGTCATTAGCACTATTTATTTTCACTGCTGATTAGAAAATGAGAACTTGCCAATATAAAAACTCGTTAGATTTTTAATTTCCTTTAATAGTAAAGATGTTTTGGTATTCTTGTTATTACCATTTTATATTGCTCAAGGATTTCTAATAACCCAAAATTGCTCCTACATTTTCTCACATGTAAATGGACATCACAGAAGAGTGTTGTAAAATAGTTTGAGAATAACTTATTTTTCTTGATCGAATTTTAAATAAATTTTTCCAAATTCTTTATTTTTTTTTGTCCTGGGAAGGGGGAAAATGAACGTATTACAAAATAATCAAACGGTTGTTTACATAAACTACTTAATTATGTGTATCCGACTTGTAAAAACAGGAATTGATTATTTGGTATTGAGTTCATTGTAATAAACTGATTTGTTGCGTTAGTCAAATTATTTTTAAAAATGTTTTTACTTGTAATTTCCAATTCCTAGACTATTTTTGTTTTCATTGCTCTACTATCTCACTTTTCCCTGTAAAAAGATACTTAATTTGTGAAAGAAATATAGTTTTTCATTTTATTTTAGGCTCCATGGGTTCTGCATCACGAATTCTTAAAGGAGAACTGGCCTCAGAATGGAAATATAGAATTTTATAACTATAGCACCAAATATAGAGAAAATTGTGATCTAGTCTTAAAAGAAATTAAACTTAAAGTAAATGCATCTGAAAAAGTAAGTTAATTACTTGCAAAATTGTGAATTATGTTTTACAACTTATTTACTGGAGTTTGATTTGAACTCCTGCATGTTGATATATGCTTTTAACACTTCGTATGAACATTTCCATGCCCTTTCTTGATATAAGTTATTTAATTAAAGAGTTTCATGTCACTATTTTGACTTAGAATTTCGTTTTCTTCAAAGTATATGTTGTAGAGTTGGTACAAGTTCGAATCTTGTTTGTTCTGAAGCTTGGTTGGGGGACCTTCCAGATGTAGGCGGTACAGGTTTGATTCCTGTCAGCTGCTTTCCTCCCTGTGTGTATTTCTCTTCTGTTTCAGTAAAAATTTCATTGTATGTGTAAACTTTCATGTCTATTACTTGCTATTGTATGTCTTGTGTCTTGCGCAGCATGGCCAAATATGGCCCTTGCGCCATAAAATCCTAAAACATCTAGTCTGGTTGAATGATTGAGGCCCCTAGTTTCTTCAAGACGACATGTAAATGCAAGTCAACTTCCCCAAAGTCCTTCAGAAGGTATGTCCACAGTTCATGATTGTTGCGATGTGGCAGTATCTCCCATTTTGCCTCAGGGTAACTTAGAGACTCGGATTGTTGCCAATCAGTGTTTGAAGGGTTGTAGGATCCATAAGATGGCATAGATCGAATCTCGTTTGTGTCAAAACCGAGTTGACCGTTTGAAGTTTCCTGGTTTATTCAAGATTATGTAAATACTGGACAGCTTCCCCAGAGACCTCCAGGAGGCCATGACCCCACAGTTCAAGGTGGGTACGATGTGGCAGTGATAGTACCATCCCTAATGCTCCAGGGTAACACCGACTAATATGCTCTACTTAAGGGTCATAATGTCCATAAGTTGGCATAGAGGGGAAAACGTTTCATTAATTTTGAAGGAGCGCGTTTTGAAGTTTTTATTTAATTATTAAAAACATATCTCAAGAAAAAAGTTCTAATATGTAGCAGTATGCAAAATAGCTTTTTGTTTGAGAAAGGTGATGAATTATATGCCTCGATTTCATACAATTTCATACACAGTGCATGGTATATGTTGAGAATTACGATTTCAGATTTAAGATAAATATTAGGAAAGTTAATTCAACATCAACACTAGAGTTACATAGATGTGTGTTCATTTGAGGACACTTATAACATCGTATTGCTTAATTCAGAAACAATACACTTAAGATATGCAAAGTAATAAGGAGATTGTATTGAGATGGGACAAAAATTTAAAGCTCATCGCACACTTGTCTATCACGTTCCGTTCCGTCGTTTTCCGTTAACTTAAAAGTACTGTAGAAGTAATTAAAATAGTAGAAAGGTATTGAAGCTAAACATGATTTTCAAGACCATTGTGTGAAATATGTAGTAGAAAAGTGAGATTTTTTATCATAATTTTCTTTCACGACACACTAAAAAATTAAATTTTTCATAAAAATGTTGCATAAAAAGGACATTTCTTAGTAAGTTCATGTACACTTACTGTTAATCAATATATAATTAAAAATATTCAAAAGGCACACTTATCTCTTACTAAAATGAGTACCATGAGCTAAAATATTACCATGAGTTTCGCTTAATTTAAATATTTATATAAAGATATTTTAAATTTTAGGTTGGCGTAGTTGGACGTACTGGTGCTGGTAAATCTTCATTCACTTTAGCTTTGTTTAGAATCATCGAACCAGTGTCCGGAACCATTTTCATTGACAACACCGATATAACGAAAATAGGTTTACATAATTTAAGATCTAAACTGACAATAATTCCTCAAGTAAGTTCAATCATTTCATAATATTTATATTTGAGCTTTTGACATCAGATTCTGACTCATTTATATTAATGTATTTATCAGTTTCTTTTCAAATGTATATATAATTGTGTTTATAATTCAGATATTATTACTCACTGTTATTAGTGTTATGTATAAGGTATGTTAGAAAGAATAAGAATTGTTTTCTGTTTTGAAGTATTATATTTCAATTCCGGCATGGATGTTCGCGCCGTTCGTATCTCCGTGACAGTTGTTGGCGCTATTCCTTAATTAGCGTAACTTTTCATGTACTTGGCGAGCGCCAAGAACGTAACTTCAAAGTTTGAACCTGATCTCTTGACGCGATAAGATGATATCACCAACTTTCCGTTCCAGGAACCATTCCTTGTGTACTTTGGATAGTACAGCAATCAGTGTAAATAAATAAGTATTACGAGCAGAATTGAAATATATAGCCCGTTGTGTTGCTCCAGTGTGACGTTAATTGAAAATACCAATACCAGAATTGAAATATCTGTCAACATAATAATTTTTCAAATGTTTCATCAAAATTAAATGCAATTTGATTTTGTTTAGTTTAACATAATTTTTATTTAGTTTAAGTGTACATGTAAGTGTTGCGAGTAAAATTGAAATATCTGTTAACAAATCATTTTCCAAATGTTTCACGAAAATGAAATATAGTTTAATTTTGTATGTTGCTCATTCAAATACCACATTGCATTTCTTGAAAGGTAGATACTTTCAAGAGAGGAATTGGTATGCATTTGTCCATATTGACTGATGGACACTTCCATGTAAATTAATCTTCCTTTTAAAGAATATCACTTTTTCCTGATTCATTAATTACAACAAAACTGTAATGCATAAATATTTAAAGACAATTATACAGTAGATTTTGGTATTTTATTTTATAATTAGGATCCGGATTTTGTTAACCTAAAATATTGTATAAAAAATTCCCCATAAAAGGACCTAAAAATAAATGTGAAAAATAATATAAATATTGTTTAAATTTTGGTATTAAGCATTTTAACTAACAATTAGAAGATAAAATATAATTCAGAAATAAAATATTATCTTTCTTTATCTTCTGTTAAAACTAGAGAAAACCCCCCCCTCCAGCTCTAGCAATAAAAAATTTAAATGATTTGTTTTAAATCACGGATTTTGTGGCACCAGAAGCTAGTAGATGATTTGTTTTGTATTTTGCAGTAGAAACGAAATCACAGATGGAAGATGGCAACTTGGAAAGGTTTTTTTGTTCGTCAACCAACTAAAACATGCTAAAACTTGAAAATGATAAAAAATGCTAACAATGTCAACGAATCACTGAAAGTGCTTTAAAAATCTCAACAAATGACCGTAAAACATTTCAACAAATGACCGAAGATGTCAAAATTACCTAAAAAACTACATTTCTAAGAGACTATATTTAGGAACTGTACACATAGCTTGCGAACGGAATTATTTACGAGTATTGTCTGCGAGACGTTGACAAAAAGTTAACGTGTTGACGAAATCCAAAACAGAAAGCAATCTAAATGGGGTGCCTTAACCTCAAAAGTTCATATCAAAGAATGTTTTAATCAAAGAAATAGTATCAGTACTTAACATAAGAAATCATGCCATTTCAAATATTTGTGTGAAGGTTCTCATAATTGATATAAGGAAGAATGATTTATTCTCGGGAAAATTATTTGAGGATTTAAAATCAAGATTGCACGACATACATAATTTGATCCAATTATTCTACTTTCATTGAGCTCTAAACGCTGGAAAAGTGTATCACCAATCATGAACCACAACTTGTTCACATGTTTGATAATTTAGAAATAATTTTTATCAGTTATGCACAGAATTATTTATTTACATTACTGCTACTGTTTTGTAATTGTTTCATGCAAATCCTATAGGAACCTGTTTTGTTTACTGGATCACTGAGAACAAACTTGGATCCAAATAGCAAGCACACTGATGATGAGATCTGGGAAAGCTTAAGGAAGTCGTACTTGAAATCATTTGTGTCGAGTTTAAATGAAGGTTTGGAATACGTTCTTGAGGAAAATGGGTCTAATTTTAGGTGAGTATCAAACAAATAAATTAAAGCGTTTTTCACTATTCAAAAGTTTCTTCGTCTTTATAAAAGCCATTGGTTACAGAGTACTAGCTAAGAATTAAACGCTGAGACTTTTTGCCTGATAATTTAGGAATTAATGTAGTGAGTATATGTCAATATCTTATTAATTTATTAAATTTCAGTGCTGGCCAGAGACAGCTTTTATGTTTAGCTAGAGCTCTCCTTAAAAATACCAAGATCTTAGTATTGGATGAAGCGACTGCCTCAATCGATATGGAAACAGATTGCCTCATTCAGAGCACCATTAGAACTGCATTTGCCGATCGCACTGTGATCACTATAGCTCACAGATTGAACACAGTTCTCGATTGTGACAAGTAAGTCTTTTCTGTGTCAATATGCTTAGGTAAATTAGCATGTACCTAAATTTAAGTAACTGGACTGGACTTAAATTTAGAGTGCTTCGTATCACTTATGGAGCACCCGCTGCACATCTTCTCATCATAAAGGGTAAAAATAAGAAAATTCGTGTGCATAAACGAAAAAGTTGAATAAAATTTAGGTGGAATAGGCTGGATAACTTAATCAGGGGAGCCAAAATTTTATAACACCTTCGAATCGGAGCAGTAAATCAAGTGGTCAGCCTCCCGAGTACTGCCCACGACCAAAGGTTCTTAACACTCCTGGTGGTTGTCTCGACGAGGTATCTCGCAATTGGAAGAAAACTGACCAGATATCGATTTCGTCACAAAAAAATCAGCAAACTCTTGATGAGATATCTCGTCATTAGCAAAGTTGGTCAGATCTTGATGGACGAGATATCTCGTCAAAACCACTTGGAGGATTAACTTTGGAAGTCAAATGGGCGGGTGTTGATCCCCGGCGCCGCTGTTAACCTTGCAAGTAGCGATTTGAATTTAAATATCAGGGAAGGAGTCCGAGGGGAAGTTAGATATAAGTATTAAATTAGCATTTAATTAATGGTCTTGTCGAATCCTATCCCGAGTTACAGGTGACAGAAAACGGTCCTATTTTTGGACTTGCATATTAAGTTGTGCTGGAGATATTAAAGGAATTGAACTCGCGTAGACTTCAGGATCCAAACAGAACACTCCACAACTTTTCAGTCGCTGTGGGAAGGTTTGGAAATGTCGTTGCAGAACAGTTCGAGGTCTTTTCTGCAAGCTTTAAACAGTTGGGTCACAAGGTGATATAAATTTAAGTAAAAACACTGAAATTCGCGTACACCCTGGAGTCGTTGATTAGATTTTGAAGCACATTGATTCCCTTTAAAAAGAGTTAAAGGTTACTCTGCTTGCTGATGAAATTCTGTAGAGTGAGTTAGGACTAAGTGAATGGGGCACGAGGGAACAAATAGGACCGTTTACGTGGTACTACATAGAGCATTGCTGAAAGGAGCAAGTTGGACCATGGAATAGTCGTCTTTCCAGAATATGGACCATTTCCATCCTACCTGAAAAGTTTTGAAGAATTAGTATTGAAAGAGACATTTCCTGTTGTGGGGAAATCGACACGCCTCTGCATTACTCCGGTCCCTGAGAGCATCGTGGCATATTAAAAACCTGTCGACAAACCTAAAAATCGTGTGGTTTAGGAACAACACTAACAAAGGTTTGAGAGCTGAAATTATTCGCTTTCTGAAAATCATGAAGATTCATCGGGACTTATGTGGCTCAGTGGGTATATATATGCTCACAGCCATAGCAACCTGCTAGTCGTAGGCGGCGCAGTTTCAATTCCTGTGAGTTTCGATTCTTCCCTGAGTGTATTTCTCTCTTCTGTGTCAGCAAAACTTTTCTTGTGTGTGTATGTCCGTAACTTGACGTTGTCTTGTGATTGGCTCAGCTTTGACAAATATGGCCCTTGCGCTGTGAAACCAACCCACCAACAATCATCAGTTGGCAATGCTACGAATTAAATGTGTAAATAACCGAAAACAAAAATTTACACATATCAAAACCCATAGTAAGTTGTTGACAGTGTTGTGATGGATCAATAAAGGGAAATATATCTTTCTAAATCAGGTGGGAACAGTACAGAGAAAAGATAAAAATGGGGATAAAATTTCAGTTGCTTGTCCCTCATTAATTATTGATTATAATGCGAACGTGAATGCAGTGGATAAATTTGATCAGCTGTTGGATAATTATAAACTTGGCAGACGTAGTAAAAAATGGTGGCACCGCATACTATTCTTTTCTTTTGGATGCAGCTGTTAGTTCATATATTATTTATAAACAATTGGGTCAAAATATGGAGCTGAAACTTTTCAAGGAGCAGTGTGCTGAAGGGTTTATTGCACGACTTTAATTGATAAAAATACAGCATAAATATCTGCACTTACACTGCAGATAAAATCTAAACCCATTATTTCATGGGAAATACGAGGAAAAGATTCGAAACATCTACCAAAGCGTACTACTCGGAGACGATGTGCGTTCTGAAGCCACGAAAACCAAAAGAAGTTCGTACTTCATGGTGGTGTACTGTCTGCAAATGACACCTTGTTTTGGAGAAAAGATGCGTTTCAATGACTTTCATTTAAAACATTAGTTGCATGATGGGATTATATAAGTCCCACTCTGTAATAAAGGATTTATTGAAATGTTATTTTTTCTCGTTTTGAGTTTAATAATTGAAATGAATATTTTTTTCCATTAAAAATAATTCTGTGCAACTTGGATTTTTTCTCTCTTTAAAATCGTGTGCCTTAAAGAGTTAAAGGAATGATACTGGAATCAAATTGGTGATTTACCAAAAAGATTTACTTTGGTCAAGTCGACTTTGGGAACAAAGATTTCATGCATATTGTGAAAGAATTTTTCTAATGTTAGATAAAAAAATCACAGAAATGTATCTATTATACTTAAATTTTTGTATTTGTCTTGAGCTTCGGTATTGGTTTTTATGCCGCTAAAAATCTTCCCAATGTTTTCTTGGAGGATGGTAAATTTGCCTAATTGTTGCTAAACTATAAATGTAAAATTTGAAGATATTTCTCTACACTTTTAATTCAACAGTATACAATGTTCTTTTAAACTTTGTTTCAGGATAGTGGTTATGGAAAGTGGGATCATAGTTGAAGTTGGAAATCCCAATAGTTTATTACAAGACATGGAATCTAGATTTTATAAAATGAATAAAGAAGCAGGATTGATCTGAGATTAATATTAAAACCATCTTTTTATATACATAAGTTATCTAGTCATCCTAATCCATTTATGTTCAGATTTTTTTATTAGCTTTTTAACACTGTTTTTAAAATTATGTTTTATAAATTCATATTTAATACTTTGTTGGTGTTTTAAAATTCAAATTGGAAACCATAACTCTAGAAATAAAGATGAGGAATTTTCTTGAAAAAGTAAAATGTGGCTTAGTAAAACACAAGCCTCAATCTAACTTAACTTACAGATTGAGTTAAGCATGTGTGTGAAATTTATCCTCGATTGGAAATGATCATTTGATTTAAAACCATTTTCGTAAAAATAGAGTAATCGAGTTTTGAACTTTTCATGTACATAACAGAATTTTGGATTTCTTATAAGATGTGTTCATTTGTTACAATTGTTTTGCCTGTTTCTTACGAATTTCATACTCAGCTAATACTTGAGGAATATTGTTAATTGAAACGGAACAATTGTGTTCAAATCCAATAACTAACAATTTTCTTGTGCATCTTAGTTTGTTGTAGTAAATGTATTATGCTCTAAGCTTTTTTAATATTTTATTCATTCTATTTCAAGTATGTTATAAATAAAATATTGGACATTTTATGTCGTATATATTCTTACATAAACAAAGAGCTACAACACTTTCTACAAGCTTTTACTTATCAAAATTCCAAAATTTTGATAAGTAATTTTTTTTGAGTAAATTTTGAGTAAAAATATCTTTTAAATTTCCAAGTCTGTTCACTTATTCAAAACCTTTGAGCTTATATTTTTCCAGTGTCACGAAATTCAAAGGATAATAGGAGAAAAGACCATTGTTTATAGAAATGAAGCAATATATTTGTCAATCGGGCACCCCCAAAATTTCCATGCCTTCATTTTTATACGAACCAGTTAGACACACATTTTACTTTCTTGCATACATAATATTCTTGCTTCTTAAGGCTCATTTATACTTCTGTGTCGATCCGTATGCCTTGGATCCGCCCGAAGGTAGAACACGTAGTTAAAATTGCCACAAAGATTTGACTAGAACACTAATCAGCTTTCAATCACGCACACTAAATGTCGCTACGTATGTTTACTTCACCAGTTTAACGATGAATGGAAACTTTCTTTTTTACAGGATGGGCATTTGTGTGTGTGTGTGTGTGTGTGTGTATTGCAAGCATGTAAAACTCAAATGCTAACACAGGCCAAATTAAACAAGTTCTAAGTTTATGTGGGCCGTAAAAAAACGAAAACTTCAATTTTATAGAAACGTAAATTTATTTCGAAAAACGGTATAAAAAGAACAAGGACAACGGTAAAATTAATGTTTTCTTCCTGTCACTTGGCATCTCTGCTACTGCTACTATCTTTCCTACTTCCGGGATATCTTGTTTGCAGTGATTACTTTCAAAACTGACCTAAGGTGAATGTCAGTAATTCTGGATTTGACAGGAGACTTATTTCCTTTCATAGTGAAAATAATTACTCGCACCGATAAGTACTTCCAAACATGGAAATAATTTCATGCGAATTTTCGAGTGCTTTCAAACCTGGCTGGCAAATATTTGTAAAATTCAGACACTCCAACTTCACTGAATTTTTGCTTTCAAATCTGAATAGCGGCCGCGGTAGCCTGGTTGGAAGAGTAACGAATTAGCAACCGGGGAATTTCAAGTTCGAATCCAACCAAAGATCGTCGTGTACAAAGGGACTGGTGCACGTTAAATCTTCCGTGGCCTCAAATTTCCTCACGTTGGTGTGTGAAAGTTTGGAGAGTGAGGTGCCAGCTCAGGTAAGACCAATTTTTCTGACCGTGATTCAAAATTACGTGGTGCCCTCGAATCCTTCCCTTGGGCCATTGATCCTGGACAGTCGCCAATAGCCCGTTGTGTTGCTCCAGTTCGACGTTAATAAAATGCCTACCTACACGAAGCCAGAAGATTTTCACCTTGCTGCTTTCTACGAGCTGGTGACTAGCTCGTTTCACACTACAGCGAGAGGAATACGCAACACAAATGTATCAGCCAATCAGAAATGAAAGAAGCAGTGATTCACATGGGACGCAGGGGGGCAGAAAGTTGACCTCTGGCGACGCAGCGAAAGTAGACCCGGGTTCAACACAAAAACCGCCGGCGTGCTTTGGCGTCGGTCATGTGATGCATTTTGAAGAAAACCACCGATCGATATAATAGATGAATGGCGGGAATTCCAAAGTTTTCTAGGGGCCGTGGTAGCCCGGTTAGAATAGCGGATTAGCAATAGAGGGTTTGCGAGTTCAAAACTAGATCCACCAGAGACCGTCGTGTACGTGGGGCTGGTTCACGTTAAATCTGACGTCGCTTCAAATGCTTGCGAGTTGTGGAAGTTTGGAAACTGGGGTGCAAGCTCAGGTGTTGCCTCGTCTTCTGTCCGTGGTTCAAAATTTCGAGGGTCGTCCTCGGTTCTTTCCCTTCATGATTGATTCCGGATCGTCGCCAATAGCCCGGGGTGTTGCTCTAGTGCAGTGGTCGGCAAACTCAGTCAAAAGAGCCGAAAATCAGCAGTACAACGATTAAGATTTCTTTTGAGAGCCAAATTTATTTTCAAGAACCATGTTTTTAGGAGTCGGTTTAAACTAGCTACTAACATTAAATAAAACCAGATATAATAATAATCTTATTTATTGACAGAAAATATTTTTTACATTGAAATAAAAATGTGACAAAACACGCATTTAATGTGAACAGCGACCTTGCATTTCCTTGGAAAGTTTGGATAAGTCAGGTTTGTATGTCGTTGTTTTTAATCTCAAGCAAGATTCCAGGTTCTCATCAATAAGACGATTTCTCAATTTACTTTTGATAAGGTTCATGCTTGAAAAAGATTGTTCGCATGAATATGTAGGGCCAAGAGTGAAAGAACAGCAAATGCTAGTTTTTTTTTACTGTTCAGATGAGTCAGGAATACTATTCCAGGTGTTGAAAATTATGTCTTTCTTCTCCAGGTCTTTCAAAGCAGACCACTTTTTCTGTGAACTAAGATCACATTTATTTTTCTCCAATTTTTCCATATCAACAATAAGGCGTTCAAATTTGGAGCTCCACAATTCCTTGTTTTTTAACTCCAGTAATTGCATTTCAAAAGCGCCAATGTCAATATTAAAGGGAGAAAAATTCAATTCCGTGACGTCAGCACAGAGGTTTTTAACAAAGGCTAAAGTCGCTATGCTATTTCTAAATTTCTGAAACCTCCGTAGAAAAGTTTCCCTCATATTCAAAATTGTTTTGAAATAGGAAATGTCAATTACGGAGTTATTTTCTTGGCGATGTTTCAGCAGGCTTGGAAAATGAATTAATGTTTCTCTTTCAAAATCTTGAGAAAAAGGGATAATTTGTTTTCGAATGAAATGACTTCTTCCAACATCGAAAAAATTGTTTCCTTTCCCCTGTAGTTTACGATTAAGATTATTTAGATAAGACGTAACGTCTACCATGAAATAAAATTTTTGGATCCATTGATCGTTCGTTAGTTCAGGATAGTCAACACCTCAAGGAGAAATGCTTTAATTTCATATAATAAGGAAGCGAAATGTTTTAAAATGTTTCCTTCTTGAAAGCCAACGTACCTTATTATGCAGCAGATCTGCTTATTCAGTCTCCATTTCAACTAAAAATTCTTTAAATTGGCGATGATAAAGAGCTTTAGCTACAATTGTGTTGACAATCTTGATCACCAATTCCATAACATTGCAAATTTCTTCTGGAAATGTCTGCGCACAAAAAATGCGCTTCTTGATGAATGATGATTAATTTTTTCCTTCAAAAGAGAAACACAACCTTTTCTTACTCCAGTCATACTTTTTGCCCCATCTGTTGAAATTGAAACAATTTTATCGAGTGGAATATGATGTTTCTCCATGCATTCAATGACAGCATTTGCAATATCCTCGCCACGTGTTTGACCTTTCAGTGGCAATAATCCTAAAAGTTCTTTAGGACCCGCAGACGAAATAAATCGAACAAAAAGTGAAACTTGCGCTGTGTCATTTAAGTCACAAGATTCGTCAACAGCTATTGATAAAAGTGAAACCAATTTAAGATCTTCGAAGATCTTAATAATTAATATCTTCGATTTGCTGATTGATTATATTCGAAGACATTTTGACTGTTCTGTCTTTTACTGTTTTAGCAGACAGTAGTAACTCTAAATTTTTTAAGAATTTCTGCCTTTTTCTTAAAATTCCGGAATAGCTCTTCGGATGCATTTATAAAACAGCTTTTAATGTATTCACCGTCTGTGTATGGTTTGCCTCTCTTAGCTATCTCTTGACTAACAATAAAGCTTGCAATATTAACATTGTTGGAAGATTGCACTCAATAATTAAATACAGAACTTGATTTTTCTTCACTCTTCTGAAGTTCCTCAACTGCTTTCTTTCTCGCATCACCGGCGGGATATTTACTGCCAAATGACGCGTGTTTAGTTGTAAAGTGTCTCCAAATTTGATTTCTTGTTATGCGCCAAATTTTTTTTGACAAATAAGACAGGTATAAACGCGAACGATTCGGTCCATTCAACTTAAAATTCACGGTTTTCGTCTTCCGTTTTTCTCTTTATAGCCATGTCAAATAGGAGGCCCTAAAAACGTGTTTCGTTTTATAACAATAAAAGCAGCAACACAAAGTTATAACAACTTATTGAATTGATGCCAAAAATACCTGTGAGATCTGCAACTGGTTGAAAGATACAAGTAGCTTAATACGCCGAGTATGTACTCTCGTCGCCAGTCACAAGTTGTGACTGGCTCGCTCAACTCGTGCGTTAGTCGCCTCCGCGCCGCATATCCGCACTCTAGTGGCTAAAGAGCCGCATGCGGCTCGCGAGCCGCGGTTTGCCGACCACTGCTCTAGTGTGACGTTAATTCAACAACTACTACCTCCTTTCTTTTTTAGCAAATGAACACAACGCGATCGATCCGAAAAATTTACAGAAGTGCGAAAGTTTCGCTGTCAAAAGACATTGCAGATATGTTGCACGGATTTTCAGTTTCGCTTTCTTTGGCTAATTCAAAGCGTTTTTTCTTAACATTGATTGTATAAGGCTTCTTCTCTAGATTTTTCCATTTTTTTGCTCTTATTTTATAATACTTATTTTTTGGATGGTTTCTTTTCCAAGAACTTCAGAATTTCATCAGCCAGTTTTAGTAAATCTAAAATATTGTTTTTTGCTGTATTCTTACGATTCAATGTCCATCTATTGTGTCAGCATTGTTCCAACAAGACCCAAAGGAGCACGAGGGGAAAAACACTTACACAAAAATTTATTTAAAACACTAAAGAAACAAATAGAAATTAGAATAAAACAGGTGCTCGAAGTATACAGCCTAGCACTTTCATGGCTTACTCGCAATTGAGCAGTAATGGCTGGAACCGTTCCGGGGAAAAGTGAACGCCATCTGGTGGGGTACATTGGCTTTTGCTACACATCTATATTAAAAAAAATTCGCTAGCTTTCCGTCATATTACTAACAATTTTATTCTTTTTAAATGAAAAAGGACTGAATAATGTAGGTAGACTTTATATACATAATTTTGTCAATATTTCGAACATTTTTTCCCAGATTTGTAGTGAAATAAATGAAAAAAAATCTAAAAATGTCTAAAAGACAATGCTCTCACAATTACAACTAATTAACTTAAATATTAGAAATTCTATGAGAAAAATGCAACTGTCTGATTTTTATTTTGAGGTAAAAGAACGAATTTGTTTTTCGTTTTCTTATAAATTATTTTTAATAATTATGAATGCTAGAAATAAAGAGTACAATAAGTTACATTTAATTTGGGATATAACTTTGAATATTTTTAGGTGGTCCGTGTTTACAATCGTTTCAACCGATTTAACTAGCGCCCGGTTCTCATTTTGACTCACAAGGTATATGATTAGTTCACTGTATCAATGTTTCATTTACCCATGGATTTTAGTATTTTTTTGTACTTCAGATTACCACCATCTGTTTCATTTGCGGACAGATGAGAGTTCACTGATTATTTCCTTTATTTTCATATATTTCATTCAATATTGAAGGTTAACATTTCAAGGTTAATTTAGGATATATATTCATGCTTTTTACAATAACACGGAAAACATATAAATTTTCCAAGCATTTGTAAACAGCGATAAAGGACCAGGGGAAGTCATTTCGCCATTTAGAGTTGAATCCTGGAACACGCGTTGGGCGGATCCTTAGCGGTTGTACGTAGTCGAAGAGAACAAACAAGGTAACGAAAACCGAAGTGTCTACTTTTGGAAACGATTTTGCCGAGAGAACAGGTATTTATTTTAGCCTCCTTGTTGTCTGTTTTTCTCCAATTTATAAATGAATGACAATATTGTTTGTGAATTACCTTCATTGAACTGGATCCACATTGTTAATTTTTGCGAGTGAATTTTTAGACAGCGAACAGGAACGTTTCGAATTTCTGTAAATTTCGATGGACAAAATTAAATTGAAAATTATTTTGTCTTTAATATATATACAAACATAAAATAATGTAAATTCGATTGAACTACTACTAGACATAGAAACAGAAGGCAATTCCTGTTGTGCAGGGGCGCAACTATGGAGAGGGCTATGGGGCTTAATCCCCTCCCCAACCGCTTAAAAAGCAGATATATCTTTACTTAATTCATTTATTTCTTCTATAAAAGTCGTGTATAAAGGTGTTTTGATATTTTTTTCTTGCAGTTAACTAATATTTGTTCATTGCACACACCACACATTCAGCTCATTAACAAAAGCTATCCATTTCTTATTTACACACTTTAAACTACTCTATACTTCAAAGAAACTTGTCTCTAGGTAACTTCACACTTTGATTCAAGTCTGTTGGGAACACATACACTAAAACTAATCTATGATTAACACACCCTAAAAATACTCTATATTTCAACGAAATTTTAAAATTTCAAAAGCACTCCTAAATAAAGAGCTTCCGATAAAATTTCCCCTCCAAATTGATATCCTGGGTGCGCCCCAGCATTTGTGCCTCCTTTTGAACAATATTTTTTTTTGAATGAGGGAAGTTATTTTGTGCGTCTTTTCTTCTGATATATTATAGTTCAACATATGAAGAGATGAATAGATATATATTTATACTACATTTCTAAGCTTGATTTTATCGTTTTAAAAAAAATTAAGAACTATTTTCGGGAATTTTTCCAGAGGTATTGTGAATATATTATAAAGAAATGACGATACTAATTCTCTAAGCTTGTATTCATTTACTTTAAAAAAATGTAAACTATTTTCGAGAATTTTTCTTGAGGAAAAGGGGAAAAATATATCCACTATACAATCCTAATTTTCTATAAGCTTAGATTAAATTATTTTTCAAAAATTGCATACTGTTCTGGGAAATTTTTACCAAGGTAAGGTTATAGTGAATATATCATGAAGAAATGACTACCAATTTTCTAAGTTTGGATTCATTTAGTTTTCCAAAAAATTTTAAAATATTTTCGGGATATTTGTGTTCATATTTAAATTGCAGGTTTCATTATAAAGGCATTGTTAGTCATTTTAAGGAGGCAAATTTCATCTTTTTAGGGCATTTTTAAAAAGATTTCAAAGTAATATTTAGAAACATTTGGTCTATTATTCGGGTCTCATTCATAAAGAATGGATTTTCATGAAAATATAGCCAAAAGTATATTTATTCTTATAAAAGGTTGTTTTGTATATTTCGACCAAATTTTCTTAATTCTTTGATTAAATACGTAATGGTTTGCACAATTGTGTTTCATAATATAAATAAAATATAAAAATAAGACCTTTTATAAATAAGGTTTGTAACTTCTTATTTAAAATTGAACGGTATAAAGTTAAAATAAAATCATTTTAAAATAAGAGGTTACATTAAATTAAAACTATTATCAATACGTTTCATGTTTAAATTGAACGGTATAAAGTTAAAGTAAAATCATTTTAAAATAAGAGGTTACATTAAATTAAAACTATTATCCATACGTTACGGTTCAAAGAGTTTCTAAATTGTGATGCATATAGATTTTCTGTCTTCAGATGATTAAAATAAATTAAATTTACATTTGTTTTCATGTTTCATGGTTTCCATTATTGAAAGCTGTACTCCATAGCCAAGTAACTACATCTATCATTCTAAATAGGTACACTGCCACGGAATGGAATTTTCAAGAACAAATGTATTTGCTTAAAAATAAATTAATCACGAATATCGTAAAAATTTAATTTCCCATCCTCTCATAATAATGATTCGAAAAAATCTCATCCTGCAAGACCACGTCGGAAGTCGCTTTTTTCTGAAACTGAATTAACGTGTCAATCGTAACCACTCCAAAACTCAAAACCGACTTCTGTAGTAGTTACCTAAGAAAAAAAAACTTTTGTAATTTGTTTTATAATAAAAGTGCGATGGATGTGAAGTGGATTATACGTTCTGGGGATCCAGTGGACGTTAATTGAACTATCTACGAGAATCTCTGAACTATCTCGTACTTATACCTACCTCATTTGAATCAGTGTGTAAAAGAACTATTATATAATTTCACATGAATTTTTACATTGTGTAGCTGCAGTGCGAGGTTTATTCAACTACTCCCTACCTCATTTAAATCCCCATATAAAAGAACCATTGTCGAATTTCTCATGAATTTTTATGTTATGTTGCTCCAGTGCGACATTAATTCGACTACCTACCTCATTTAAATCACTATATAAAAGACCTGTTGTCGAATTTCTCAGGAAGTTTTACGTTGTGTTACTCCAGTGCGACGCTAATTAAACTACTAACTACCTACCACATTTAAATCACTATATAACAGAACTTTTGTTGAAAGCATCATGAATTTTTATGTTGCGTTGCTTCAAAACAACGTTCAGTCATCTATCTACCTACCTAATGCATTTTTCGATAAGAAACCTTTCCTGCCGGGCTCCTAGAAGCACCTGCCTCTTCGGAACCAGCCAATTTCCCGTTGGAACTGTCCTCCGTAGCTGGTTTTGTCATTGTTTGCACAAGTTACTCAAGAATTGATATCCCTTTAAAGGAACGCAGGAAGTTTTGACTGATTCCTCTGATAGCGAAAGTTGAAACACTTGCTCAAAAGAAGAAATTAACTGTCGGCTAGGGAATTGCCTGAAAATAGTTGGTAATCTCTCGCACAAGTGATTGACCCAACTTCCGGCTTTCAAATAGAATTTGGTGAATGTTATCTCCTTTCAGGGTCAGGGTTTTGAGCTCAGTGTGAGAAACCACCATACAAAACGCAGTTGTACTTTGTAATTGAATTTGAAGATTAAGAAATTTGTGTCTTGCTCCTTGGAATACAAAGGCACGCTTTCTTCTATTAACTTAGTTATTTCAATCTATTTATTCAGTTCTCAAGCATTACCTTATTTCGAATTCAATACCATTGCATTCCAATTTCGGTTCATATTGTCTGTCTTGTGTCTGGTGCAGCATTGCCAAATAAGGCGCTTGCGTCATGACTCTCTCCCTATTTCGGAAGCCTGTGACCTAACTTCTAAATTTTATGTTCAAGGTCTGCTTATGTGCATATGGATCAGCAGTTCGCTTTTCACTTTTAATGTTCTATCATTTTGTACCTAAATAAATTAATTTTTTAAATCTTGAATCACATCTATCAACACATTAAAATTTTTCCTTTTGTCTGCTTATAAGCGAAGCACACCCAGTCAAAATTTCACGATATGAGGTTTTACAGACCAGGATGTGGTGAAATGCGTTTGTCCACAAAATCATTTTTTCTTTGCATGAAGGTTATATCTCTTCTCGATAAACAGAGTGAGCATAGCATACTGAGCAGAATATTCTGCCCTTCGACTTCTCACAACTGTTTCTAGATTTAGTGGTCCACTTGTAAGCCGACAAAATTATACTCTTTATATGTAGGTGAAAGGCGCGTACTGTATTTAATCCTCCAAGTTGTTTCGACGAGATATCTCGTCATAAAGAATGCTATTGAATTCCGAATGATGAAGATAATGCCGTTTTTAGATGATGACGAGATCAAGATCAGGTCAGTTTTTCTAGTGACGAGATATCTCATTAGAAAAACTGACCGTCTCATAAGAATCTCGTCAGTCAAGATCTGGTCCGTTTTGCTAATGATAAGAGACCTTGTTGAGACAACCACCATGAGGATTAAGAAATTGGTATAAAACTAGTATCCTTTATACCAGGGCCGCGGTGGCCCGGTTGGAAGAGTAACGGACTAGCAACCGAAGGGTTGCGAGTTCGAATCCAGCCAAACACCGTCGTGTACAAAGGGGGCTGGTGCACGTTAAATCTGTCGTGGCCTCAAATGTCCTCACGTTGGCGTGGTGTGGAAGTTTGGAGAGTGGGGTGCCAGCTCAGGTGTTGCCTCGTCATCTGACCGCGGTTCAAAATTACGTGGTGTTGTCCTCGGACTTTCCCTCTGGGATTGATCCCGGACCGTCACCAATAGCCCGTTGTGTTGCTCCAGTGTGACGTTAATTGAAAATACCAAAATACCAAATCCTTTATACCAATACTTCAAGTAGCCAATCTTATTTAGGGTCATAACGAGATTTCTTAAATCTTAGTTATTACCCCGGCCAATCCAACATACCAGTCCACCACTAATTAGGAAACTTCAAATAGCCAACCCGACTTACAGGCACATAACGATATTTCTTAAATCTTAATTATTTCCCGACCGATACAACATGCCAGTCAACCACTGACATTCACAAAATTAAGGTGGGGATAGCGAAATGTTTTTAATTGGAAAAGATTCTCTTATCCCACTTAGAGACCACAGTAAATTTAACCCGGTAAATGCAAATATGGATTAGATATTCAAGAATTTATATTTAGTGTTCAACTTCTGGAAGTGTTTGCTTATTGAAGCATAGTCTGTTCCCATATAATTTTAGACAAAAAAATTGTGGGCATCATATTAGCAATACAATTGTTCCTGGAACATCCATCGAAGTGCGCGTGTGGATCGTGAGTACCATCTGGAACATAGTCGGAAGCGCTATCTGGCTTGTTTTAAAGCACGTGTGTTAATATTCTCGTCTACCAGTCACCAATGTGGCAGAAAGTGGAATACAAAAACTTCGGTTTCGCAGAAAAGTACTTCATAGCAGAGATTCATTGCACTGAATCTCATGCAGTGTAATCAAGGTAAATTTAACATGCAGTGTTAGGTCAAGCTAAATGTAGGAGTCAGCAGTACGTCAACGGTGACACGTGTTTACTGTACGTATTCTGCATCTGCCGTTACTTGTTTTACGAATACTATTTCAGCACTTCGTCAATAAAAATTACAAAGAATGAATTCCGTATTAATATATGATAGTGATTGGTCAAATCCCAATTAGATTAAACGCCAAGCGTTGCCGAAACGACGATAAACTACATTTTAACCCTCCAAGTGGTTTCGACGAGATATTACGTCCATCAACCGCTGACCAATTCTACTAATGATAAGATATCTCGTCATCAAGATATTGCCGATATTTTATGATGGAGGAGATCAAGATCTGGTCAGTTTTCTTCTAATGACGAGATATCTCGTCGATCAAGATCTGTTTATGGTTTCGTTAAGGACGAGATACCTTGTTGAGACAACCACCAGGAGGGTTAATGTAACACCGATGGGTGTATCATGCGAGAGTACTTGAACAGAAGAAGTAAAATTTTCGCAGACAGTCTGGTTTGTTTTTTACACTGCAAATCCTTATACCATTACATCGAAAGTTAATTAAAGAAATGGTGGATATGCACATGCGCATTTACTATTTTAATATAATTATATGTACCCCATCGGTGCCATATATTATTTTTATTATATTAGAAATTGATTTCAGAAAATGTACTTCGTTGACCCCGAGTTGTACTGCCAGAAGCAGAACCCGCAGGACAGTGTCCAACGTTTCTTCGATAAGACGGTTCTTCACATGGATTTGGGATCAGAAAAAGATGAACTGGTCATGGACGTAGGCAGTGGACCAGGACGAGTGACTTCCAAATTGGTTGCACCGCTAATTGCTAATCTGAAGAAGCTATATGCCATTGATCTACTTCCAAACATGATTGAATATGCGAAGTCCCATAACCCTCACCCTAAGATTGAATACTGCTTGGCTTCGATTGAAGATTGGTTTGTATTGTTCAGTCTGTTTAAAATATTTTCTATTTTTGGAAAGTAACTTATGCTAAACGAATGCATAGATTATAAACCCTTAATCCTCCTGGTGGTTGTCTAGACGAGGTATCTCCTCATTAGCAAAAGTGACCATATCTTTATGGACGAAATATCTCATCATTAGAATAAAACTGACTAGATCTTGATCTCATCATTAAAAATTGGCAATATGTATCTTGACGAGATATCTAGTTATTAGCAAAGTTGGTCATATCTTGTAGACGAGATATTTCCGTGAAACCATTTGGAGGATTAATTATTTCCACAGCTCTTGCATTTGTCCACCTTTATTTCGGACCAAATTGTCTGCCTGCCTCTTGTGCGACGTGGATTGAACTAATTGTTTCAAACATTAAATTATATCCTTTATCTTATTGATCTTCCTATCGATCAAGTGCTAAGTTTGTGCTAGTTAGCGTAACTTTCTTTAACTTCTCTCTTATAGCAATTTTCCATTAATTATAAAATTTTATCTTAGTTATGATACGGACGCATGCTGATTTTCGGTAAGGTACTCCGAAATTATTGATACGTTCGTTCTGTAGATCATAAAACCCTTATGTCCAATTTGATACCACTGAAACAATACAACTGATGATGAATAGTAGTAAACATTTGATTTGTCTCATCCTAAGATTGAATACTTCTTGGCTTCGATTTAAGACTGGTTTGTATTGTTCAATCTATTTGAAATATTTTCGGTTTTTAGAAAACTAACCAGCATAAACCAATTCATATGTATAAAAAGTATGTATAAGCAATGTATAAAAAGCAGGTATTGTATAGAATGCCTGGCGTTTTGGGGCAAAGTATAAAGTATCCGAATTATTTTAATACTATACATACTTTCCCTAGGCATTGTATGTAATACCTAGGCATTATATAAAATGACAAATGCTATTTAGGTGAAGTATTAACAGGGTCATGAAAAGGCTTTAATTGAAAATACACACATTAGAATCGTCGTTGCATGTCAACATGCCATGATTCTTTCTTGGTCCCTACACCTTACTCTTCCATTTTCATACAGCACAGTATGGGCTAGAGTCTGCTGAACAAAGTCAAAGTATCGCATTTCGTCACTTCCGAACAAAGACTGAAATGCAAATGGGGAATTCTCCCTCTGAGGCGAGCGTTGAAAGTCACGTGCCTTGCCACGTGACTTTAGAAACGTCATTAGCGGGAGTATTTCATGCTTTCCGGTTTGTCTTTCGGCATTGCATAGAATTCCTAGTAAATTTGTGAAATAGTAATCGTTTTATACTTAGCCCCAAAACGCCAGGCATTCTATATATTGCCTGCTTTGCATACATTGCTGGTATCACATAGATCATAAAAACCCATATGTCCGAAGTGAGACCACTAAATCAATACAACTGATGATGAATAGAAGTCAAGATTTGGTTTAACGCTTACGGTCAATTTTGCTACACAAAGATTAATTAGACCGGAACCTACGACTTAAAGTATGTTAATAAGGGAGCATATGATAATGAAAAATATTTTCATTCAATGAATATCAGAAATGTTTATTTATAGACGTAACTTTAAATATTGAAATGAAAATATTGTTTTCTTTACAAATACATTTTACGTCGCACAGGTACTACGCAATAGGCTGATGGTAGCGGCCGGGCTCAATCACATAGGGAAAGATCCGAGGACAAAACGTAATTTTGAATCACGGACAGATGACGAGGTCACACCTGAGTTGGTATCCCACTTTCCAAACCCACACGAAGCAAACATGAGGACATTTGAGGCCATGACAAATTTAATGTGCACCAGCCCCTACCAACACGACGGTCGTTTGGAAAAAAAGATCACCTATGAGAACATTCAGTCATCCGATTTGTCGAGTTCACCTGCTGATGTCGGTTGGGCCGGCAAATCTGCAGTACCCGGCTCCTTAGAAAATCTCCCATTTGATTACATTGAATCCGGGGCTGACGACAGCACAGGTTTTTTCCGTGTGTATGAAAACGGTCTAAGGAACGACCAACTATTTTTTTTGGAGTTGGCATTGACGATATTTATGCGACATGATGTTTATAATTATTTATATGATGATATTCATAATTATTTATGTGATGATATATAATTATTTATACGTCATATTTTTAATTATTTATAAGGTAGTTATATTTATAATAATTTACGATATGGTATTTATATTGATATTTATTGACACAATTTGGCACGGCATTTAAGCAATTGGTAGCAAAATACATCGATAGTCTGGTAAATGATTTCGAATAAAAAGTTAATTAAACAAGTGTCTAATTCTTTTCGAAACAGATTACTGCATTTGCAGTAGTTTTGCAAAGATTATGATACTTTTGCCACAATTCCATGTACCCTTGGAACCCATGCACAAGCTCCGAAGTCACATTTGTTTCATGCTATTGTAGAGATTGAAAGTTCTCTCATAAAATAATCATTTTAGGTCTACAGTTGAGCGTTGGAAAGGACAGATGACAAAAATCGTATCCGTTCATTGTTTCAATTGGCTGAAGAACCAGAAACAAGGATTTGAGAATGTTTACAGACTTCTGCAATCCGGTGGTCAAGCAGCCTTTTTGTTTTGCCTGCACTCTCCCTACTTCCAAGCGGTTGTAGATATTGCTGAGGATCCCAAATGGAAAGGGTATTTTGAGGTAAATTGTTTCAAATGCTTTTAGGTGTACATATACACCATAATTTTTTTAAATTATAAATTTAAAAAAAATCTAGTTTTTTCAATAGATTATTAATTTATGTTTAAAATAATTTCAGTGTATAAAAATTAGATTAAGCTTATCATTAAATATCCAATTTATGCATAATTACATAATTAGCATGCTTTTTAGGTTTGTTTTTATAATTTTTTCAACGAGGAAGTATAAAAAATCAGGATTTTTTCAGAAATTTTAACAGTTAAAAATAGATTAAAAATTCATTTTTTAACCAATTACTCTGATTGAGGGTCAAAAGATCCACTGTACTATGTACTATAATAACACCAAAACAATTATAATTAATTTTTGGGTTATCACCATTCGAACAAAGCGTAATATTGCAAAAAGAGTTCTTCAGAAATTCAACCTAAAGTTTTGGAAACATGTTTCTTTCCAAAAAAAGGGGAAATCCCTTGAAACTAGAAAAATATTTCGAATATTTACAAGATCTTGGTTTCGTTTGAAAGTTAAGGAGTTTAAGAATATTTTGAGGCAATAAAAAATCGATATTATGGCCGATTTTCATGATTTCTAGTGAATATATACACGTTAAATAATAGACTCTTTCCTGAGTAGTGTGCTGAAACTGCACTGGTGAACTTTCACACCTTGAGGAATAAAATAAAGCGAACAAAAGTGTTTAAAATATCATTAGGAAAAAAAATAAATAAGGCTGTTTAAGAGATTAACGGTTTAGAAATATAACGTTGTAAACCAACAAAACTATTGACACGTATTTTAAAAGCTAATATCACAGATTATGAGCACAGTTTTACACCATGGTGCACCCTATAGGTTTAACATTAATGCACCCCTAATTGCATTCGTGGTGAAATCGATGGAGCAATATACAAGATAACTAAGTTTCTCCTCCCTTCTACATGGCATTTAAAAACACCAGCTGATGCTAATTTTAATGCTTTTGTAGTACCAATAAAACTAAAAACAAACAAAAAAAGCACAAAGCCAAATGCTAGAAATCATAAATTTTCTCCGTTAGAACATTGATATCCTTGAAACTCTAGCAAGTCAAAAAGAGTCTTCCTCATAACGTAACTGAAAAAATTTTGGATGTCATTCTTAACTACACAAAGATAAAACTACAACTGTGCTCAGTTTTGTTAAAACTTAAACTATATCAATTGTCATCGTATTTCACTAGAATGTTGGTTGGTTTGCGTTGATTTGGTCATATTTGGTCAAGCTGCACCAAACACAAGCGAGACAATATCAAGTAGTTATGAAAAGAAAGATTAGTAGGTAGGTATTTAATTAACACGTCGCACCGGAGCCACACAACGGGCTATTGGGACGATCTGGGATCAAACACTAAGGGAAAGATTCCAGGACAATACCACGTAATTTTGAACCGCGGTCAGATGACGATGTCACACCAGAGCTGGCATCCCACTCTTGAAACTTCCACACCACGCCAACGTTGAGGCAACGACAGATTTAACGGGCACCTGCCCCCACGTACAAGACGGTCTTTGGCTGGACCGAGTTTCAAACTCGCAACCTTCCGGTTCCTAATCCGTTGCTCTTCCAACTGGGCTACCGCGGCCCCGCCAAATGAGAGAAGACGTCTACCATTGGGTACACTTCTAAATCATTTGAAGGATGGAGGTATCCTAGTTGGAAGAGCAGTGGATTATCAACCGGAGGGATGTAAGTTCGAAACTCAATCTAACCAAAGACCGTCGTATATATGGGGATAGTGCCCGTTAAATATGTCATGGTGTCAAATGCCCTCACGTTAGAGTAATATGGACGTTTGGATAATGTGCCAGCTCAGGTGTGACCTCGTCATCTGACCATGATTTAAAATTAGGAGGTGTTATCCTCGGATGTTTCCCATTGGGATTGATCCCGGACCGTCACCAATAGCCCGTTGTGTTGCTGCAGGGTGACTTTAATTGAAATACCAACCTACCGGACAGATTTTGCATATCAGAACCTGAGTATTTCGTGCTTGTATTGGTAGGTATTTTAATTAATGTCACACTGGAGCAAAAAGGGCTATTGGTGACGGTCCGGGATCAATCCAAAAGGGAAAGATCAAGGACAACACCACGTAATTTTGAAACACGGTCAGCTGATCAGGCAACACCTGAGCTGCCACCCCACTCCAAACTTCCATACCACGCCAACGTGAAGACATTCGAGGCCCCGATAGATTTAATGTGCACCAGCCCCCTTTGTACGTCGGTCTTTGGTTGGATTCGAACTTGCAACCCTCAGGTTGCTAATCCGTTACTCTTCCAATGGCCTGGAAACGTTAGCCCGGTTGACGTTTCTCAGTTTCGATGCTTCGGGATAAATCGAGTTACGAAGCAAAGGTTGTTTTCTCAAGAAAATTGGAATTTCTACCAAGAGTCGAGATTCGCGGTTTTGTCATAGTATAAAACATGAAATGGTTACTCGAAAAATGCAGTTAGACGAAAGTCGCCACAATTGCAGGTTCGTGCTTGGCGTGGTAGTAACGATATGTCAGAATCGATGCTGTTCTTCATATTTGACTTTTTACCTAAACAGTTAACTAATTCATCGAAGCGTAATGATTTTATCGTTTATCAAAAGTGAAATTGTTTAAATAATTATACCTTGGTCGACCAATTTTTTTGAAGTTAGTGATGAGTTTTCTGCTTTATGGTGCTTTCTAAACGCTGAATTCTTTTTCAGAACGTCCACAATTGCATCCCTGAGTCTCACTTCAAGAAATATGAATCAGCTTATTATAGAGAAATGTTGGAGGAAATAGGATTCACTATTGTGAACATCGAAACATCCCATATACCAGATACGTTTGAAACCGATGTTCTATTTAGAAGTAAGTAATTAATTTTTATTTTCAAAACTGTGGCCCACTCCTCTCAAAGTTTCTAGAAGGAAGATTTTCTCTAAGAAAAATATGTGTATCGTCCATGAAATCCGCTGTCAATATTTTTTTCTTTAACCCTCCTGGTTGTTTATCTCAACGGGATATCTCATTAGCGAAACTGATCAGATCTTTGAACGCTATATGTCGCTGTTAGATGAAAACTAACCAGATCTTGATCTCGTCATCATAAAAAAATTGGCAATATCTTCAAGACGAGATATCTCGCCATTAGCAAAATTAGTCAGATCTTGATGAACGAGATATTTTGTCGAAACTACTTGGAGGGTTATGTTGAATACTACAATGGTTTCCATTTCTTAAGGAAAAATCAGAAAAGTAATGTTAATTAAAAATCTAATTGGTAGAAGTTTGCGAAATTTGGTGTAAACATAAATTAAATTAGTTATAGTCTAAAAACTCATCCCACAGTCGGAGAATTACAGGACTCGCATTCAAGCATCTTGCCACATCTGATAGACCATGGACTACCTCTATTCGGTCAATGGCTCACCATCGCGACTCTTAGGGAAAATGAAGTTTCGAACTCATTCATACCGATCAGTATCCGATTTTTTCACCCAAATTCTAAGCAAGACGTCACGGCACGTTTCGAAGCACGTTTTTACACTAGCGTGAGATAGTATCATAAGACGCCAGCACCACAAATGTGCATACTATATTCTGCTGCGGTATTTTCTTATGTCACATATCCTAATTTTGTGCAAATTGATTCTTTTGACGAGTTTGAGATTTTTGTGTTTTTTCCTCACTTACAGAAACCAATGTATTTGCTAAGATTACTTCTGCTTCAAACTGGCAGACACTTTATTGCTGCTGAGAAAAATGATAAGTAGATTTCGAAAATAAGCCTTTAATTTTAGCTTCAAAAATTCTTATTCCTACATGAAGTATTAAATTTATTCTCATCAGTGCCTTTGACACGATATCGATACACTCTGAGTGTCACGATATCGATACGCTCTGAGTGCCACGGAGATTTCTCAGTTGTGCAGTAAGTACTCTGATTTACATAAATTACTGAAAAATCAGAAAAGTCATGATAAGTACAAATATAATTGGTACGATTTTATGAAAAATTTGGTGTAAACACAAATTAAATAATAACTCATAGATTAGTTAAAAATTGTATCACGATATTTATTTTTTATCAGAAAATCAACGGTATAGAAACGTTATAAAATGGAATACCTGTGTTGAATATATAATTAATTTCAATATGGAGTGATCGCCTTTAACAGATATGCAAGACCGACAGCGAATCTCAATGCTCATTATGATGGTGTCAATTAACTCAGCTTCCGTTTCTTCAAAGCAGAGGAAACTCCGTCACGGGTTTGAGATGGGTTGAGCGCAGCATTCATTATTCCCACAAGTAACATCCCTTTAGAGTTGTTTCTGGCTCCTAGTTAATCCTGCGATGCCAGAAGTGATGGCGATGATTACGTGTTGGCGAAACAGTCACTTGTGGCGGTCGCCAAGTATAGCAATCATCCACCCTGCTTATATAATTCAACCACTTTTGTACAAAAGAACTTCCATAATGTCATATGAAGCCACACTAACGCCTAATGTAGGGTAAACAAAACAATTATTGACACCCTTAAGGACACATTTATACTATAAATTAATGGAAAAAATAGTAAAAATAATTCAATCAAGTTGAAATTCATTGTAACTTTTCCTGAATTACTCTACGTTAAGCTGAATCATACAAAAATTATCCCAGGAAGGTATTTTGCAATATGTTGAGAATAGATAATACAAAATCGGTTATTGACACCTTATGGATGAGTAATTGACACTAGAGTTAATGATATCCCTTCATTCTTATTTAGTTTTTTTTTTGCAGTATAAGTGGACTTATGCAAAGGAAACTATGGCTAATCTATCTTACAAAACATGCTCATGCTCTTTTCTTAGCGTAAAGAGAAGAAACAGTCCTCTTAACTAGTACTTTGTTTGCATACTTCTTGATTACGGTTATATTACATTTCTTGATATTTACAATTTGAAAATCTTTTAACACAGTTAACTTCTATGATTCACAAGGAATTTTTCCCGCCCTTATTTGAAACTGAACACTGACATGAAAGTTTGTTTTTTAAATTAAATATTAGGGTGTCAATAAATGTCCGAGGTGCCAATAACTGTCTAATTTACCCTATTCATTCTCAATCAGTTAGGAAAACATTAAGAGCCGTTTTGAATAGTGGACATTTTCGATTTCCTTGCATTCCTTCGGGAGTCTACGATGAACTTCAGCCTCTCCCTGCCTAACGTGCACCCTGCCTAAAGCCTCAGATGGTTAAGAGAACTACTTGAATTACGTCACTTCGTCTGCCAATTTTAAAGAAAGACTGTCGAAGAGAAATTCACAGATGATAAACTGAAAATTCATCGGGGAACAGGTAAAAAGAGCGATATAGCCGAATGCGTGATGTATCGGGGAGCGATGTAACGAGGAGTTACTGTATTTTATTCGGAAAAGCCACTATAGTCACCCTTCTGGATCCCCTACTCATTTGCTATAACCCTCTTGTACAGAAATGCATATAACGATTTAATTTTGGTGATGAAAAATAAATTTTGTGATTATAGAGATTTAAATAAACAAAAAATTTTGCTTTCAGATTTGTTTGCTTCGATTTGTGTGCTGGTTTCTCATGTGCCGATCGAGAGAAGAGAGGAATTCAAGGACGACCTTTTCCAGTACAACATTCGGTTGAATGGGAGGAATAGTGAAGGACTGGCGATTCACAAAGCCACAATGCTCGAACTAGTAGCAAAAAAAGACTAAGAATGCTGGCAACTCAGATTTTATGCTGTGTCCTTGCATATATGCTCTTGAATTTAGAATTATTAAAACATATTTACAACAGAAATATTTTGTTTTACCTCAATTCCAAACATTGATCTCTACTTGGGATTAATTTTATTACAATTAACTGTACTGTACATGATGGATCCTTCTGCCATAAAAATAATTCCTTGAAACAGT
Source organism: Meta bourneti (assembly GCA_933210815.1). NCBI lineage: Eukaryota > Metazoa > Arthropoda > Arachnida > Araneae > Tetragnathidae > Meta > Meta bourneti. The sequence goes on from OW119930.1 coordinate 74,013,482, forward strand.
ACAAATCCATCTTAAAATAAAATAATACCGAATAAAATTTTAAACATAAATTGAAATTGCGGAATACCTATTTTGAAATGAAATATTTTTTATTGTTTTGATGATTCTACTTTTTGTTTTACTGAATGCCGCGAATGATAATTTCAACGAGTACAATATCTCGTGCGCTTACTTAGGTCGTGTTTGTTTCACTCTTCAGATGACGAGGTCACACTTGATCTAGCACCCCACTCCAAATTTCCACACCAGGCCAACGTGACGACGTTTGAGGCTCCGACAGATTTAACAGACTACATACACGACAGTCTTTGGTTCGATCGAGTTTCGAATTCGCAACCTTCCAATTTCTAACCCGCTACTCTTCAAATTGGGCTAGTAGCCGTGGTATCCCGGTTGGAAGAGTAACGGATTACCAAGAGTAGGGATTGATCCTGAACAGTCACCAATAGCACGTTGTGTTGTTCCAGTGCGATGTTAATTAATTTACCATTACCATCCAATTGAGCTATCGCTACCCCTTTACAACATATAATTCATACGGTAATGATATTGTGGTGTATGAGTGTGAATAAGAGAATTGCTTAACCACTTAAAGCACGAGTTTTTTTCGGAAAAACTGGTAAAAAATGATCGAGGTTTTTTTGACAGAAAATGAATATATATATAAATAGGTATAGTGTAAGTTATTTTTTGCAATTTCAGTTGCGGGGGGTGGGGTAAAAGTTATAAAAAAATTATTATACAAAGTGTAAACGATTTGATTACATGTTTATTTTGAATTTCAAAATATTATTAATAATAAAATATTAACTTCAGATTCACTTCCATCACTCAAGAGATCATCACTTTCATCGCTGAAACTTTCTGATAAAATGGCATATTCAAAATCGTCAGAGTCGCTCGTTATCAGATAACCTTTTCTAAACAAGTTACAAAAACACTTAGTAAAAATTAATTTATGGTTAACTGTTTACTTTTATGATATTTAACGTAATAAAAATGAATATATTACCTTTTCCACACCAAACAACTGCTTTATAACAAGGAATTCCTAACAAACTTATAGCAATCATCAAAATGCACCACTTGGTTTACACAAGAAAAATGGTGCATAGTGGTGCCATCTACGGTAAATAAGTTTAATATCCATCTATAAATAAGTGGTAAATCATCTATGATAAATAATTTTATGTCATCTATGGTATAAATTTAATCTAGCCTATCTATTTTTACTAGAACGGATCTCAGAAGGGCATTAGAAATAAAATAAAGCGAGATACAAGAGCGCCCGTGTGAGACACGGGCATGTGCAAATTTGCCGGTAACTTTCGCCCGTGTTAAACACGGGTAAATGCGTTAAGTGGTTAATCCTCTTGATGGTACTAGACTAGATAGGCTAGATCTTGATGGACGAACGATCTCGTCACCAGAAGAAAACTGATCAGATCTCGATCACACCATCAAAGAATCCCAATTACTTGACGAGATATCAGCTCATCGGCAAAATTTGTCAGATCTTAATGGACGACGTACCTCGTTCAAACCACACCACTTGGAGGGATAAAGGGTTTTAATTTGACAAAAAGTTTTAGCATCTTACTGCGATCTCTTTCTCCTGACGTCCCTCTATTTACCCTGGGATCAGCATCGCCTCTCAAGATTCAGGACTCAAAGAGGGCGGTAGCGAGCCCTTAGGGAAACAATTCACTAACAGAAATACTTCAATGAGTGGATGAATGATGGAGATCAGAACGCATTGAGTTATGACAACATCGAAACGAAGATAAAAGAAAAGGATGACAGCTAAGACGAAATCGATTGATTGTATGGAACACATGCAGGTTATAACACAGATGGATAAAAGGTAATCTTTGCAGCATTGTCATATATTGAACAGCAGAAGACTACGGAATCTAGCAGCAAAGAAGCGAGAAAGAGCTGCGAAACACAAGACTGTTTACGAGAGTTTAAAAGGTAAGTAGCTCACGTCGAGATTTCACTGTAAATAAAAACTGACACAAATTCAAACATAGATTAGACTTAATCATTGCTTTATGAATCTTTCAGTAGCAGCAGTAGTAACATGTAGTACAGTAATGCTTTTAACTATTTGAGAAATAGCTGTTCTCGTTAGAGTCAGTTTAAACAGCCCGTCCATAAGAAACCGTATGCATAAGAAAAATTAGTGGTAACGAAGAGATTTATCTCAAACCAGGAGACCAGATATGGTCCTCCGGATAGGGTTAACGGGCCCGTAGAATAGATACGACCCTACGAACAGGTTTATCCGACCAGCTGATAGTTACATCACTCTAAATACTTTTATCAGCCCCGCAGACGAGATACGACCCTCCGAATAGGTTCACTGGCCCACAAACCTGATTCAAACGCCCTGTTGGATAGGTTTAACCGGACCTTATTCAAGAAACAACGCTCCCGAAAAGGTTTTTCCGGTTTGCAGACCAGATATGGCTCTTTGAAAAAACTTACCCTGACAGCGGGAATATTACGGCCCTCCGAAAAAGTTTACCCTGTCTGGCAACCTGATTTGGCCCTCCGAATAGGGTTTCTGAACCCGTCGGCCCAAGGCAGCCCTCCGAATAGGGTTACCTGGCACGCATATCAGATGCGGATATCAGATATTCCTATAGGATACTTCGACCTATTGGTTCGAAGAGTAGCAGATTAGCAACCGGAGAGTTGCGAGTTCGAATCCAACCAAAGATCGGCGTGTACAAAGGAGGCTGGTGCATGTTAAATCTGCCGTGGCCTCAAATGTCCTCACGTTGGCGTGGTGCGGAAGTTTGGAGAGTGGGGTGCCAGCTCAGGTGCGACTTCGTCAATTGACCATGATTCAAAATTACGTGGTGGTCCTCGGATCTTTTCTTTGGGGATTGGTCCCGGACCGTCGCCAATAACACGTTGTGTTGTTCCAGTGCGACGTTAATTAATTACCATTACCTATAAGATACTCATTCATAAAAATAAACACTTAAATAAGTAGTAAAATCGGAACCTAAAGTTATTTCGCAAATAGCTCAAAGCAGATATATATATACGTTTATATACATATATATGTATATAACATTATATAAACATATACATGTGCATATATAACATATATATAAACATATATATGTGCATATATAACATATATATAAACATATATATGTGTATATATACATATATGTATATATATGTTTATATACATGTGAGTGAGTGAGTGCTGTTTCGTATTACTACGTCCGTATTATCTAAGGTGGCGTGGATTCACTTAGGATAATCAAGGTTCTACTACTAGTGTGTTGCAACTGATTTGGGTAGTTTGACTTTCACCACCATGGAAAGAGTCATTTTAATGACATTAAACGAATTGATAAGTTATCAAACACAAGTGTTGATTCTTTGACTATCGAGAAAAGACACGTGGAATAAAACGAACTATGCAAATAACTGAAATGAGTTAAAATAAAAACAAAGTCGTAGTAATTTCGGTTATTGTCTGGTCTTATGGCGCAAGAGGCCATATTTGGCCAAGTTGTGCCAAACAACGTAAAGTAAATGGACATGCAAACAAGAAAACCCTTACTGATAAAAAGAAGAGAAATACATTCATAGAGGAATCAAACCTGCGCCGCTAACTAACAGGTTGCTAACTAATCCCGGCGGGATCCCTAGTAATTTCGGATAACTGAGACGAAACATGTGCTTCTTTCACTCTTGTTACTGTTGTAGTCGAAATACTTTATTTAACAATTGAATTTTCATTTTACATGAGATGTTCTAGATGGAATGTTCTACATGGAATATTTTAGATGGTTCCACTGAAATATGTACATTAAAAGAATAAATTAAAGTGCATTTAGCAGATTATTAGAATACTACGATCATCTTGCACGTGCACAAATGAAATATAAATCATTACAGCCCTTCCCCTAAGATACGAAGTCCGCAATCTTCTTGGATTGAAGATTTGTCGGCATGGACAATGTGGTACGGCAGTTTCAGATTCAGGTGTACGACTTTCTGGTGAATAGGAGCAGCGTATATTGGCTTCCACCTTTGTGTTGAAGAATGTATTCCTGAAACATCAATAGTGTATCTAAGAAAATCTATTTCTCTAACTCGAAACATTTTTTATTTTCTTGAGCGTAATGCGGCATCACTTAGTCGTTTGAGAACTTCACGTAATCTTTTTGAATGTTAATTAAGAGTATTAGCTGCAATTAGCACGTCATCAAATTTGGAAAAGTCCTGAAAAACTGGATACGATACGCTCGATCAAATCTTGAAAAAAAAAACAGGATGCGACATTTACAACGTATTGCAAATCCTTTACCTTGTAAGCACCCTTATGAGTGATTACTGTCTATGCTTAAGCTGATTGTTTATCTACACCAAGTTGAAGGTATGACTATGCAATTAAAGATATAGAATTATTTTGAAAATCTGACAGTTGAACTGATGATTCATGAATGAGTGGTTTCTGTGTTGGCATGTTCATATGAAATTATTGAATAAAACGAATCCTAATCTGCTTCCATATTGCATTCCTTGCCTTCTATAAGTAGTATCACGCTTTTTTGTAAGGTAATTTGGAAAATTCTTTCAAGGTATTAACATAATATGTAGAATCCAGTTCCGTATTTTGAACTTCAATGTTATGGATATTTTTCCGAGGCTTTTGCGAAAATTTCTGCCCGGTATTCTTTGAGCGACAAACTCTCTCAAGGTGTCCCTTCTATTGACAGGAATGACATATAGAATTTTTGTACTAACAGTGCGGAAGACCATGGAGACATCCGCAACCAAGGCACGAACATTTATGAATGAAGCTGAAGCCCTATCACGAATTTTTTAATTGTATTTTGAATACTTGATAATCTGAAGAGTCCAATGAGGCATTGAAATGCAGTTTGCGTAGATCCTTTCCTCTTTCATGCTTGACAAGATACGTGACAGAAGAAATTAGCTATGTGTGCTCTTAAATTGCCTTATTCAAGGTAACCTTGTAATCTTCGCAGTCTTGTTTCACCTGGCGGTTTGATTACTGGAGTGGTCCGCTTTGGATTAGATATAGGCACAATTACATTTTCAGCTAGCAGTTTGTTTAGAGCAGTCTCAATCTTAACACGCATAGCAAGTGGTACGTTCTGTGCTTTGGAACGAATTGGTGGAATAGTAGGATATATAGGTAAATACACATTTGGTCCTTCATAGAATCCTAATCTTTCTTCAAAAACTTCTTTGTATTCTTCAAGGACATGAGAAATGGAATTAGCTTGCGAAACTGAATTCAAGCCAGAAATTTTAATTCCAAGTGGAATGAACCATTCATATCCAAATATGATAGGCATCTATTTTTCAGAAATTAAAAGACGCAACTGCGTCTTGAACTGCTTGCGTTGAACTCGAACCAAGCATATACACATTAAAGGTATTCTTTTGAAAATTTGACAATGGAACTAGGATTTATGAATGAATGGTTTCTGTTTTGGCATAAACTCACAAGTTTAATTTGAAAATGTTAAATAAAACGAACATGAGTCAACTTCCATTCCTAGCTTTCTATAAGTAGTATCACGTTTTCTTTGTAAGGTAATGTGGAATATTTTTTCAAAGTATTAACGTAATATTCAGAATCCAGTTCGTATTATGAACTTCAATGTTATGGAGATTTTTCCGAGGCTTTTGCGAAAATTTCTGCCTGGTATTCTTTGAGTTACAAACTCTTTCAAAGTGTCCCTTCGTTTGACAGGAATGTTATAGAATTTTTGTACTTACGGTGCGAACGATCATGGAGACCTCCGCAACCATGGCACGAACCACTTATGAATGAAGCTGAACTCTATCACACATTTTTGAATTGTACTTGAATGCTTGATATGGTCTGTATAGTCAAAGAAACATAGAAACGCAAACCTTCGGCTTACACTTAGTCCTTAAGCAACAGACAGCAAGCAATGTTGCGCGTTTTCTTTCCTGTTATCTAATCCTATATGCTTGAATAAAGAATTGTAATTGATCAGCATACATATTTGCATCGAATTCCGAAATTTATCCAATACTAGCCATCTTGCTTTAGACTTTCGATATTCGTATTACTTCAAAATTAATTCACGTAATAATTTGAAAAGTTATCCAGAAGCCTTGATCCCACACTCGTCGCCAGCAATAGTCGAAGTGGCTTTATTTAACAGTTGCATTTTCATTTTGTATGGGATGTTCTATATGGAATAATTTAGATGAAATATTTCAGATAGAATATTCTAGATGGATCACACAGAAAGATATTGAATAAATTAAAATACATTTGACAGATTATTAGAATACTTGGAGCATCTTACACGTGCACAAATAAACACATAAAATATAATCCAAAAGACCATGTCGCACAGCGACCAATTCCTATTCATCTAGATGTCCCACAGATACCGCTAGAATTTAAAATATGGGAAGGAGGTTCTTTTGACTATTTTAAATTACATTTATGGTTTGAAGTTTCACACAAACATAATTTTGTGTTTATAACTCTAAATTTTAGGTTTCTACTCATAAATTTTCCCGTCAATTAATTTAGTGAAATAAAGTATTTAAAATAGGTTTGAAAGCATGTGTCACGAACTAAGGTTTATAATAGGCAATGAATACCGATATAAACAGGATTAGGAAATAGTTGATAATTAATTGCCTTTACCGAAACATCCTTACCGATTTTTTTACTTTTATTTTTGGTTTAGTTTTATTTGCTTTATATTCAAGATCTTAAGGGATCAATTAAACGATCGCAGTAGTAGCAAGTACAGCTGGAATGGGACATATCTCTAAAAATCTACTGTAAACAGTAATTTTTGTCGTCAGATTAAATAGATAGCTGCAAGGAAATTCCACGTTCACAATATTGATTATCTCATTAGCTATTTGAAAAATGGCTGTTATTTTCGTCTGGAACAGGTTTACGAGCCTGGTAACAGTAACCATACGTGTAAAGTAAAAGACCATACGCTTAAGATAAATCAATTGTAGCGAATAGAATGATCTCATGCCTGGAGACCAGATACGGCCCTTCAAATATTTTTACCAGACCTGCAGACCAGATATGGCCCTCCGGTTAGCTTTAGCGGCCCGCAGACCAGATATGGTCCTCAATACATTTTTATCAGGTCCGCAGATTAGATGACATTCCGAAGAGTTTTCCCATCATGACAAATTACGGCCCTCCGAATAAATTTATCGGACTAGATATATGGATATACCAGATATTCCTAGAATATACTCATTCATGAAAAGTAGATACTTAAAAAATGGCAAATCACACTCGCACACACATAATCGATGCAGGGTCAAATAATGTTGAAAGACAATTGCCAATCAAGAACATAAAAAGTTGTAGTTGCCAATCAGGAAGGTAAACAAAGTAAATTAAGGCATGCAATTTAGTTCCACATAGAAATTAGGACACGAGATAAATATTATTTAAAAAGTATTGGAGTCGAGAGAAATTTTGTTAAAAATTTTGTAACATGAACAGATTAAATTTTAATGGATATTTTAAAAACTAAAAAATTGTGAATGTTAATTTTTTATCTGTTTTGTTAAAAGCAAGTATTTTTTATTGTTAAAAAATCATTACTTTTACTAAAACGTTACAGGTAAAAAATAACAACATTTCTCTTCTATATTACCATCACCCCAAAATTTAATAAATTCCCAACGGCATTTAGATACATCATTTGTGGTACCAATCAAACCCATATATGTCAATCAGGTAATTCTTTTTTTTTTCAAAACACAAAAAATTATTATAAATGCTAATTTGCTCAATGAAAATAGTTGAATCATGAATATCCTCTTATTCATATTTATTAATTTTTTATTATAATAAATATGAATAAGGAAATATGAACTTATTTTTCTTTATAATAATGGCACTATATGCCAAATAGATTCTTCTGATTTTAAAGATATGTTCACCAGTATTCCGTTTAATAATCTAATTAAATGTCAAATTCCAATTGTTCTGAATTTAATTCTTTACTTGACGTATCTAAGTAATACTGGAATGGTTCAATTAATCTTTGAGTCTAAATAAATTTTTTAATGGTGAACATCAATTCCTAAAACAGGAAATAGCACAAGGCACCTCTTTTTCTATAGCTAATGTTATCCTCCATTTTTATGAAAAACCACACATATCTATATTTGTAAACTCTTATCTTTATATGTTGTTTAGATTATTTTCAATTCACCGAATGTCACTACTTGGAAAAATATCTATCTAAAATAATCAATCCTAAAAACTAAATAGTTCGCATCTCTTCACCAACTTTCTTGTGACATTCATTTCGATATAAATTCTAAATTAATTATTCATATATAAAAGGAAATTATTTTCAATTTAATACTAATAAATGTCTTTCTTGAGGGTCTGCTATATCCATCAGCATGTATGAAAGTATCTGTAATCAAATCCACGGAATAAATAACATTTGCAAAGATCAAATAACTTATAATGAACAATTCAAAAACTAAAATTCCCCAATGATCTAACCTGAATAATGATCTTCCCGACAATTTTGCTAAAAAGTCTTTCCATAATTTTTACTTGTATTTTATATTAACTTATATAAAATATATCTTTTTTAAAAATTTAACATAAATGTTTTGTTGATCTTCACCATTCAGATGGTGCCGTAATTCAAAATACTTTAAGATTTTAAAGTATTTACCAAAATGAACAGAGCCTCGATTGGTGGTAACCCTCTTGGCACGTTTTTGACGCATTTTTTGTAGCGAGTTATGGCAGGTGAAGGCAGCTCATCTTTGTTAGTGTTATTCCCGTTTTTATGGTAACCTCAGCAAGTAGAAAGTTTAAATTTTCATTTCGAATATTCTAGAATGTTCTTTTCATTCCCGTTTAATTGTTCTTTGATTTCATTGTCTTTTTAAATATTTTTTCCCAATTCTGTTTCGCTTCATGTAAATTGGAAGAATTAAAACCGTTCAGTGCTATTCTTGCTATTTTGAAAATCATTACCTTTTTCTCTTTGAACATGCCTTCTGTATTAAGTGTTGTAGATAAGTTTCACCTTATTCTTTCGCGAAATTTGAAATTCAATTTTTCTGGTGGTAGGGAAACTTTAGGAAGTGAGGGGGTGGTTAATCATTTATTTTGCATACATTTATGACAGGATAAGCAGTTCTTTTTTTGGATTTCCTTTAGGAATCGGGATTAATTAAATCGGAATTGAAAATGAAACGTTCCGAATATTTTGTGCAAGAATTGTAATTTATGTTTTAGTAATTTGAGCTAATTGTTTTCAGTTAAAAAAGCATGTTTTTTCAAGTGCTCTAACTTTTCCGGTAATTAGTTTCGGTTATGGCTTATTAATTTATGTTAAAAAAAGAATTATTTCCTTGGTGACATAAAGTGCTTCACAAAAGCACCAAGAGCGTTGCCATCAATCGAGGCGTATATCAAAGCTGTACCAATAAAAAAATTTCTTCTCTCTCTAATCCTTTTCAAATAATTTTCATCTCGTGTACTAATTTCTGCTTAGAACTAAACGTCTTCTAACTTAATGCTTATTGTGCATTCCCTACCATAACTCAAATCAAGCTAATGTAAACAAAGCGGCAAAATTGGCGAATGAATTCTGTAGTGGGCCGCGGTAACCCTGTTGGAAGAGTAACGGATTAGCAACCGGAAGGTTGCGAGTTCAAAACTCGGTCCAACCCAAGACGGTCGTGTACACGGAGGCTGGTGCACGTTAAATCTGCCATGACCTCAAATGTCCTCACGTTGGCATGGTGTGGAAATTTGGAGCGTGGGATGCCAGCTCAGGTATTGACCTCGTCATCTGACCGTGGTTCAAAATTACGTGGTGTGTTCGGATCTTTCCCTTGGGGATTGATACCGGACCGTAGTCACAATAGCCCTTTGTGTTAATTAATTACCATTATCAATTCGGTAGCGGATGATTTTATATTGTATTCGTTGTGTTGATGTTCGACAATTAACAAATAACTTCGATTTCTGTGCCAGGTACATTAGTGAAATATTTTAATCTAGATATTGCTTTCTAGAAAATGTATCACCTGGATCCTGTGCTGTACTGTGAGAAAGAGGGAACGGTGGACAGCGTTCAACATTTTTTCAACGGAACGCTTCTCCACATGGATTTGGGATCAGACAAGGAGACTATAATGGACATAGGTTGCGGACCAGGACGCATAACTGCCAAAATGATCGTGCCCTTGTTTCCGAATCTGAAGAAAATATACGCCGTCGATTTGCTTCCTAACATGCTTGAGTATGCGCTGGCTCATAACTCTCATCCAAAGATTGAATACAGCTTAGCTTCGATCGAAGATTGGTTTGTATTGTTTTCTCACACTTAAAAACAGTATTCGATTTTAGAGAGAATTGCAGTTCATTTGGAATTGGAGATTATAAATAATTTGTAAGTAGGGCTCCTGTGCCAAAAGATTTAATCACCCCACAACCTGTTTCTAAGCGGAATGAAACTCAACATGTGTGATGTGCACGAAGACATGAAACCACTATATGGTTGGGTTTTATAGCGCAAGGGCCAAACACAAGATAGACAATGTCAAGTTATTGTGAAAAGAGGTAGGGAGGTAGATATTTTAATTAACGTCGCATTTGAGCAACACAACGGACTATTGGCGACGGTCCGGAATCAATCCCGAGGGGAAACATCCTTGGACAACACCACGTAAACCATGGTCAGATGACGAGGCAACACCTGAGCTGGTACCCACTCTCCAAGCTTCCACACTACGCCAAAATGAGGACATTTGAGGTCACGACCGATTTAACGTGCGCCAGCCCCCTTTGTACACGATGGTCTTCGCAACCCTCCGGTTGCTAATCTGTTACTCTTCCAACCGGGCTACCGGGGCCCCTTGTGATGACTACCGGGGCCCCACGATGCTCTGAAATAAAATAAAAACAGGACGATATGTTATGAAGAAAATAGCACTTAAGGGAGATCAAGGCAATACCGTACACAATTTCGTCATGTTACAAATGTGTGAGCAAATATTTTCGTCCATGAAATTATAAAACGACCTACAGATCAAGATTAACTGATAAACATCTATCTGCCATAATGAAGATTGTTCTGTCTTTGAATCCAGATATTGGAAAACTAGTAGGAGGAAAGCGCTGGCAAGTTTCCGGTAAAAAATTTATTTTAATTTTATAAATACATTAAATTATATAAATGTTCAAATAAAAGCAATTATATAGCAATATTATAAATCATTACCCTAAGTTCATTTAATTACATAATGTGTTTTAATTATCCTATCCATATTCCTGAATCCTCACTTCAAAATATAATTTTAAAAATATTTGTAAATGTGATGTGGCCCGCGTGAATCTTACCAGTTGCATTAAATGACCCGTGTTTTAATTGAGTTTGACACCCCTGGTCTAGCATATCCCATACATGCAGAATGGGAGACATATATGTACATCTTGCTGACGTGCCGAGAATTGTGGACATGCATGTAATGCTTATCAGGACAAGCTTATCATGTGATAAATCTTGCCTTGGGAAGATGAGCTACTATTTACTAGCACGATAACGCCCGGTCACACATGGATCGTATCTCATAAATGTCTCCTTGGTGTTGACACCTTTCATTGGCCAGTGAGATCTCGATATGTCTCCCATTGAGAATATCTGGGATATGATGAGAGGTCAATTATGCAACCACTGAAATATATAAGGGATCTGGAGCAGCAACTGCAAAATGCCTCGCATAATTTGACACAAGCTAGCATAAGGACTCCATTTGACTCCATGCCATGCCGTGTATTGACATGTATCTCCACCAGAGGGAGCTTTACAACTTACTAACTTATGACTTTAATGATGTAATTCTATAATAATGAAGAGTAATCTATATTTGATATTGCTATCATTTTTTATCTTTTAATGTATATCACACATGTCAAGTTTCATTTTGATGGAACACTGGTTTCGTGGAGTTTAGATATCTTTGAAACCGAAGTAATATTTTTTGTTACATTTAATATCGAGTATTTTAGTCACTGTTTTTCGTAAAAATGTTAATTTTAACTCTAGTTGGTCGCATTCATGTATGCTTCTCGGCAAATATGGCAATTCGGTGATGTAACGGAAATTATTGTTGGTCGATACCTCAAATAGAGACCGAGCTTTTAAAATTCCATAGGTATTGATTGATGCTTTCTCTGAGACATTGTAACACGACCGTAAAAACTTTGTCAGGGAACGAAGGAAAATAGTAAGAGGGAGTCTAACAATAAATCTGTCTCAATCGATGACGTGACATTGAAAAACTGAATGAGACATATTTATTGGTAGACTCCAATTACTATTTAAGTCTGTCCATTCAAGAAAGAAGATTACTCGAGCCCACTGAATTGTTGGGGTGGGTGTTTGAAAATGACTAGCCCGTGAAGCATGGCAAGGTGAAAATCATCTTGGCTCATGAGTGGTTGAGAAATTTAATTTCCTATTATATCGAATGAGAATTGTCCTGGGCAATGATTTTTCGTCGACCTCTAGCTCTCCAATCTTGAATTGCCAAAGCATATAATTTTATTAAATTTTCATTTGCCATTCGTATTCTCCACTTTATGCTACGCGAATGGCAAATGAAATTAAAAAAGGGCTCTATGCGTTGGCGATTCAAGATTGGCAAGCTTGAGGTCAGCGAGAAATCATTGCCCAGGGCAATTCTCATTCGGTACAAAGGACAATTTTTCAACCACTCATGAAGCTAGACGATTTTCACCTTGCTGCGTTCTACGAGCTAGTGCGAAAATGTAGGTGAGGCACGATGACCTAGCTTTTATAGGCAACGTGCTGAAGTCGTATTTGAAAAACGTGCCAAGTGATGCCACGCCAAAGTATGTGTGAATAGGAAGCATGTCGTCACAAAAACTCTACAAACGCCTACCTTTAGCTTGACAGACGACTCCCGTACTTAGATTGCAACTACAAAAAGTGGTGATGGTCTTCTAAAATATTTTTCAAACAATCAAAAAGATTGAAGACCTTTGCTTTTATGCCATAAATTAAGGTACAGATATTTAGAGTTATCTTGGCAAAAAATGAGCATATTTGCTTTAAGTCATGAATCTTGTCTTATGAATCATGATACAACTTAAAAGTTCTCTTGTACGTTATCACTTTCAGGTCCACAGTTGAACGTTGGGAAGGACAGATGTCTAAAGTGTTCTCCATTCATTGTTTCAACTGGCTGAAAAACCAGAAACAAAGTTTCGAGAACGTGTACAGACTTCTGCGATCCGGAGGTCAAGCAGCTTTCATATTTTGTCTGCATTCGCCCTTCTTCCAAGCTGTCGTTGATATTGAGAAAGATCCAAAATGGAAAGGATATTTTCAGGTATTGTTTACTGTCACTCGAATTCCACGAAACAATCGATTGACTATTGAAGGAAGTCACAATTTGATATGCGTCATTTTTGTATTGAGATTGGTTTGAAGCATTCTATGTCGTCCAAACAAAAAGCAACACTACTCCTGACCGACTCCAACCGAAATAACGACACATCTGTTCTTTGGGGTCGAGCTTTTGATCTACAGAAATGTCCTTATGCTTGTTTATGGAGTCGAATTTTGCTAGTCCAAATCTAACATTAACTCAAACATTTTTTTGAGTTGCGGCATCTTTGTAGACGATGTTTATGTATGTAGATTATTCAGCAGGTTGCCTCTTTATTAACATGCACGCTTGGACTGATATTTTAACGGTATTAATGCTTTTGTGGTGGCATCAGTCCACACATGAAAATTAGTCGCGTGGCTCCGGCAATGGATCAAATTAAATTATCGTTTCTTCCAGTCGAATTAAAATACCTTTAGAATAAAAGAAAATTGAGATATTAGAATAATTGTTAAGACTTTTAATTTGAGAAAAGTCGCTATGCTGGAAGACTAATCAGCTTATTTTGTATTTAATTTTTGACGAGTTTTTATTAAAATTACTTTTTTACCTGCCTTGTTATTCATTGAACCAGTCAACATCATCATTTGAATAGGAGAATTAACATCCACGCGCCCATATATTGGTGATCCGGACGGGATCCAACATATGAATACGTGGATTGATTGACAACATTGATACGTGATTTAGTATGTACTTGCATTCATAAGATGGCAGCAAGGATGATTAAGGATTTGCTGGTAGCGGAATTGACATGAAACAAGATCAAGTAATTGGAATCATTATTCTGTTTTTCTATCGGAGTTTTTAGCTATCGATAAAGCTTTGGGTTACATTGAACCATCTCATTTTGGATCCCATCAGATACCTGAAGCTCCATACAACATCTCAGCAAGTGGTGCTAACACAGTGGCCTAACCAGCAGAAATATCATCAGCAAAATGCGATGTTAATTTGAGAGGAACATTATACATGGTTATTTAATTATTGAATTCTTGTTTCTCTGTAGAAAATATCTAGTAATTCTAAAGAGAAAAAATACGTGATCCAAAAAATGCAAGGAAAAAGACATACACAAATACAGTTAGATAAGAGATAAACAACACTTCATTAAAGCGTATTGGTTTTTTAATTGAAATCATCAAAAAATCTATCAATTCGAGAAAGAATCACAGTTTAAAAAGCTGTTTAACAAAATTGCAGCTTTTTGTAAAGGTTTAACAAAAGTAATTTACAGTTTTTTGTTGTATACCTGGGGAGGTTAAAACCAATACAAGAAACTAAAAAGGGTGGATCAATTTTGCTATGCAGGTGATACGAAATTACATTAAGTTTTTCTGCAAATTTATGTGTCATTGCTTGTCACATTCATTTGTTTGTCATATTCTCATAGTTAGTTTGCTTAACTATTGTTTTCTATACGTCGAATTCTTTTTCAGAACGTTGACAACTGCATTCCTGAGTCCCACTTCAAGAAATATGGTGCGGAGCACTACAAAGGAATGGTGGAGGAAATAGGATTCGATATTGTGTACATTAAAGCCTCATTAATTCCGGATTCATTTCCCACGGATGAATTATTTAGAAGTAAATTTATTTTTGACCAGTTTTTTTACTAAAAACGTTGTCTTACTGTGCATTAGTTATTACATTAATGATAAATTTTCTTTGAGTTGTTGAATAGTTTTTCAAAACTACTTGTACAAACTTTAGGAGAGGTAGGGAACATAAAATTAAACCGAATTCATACAGGGATTCCACAAGCACCACCTGAATTTACTAGAGGCCTTTATTTAGCAGCGAGGCAGTTGGCTGGTTTGCAGGCCTGGAACAGGGGATGTGCTACCTTTTTGAGCGTTCTTGCCCAAATCGCCAAATCTGTGATGCAAAAGTTTCTCTTTGCCAACCGAAATTTTAATACCAAATAATCAAAAATTACATTAGCGATAAAATCAAAGAAAATTAAAAGAATGATTATGATGATAGTAAGTCATGAAATTGAATGAGTTAAACTCAAAACACGATACCATCGCCAGTTGGCTATAGACTACCAATGAGGAGGGAGGGCGATTGACTACCAAGGACTACCCAAACAGCCGCTTTGTAACAAAAATTTTAGTTGTCAATTTGGCATGGGGCTGGTACCGTGTACTCTTGAGTTTTAGCTTTGTTGGTTGGTTTGGGGTTTTATGACGCAGCCATAAGGTATTTGGCTAAGATGTGCCAAACACAAGACAGCCAATGTCAAGATATCGTGGAAAGAAAGGATGAAGAGAAAGATCGCTTGAACATCCCGGAGTCGCAACCCTGATATTTACCAGAGACAGTAAAACCCGTGGGAAAAGAACATATCACTAGGTTAACTCGGGTCCTTGGAGCTCCTTCACACCTAAAGATATGCTCTTGAGGGAGTTTTACCATTTAATGAATGTAAAATTTAGTGAGAGAAGTTTTACTTAAAAGTTGTTTTACCTAATGATATCATGAATATTTTATTCCCCCTTATTGGTAAGTCAAGCTCCCATATGCAACCACACAATCTTAAGACACAACTGTTAGCATAAGCAAAACAGCAAGGGTAAGAGATTTTTAGTTGGAAGTTATGGGAAGCGGGCGGCAAGAGTTATAACTGACGAATACACACAATGTAAGAAGACAGATAACTTAAGTCAACAGTTACTTGACGACAAACATAGCGCCAAGTATTGGACATACAAACGCAGGAAAAGTTTTACTGGTACAGAAGAGAAATATACCTGAAGTTACAAGAATCGAAACTGCTGTTTACAATTACAGCGCTGTGAGCAAACCAACTGTGCCACGACGATCCCAATAGATAAGAGAGAAATAGATGCTTTATTCATTTTCCTAATTTATACCTAAGCCGAGGTAGCCCGGTTGGAAGAGCAACCGGATGATTGAGAGTTCAAAACATGGTCCATGCAGAGACCCTCATATATTCCGGAGCTAGTGTACGTTAAATCCATCGCGGCCTCAAATGTCCTCACGTTGGCGTGGTGTGGAAGTTTGGAGAGTGAGGTGCCATCTCAGGTGTGACCTCGTCATCTGACCGTGGTTCAAAATTACGTGGTGCTGTCCCCAGATCTTTGCCTTTGGGATTGATCGCAGACCGTCACCAATAGCCCGTTGTGTTGATCCAGTGTGACGTTAATTAAAATACCTACCTCAAACAAATACCCTTAGCCAAATCAAAATTTAAACTTTCCGCTTGCCGAGGTTACCATAAAAAATGGAATAAACATAAAGATAGGTTGCTTTCACCTGCCATAACTCGCCACTAAAAGTGCGCCAAGTGCATTGCCACCAAATGAGGCGTATAGTACAGCTGTACCCACGTGCCGATAAAATGTGGTTATGGTGCTACGTTTGGAACGTGTGACAAGTTTTCTTCATTCCTATGCTACGCTAAAGTGCAGAAATGAAAGACTGCATATCATCTGGACTATTTTTAATAGTCCAAATTTTACATTTCCACAGTAGTTGTACACTCACAGTTAAACAGCAGGTGCTTAAATCTGGGACCACTAACAGTAATGCACACCTAACAGCGTCGACGTATGGATATTCGCCTATGTTCGAAGAAGGAGCGGATTGCTGAAGTTTACGAGTGGGCAGCTCAGACCTCAGTAACGACCCGACTTACATACATCCTTTGTGAATTCGGTTTAATTTTGCCTTTCCTTCTTATCTACCTCACTTGGTATAAATAAATTACATGAAGTTTATCTGTCCTTGAAATCCGAGGTCCTCAAGAATCAGCTTAGGTTGGTGAATAAACTGGCCTGAGGGATAGGAGCGAATTTGTTCGGGCGAAGTCTGAACTAATTTAAATTTAGGGAATAGGTGAGGCAGAGGTCAAAACGGTTTGCAACCCAATTCGATTTTCATTGACCTCAAGTGCTCACTGCGAAGTCTAGAGGGAGATGGTCTAGCCTGATCTTCTCTGCCCAGCTTACCAAGCGCAACCACTCCGCTTCGATTAGTTTAAGTCACTATGGATGTTGGGAAGGCCCCAAGGAAAATGTGGCAGAGGTCTCGACAAATTTTCTTACCAGAATCGTTTTTTGCAACTGTGAAACCGAAAATTAGAAATCTTTCACCAGCCTCAGTCGGGCAAGTTTTCTCATAAGTGTTCATATGTGGGGAGGGGAGGTGAATCAACGTCGCACTAGAGCAACACAACGGGCTATCGGCGACGATCCCGGATTCATCTCGAAGCGAAGGATCCCAGGACGTCACCTCGTATTTTTGAAACACTGTCAGATGACGAGGTAAAAACCAGAGCTGGCAATCCACTCTCCAAACTTACACACCACAACAACGTGAGGATATTTGAAGTCACTACAGATTTAACCTGCAGCAGCCCCCGCGTAAACGATGGTGATCAAGTTACGAACTCGCAATCCTTGGGTTGCTAATCTCTACTTTCCCAACCGGGCTACCACGGCCCATTGTTCATATGTCGCCAGAGGTAGGTGTCCTTCAGATCAGCCTTACATGGATAGAAATCGGTGTCTTTAAGGCAGGAGCCTTATATCTATTCGTCTTACCATTTATATCGTCCTTAAGCGCGAAGAGCTTTGGGTCAAATTTCCATATAGGCAACTGTCTTATTTCAGTGACCGTTATAAATTCGACTTAAGTGAACCTCCACGCCTTGTCGTGGTTTTGATGCCTGAACCCTTCTCCGAACCCTTGGAGGTGGGCAGGAGTTATTTGCCACAAAAATTTACCCAAGCAGTTTACCACTCGGAGACACTTTAGATGATGCTTAATGCCACTGGGTTAATCTTTTACGAATTCAAGTCCTCGGAGGTGTGTAGTAAGCCTACAGTCTAGTATGTAGTGAATAGAATCACCTACTTCACCACATAAACAGGTGTCCGACGTCGGGTATCCCATGCGGAAGAAGTATTCCGGGAATCTTCAGTGGTTGGTGAGTACCTGGTTTGCAAAGGGTGTCGTACAAAGGGTGTCGTACCTGGTTTGCAAAGGGTCCCAAAACCATTTTGAAATCTGGTTTTGGGAAGAATTCACGTGTGAAACATCCTTCTTCAGATGTTGTACATCTTACTTCCCACATCCTTAAAGCTATGTCGGTCTGCAGGTGTACCAGTGGGGAGTAAGAGAAGTCCTCACCACTGCAGTCCTCCAAATTCTGTTCATATACACTTTTTGTGTTTCCTATCTCTTCTTGGTATTTGGATAGGAAGGTTTGAATGATTAAATATAACACAAAAGTTTTTTACAGACTTCTATGCTTCGATTTGTGTGCTGGTTTCTCATGTGCCGATCGAGAGGAGGGAAGAATTCAAGGACGACCTTTACCAATACAACATTCGGTTGAATGGCAGGAACAGTGAAGGACAAGCGACGCACAAACCCATCATGCTTGAACTAGTAGTCAAAAAGAACTGAAAAGTTTCAACTTATTTTTCTTTTACTTTTGATAAAATGTGAATGGCTGTTTTCTCTGTGAACTAGAATATATATATATATAACTATATAAAAGGCAAACTTGTAACGACATGGATCACTTTATATCCCTATTACCGGTTGATGTCAAATAAAATATATAATTACTTTCACGAGAAATTTCTATGGCTTAAGTACATATTACATCCTGACACAGATATAAAAAAACGAGTAGTGCAAGTGATGATATTTTGGTAGCTTTGGAGTTTTATGGTACAAGATGCATATTTGGCCAAGCTGCGCCAAACACGAAACAGAATCAGGTAAAATATGTCGTAGAAGGAGAAAAAATTAGGGATTGGGGACACAATAGTGGGATGAAAGCAGAAAAAATCGTTTGGATATATCCCGGGAGTCCGACTCCCGTGTTTATTAAAGACAGTAAAGCATATGAGCCATAAATAGTAAAAATTGCAAAAGATATTTATGCAGACTTAGTGAAAACACGCATGCGATAACATAATTAAACTATTAGCAAGTATGTAATTATCTGTATTTGGCAAAGCTAAGTATAATTTTTAGTTCCATATAGAATTATAAATTGAGATGTAGTTTTGAGCCGTGAATTTAATATATATACATATACACACACGCGTTTATGTGAGATTATTACTGAAACTTATAGATATAGTTTTTTTTGTATATCGAGATTTATTGACTTACTATTTTGAGTTGTTAATATTCATGAATAGTCAAGGGCATGTTTTAATGTCCCTTATTATCTACAACTACTCCGCAAAAGGTAATAAGCACTTGAATAGGAATAAGGAATTTCTAGAACCCGCTGTATTCTTAAAGGCTTTAGAGGTAGTATTAAATAGTGTTGATAATTGTTTTGCAGGGATATTCTTGATTTTATAGCTATTAACCCTTCAAGTGGTTTCGACGAGATATCTCGTCAATCAAGATAAAATTAGTTTTGCTAATGACGAGCGAGATATTTCATCAAGATATTGCCGGTTTTTTACTCAGACGAGATCAGGATCAGGCCAGATTTCTTCTATTGACGAAATATCTCGTCCATCAAGATCTGGTCAGTTTTGCTAATGACGAGATATCTCGTCCATCAAGATCTGGTCAGTTTTGCTAATGACGAGATACCTAGTCGAGACAACCACCTTTGGTATCTTCAAAAATTCCAAAGGAGTCTAGGAACCAGAAAAATACACGCTGGAGTTCAGTTTTTTAACTATTACGAGCATTCAATAACGACTTTTAAAGTTTACAGGTCTTTTTAATGTTAATGCTTACGTGCTTTCACCTCCCATCTCACCAGATTTAGAGCCGATGAAGTGGGGAGGTGTGACTGTTCCTCAGAGCGGAAGGGGTTCTAATAAAATACAAAATTCCAATTTTCAATATGGCTGTACAAAGTAGTTAATGCTTTATATACAGCCGGATACATATACTGCCTCTATAACAAAACAAGTGCCACAAGTGTACCAACTAGGACAATATTTGAAGGGTGAAGGAGTAAAACTAAATGAGACTAAAAACAGAGATTTTACAAGAGAAAGAAAACAAAATACACATCGTCTCAAGTCTGACACCTATAATTCCTGGTGAAAAATGTTTTCATTGATAACTAAACCTTTGTAGGTTTAACCTGATGGTTCCATAACATTAAGCTGTAATTCAATCAATCAGTCAATCATTTAACATAACAATCACTAGAATATTTGTGTTTTCGAGGTTTTTTCAAAAAATAAATAAAATAAAGTAAAATAAATCCTTATTCAAATTCTATAAAGAACAAAATTGAAATTTACCTTGAAGCAAAAATGCTGGAACCCACTTCTTAAAATTTCACTTACAACTTGAAAGTAGGAAGTCGAATTTGTGTCGCACTGGAGCAACACAATGGGCTGTTGGCGACGGTCTGGGATCAATCCTGAAGGGAAGGATCCGAGGGCAACACCTCGTAATTTCGAACGGTCAGATGACGAGGTCAACACCTGAGCTTTCGCCCCACTCTCCAAGCTTCCACACCACGCCAACGGGAGGACATTTGAGGCTACGACAGATTTAACTTCCACCAGCCATACCGCGCATTAGGTTGGATCGAGTTTCAAACTCGCAACTATGGTTGCTAATCTGTGACTCCACCAATTGGGTTACCGAGACCCGTCAGGGGCTTACGACAAAATAAAATAGGTTGTTAGGTACTGACTTCTACAAAAAGTACACAAATAAAAATAAACATTTAAGTGGAAGTTTTTGAATTTACTCAGAGTGAGATTATTTTTCAATCACTCTGGTCACCAGAGCTCATCGACCAGTTCGCATTGACCTTATAATGTAATAGACGAAGCATATGCCCGCAGAGTCATGTTATTTCTTCCAGTGGCAGGGTTTGAAGATCTGTCACGTTGTTGTGAGTAAAAGCATGAATCTTAAATTATTGATTGGTTAAAATGATTATCCACCGTGATCAAAAACACTAGTCTGCTAGTCGACAGCCAATCGGCCAAGTCGATTCTTATGTCCACGTGATTTACCCTTCAGAGATCTTACGATAGCGACTCCCCAGACATGCTCCTTCTATTTCATTAGAAGGTCGATGCTTGTACGCTTAGCGATTCGGATTGATTGTATGCTACAAAAGTGGATACAGAAGTCCTTAGACCTTTCATCTGAACGGAAACTCATCAGGATATCTATGGCCTTACACTTCTTGGATAGACGAATAGGTGCTTGATTTAATTGAACAGGTTGGGAAATAGTTTTCTTCCTTTTTTGGCTGGTTGGTCCCTTATCAGTGCTGATGAAAGGCTAACAAAACTGACCAGATCTCGATGGACGAGATATCTTGTCATTTGCAAAATTGGTCAGATGTTGATGGACGAAATATCTCGTCCAAACCACCTGGTGGGTTAAGCAAATAGTTAATCACTTGACCATACAAACACACACTATCGACCTCCTAATGAAATAGATGGAGCATGTGCGCACAGCTTCAAGTTATACTGCCGATAGCTCGGTTTGGAGATATGTCACGTGGCTCTGGGAAAAAGCATGAATCGTAATGTGGAATAAATTATTGATTGGTCAAACTGATCATCCAGCGTGATTAAAAACACTAGTCAGCGCTCCGATAGCCAATCGGCATGAGTCGTAAGCCTACATGACGTACCCTTCTCACATCTTACTACAGCGACTCGGCCCATATACTCGGTCTATTTCATTAGAAGGTTGATGTCAGTAATGCATTGTCGCTAAAATTAATTGGTGTAAAATGCATTACGACTGATTGGTCTAAAAATAAGGCGACAGGTCATAGCAAGCGAGTGTTAGCATGCATGTATTTGCCCGCACTTCTGACTTAATTTTATTTTATTGAACAAAAGCAAACTCCCCGTGTACCACAGAAGTACAACACGGGGCTTACAGAAGTAAGTTGATTTAACAAAGAAACAGTGGAAAACAATTTAACTAAAATTACAAGATTTTATGAACTTGACAAATGAGTAGAAAAGGAGATTAGATTTTACAAAAACATTGAGTTTCACTGGCCATGTTTTGGATTGCATTTCCGCCATATCTTGATTAATTGAACGTGAGTTCAGTGACACCCATTTTTTTTATTTAAAAAAAGAGCAAATAGATGACCACAGGTAGATTTAAAAAAATGAAATGAAAATGGAATTTAAATGAAAATGGAGCCTGATGTATACAAATTGGTAGCACACCAGGCTCATCCTCCTGGTTAGTGATTATTATTAATTTTACTGATTTGGTCGATGTTATTGACTACTGATAGTGAGCAATATAATGTGTTTTTATATATGAGCAATTTATTTTTATTTCATTTCAATGGCTTTATAATTCCAGCTCCAAGTTGTTTTTATTTCCAAACTAGATTTTCGAAATTCTAAAATAACAGTTACATAAATATTTTGGAGAAATTCAGATATAGGCATAGCTACGTTCCCAATTTATTATTTTTTGATATAAGTAGGTATTTAATTAACCTCTCACTGGAGCAACACAACGGGCTATTGGCGATGATCCAGGATCAAATCCGAATGGAGAGATCCGAGGACAGTACCACGTAATTTTGAACCACGGTAAGATGACTTTTTTGATATAGAGTTTTGCACAGAGGGAGAGTCGACGGAAATTAACTTTGAAAAGAAAGGCATTGAGCCGAAGTTTGTAAACTGTGCTCAAGAACATTCGAGTGGCGCTTGCAGACATACATCCTTATGTGAATACTGTCCAATTGTGTGTTCCGTACTTCTAAAGTCTGTACAGGAAGTTTCGAAACACTATTAACACTATTACGGGCATTATCTACGAAGTACTGACAATTCCATGATATGTCAGTAAAATCCGGACCCTGATAAGTACTATCGTTGTTTCATAGCATGGAAAAAATCAAATAAAAGTTTTTTAAATTGATTTCATGGTTTCAGACAGTGGTTGACAACCTTCGTGAGACCGTGATCCGGTAGTCTTTTTATAAAACTATTCTTTTATCCTCACACATGTGTTTATCTACTCAGGCTTTGCGTTCATTGTCATGAAAGTCAAGTCACATTTCTTATGTAATTCTGCCACTACAAGTGAAGCCACATGAGCAAGACATTTGATGACGGATTGACTGGTTCTATTCAATAAAGACAATGACTCCACCCATGACAAATTATGTCGCATATAAATCCATAATAAAGCATGGTCTATAACTATGATCTCTTGTCTTTGGGAACTCATCTGTTTCCTAGACCTTGATCTTGAAATCTTTCATTGTGTGGCAGGATTAAAAAGACTGGTAAGCCATTTCGAACTACATTTTAATGAAAATCATTGGAATTATGCTTGTTTTAACCCTCTCGCTGCGTAATTTTTTTTTTATCAAAATAGGTTAAAAAATTGCGTATTTTTTTTATTACATATTTCAAATCTACATATATTTTAGAGTTAAAATACACAAAAAATTTTTGTAAAAGAGTTTTTTTTCAATATAGAATTAGATCATAAAAAAAGGTTGTCGGAATATTGAAATTGGAAGAATAATCATATAAAAGCAAAATTTTGAAAATTAATCTTGGTTAAATTATGATTTATTTTATGAAATACAAAGGTAAAACGCATATACTAATCAAAATATGTAAAATACTTACAAAACATTTATTAGAAATGAAGTATTATTAGAAATCACTATCCGCAGAGGAATCCGAGAAATTCTCATCAGTTTCGCTATAACTATCTTCAATATACTTGAAATCAGAGTAAGAACTGCTATCAGTGTCGGAAATATTGTCAGGAATGTAGGTTCTATCACTCGCGAAACGCTTCCTGCCAGACATCTTTGAGCTTTGAAAAGAGCGCGCAAAATGCTGCAAAAAATGCTTGTATATTTCGCAAAAATGTGGACATCTAAAGCCATCTGTTAACCCAGATTTGAATAAACAATTAAACATCACAGAAAAGGCAAAATGAAACCATGAATGAGGAAAGAGCGGGTTGCACAGTTAAATAGACGGCAAAAATGCATCCCCGCGGAAATCGCGGGCTGCGCAAATTTTGCTACTTCTACGTTGCCCGCGGAAATCGCGGGATGCGCAGCGAGAGGGTTAAGGATATTATGAATGAAAAAGTGACGACGACTGGGGGAATTTATTGCGGTGTGTGTGAAATAAAATAACAGTTGCTTCATGAATGTTTTCGGAACTTAAATTGTTTTATACAGATCATTATCTAAATTAACGGTTTTCAGCAAAGTGACCAGCTTTCAGCCATGAATTTATGGGAGATTTAGTCGCAACAAATGTTGTGTATTATTAGCGGCGGGGCGTCATCAACAAATGTTCATGGAATGCATAATATTAAACAAAACAAATAATTAAAATTGAATATGATAGAATCGGCCATAATATAGAACTAACATTTACAAATTTGCATGTTTCTAAGTCCTAACCTCCATGGATCCGTCCACTGATGCTGCAGAAATATATAAACATTTTTTTATCTTGTGCAAATTTGAAAAACTCTTTACAACTATAATCCATTGCTACCATTAGCTCCGACTTAATTACAGTAGACTCCCTCTTAACCGGCCACTTCGGGAC
This sequence comes from Meta bourneti, assembly GCA_933210815.1. Lineage (NCBI taxonomy): Eukaryota > Metazoa > Arthropoda > Arachnida > Araneae > Tetragnathidae > Meta > Meta bourneti. Next base: position 74,038,537 of record OW119930.1, read on the forward strand.
CGGGACCGGGACCCAGACCGGATAACGATTTGGCCGGTCAAACCGTCGTTCCCTTAATAGCATTAAAATACACTCCGGAAATCGTTTTTATTAATATAAAACTAAGTATATAGCCTACTTTATTGTAATTATGATATGTATAATTGAGAAAACTTACCTTGGAAGAACTTCCTTAGTAGGAAGAAAAACTAAACATTGTTACTGTAGGCTATTGTATTTACAGTACATAATTACCCAGTGGCGGCCGGTTAAAGCGGAGGCTGGTTAAAAGGTGGCCGGTTAAGAATGAGTCCACTAGTTCTAAGCTGCTTTGATTTCTCTGATCAGCCAATTTAATGCTCATGAGTGAAAAACTCTTTTGGTATGGGCATTTGAGTCTGGGATGCTCAAAACGAAGCCTGCGATTATATTAAGGTTTAGCACATCCGTTTTTATCTTAAATCGCTGAAAACATTAAGCAAACTTCCTTTTCTTCTATTTACTATCCGGTAAACGGATATTCTGCTATCGATTAATATATGCTAAAATAGGTGTTAATAAATAAATTTCTGGTGATTATTATATGTAATGTTTCGATATTTAAGGATAAGTACCTCTAAGTTCGAAGTAACTGCCGTTTATGTCTGAATATATTTGGATGGAATAAAATATATAACTTAAATTTGGTGATCTTGATTTTCAATGAAATATACGAGAAATAAAAGGACAATACGGGACCCGGGTGGATCCAAAAAATAGTTTTAATGGGAGAATTCCCGAAAAAATAAGGCAGACTAATAGAAAAAATCAATAATTTAGAAAGGTGCTTACTGAATATTCTATACTTATAGCCAAAGGGGTAGGAAGTTGAATTTGCGTTGTACTGATTCAAAACAACTGGCTATTGTTGGTGATCTGGGATTAATTCCGAATGGAAAGATCCGAGGACAACACCTCATAATTTTAAGACATGGTCAGATGACGACAGCCATGGTCAGATGACATGGTCAGCCAACATCTGAACTGGCACCCTACTCTCCAACACACTTCCGCACCACGACACGCGAGGACATTTGAGGTCACGACAGATTTAATGTCTTCCTTCACGTACACAATGGCTTTTGTTTGGATCGTGTCTCGAAATTTGCATCTTAAGTTACTGAAAATACTGAATTAACTTTGTTAAATACTTCCTGTTTACAATACGGAAACGAATATTCCGCTCTCGATTAGTATATGCTAAATTTTCGATAATGTTTCTGTATTTATGGTAGGTAATCGGTAACTGAATTTGCATCGCCCTGATGCAGCACAATGGGTTACTAGAGTTCAACGAAGACTCATCAGAAGCGGAACTTACCTTTGGTACTGTTTCCAAATTCTTGGTCGCTGAGACTGGCTGCTTCTTAAGTAAAGAAAATTCAAGCAAAAGGTTTGCGTTTCATTGCTTCTTCGGACTCTACAGATCATATCAAGCATTCGAAATACAATTCAAAAACGCGTGATTGAGCTTCAGCTTCTTTCATAAAAAGTTCGTGCCATGGTTGCCATAATCTCCATGGTAATACAAAGTACATGAAGTACAAAAATGCTATATGCCACTCCTGTCAAAAGAAGGGACACACAATTTGCAGCTCGAAGAATACCGGGCATAAGTATTTGCAAAAGTCTCCGAAGAATCTCCATAACACTGAAGTTCAAAATTGCATTCAATTAAAAGCTACCTATAATACTTCAGGTGCTGCATATTCTTATGCTGTGAAGCTGTTATAAGCCAACATATACCTGATGACCGAGTAGCTCCAGTTGCCTTCACATCCAGAACTTCAACATCTTCGAAGAGAAATTACGCCCAGATCGACAAAGAGGCGCTAAGCATAATCGCAGGGAAATTCCACCATTTCTTGTATGGACACAAGTTTAAAATAGTTACTGACCATCAACCACTGTTAGGATTCTACGACGTCTAGTAATTTCTACTCGAATACTAAGATGGACTGTTTTGCTCAATGCTGTTGCTAATCTCTACGTCTAGCTCCAGTTAGACAAAATCCAGAAGTCAATTCACCCGCAAAGTCATACACCAAAAGAGGTTTAGAAAACAGGTCGTCCCGGGACAACTCCAGGCACTCGAGATTGTGTGCTGGAGATACTTGGTCACACTGGCATTTAAGGAAAACAGAATGAATCTTGCGACCACAGCAATATGTGAGACTCAGATGGCGACTGAAAAAGCGGGAGAGTGCTGTCTGAATATGTCTATCGCAATTAAGAGCAATAGATCTTCCGAGGTGTTTCCCACGATACCAAGAGTGTACAGGTGGAACGATCCATGCCTTCTTATCAAGATTTTTGTAATAGAGTAAAGCTCAAGAAACGTCAATGAGGGGGTATCGGACAATTGTTCATCGACACCCGCCTTCGCCAAATCATCCGCTACTTCGTTTCCCCTGAGGTCCACGTGTGAAGGCGGATTGCTTATGATTTAAATCTAATTAATCGTCCAGGAAAGAAAACATTCCGAATGTTGACGCTTCAAGTAGGCTACCAAGACAAATTGCGAATGCTGAAACGTTTCTGCCACTGAAAGTTTTGTTTACTGAAGAATTGGACGATCCTCTTTCACGTTCATCGGAAATTGAGAAGATGACTCTTAGAGATCCAGTGATCTCCAGATTTCTCAACTGGGTTTTGAGGGGATGGACAGAAGAGAAACCTTCATCTGAGTTTCAAACCTTATTCTATTAAGAGGAATGAACTCTTTGTTCACAAAAACTGTCTTCTAGTAGTCTAGAGGAGTTATTCCCAATTTACGACGTAAACGTGTTTTAGAAGAATTTCATCTTGCACATCGAGAAATCGAAAGCATAAAAGCACTTGCTCGTTTCTTCTACGTGGTGGGCTTGTATTGTTACCGATATTGACAGTTATGTTAGAGGATATCTTAAATGTAAAGAAACTCGACACTAACCCCAAGAGCTCTAGATCATCCTTGGAAAATCACAAGCAAGCCTTGGTCCAGATTGCATATTGATTGTGCAAGGCCATTCCAAGGAAAAAATTTCCTTATTGTAGTCGATACTTTTTCTGAATGAATCGAAGCCTATGATCTCAAGTACTGCAGGAGTTACGATTAATGCTTTAAGAGAAATATTCAGCACTAACAGACTTACCCGGCGTTACTCGGGTTGAATTCGTTAATTATAACTTCCGCTTTTAATTATAAATTGTAATTCCTATTCATCATATGTAACAACTACCACACTGTAATAAAGGTGCACACAATTGATAAATACACAATTTCACAAATGTAAAATGTCATATTCAACATTTTACATTTCGTAGAATTTAAATTTTTAGTAAGACAGCAAAGTCTCTAGATAGTGCCAATGTTACCCAGAATGCATAGAATAGTTCAGAGTGTGCGTATAAATGCCTTGTATGTCATTTAAAAACAAGCGTTTCCCAAAATTATTATACAATGATTAAAATGTTTTTTAAACTAATTAAACCATTACTTACCTTGATTACAGTTATTGAACGAAGAACATCAAATTGAAAAGCAGAAATACATCTTAAAATGGATTTAAAAAAAGGCTTCGAAAGAAAACTAATGAATGTATCTGTTCACTACAAAATAGATTCTTGGATCATAACAGACACAAATTTAAAAAAGCAAGCGATTAAAGAGTACCAAGGTTGCCATATTAGCTACCAGTAATATTTTAAAAGATCTTGCTCTGTATATTTTATTAATAACGTTTTATTCTCATTATCCTCTGTCCCAAATATTCAGTTATTTATATTTCGTAAAGAAAGAAAATAAGGCTCAAAATAAACAAAGTATTAGAATTTAAATTCCGTAAAAATAGTTTTTGGAAAATAATTTATTAGTAATTGCAATGTCAATATACCTTCCAGCTACTCCAAAACTACAAAATTATGGTTGATTTAAGTATAGTTACTCAGTTTTAACATGAAACTTGCCAAAATATGTAAGTAAAGAAATTTCAAATAATGTATTCACTAAACTAAAATAGTCTCAAATTTAGAACATTGTATTAAAATATGTTAAACAAATTTTATGTGACACTTGTAGAAATGCAAACACAAAATCAAGCATAGAACGGGAAGACGCACAGACAGACTAACGCAACCAAGTTCAGTCACTAAAGGAATGTAAGTACTCACAGTATGGAAGGTTTCATGAAAATATATTCAACCGTTTGGACGTAGCACAGGCACACACATACAGACAGACAGACACCAAACGAGCAAGAGACGGATTTTGCATCAGATGGGCCCAAAACGGATAGAAAACTTGAAATGAATCAAAAATATTCAATGTACAAACACGTCATTTTTATTTATATGGGTGTTGATACCTGATGGTATAGTGTCTGATAACGAACCCCAATTTAAATCAGACCAATATTTAGAATTTTGAATGAAGAATATTATTTGACGAGTTCTGACTTCTGCATGCAGACTAGCTGGAAATAAACAAGCTAAAAGGAGCGAATGACAAAAGATTCAATAAAAAGAATCATTACGTGAAACTGGAAAAAACGGTTAGCTAACTTTTTCCTCCACTCCCACTTTACACTTTCCTGTTCTACAGGATTCATACTTGCAGAACGTTTTTAAATGAATCAAAGATAGACCTGGTTTGGATCGACTCCATCCAGATCTCACTAATGATAGACGAGAGAAACAGGAGGTTTATGCAAACCAACAATTACGTAATCATCGCATACGATCCTTCCAGTCAGGCGATCCGTGTACGTTAAGTGGTTTAGGAAGAGGCCCAGCTTCGACACTTGCTGCAATGATTAGATCAACAGGTAGGTCCGTGACCTACCAAGTTAAAATACCTTTAGGTGTAATAATCGTCATGTCAACAGGATGCTTGACATAATCGTATCACGATTCAATGAATAAAGGAAACTTACATATTCCTACTGAACCGTCTCGGAGACTTTTACTATCACGGAGGCATCTAGAAGTCAAACACCTTCGACTGTCTGAGACTCCCGTACCTGTTCACACTGTCCATAGCGACAAATTGTCCATCCAAAATTACAGACATCGTAACTTAGAGGAAGGGTTGTTATGATTTATTTTTATGTATGCGTTCAAACTCTGCTACTAGCTTGGTATTTCAATCTGATATTTATTTGAATACGTGTAAGCTGTTACTAGTATTCAGACAATCTGCTAACTGTATACTAATGAATGTCTTTCAATTTATTCTATAATTGGAGTTACGGGGGTAATTGAATTAACGTCGCACAAGAGCAACACAACGGGCTATTGACAGGGAAAGATCCGAGGACAACACCTCGCAATTTTGAACCACGGTCAAATGACGAGGCAACACCTGAGCAGGCACCCCACTCTCCAAATATATTATCTTGTGTTGGTTGTTTTTAGATTTTATGGCGCAAGGGTCATATTTGGTCAAGCTGCAACAAACACAAGACAATGTTAAGTAAGAAGTGTCGTGAAAGGGAAAAAGTGATTGGGATAGAGTAGTGCCATGAAAGCAGAAAAAGATCTCTTGGATATCCCGAGAGCACGCCCCCATGTTTACTAAAGACAGTAAACCCCATGGGAAAAGAAAGGATCACTGTGATACCCCGGGTACCGTACACACTTAAAGGGGATGTGCCCCGTAGGGTGAAACGATATGGAACGATATATACCTTAAGTTTTCAACGCAGAGAAAAATCGTTTTCTACCGAGTTACTCGTTTGTATATATTTCTGTGTGTGATCCGTCTAAAATATTCCATGTTAAAATTAACTATACGATTCTTAAAAATAAACATAATACAACAGCTATACAGAGGCTGTTCGGACATTTTTTGAACGAATTTAATGGACTGTAAAAATTGTATGCTACGAAAGAATTTTATTTTCACAGCAGTTAAATAGTTAAAGTATAACGTATCGTCTGCTAACTCAGAGTTTTGTTTACTTTCAAAATGGCGCTTTTAAATAAGCAATGGATGGAAGGCTATGTTTCCTCTCTTTCCGAAGAGAATGATGCTTATTCAATTATTCAAAAACGCTGTAAAAGTCATGGTTTCTCGATATCTAAAGGCACGATAAGTGATATTATTAATGAGAAAGGAAAAAAAACGTAAAAGTGGATAAATACTTCCAAAAATATCCAAAAAAGAAAAAATTTCCGAGAATATATGTAAGGTACGATCTTTAATTTTAAAAGAGAATCCGCCAAGTCAAAGGACTATAGCAAAATGAACGTGAGAACTTTCTCTAAGAGATTTATGATTGTTACCGGCTTTACATATAATGGAAAATTAAAAATAAAAAACGGGGAAAAAAATGTAAAAATCAACTTCCACATGTTATCAAGACCATATTTTATCCCCAATATTCAAAAAAGAAATATCATATCTTCACCCACAGTGTCAACAATCAGTAGTACTGCATCAGGGTAAAGCAAGCAGCCACACATCTAAATCGACTATTAAATTCTTGGAAAAAATGGAACAAGAAACTGGTATCAAGTCAATACCCTTTACTGATATTCCTGCTAAATCTCTAGATGTTTCACCCATGGACTTTTGTGCTTTTTGACTTTTAAAAAGGGCATTATCGAAACGTCGACCGAAAACCATTCAAGGACTGGAAAACTGTGGAACAAGAATGGGACAAAATACCACTGTCGATACTACAAAAGTCATTATTATCATGGAAATTAAGGTGTAGAAAGATAGTAAACAATAAGGACTATCAAATGAAACATTTAAAAGACCAAAATTTCATGTAAAGAATTGAGCTTCAGTCCATTAAAATCTTTCAAAAAAGTCCGAACAGCCTATGTATATTATTCCTTCTAATATTTCCCAGTAGTTGTAACATATAGCAATTGTGTCTTCCTAAATTTCTTGTGACACCACCTGAATTCTGTTCCACATATATTTCTCCACTATCTAGGGGTAAAATGATATATCTAGATGCAGGAATATACAACGACCACAATAGTCTGCAAAGGAGAGATGCGAACGAATTCAACCTAATGTGGAAAGAAAAGCTGAACTGGGGAGATATGTCTGGAGAGACCATCATGGATATAGGCTGCGGAACGGGCAATAACTCCACCCAGATGATCCTCACACAGTATCCTAACGTCGGGAAAGTCATTGCAACGGATGGATCAGAGGACATGATCCGAATAGCCAAACGCAAGAATTCACATCCGAAGGTAGAATACTTCGTCGCTGACATACAAGATGAGTAAGTATAGTTTTCGGATTATTAAATTAACCTTTTCTTTCCTATAGTCAGAACAGTAATGAAAGCAGGAATTCAGCATAAAGCATTAGTGAATATAGCAGTTTTTCGATCAGTGAATTAAATCCTATTCTTGTGTTTCGAAACCGGTAATGGAAGCAGGAATTCACTTCGGAAGGCATATTACTTCGGCGTGTTGGCCTATAGCATTGGTGAATATAGATATTGGGATCATTGAATTAACCTTTATAATAGGGTTTGAAAACCGGCAATGAAAAAGCAGGAATTCATATCCGAAGGTAGAATACTGCCTCGCTGACATACAAGATGAGGGAATATAGCTGTTTTTAGATAATATAATTAACCTGTATCCTATGGTTCAAAAATAGTTATGGATTACCGGTTTTGGATATTGGTGAAAATTACCGTTGCAGAAACAGCATTACTGTTTTTCTATTATTATTTTAACTTTGTTTTTATTATAGTTTAACGATAAATTACACGACTGCAAATGCCATCAGAAGAGCCAAATGCTGCCATGATCTCAAGAGTTATTTTTACCGGAAGATCTGATGTTATAAACATCAATGAACGAAACATCACAACCTTAAACGCGATTATTTTTTATACTGTTTTCATGATTTATGTAAAATGATTATCATGGCAGAGTTAAAAATAGTTTATAATTATCTCTCTGTAAAAGAAGTAGACATCGACTGCAAATCTCTCGCCATAAAAATATCATCATACTGGTTTTCCTGTATGTAGAAACCGATTGCTTTTCGACCGTCGCCAATAGCCCGTTGTGTTGCTCCAGTGCAACGTTAATTAAATACCTACCTACCGATTGCTTTTCTATTTAAAACGAATTTTTAGATGGGGGGGGGGGTATTTCAATTAACGTCACACTAGAGCAACACAACGGGCTATTGGTGACGGCCCGGGATCAATCCCAAAGGGAAAGATCCGAGAATCTTTAGATGGAAGGTAACAAAAAGGATGGAAGGTTTTCAAAAAATTGCGTCTTATTGCCTTCAGCACAGCAATTGCTGTAATTTTGGAAAGATGATTTTAGCAGCTTTCACTACGAAAAAAATAGAACAAAATTGTCATTGAAAATTTCCGTAGATAATTTTTACTGGTAATGAGATTGTGGGGAATTTTCGAATTCTACTCTATCCTCTACTGGTGCATTTTCTTGAATTGAACCAGTGTAACGCAATAGATTTACATTTTATTCATGTTGGTTTGAAAGGTTAAGTATCGAACTTCTCGATAAAAGCAATACAATTTCAAGGAAGTTTTGCCGAAGAGCCAAAAAAGGCTGAAAAAATCTTCAAGCAAAATATGCCTCTCATTTTAAAAAATTCCCAGTATTCATAATTCCTTATTAAAAAGTTAAATCACATTTCAAATTTGATTTCCATGGTTTGTTTAAGTTCTATAAATTGTTCGTTTAATGATAACAATTTTTCTTCCTTATTTTGTGCTACGTTCCTTTCCGAAGAAGGTGCGATGTTATGATATGTTAATTTTACCCAAGCGTGAGTTCACAAATGTGACATTCATTAGTTTAATGGAACACGAGTTTTTCCAAACTATGGATGTCTCCATGTTTTATTAAACCTGACGTTTAATAAAGCATGCGTATGAACATTTGTTTAATGAAAAAATTGATCGTCTTTTTAGTTACGTCCCTTTCTGTAAAAGGTGCGATATTGTTGCACGTTTGTTTTATTCAAACTTTGGGTTCACTATTTTGACATTCATCAGTTCGTTTAAACAAGAATTTATTTAAATTGTCATGTTTAATAAAACAATTGTATGAAATACGATGAAGCATCTTATTAAACATGAGTTTCACTATGCATTTGAAATTTCATTATACGCATGAAAAACATTTTTTGTTGCTTCGCGTTAGAATGGAAAAGGTGAGTATTTTTAAATGCTTCTTTTTATCAAACATAAAGTCCGCTAACATGACAATTTTTAGTTCAATGAAACAAGTTTTTAATTTAACATTTAGATGAAAAATAAACTCTCCACTGTTTTGAGTTAGAAATAATATGAGATATTGTTACATGTTGTTTTATCCAAGCACATTCCCAATTTTACATTCATTAGTTTGAAAATACATAAGTTTTGTCAAACTAACGAATACCAGGTTTCATAAAACAAGTTTTTTATCCGTGTTTCATAAAACAAGTTTATGAAACACGGATAAAACATTTCCTTAAACATGCACCTCACTAAACATTTATTTAATGAAAAAATCTTTACTGCTTCGAGATGGAATAGACAATGTGAGAAATTGTTGCATTTTTGTTCAAACAATGAGTTCACTAACACAACCATTGGTCTGATGAAACACGAGTTTCATCAAACGTTTGTTTTTAATGTTTGTTTTACTAAAGCATTAACCCTCCTGGTGGTTTATCTTCACATCGAAAACTGTCCTGTAGTGACCGGCCTTTGATGCAAAAACCTGTTCCAAACTGTCACCAGTTCTAGGCAAGGACAATTTGTTTTGCATTGTATTTTCATTCGACTTGTAATAATAGGGCAGTGTTGGTATCCACGAAATATCTCTTAATTTTTAAGAACGACAAGATCTTTATAGACGAGATATCTTGTCGTTAGCAAAATTGACCAGATCTTGGACTAGATGTCTCTTCGAAACCACTTGGAGGTTTAAAGATAGTTAAAAGGTTTTAAGAATGTGTTTTTATTTCAGGTCCGTGCATCGGAGATGGTTCGGCATCGCATCCAAGATAATTTCCATTTACTGTCTTCATTGGATAAAAGACCAAACACAAGCGTTTCGAAATGTATACAATCTCTTGAAACCATTGGGAGAAGCAGCTCTGCTCTTCGGCTTGAATGCTCCGAATTACGACACATATCAATTCGTGAAGGAACAACCAAAGTGGAAGGAAATAACACAAGTAACGTTTTTGTTTGGAATTAGTTTAGGGCAGGGTTTACCATACTATTCCCACGAAGGAACACTTCACAAATCCTGAAATTTTAGGGACTGGTAGCCCGGTTGGAAGAGGTACGGATTAGGGTTGCAAGTTAGAATCCAACCAAAGACCATCATGTACATGGCGGCTAGTGCACGTTAAATCTGTCGGCCGCAGATGTCCTCACCTTGGCGTGGTGTGGAAGTTTGGAGAATGGGATTCCAGCTCAAATGTGACCATATCATCTGACCGTGGTTCAAAATTACGTGGTGTTGTCCATGGATCTTTCCCTTCGGGTTTCATCCGGACCGTCACCAATAGCCCTTTGTGTTGCACCAATACGACGTTAATTAAATACTTACCTGAAATTTTAACGGTAGCTGGTTCAATTAGCTTCACATTGGAGCAACACAACGGGCTATTGGTGACGGTCCGGGATCAATCCCGAAGGGAATGAAACAAATTGGAAAAAATAGCAAGGATAAAAGCATGTTCATTTCTTGGAGTAAGTTAACCTCCGGATAGCAAAACTGAACGTAGTTTGCTCAAATTCAGTTTCCTTCCTCTAGCCACTTTTATATTTTTACTGTTTGGGTTCGCTCCCTGCAATAACAGGGATGAGTATTATAAATAGTAAATGGATACTATATATAATGATCTATTTAAATAAATAAAAAGTCCAGGAAATACATGTCGCGTATACTATGTCTGTCCAGAAAGTATTCAACCATTATTAATGTAACGAGAACGGTTTGGACGGCTCAGTACCACTTGGCAGCCAAGGAAAGGAGACATTGATGTGTATGCGCGAAAAGTCCCGAACCCTTTGGACTTATCAGTTGGGTGCTAGATGCTCTTAAGTGAGAGTATGTTCTGTAAGATCTACGTATTCATAATGACCAAGCGAGTAGAGCAGCAAATTAAAAATTATGCGTTAAACTTGAAAATTAGTCTTTGGAAACTATTCAGATGTTTAAGGCTTTCGAGTACGTTCCAATGAGTTCACCACAAATAAAAATGTGGTACAGCCTCTTCAAAGATGACGGGAAATCTGTTGAAAATTATTTACTTTCCGGAAGGCTTTCAACAAACATAACACCTGAGACGTTGAATGTGTAGGGACTGCAATGAACAAAGATCGGCAACTGACAGTGAGAATAAGGAAATGGTCTGAGGATTTAAAAAATACTGTGTTCGAGATTTTGACGAAAGATCTTCTCATGAAACGCTTGGCTGCGCCCATTCATCACGTCTCGAGCATTTTTTTTTGGTAAAACATCAAATCACCCATGTGGCTCAGCACCCTAAAGCCCGGATTTGGTGTTCTGAGACTTCTGGCTTTTCTCAAAGCTAAAATCATCCCTGAAAGGAGGTGCAATAGGAAAAAATTGGCTGCAGCTGTGGGCAATTGGAGGTTGGTAGATTCATTACACGTCAGAATAGTGTTTTGTGAAAAAAATTTGTCTTCGACAAGATTTTTGGTAAAACACCAGATGATTCGGCCCCATACAGCCCAGATTCGACGCCCTGTGTCTTCTGGCTTTTCTCGAAGCTAAAATTACCTCTGAAAGGGGAGATATTTGAAACCACGTGTGCAATTCAGGGAACATGAATAGGCAGCTTTTTTCAATTCCAGAAATGGACTTTCCAGAGTATAATGAAAAGTGGAAGAGAGGCTGGGAGAAGTATGTGAGGTTCCAAGGTGACCTACTTTGAAGGAGAGTAGGTGCTAAAAGTCCTAAGTGCAACGCATCTTGTTTCGTATTACATGGCTGGATACTTTCCGGACAGACCCCGAATAAAGCAAATAGGTTGTTATTTGTTGTTTCCACTAATCACCCCAACTTATTAATGTATCGATTCTTCAGTATGCACAAATACACTGCTGGCCACCCAAATTGCAACACCAAAAAAGACAAGAGATATCACAACAAAATTTATTTTGTAGATAACATGTTGACCAAGTATCAAATGATTAAATTTATAGACTTCTGTGAAGTGTGGTTCCTGCCAAAATCAGTAGCCAGAGTAGCCGCCATTGTTGGAGATCACCGCTGCCACACGCCTCGGCATTGATTCAAAGAGACTTTGGATGTGTTCTTGGGGTACAGCAGACCAAGCAGCTTCCCCACGTTGCCAAAGTTGATCTGGTGTGGCAGCTGGGGATGTATTCTGGGTCAATCGTTGAGCAACCATGGACCACATGTTTTCTATCGGCGAAAGATCCGGAGAGCGAGCTGGCCAGGGAAGCAATTCAATCTGGCAATTGACGAAGAACCCTTGGACAATGCGTGCCACGTGTGGTCGCGCATTATCCTGTTGAAATATGGCTGTGGGCAAGCCCTGAAGGTAAGGAAGGACAACTGGCTCCAACACCTCGGAGATGTAGCGCTGGCTGTTTAAAGTACCGGCAATGCGTACTAGAGGAGTGCGAGAGTGATATCCAATACCGCCCCATACCATAATACCCGGTGCAGGACCAGTGTGGCGGTGCATAACGCAGCTGTTCAGCATCCTCTCTCCACGGTGTCTCCAGACTCGAATCCGACCATCGTGGTGTTGCAGACAGAAGCGTGACTCGTCAGTAAAGACAATTTCATTCCATTCTGCCGTCCACATCCTTCTTTCATCGCACCATTGGCGGCGGAAACGTCTGTGGTTCTGCGTCAAGGGTAGACGAAGCAATGGACGTCTTGCGGACAGACCACTCTGCTGTAAACGGCGTCGAATGGTACGCGCAGACACTGGATGATGCGGTACAGACTGAATGTGCTGTGCTATGGTTCGTGATGTGGCTGAGCGATCCATCACTGCCATACGCACAATATGCCTGTCATCACGTGAAGTGGTGCACTGAGGTGGATGCGATCGAACACGTCGGTCCGTCGTACCCTCCTGCATCCAACGATCACATATCCGCATTACAGTTGTTTGGTTTCGTCCAACACGACTAACGATTTCCCTGAAAAATAATCCACAATCTCGGTAGGCCACTATCCTTCCTCTGTCGAACTCGGATACTTGATCAAAAGATGATCGCTGTTTTCTACGAGGCATAATTGATCGTTTTTTTGAAAAAACCACAAGAAAAACACAATTGCCGTACTTGAAATCGTCGAAATCTCCAAGCCTTAAATAGCGCTTTGAAGTGGCGCCACAGGCGCGCGTGATGTGCGTCTGCGCTGAAATTCTAATCATTTGCATATCTCACCTCCGCTAATGCATGTTGTAAATTTCATATTATTTGCATGCTTCCTTCAGGGTGTTGCATTTACGGTGGCCAGCAGTGTATATTCGAATCAACTGAAGGAATAGAAACTCTCCATGGAGCCAACAAAATGTGTGACTTCATAATTTGTGTCGTGCCACACATTTTGCCTCAGCCGAATTAAGGTTTTTAAACGAAATTTGTAAGTACCCTAAAAGATCTTGAGCATCTAACTAACATATTTGGGTATGAGCGACCTTTTTATGGTTTTCAAACAAATCAGACGGAAAGTGAAGACATGGGACAAGGATTTCATCTGCTGTTATCCAAAAGATCTCGCTTGATACATATTTGGGTTACGCTAAAATGTAGTTTATTGCCATTTCGGCGACGTTTGGCGTTTAATTTAACTAACGCTGACCAATCAACTATCATACATCTATTTGGGATTCTTGCCTTGTAATTTTTATTGATGGCGTGCTGAAATCGTATTCAAAAAGGAAGCCAAGTAATGTCACGTTTTGAATAAGTAAAGGAAGCATGTTTCACCGCAGAAACACTACCTCCACCTATATCTAGCATGATTTCACATAACATATTCACATTATTTTGTCTAACTCCAGTGTGACCAAACAGTCCACTGTTGCTCCAGTGCGATGTAAATTCAACTAGCTACCTACTCACCAGTATGTTACATTTTTAGAGTGGTTCTTTTTTAATTAATGTAATAATGTATAATAATTTTTTTAAATGATAATAAAGTGTTATATTTGTATGTTTGATGATGGCATTCTGTTTTGTTTTATTTATTTTCTAGGATGTATCATGTGGAACTCCAGAGTCCCAATCTAAAAACTTAGATGCTTCACATTTCAATCAAGTTTTCTCTGATGTTGGCTTCGATATTGTTTTATGTAAAGAAGAGCTGAGGACATTTTCCTATCCAAACGATGAAAAATTCAAGAGTAAAACTACATTTTTCAAATAAAATATTTTGTCTACCAGACTTGATTAACCGTGTGTAGAAAATAAATGAGAATTGACAAACCAAACCTTTTCTATCCAACGAATATTTTACTTTGATTTGCCGGTGAAATTCGAGTTACTAAGAGTTTTCATCAAACGAAAAATATAAAAAATGTAATCTATGTAAAGCGTTTAGTGTCTCATTTTGCATTCTAGGAAAGAAATGCCTGATTTATACAAAACAAATTTACATAAATTAAAAGAAATATTACTACGGTTGTTGATGATGGTTGATTGGCTGGATGGGTTTAATTGTGTTTGCAACCTGATATAGGTTTATTAGTTCATTCCTTATTAATATATTACATTTATAAATACGTTAGAATATGAATTAAATGTAAAAGATTAAAACCTTTAATTTATCAACTATTGTATATAGCTTTACAAAAGCAAACTTAAGATTAAGAAAGTTATGTGCATAAATAAATATAAAAAACGGACTATGAAATAATATATTACAGTACAGTGGTACCTTAAGATACGAGTGTCCCAATATACGAGTTTTTTGAGATACGAGCCGTCACTAGATCGATTTTTTGCCTTGAGTTGCGAGCCAGGATTTGAGAGATACGAGCCTGCTTCGGTGACGTCACAACCACCACTCCGCTCAGACTCTCGAGTCTTGCGAGTCCTTCAGTTCACACGTTTACCTCACCTGATGACAGTTAACATCTGTCACAAAAATCAATCAATTTCTTAATTGATTTGCCATTTATTGTCAACTGCCGCCGGAAGGCCCGTGTCCCTTTCTTATTTTTTTCCATTTTTCTTTTCTCCGAACAGATGCATCAATTCTGAAAACGGAAAAACGGGGTGTATGTACAGTTATTCAGCTAATATTTTCGTTCAAAGCAGGTGAGTGTAAAGAACAGTGGTGAGAAAAGGAAAAAGGTAATATCCATGGAATTAAAGAGTGAGATAATAGACAAACATGAGCAAGGCGTAAGAGTAATAGACTTGTCAACGCAGTACGATCGCAACTTCTACGATATGCACTATTCTGAAGCAGGACTCGATAAAGGCTATAACTACAGCTACAATATTTGTTTATTATAAATACATTATTATAAAAAAGTTGGAGTGGTTTTTTTTGGGGGGGGGGGCTGATACGAATTAATCCCATTTCAATTAATTTCAATGGAAAAAATTGATTTGAGATACGAGCATTTTGACTTAAGAGCTCGGGGGGGGGGCATTTCAATTAACGTCACAATGGAGCAACACAACGGGCTATTGGTGACGGTCCGGGATCAATCCCAATGGGGAAGATCCGAAGACAACACCACGTAATTTTGAACCACGGTCAGATGACTAGACTTACGAGCTCGGTAATGGAATGCATTAAACTCGTATCTCAAGGTACCGCTGTACTTTGAGTTGGAATAACTAGTATATTTGTCTTTACAATGGCGCCAACTCATTTTCCCTTTGATACCAGTGACAGGAACTGTTTCACATACTTTGCATTGGAACGAATAGTATATGGGCAATTACTCGAAACATGGGGCATGCAAATAAAAGAATTTAGAAAATTAACTCACATTTTATTTAGTTTTTTCTAGTTAGTTTAAAACTGTCCTTTTTGAAAGTCTAAAAAATTTATGTCCTTTTTTTTTGCAACGTGAGTCACAGTCCGAAATGTTGCCATTGGGGAAACTAAATTTACACAAAAGTTCTAAATTATGACATAGATGCTTTAGGAACATATCAATGTGTCTATAAATCAATTTTTATTTAGTAATCTTCATTCATTCTTTATTTACATTAAATTTAATGTTGAAAATTGACGTCTGATTGCAACGTGAGTCACATGGAATTGCTCATATATTTGTCTTTATCAGTGGCACACACTCATTTGTCCCTTTGATTCCTTCGACTGGAACCGTTTCACATACTTCGCGTTAGAATAACTAGATCTGCAGGATGAATCGCTATGTTATCAAACTTTTTCGTACCGCTACTAGGAGGGACCGGTTATGGCTCTTTACATCATTACACTAGGGACAAATCGATTCCTGAAGCTAAAAAATAAATAAATCTAATACAGCAGTAAATATCATAGTAAGAAAAAACTGGTTATTTTACTGGTTTTGATAACTTATTAGACAAAATGAAACAAAATGAGTGTTGTTTATTTTACAGGTTTCCTGAGTTCTCTTTGTCCCCTGTTGAAACATATCCCTAAACACCTGAGAGGGGAATTTGAGGAAGATCTTTTGAAGGATGGTCTGAAGCGCTGTGGCAGGTCACCTGATGGCCGGCCGAATTTCAATTTCACTGCCTTGAATGTCCTACTTCGAAAGCCCCTTGGAACAGCAACTTCGTGAATATTCGTGCATCTTTTTCGTTTGACAGAAAGGAGCACATTTATTTATGTATAATGAATGCAATGAGTATTAAAGTTTTTGTATGACAAATACACAAATAAATTAAAAAGAAGGTTGTGCATATGTTGAACCTGCTCATTCAATCGAAATACAGGGTTATTACAAACAAGCTTTAAAGCCCGCCTAGGAAAGAATACAACGGGTAGGTAGGATGTTGAACTAACGTCGCACTGGAGCAACACAACGGGATGTTGGCAAGAGTCCAGGATCAATCCCGAAGGGAAAGGTACGAGGACACCTCATAATTTTCAAGTCATGTGACAAGTTAACATCCCCCAAGTAGACAAAAGTATTTCGTGTCGAAAACTACCCTGTAATGACCAGCCTCTGGTGCAGAAACCTGTTCGAAGTTATCACCATTTCTGGGCAAGTGACAATTTGTATTTCCTACTTGTATTTTTAACTTCTTGGTGTAATAAGGCAGTTTTATCTCGATGAGATATCTCGTCCTTAGTAAAATTGACCAGATGTTGGGCGAGATATCTCATCGAAACACTTCGAAGGTTAAATAGATAAGTCAGCTCCTGTTATGTACAGAACCAGTCCCTCCGAGTTGACAAAAGTGTGTCGAGCACCTAGTGAGAACATTAGTAAGTAGACCCAGTCGAGCTGAAGGCTAAACTGAATCGAAAAAGATTTGCTTGAATCGTAATCGTGTATGAGAAATTTCTGTTTAAAATGTGCAGTGATTATAAAGTAACTATCTATTTTATTGAAAAACTCGAATGACCATTTTCTTTTCTAAGTTTTATGAATAATGCTGACAATGAAGAAAGAATATTAAGAGTTGAAGCGTGTCTGAAAAGTTTCATCTACGAATGGTTGAGATTAATGACAAATATCTAATATGAATCAGAATAGGCAAAAGGATGCTTAATTTTAAGTGTAGATAAGAGGGTAGAAAAATATATGACGCAAAAATAAACAGAATGTGCAATTATGTCTCCAATAAAAATCAGCTAATTTGAGTCAGAATAGCTGGAAACAAGCTTATTTTAAGCTTTTAACAGATAGGGCAAAGGAAAGCCTGTCTTAAGCATTCGGGTTCAAGAGAAACTATAATTTCTATCTATTGTCCTTAGCTATGTGAATAAAGAGTAAAATCAACCTTCCAGATTATATACAATCTGTCATTGTGGATGAAACAAAACTTTTGCAATTCTATTTCATCTGAAAGGAATGATACAATAGTCTCTTGACACCTACTTCCTGGCGAAATGTTTTGATCGTTCAAAAGATTGACAAATTGTCATGCCGCCAATCATATGGAGGAATTTGCATGTAAAAGCGAACAATTTTGGCAAAAGTTCCGTGTAGCACCTATTTGCAATATTTCTTCTTTGAACTTTGGCGATATTTCAAAATTCAGTATAAATACGTTTCATTTTGAAATGCAATTGGAACAAATCTATTCGGTCTCTAAATGTTTAAAAATAAAATATTCAAAACATACTCTTTTACTTAACTCATACACATAAAAGTCATTAAAAGCACTTTCAAAATATAAGCATAAAAGGCGATTATGAAAATATCGCCATATGACCATGGTTCATAATTACGTGGTATTGTTCTCAGATCTTTTTCTTCGGGATTGTATTGAATATTATGTCAATAAAATATTTATACTCAAATATAGAAATTGTTCGAAATTGTAATTAGAAACAAGTATAATCATTTTTCGAAAATAAATGGTTTTCGAACATAAAAACTGCTAAGAACAATATATTTATAAGTAGAGCGAAAGTATCTTTACATAATAACAACGCTGTGTTAAACTTTGGTGCCAAGTATCTCTTCATAAAAAGAAATGATCAATATCAAGATTTTGATTTCCGATTTTAAAAAAATTAAGAGAAATTTCTTGTTTTTATTTGTATTATGTTCAGAGCACCTGGTTTTCGAACAAGAAAACACACAAATTCAAATAGTTATAATTCTCCAAAAATCGCAGAAATGTCACTGGCCCAACCACAATATTGTTATAGAATGCATCAAGAAATGTGTTAGAAGTTAGTTGGGTATAAGCCTTTAAAGATTGAGAATGTGTGTTCCTTCAGGAAAAGAGCCTTACTTCAAGTGTATTATTTTTTATGTTGTGTAATCTATATAGAACTGTAGCCATTATAGAAACAATATATTACGTTTTATGACCAGCTAGGAAGCTGGTAAAGGTACTTTAATTATTTACTAGCTAATTTTGTGATACATCGGTTTTCGTGTTACAATATTGAGCTCCTTTTACCTATATTTCGAGATCATTAAATAAATAAACCACCAACAGGTAGGTAGATAATTAATGAACGCGTCACACTGGAGCAACACACCGCGCTATTGGCAACGGTCTGGCATCAATGCCGAAGGGAAAGATTCAAGAACGTCTCGTAATTTTGAACCTCGTTCAGATAACGAGGCAACAACTAAGCTGGCACCCCACTCTCCAAACTTCCACACCACGCCAACGAGAGGACATTTGAGGCGACGACGGATTTAACGTGCACCAGCCCCCTTGTACACGACTTTCTTTAGAGCTGGATTTCAACTCTCAACCCTCCGGTTGCTTATTAGGAAGAGAGTTTGGAGTGTGGGGTGCCAGTTCAGGTGTTGCCTCGTCATCTGACCGTGGTGTTGTCCTCTATCTTTCCCTTTGGAATTTATCCGCGACCGTCACCAATAGCCCGTTTTGTTGCTCCAGTGTGATGTTAATTAAATACCTACCTATCTTCCAAGGGGCTACAGCGGCCCTAACTACAAACAGGAGAACAACACAACCTTAAACAGGTGTGGTTTAAGTGAGTAATGTTAAAACTTTTAATTGAGCTGACTTATAACTGATCGATGACTGATAGTAAGATCCAATCAATGAATACAATAAGATACAATATGAAATGTAAAATGTCATATTGTCATCTAATATCATTTTTTAAAAACTACAACTTTCAATTGCTTGCTGACTGACATGTCACTTTTGTTGCGAGGGGTGTGATAGTACGTATATTCCAGATCAACGACCTATGCTCCAAATCAGTGCAATGTGGGTCAAAGTTTAAAGCTGATTCTGATAAGATTAGATTTATTTGTCAAAAACATGTTAGTTTCCTAATTTTCCTTTCATTTGCTCGTAGAATGAAATCGAAGGACGCTCTGGATACTAAGTATGATAAGAATAACACATACTGATAATCTCTTAAGTCAGTAAGCTTATTTATGCATACTCTTGTAATTCAATTGAGGTAGTCTTTATGGAGGTTACTTTAGAAATACGCAAACAAACAGTTATAATTGCTAAATATTAAGGTTTATAGGTCACTAATTAGATACAGTTAATCCCTAACGAACGACAAGAAATTTTGCTTCTTAACATCTTACATTTCTTTAGTGGGACGATGATGCATGACGGTAATTGAAATATGTCGGCAACACTGATTGCTTGGATGTAACGGTGGTTCATGTTGGTAATTGGAGTATGTTGGCAACACTGATTGCTTGGATGTAACGGTGGTTCATGTTGGTAATTGGAGTATGTTGGCAACACTGATTGCTTGGATGTAACGGTGGTTCATGTTGGTAATTGGAGTATGTTGGCAACACTGATTGCTTGGATGTAACGGTGGTTCATGTTGGTAATTGGAGTATGTTGGCAACACTGATTGCTTGGATGTAACGGTGGTTCATGTTGGTAATTGGAGTATGTTGGCAACAATGATTGCTGGGCGTGTAACGATGATGCATGTTGATCCCGATGATAGGCTGGCGTGAACTACGATTGGGTGATAGAATCGGTTTATATGTTACAATGTTGCATGTTGGTAATTGAGGTATATGTTTGGTAACAATGATTGTTTGGGGTGTTCGGTTAGCATGATCGGTTGAAGTGTAGCTATGATGAATATTGGTGATTGATGCACATTGGAATGATGATTGTTTGGCGTATTCGGTTGGAAGGATCGGTTCAAGTGTAACGATGATGCGTATTGGTTGCAAGAATTCTCATGTAATTATAAACAGCCGTATAATGCTATAGCGATACCCCATTCAAGAGGCAGAAAATAATCCTCTAAAATTTCAGTTACGCCTTTGCGAATTCAAAAATTGTCAACCCTTTCATCTTCGGAATTTACATTATACTCTCAGTGCGATATTAATTAAAAATACATAACTACATTATGTTCTCAAATCTTAGATATTAAATATTTTAAGCATAATTTATATCAATTTATAGATGCAAAGAAGGATGTTTCGATACACCTTGAAACAATCGTGAGTCATCAGAAAACTTAAAAGTATACATTAAAACCTATCGCCAAATGTTAAAAAAAAATTTTGTGTTATTTAAAAATTGAAAGCTCGAAAATAGAGAAATGTGAAAAAATCTACCTGAGAAAACATTTGGGCGTTTTTGAAGTCTAGCTACTAGACTTTCCTCATTATCTGTTTCGCATAAGTATTGAGGTAATTTAAAATGTAGTTTATCACTTTTTTGCCGACGTTTTGATGTTAATTTTAATCGGCCTTGGCCAATTAACTTCTACGAATCAATTCCGAATTCATTCTTTGGAATTTGTATTGGCGACGTTCTTAAGCCAGCTTATACCAGCAGGAAATAGTATTCATTAGGCATTTTATGTGAGTCAGTGAAATAGCACGCTAAACGCTTTTCCTCCTGATACGTTCACAAATCTCGTCTTTCGTCTGTGTTTGTTAAAGTTGCTACCTGAAAGGTTTGTTTTGCAGACGAGGAGAAAAGGTATGTTTTTAAAGATATTTTTCAAATGGGTTTGATTTGGTTCTTGAGATTTAATAAACCTGTTCACTAGAAATGGTGTAAAAATATAACGAATTGATTTTACGTGAATTTAAATGTTAACAACATTGCACAACTTCGCTATTTTTGTTTTGTCAACACCCTTTACTAATCAAACAAATCTGAAACAATTCTTCAAAACCAATTTCTTATTTTTTACATAAATCGAGCGTTTTTCAACTAATTTCTTATCTTTTACACGACTCTTCCGTTTTTCAACTAATTTCTTATCTTTTACATAAGTCGAATGTTTTTCATCTAATTTCACTTCGGGTTTGATCCCGGACCATCGCCAATTTACCCATTGTGCTGTTCCAGTGCGACGTTAATTAAAATACCTCCTACCTTCATCTAACTTCTTATTTTTTACATAAATCGGTCATTTTTGAATCGAGTAAGATTATAGCTTCTTCAATGAAAACGTAGAATAGTACCACTTTTGTTGAAGTTTTAGCAAGACGGATGAAATAATGTAACTTTTTTGGTATACCAGAGTATACTTCACGATGGAGATAAGTTGCACTGCTTTTTCAGTATATAATTCTGTATTGTAATTTTTAATGGTGGTTAATACTCCCCTCCTGAAGTTTAGTAGAAATGTAAATTGTTTGATGCTACCACTAGTTGACTGATTACCGATTGCTGAACATCGCGAAAGCTGTATTAATATCACAGGTGTACTTCAGTATACATGGTCATGCAATGGACGATTGTGACTGTGAACAGGCTTATGTTGCCTTTAGCAGCCGAGTGGAGGAAGCCCTATGAAGATAAGGCTGAGTAGCAATGAAGAGTGAAGGTGTGATAGGAATAAAAGCAGTATATGTTATCACAGGGATTCAGAAAGTTGGCTGGAAGTCACTGGCATTGATAATTCAACTGTTCACTGCGGACCATCCATAAAAGTTGGGAGCGCCATCTGGTTTGTTTTTCAAAACGTGCGTGTTCTTAATAAAATAATCCGGTTCACCAATTTAGCACGACGTGTGAAAGACAGTAAAACTTAGTCGGCCAAAAATACTTCAATGTGGAGATAGGTTACACTGCTATTTACGTATATTACTCTGTTGGAATTTAATTTTCACAGTGGTAGCTAACTTCACAAAGTATTTAGTACCCCTTTATTTACCCAAAGCTTATATTTTTCCTGCCGTGATTAACAAGACATTACTTCCCAGTTTGGTCTTTTCAAGAGTTAACAAGTTATATGCTTCGGGTATAAGTATCATTTAGCATGGTAGTTAACAGTATTACCAGTCAACTGTTGAGTAACTAATCTTTTATACTGTTGTAGGGTATCCGATATTTTTATACGCAGCTTCTTAACTAATAACCAATTCGCCTTCTTTCTTACTACTGATAATTTATTCAATATTTGTTGATGTTTACTAGATATCTCTGTTCCGGAAGAACAATGTCGCAGGTGGAATTCATCAATTTGTTCAGTAAACGAAAACTAAGAATACCATTCATGATTAATATTGGTTACACCATGTGAGAAACTTTGATGGTCATAAAAATAGGGTTAATAATAGCATATTTATGTTGCTTTAAAATGATGCCACTCATGCAAGTGTAATTTGAGTAGTTACTCCAAATTTTGCTGTTGCACGCTTTTTCTCCAAACTTTTGGAGTGAAATATTCAATATTAAGTCGCTATGCAAAACTTTTTTTGATAAATTTATTTATATTATTTTTACAAGTTTATTGAGATTTTAATTCATTCAATTATTTACATCATGAAATGGACAGAAAGCTGAGATTAACCTTTCAAGTGGTTTCAATGAGATACATTCGTCCATCAAGGTCTAACCAATTTTGCTAATGACGAAATATCTCGCCAACAAGATATTGCCAATTTTCATGACGATGAGATCAAGATCTGATCTTCCAATGACGAAATATTTCGTCCATAAGGATCTGGTCAGTTTTGCTAATGACAATAGACCTCGTCGAGACAACGACCAGGAAGGTCAACAATGATACAATACATGTTCTTCCAGTCAAATTCCAAAACACAAGTTCTCATACAATCGTTCTAAACAGCACTTGCACCGAAGTTAACCTTCTGTATCAAAATATGAGTCGCAACTAACACTTGTGTCGTTCTTCTAAAGGATTATGAAAATTGTTGGAATTCGAACCATGACGAAATACTCTCTAGCGGAGATGAGATGACACAATTCTGTCTTTCTGTTATTGGAAAAATGAATCATGTCAAAGACAAGAGACGCATTTAACTCAAAATACCCATATTTATCAAATGAGTCACTTCTTCCTGAGCAGTGATATTACATTCCGCTGAACTTTCCTAATATCACCTAAAATTCAGAATATTTGCATACGTTCTAGGTTTTAAATGATCCATCTAGACCCAGGATTGATCAAAGATCATAATAGTCTGCAATGGAGAGATGCGAATGCATTCCTCAGCATGTGCAGAGAGGAATTGAAATGGGGAGATATGTCTGGAGAGACCATCATGGACATAGGCTGTGGACCTGGGAATAACTCCACAAAGTTGCTCCTCACACAATACCCAAATGTTGGGAAAATCATCGCAACAGATGGATCAGAAGACATGATTAGACTGGCTCTAGACATCAATGCACATCCAAAGGTAGAATACTTCGTAGCTGATATACAGGATGAGTGAGTATAGCTGTTCTTGGATCATTAAACTAACCTCTTCTACGGTTTACCTCCCTAATCAACTCCATTTACACTCACCCCTTTTACTATTTTTAAACTGTCCATTTCCACAAACCGTGCGTTTACTGCTTCCTTTTAGGTTATGGACTCCTAATTGTATCAATTACCCTATTTTTTCTTTTTTCCCAATTATCCTCCCCCTTTTTCAGTGATTAATGGCACCTCTTTAACTTCCCTTTTCACAATTATTTTACGTTTATAAAATTGTTTAATTCTGGTGTGGAGGTTAGCAATCTTCTGTGAATTACTCCGTAATTGATACGTCAGTTCCGTTCCTACGGTTTTAAAAAACGATAATGAAAGCAAGCAGGAATTCACACCCGAAGGTAGAATACTTCACAGATGACATACAGGATGAGTGAATACAGCTGTTTTTGGATCATTAATTTAACTCTTATCCTAGGGTTTAGTAACCAGTAATGAAAGCAGGAATTCACTTCTGAAGGCAGAATACTTCGTCGCTCTGACATCACGATGAGTGAGTATAGTTGTTTTTGGATCATTGTGTATTAACCTCTATCCTAGGGTTTAAGAACAAGCAATGAAAACAGGAATTCACATCCGAAGGTATAATACTTCGTAGCTGATATACAGGAGATGAGTGAGCATATCAGTTTGAGGGTATATATAAATGGGGTCTCCGGGGCTCAGTGATTTCACCCTCGCACAGTTTGTCTGTTTCTGGATCTTGCGTTTAACAACCCGAATTCTATTCCATTCCAGTAGAACAAACTACGAGTTGTAGGGGCGTAGGTTCGACTGCCGTCTAGTGTATTTCCCCTCTGGGTGTTTGCTTTCTCGAAGTAAACACATGCATCACAAACACGTACACTAGCGATCTGTCCTCTTCATTTTTACCATCACCTGTTCTTCAACTTTTTGTTTTAATCCTCCGTTGTAATTTTAAGCTTTTAGCGTTGGTTCCTTTGATAGGTTTGGCACAGTTTGACCAATATTTGGTCCTTGTGCCATTAAAATTCAATAAACCAACCAATCCTGGGTGTATCTCTCTTGCGTCAAACTTTCCTTGTGTTGACATGCAACCATTTACTTGATGTTGCTTGTCTTGTGTCTAGTGCAGATTGGACAAATATGGTCCTTGCTCCGTAGAAACGAATCAACTAACCAATCGAAGATAATTTTCGTAGCTGACGTAAAGGATGAGTGAATACAGCCACTTTTGAATCACTCAAAGTTGCGCCTGAGTCATTTATATGAAATCCATACGAATAAATAAAAGAATGACACAGTTTTGGATCAAAAAGGTGTAAAAGGAAATGAAATGGTTAGGGTTTTAAGGCGCAAGGTCCAATCATGGACAAACGGCACCAAATGCAAGATGAAATAAAAAATCAACAAGAACAGATAATAGGCGAGAAGAATGAGGAAGAGTACGTAAAAGCGAGTGTAAAACTGAAGGTAGGACAGTTCACAAAGGTACCTCGGGTTTGTGATGTCTGTATTTACTATTATTCCAGTATCCCCATAGGAGTCACATGGAGTCATGTCCGGGGAGCGAACCGGCCATGTGATCGGAAAGAACTGACTGATATCCCTCTCATTAATGAAATGCTGGCGTGGAAGGTGCTGTACTGAACGGTGAATGTGTGGCCGTTCTCCATCCTGTATGAAAATGATCTAGTCCAAACATTGTCGTTGCTGCAATTGAGGATGACAAAAATTTCCAGCATTCCTTGATAATTCTCTCCGGTAATGGTACAGGTTACTGGACCTGTAGGAGTGATAAGCTCAAAAAGTATGATCCTAGAATAAAATCGGCTGTGAAATCATGCCAGTTATTTTTGGAGAATGCAGTGGTATTTGCTAACGTTTGGGGATATTCAGACGCACAAATTCTGCAGTTGTAGGTGTTGACCGACCCATCCAGTTAAAAAGTCGCACTGCAGCAACACAACTGACTATTGGCAACAGTCCGGGATCCGTTGTAATTTCTGTTATTGTTTCTTGCATTGCTTTCCTCCAACCTGCTAGAGGTCCTGTTCCTTCAAACTCCTTAATCATAGCTTTCAATGAAACATCTGACATAGGATCCGTAAGCGGGTTACGAAGCCTCTTAAATTACCGAAGAGCCGCTCGGACTTTGCGCTGTCTAAGGTAAAGCAAATTAACAAGTACCGCACGCTGCGGGAAGGTAGGACGCATATTGAGCACACTCGTCAGTCTTTCGATAACTGCTTGAACTTTCCCATTCCTCTTTAGGTGGAATTAGCAGCGCCACTCTCACGAACGCTGTTTAAACGTTGCTTAATCCATTTTATGAGTTTAATGCAAATATTCAACTCGATTCCAACAACGCCAAATTCCTCCCTGTCGGCGACTTTTGGTACTAAAGGTTTTTTCGCGGAATAAATCTCCCCGTGTCTAAAAGTCAATACCAAATTTGGTTCCATTCCGTTTATTCGATGTAGCTACAGACGCCTCCAAAGAGTGAAAGTTATTTTATGGCCACCCTGTAATATTTATTGTATTGAATTGAGCAGATTTATAAAAATTTATTCTTGTATTGAATTGAGCAGATTTATAGGGGTATTCTTGTATGTTTGTCTCATCCGATCACTATACCAAAACGCTTCGAGTGTATTGATATTTCAGATCCGCGCATCGTAGATGGTTCGGAACCGCATCCAAGGTAATTGCCATACACAGTTTTCATTGGGTAATGGAACAAACTCAAGCATTTCGAAATGTGTACAATCTCTTACAACCGAGAGGAGAAGCAGCTCTGCTCTTCGTCTTGAATGCTCCCAATTTCGACGTGTTGCTAGATCTGAAAGAAGACCCCAGGTGGAAGGAAATGACGAAAGTAAGATTTTTCTTTGGAATTCGTGCATTTCGTGGTGGGTTGTAGCATTTTATATAGACTTTAAAAAAAAGTCTGGTGGGCAATTTCCTAACTTTATCCAGTTGACATATGAATGTCATCGAGTACGCCACTGAAGAGATTAACTTAAAAGATGTAGGGAACCTACCATAAACACTAAAGTTAACTTAACCCTCCAAGTGGTTTTGACGAGATTTCTCGTCCATCGAGACCTGACCTATTTTGTTAAGGGCACGATATCTCGTCCATCAAGATCTGACCAATTTCTCTAATGGCGAGATATCTCGTCATCAAGATGTTGCCGATTCTTTTATGACAAGATCGAGGTCTGGTCAGTTTTCTTCTAGTGACGAGGCATCTCGTTCGTCAAGGTCTGATCAGTTTGTGCTAATGACGAGACATTTCGTTGAGACAACCACCAGGAGCGTTAAGGAGTACATAAAAGAGGTGTAGCAAATGTCAATCATTTAGTATGGACGTAGGACTCTCAGGGGCACATTTCCCTTTGGTGTGTACAGGCTTCATGGATCCGAGGTACTCTAGTACTCTCCTTTTCCCATGGGGCTAACTGGCTTTACTAAACACAGAGGTCGCACTCCCGGGTTACACAAGTGATCTTTTTCTGCTTTCAACGAACTACACTATTAGTTCTAATTCTGAACGAGAGCTATATCTTGAAAGTGAACCGGACACCGCTTGAAGAAAAATGGCATTTGGCCACCGAAGAGCAAGGAAACAAATGTGAAGACTGATGAGGGGATGGCCATGAAATGGTAGCAGTAATTTAGTCTTTATACAGAGTGGTCGTAAAGTAAGTAAGTTCCCTATATACGACCACCTAGCTACCGCTATTTTCTGAGTATCGGAATGAAACTAGAGATTTAGAGGCACGCGCTGGAGAGTTATGCAAATAACAAGACTCGAGATCTAGCGAATAAGGATTCAGTTAACAAATTTCGAATAGCAACACCCCTTTTTATTGCAATGTGATCGGTGCAGTGAAAAACCAAGAGATGGCGTGGAAATTTTATATTTAGCTCTAAAAACGACTGCTCAAGATTAATGTCAAAGATAAACGCGAACGACAAAGGAAGGCAACAAGAACCACAACTTTTTACTTTTATTAAGTAAATGCTTGCCAATTGGCGTTGTGTTATATGTGCTTATGACTTACGCAAATTCACTGTTGCTTGTTGCTCTTTTGTCGTTCACACTAAACTTTGACAGTGTTCTTGCAGTCGATTTTAGAGCTAAAGGTAAAATTGTAATGCTATTTACGGTTTTTCATTGTGCAGATCACATTGCTATATAGAAAAATGGGGTTGCTATTAGGAAGGTTTGAAACATGTTAACTGCATCTGTAACCGTGAGAGCTCGATTCTTGTTACATAACTCTCGAGCGCATACCATAGAGGCAAGTAGAGTGAGTAATGGTAACCATTTTATATGCCCAGGATAATGTGACAAAAACTAGTAGCAATGTGACACTTAGGCTATTTATAGATTCGTCTTCAGTGATAAAACGAATATTCATCATTCTGATTGGACCATCGAACGCGAAAAGACGGCCATCTATTGCTACATCATCTGATTGGACTCTCGAACGTGAAAAGACGGCCATCTATTGATGCATCTGATAAATCCATCGAACGCGAAAAGACGACCATCTATTGATACATCATCTGATTGGTCAATCGAATGGGAAAAGACGCCATCTATCGATACATCATCTGATTGGTCAATCGAATGCGAAAAGACGCCATCTATTGATACATCATCTGATTGGTCAATCGAATGCGAAAAGACGCCATCTATTGATACATCATCTGATTGGTCAATCGAATGCGAAAAGACGCCATCTATTGATACATCATCTGATTGGTCAATCGAATGCGAAAAGACGGCCATCTATTGATACATCATCTGATTGGACCCTCGAACGTGAAAAGACAGCCATCTATTGATGCATCTGATAAATCCATCGAACGCGAAAAGGCGACCATCTATTGATACATCATCTGATTGGTCAATCGAATGGGAAAAGACGCCATCTATTGATACATCATCTGATTGGTCAATCGAATGCGAAAAGACGCCATCTATTGATACATCATCTGATTGGTCAATCGAATGCGAAAAGACGTCCATCTATTGATAAATCATCTGATTGGACTCGAACGTGAAAAGACAGCCATCTATTGATGCATCTGATAAATCCATCGAACGCGAAAAGACGACCATCTATTGATACATCATCTGATTGGTCAATCGAATGGGAAAAGACGCCATCTATTGATACATCATCTGATTGGTCAATCGAATGCGAAAAGATGCCATCTATTGATACATCATCTGATTGGTCAATCGAATGCGAAAAGACGGCCATCTATTGATAAATCATCTGATTGGACCCTCGAACGTGAAAAGACAGCCATCTATTGATACATCTGATAAATCCATCGAACGCGAAAAGACGACCATCTATTGATACATCATCTGATTGGTCAATCGAATGGGAAAAGACGCCATCTATTGATACATCATCTGATTGGTCAATCGAATGCGAAAAGACGCCATCTATTGATACATCATCTGATTGGTCAATCGAATGCGAAAAGACGTCGTCTATTGATACATCATCTGATTGGTCAATCGAATGCGAAAAGACGGCCATCTATTGATACATCATCTGATTGGACCCTCGAACGTGAAAAGACAGCCATCTATTGATGCATCTGATAAATCCATCGAACGCGAAAAGACGACCATCTATTGATACATCATCTGATTGGTCAATCGAATGGGAAAAGACGCCATCTATTGATACATCATCTGATTGGTCAATCGAATGCGAAAAGACGCCATCTATTGATACATCATCTGATTGGTCAATCAAATGCGAAAAGACGGCCATCTATTGATAAATCATCTGATTGGACCCTCGAACGTGAAAAGACAGCCATCTATTGATGCATCTGATAAATCCATCGAACGCGAAAAGACGACCATCTATTGATACATCATCTGATTGGTCAATCGAATGGGAAAAGACGCCATCTATTGATACATCATCTGATTGGTCAATCGAATGCGAAAAGACGTCATCTATTGATACATCATCTGATTGGTCAATCGAATGGGAAAAGACGCCATCTATTGATACATCATCTGATTGGTCAATCGAATGGGAAAAGACGCCATCTATTGATACATCATCTGATTGGTCAATCGAATGCGAAAAGACGCCATCTATTGATACATCATCTGATTGGTCAATCGAATGCGAAAAGACGCCACCTATTGATACATCATCTGATTGGTCAATCGAATGCGAAAAGACGCCATCTATTGATACATCATCTGATTGGTCCGCATGGCATAGTAAATAGTAGACTGGCTATTTCACCATTTTTGTCATCACTATAGAAAACCGTATTCACACACCTAACCTGTCATAAGATGTTGCAAAACGAGCCGAAAAAACGCCAAATTGGACAACCCTTTTTTACAGAGCATTCACGTGACTTCTAGTCCCCAAATGTTGGTCACTCTTTGAATCTCTTCTCAATAGCAATAGTCTACTTATAGTTCACATTTATGGCGCATACCTTGAAAGTTCTAAATATCAAGTTTCATACCGATTCATTGAAAATTGCGATCGCTATGGGATCTTATACAGGGAACTTCCTTTACGACCATCCTGTATAAGCTACATTGTTTTATTCATCTTTTTAAAAATTATTCTGAAATTTTATCAAGCAAAATTAGTTTCAGTGATCAACCCCTTCTGCAAAAGTGTGGCAATACCCACATTGGGGATTTTCTTCGAAAACCCCACTTCATCTTTTTACTTTTAAATAAAATATCCCAGTAGTGCCTATCCAACTGATGTGTCTCAACGGGCTTGGGGACTTACTGTGACAAAAATAGGTCCAATTTGAAATCGCTATACCGTTAAAAATACATGTCGAACACTAATCGTGTTAGCATATTCGTAGACAATATGATGTTCAATTTGCATACTGCGTAGAACATCGTGGGACACTTTCACTACACTGATCTCCCTCCTACAGGTGGGAGAAATGATGCGATAGTTGTAGATGTGCCACTGCATTTGACTCAGTCTATCTCGGAAACCGTGAGCTCAGCGCGACAGCATGTGCGTATCATCGTTTATAAAGCTCCCGATGAGATCTGGGACACTAGTCTAGTTGAAAGAGTAACTGATTAGCAACAGGAGGGTTGCGAGTTTGAAATTCGATCCAACCAAAGACAGTCGTGTATACGGGGGCTGGTTCATGTTAAATATATCGTGGCTTCTCAAATGTCTTCACGTTGGCGTGGTGTGAAAGTTTGGAGAGTGGGGGCCAGTTCAGGTATTGACCTCGTCATCTGACCGTGGTTCAAAATTAAAAGGTGCTGTTCTCGGATTTTTCAATTCGTAATTGATCCCATACCTTCGCCAACGGCCAGCTCCAATGCGACGTTAATTGAACTACCTACCAATCGCCGATTTTACCGTTAGTATATGCAGGATTTGAGCTATGGAGGTGCAGAATATTTCTGGAACTAGACGCAAGAGCTCGAAATCGTGCAGACTGCTGATTCAGTAGAAGAAATTCATCAGTAGTCTGATCACAGAAGGTAATGAGAAATATAGAGATGTGCAATTTGGGGCACGAATTTAAAGGAAATAAAATAATTAACACACCAGTGCGAAGATCATGAAATTCAGCTCTATGCTTTTGAATAGTTTTACTTAGTTTGTTGGATAAAATGTGAGCATCGATACTTAAATAATACTTTACTCGAATTTAAATCCATTACAAATGGACTTACATATGAGTGAAAAACTGTCATCAATAAATATGAGAGGGATTTTCAGTGTAAACAAACCAAACGGTCTGCGAAGATTTTACATCAGTTGTTCAAATGCTCTGGTATGACATGTGATGAAGTTCCCTTAAAGTGTAACTTATCGTCGTTTTGGCACAGTGGCGTTTAATCTAATCGGTGTTGACCGATCAACTGTAATATATCAATTCGGAGGGGGGGAATTTCAATTAACGTCACACTGGAGCAACACAATGGGCTATTGGTGACGGTCCGGGATCAATCCCAAAGGGAAAGATCCGAGGACAACACCACGTAATTTTGAACCACGGTCAGGTGACGAGGCAACACCTGAGCTGGCACCCCACTCTCCAAACTTCCACACCACGCCAATATATCAATTCGGAATTTATTCTTTGGAATTTTTATCAGCGAAGTGCTGAAAACGTATTCGAAAAGCAAAACAAGTGACGTCACGTTCAGGTTAGTTGAAAGAAACACTACCACAACCTATATATAGCTTGACGGAAAATTCCACTCTAGGCAAATACGAAACTTTAGTTCATGTTACGCGAGGTCTGCCATTTAAAAATCTCAATATCATTTTATGGCACTTTTTAAAATACTTTTCCAAAGTATCTTTTATCTGATGATGCATCTGTCTGTTCGGTCTGTTTCGCAACACCAGAACGTCAGCTGGTAGTGTAACTGATTCGTCTGTCTCATTTCTTGTGAGCAACGTGAATGCCGTTTTCGAAGTTTTTGTTGGCTTTGAATCCATTTGCACCATTCACGAGCCGATTTTCACTCCTTAATTATATTACTACTTTTAAAGTAAATTCTCACTTTTTAACGTTTAAATTTTCCTTTAAATTTTTTTAATAGCCCGTTGTATTGCTCCAGTGTGAAGTTAATTAAAATACCTACCTACCTTTCTCTCTTATATTACGAGTTTGGAGAATGGGGTGACAGCTCAGGTGTTGACCTAGTCATCTGACAGTGGTTAAAAATTACCTTTAAAAATTATAATTAAAAATTATTGTCCTCGAATCTTTCACTTGGGGATTCATCCCGAACCGTCACCTATAGCCAGTTGTGTTGCATCAGTACGACATTAATTAACTACCTACCTCTCTTATATTACACCTATGTGAGGAGCTATAACACTGATCATCTTATGGTGGCATCCAATGGCCACATCTAGAATAGAAAGAAATAGAAATACTTTCTTATATTAATTGTTAATGTTCTTATAAAAGTAAACAGCAGTACAGGAAATATATTCCCGAGCCCAGTGCCAGCTCAGGTGTGACCTTCTCATTTGACCGTAATTCAAAATTAAGTGGTGTTATACTCGGATCTTTCCCTTCGGGTTGGATGCCGGATCCTCGACAATAGCCCGTTATGTTGCTCCAGTGCGACGTTAAATAAAAACACAATACCATACTTGGTCGCTGGGTCAGTAAATGGGAGTGTGAAATCTTGACTATCTTGTGATCCGGCGAGTGCCTTTTGGTCTTGTTCTAGATGATGTTTATGCTTATTACGCTCCCTAGGTGTATTTAACTCATAAAATTTTCCCTCCCTTTTTGTAATATTTTTCATTTAAAATTTATTTTCTTTATGATGTGGAAGTGAGCTGATTTTCATCGGGTGTTCGGGAAGTGATACGTCCTGTCGTTGATTGATTGGGATTTTATGGCGCAAGGTCCAAAAACGGACAAGCTGCTCCAAACACAAGACAATGTAATCAATTAAAAGATAGATGAAATACTTTCAGATAAATTGTCGAACCTCAATAGAACTGCTATAGCCCGGTCGGAAGTGTAGCGGAATAAGCAACCAGAGGGTTGCTTGTACAAAACTCGATCCAATCAAAGACCGTCGCCTGCGTCGTTTTATCTGTCATGGCCTCAAATGTCCTCACGTTGGCATGACGTGGAAGTTCGCTGCGTGGGTGCCAGCTCAGATGTTGACCTCGTCATCTGACCATCTTTCAAAATTAAGATTATTGTCCGAGGATCTTTTCCGCATTGATCCAGCACAGTCGCCAATAGTCCGTTGTGTTTGTCCAGTTTGGATGTGACATTCCAAGCCACAACAGATTCAACATGCACCAGTCCACACGTACACAAGTCTCTAGTTGGATCAAGTTTCGATCTCGCAACCGTCCAATTGCTCATCCAACCGGCCTACCGCGGCCCTACATTTGAAGGAGCATCTAATGGATGAGCCGCCACCACTCCTAACAAGGACAATCACTAACATTGATACGCTTAGGAACCGGGATTTGAACCCGTTACCTATTGGGTGGCAGACAAACTCTATGGCCACCATACCAGCTATGCGGCACACTGAAAATTCCTTTCACATTTAATAATTCTGCTTTACTTTATTTTCTAGGGTATATCATGTGGTATTCCTGAGTCCCATATGAAAAAGTTCGATGCGTCTCATTACTCTCGGATTGTGTCCGATATTGGCTTTCAGGTTGTTTGGTGCGAAGAAGAGAGAGCAATCTTTTCATTCGCATCCGATGAAAAACTTAAAGGTAATTCTGCATTTTTAATGGCTATTTTGGATAGTTTTGGGGGTTTTTTGGCGTAAGAGCCATACCTGGCCATGCTGCGCCAGACACAACACATACAATATCAGGTAATAGACAGACACACACAATGGAAGTTTTACTGACACAGAAGAGAAATACACCCAGGGAGGAATGCACCTGACAGGAATCGAATCTGAGCCGCCTACAACTCGAAGGTTGCTAGCGCACTGGGCATACCCACTGAGCAACAACGGCCTCTTTAATGGCTATGATAAAATATTTTATGTGTACCAAACTTAATCTATATATATAAAGCAGAGTTAGCGTCTGTCTGTTCTCTATACAAATCTACACCGTTTGTTCAATCCACACCAAATTTGGAAAGCTTATACTTTAGAACCCTTCAGGTAAAGTAAGCTACATATTAACCCCGTTCTATTTCTCCTGGGTCTGTAGATGGGGATAAAAACAATTTTAAATACTCAAGAATAACATTGAGTAATATTACAAATAATTCAACCGGTAACGCCGGTAATTCAACTAGTTTTAGATAAAATTAACTAGTATTTGGTAGTAGAGATTAATTTTTTGTATGCAAAATAATTTTTGCCATTTGTGCTTTTGTGAGACTGTCAAGCTAAATGTAGGTGGCAGTAGTGTTTTCTGATGGAACGTTTTCCTGCCTTATATATAGAGGAAATATAAAAGTAGAGTGAAAAATAGTAACATATTTATGTGACCAGCATCATGTGACAAAAACTAGTAGTAATGTAACCCTCAGCTAATTTCGTTAGCTAGGTGGAGCCGAACATTCATCATCTGATTGGTCCACGGGATGGGAGAAGACGATCATCCGTTGATCCATCATCTGATTTGTCCGCGCGGCATAGTGGTAGACTTTGGTTCCATTTCAACAATTTTGTCGCTACTCTACAGAACTTCCGCATTCAAACACATGCGCTGTCATTAGATGTTATACCGCCAAACAAGGAGATAAGATGCCAAATCGGACAATCAAATCCATTTTTCACAGAGCAGTCACTTGACAAGTCGATATGTTAGTCATTTTTCGAAGCTCTTCTCAATAGCAATTCTCAGTTCATTTACAACTGCTGTCTATGGTTCTTGCACGTTTTCCGTACATTATGTTAGTTGACTTGCTTTTTAGAATATACGATTTGAATACGTCGTCAAAGGATATTTCAAAAAATGATGGTTGGTCAACGCCAATTACATTAAACACTAAACGTCGTCAAACGAAGATAAACTGCAATTCGAATAAGATTTCCCAATATTCTTTATGCAAGTGCCATTTGATCACAGGAAGTAAAATTCGTTCCGTCTGGTTGCTTGTTTACACTGAAAATCTCTCATTGAAGAATGATTATGAAAACGTCTTCGTGAAAAGCTCATTCTTAACTTTTAAACCTGAATGAGAGG
This sequence comes from Meta bourneti, assembly GCA_933210815.1. Lineage (NCBI taxonomy): Eukaryota > Metazoa > Arthropoda > Arachnida > Araneae > Tetragnathidae > Meta > Meta bourneti. Next base: position 74,074,539 of record OW119930.1, read on the forward strand.
AATTTTCGGTGCGAACACAAAAGTCGAATTTTTCTTCCTGTAACAAAATGCTCTCGCTTGTTACATATTGTGGTTACCTTAAAATGTAGTTTATCGCCGTTTTGACGACGTTTAGTGTTAAACCCAATAGGGCGTTTACCAATAAACTATCGTATATACAATCGGATTGCATTCCTTGGAATTTTTACTGACGAAGTACTGAAAACGTCTTCTAAAAACAAGCTAAGTGACGTCATGTCCGGAATACGTACAAGATACATGTTCTATCCCAAAAACACTACCACCACCTGCAGTTAGCTTCATGTAAGAAGCTCTCATATTTATGACACCGTATCTACAAAATGAGCTGAAAATCTTTCTGAATAATTCCCCAACATATCCAAGGTTGCTGGTTCAATCTGATTATATCGCATCATCTGCACATCGGTGTTACCGCAAAATGCAATTTTAATGTTTGGCATTAACCCTCCAAGGAGTTTTGACGAGATATCTCGTCCATTAAGATCTGACCAATTTTACTAATGATGGGATATCACGTCATCAAGATACTGCCGATTTTCTTATGGTGAAGAGATCAAGATCTGGCCAGTTTTCTTCAAAGGATGAGATATCTCATCCATCAAGATCTGATGCCTAATGGCAAGACACCTCTGGGCAACCACAAGGAGGGTAAATCTAATTCGCCGTGACAAATTAACTATCGTATGTAAATTCGAAATTCGTTCTTTAGAACTCCCATTGGTGACGTGCTGATATATTTGAAAAGCAAGCCAAGTGAAGTCACGTTCAAAATACATACGTACAGGAAATAATTATCCTCGCAGAAACATTACCGTCACGTACATTGACAGAAAAAGCCATCGAAGAAAGTCACTGATATGAAGTGCTGTTGTTAGTTAACTTCTCATTAGATCAACACAACGAACATTGGTGACGGTTCGGGATCAATTCCGAAGGGAAATATCCAAGGACAACGCCTCGTAATTTTGAATCACGATCAGATGACGAGAACAACACCTGAGCTGGCATCCCACTCTACAAACTTCCACATCACACCAATGTGAGGACATTTGAGGCCACGACAGATTTAACTGCACCAGTCCTTGTGTATACGACGGTCTTTGGATGGACCAAATTTCGAACTCGCAACCCTTGGTTTGCTAATCCATTGCTCTTCCAACTGCCATTTATTTACCACGGCCCTCGGAATTCGATTGGAAATGACTTTTTCATCGTATGATTTGAATTTATCTTTAAAAATTACTCTCGCATTTCTGAAGAAAGTCGAAAAAAATAAATTTATATGGGTTGGTTGGTAATTAATTAACGTTACATTGGAGCAATACAGTTTGCTTTAAAATTTATATAGGTTACTTTCAACAAAGTGAACGGCTAATGCAGCATCAAAGTTTAAAAGGTTTAGAACGCAGTAATATTTTGATTACTTTGGATTGAGATCCTTGTGAACCCGTTTACCAATTGTTTTTTAAATCAAAAACTCTTTGAGTCATCTTCAACAACTTATGTAAGCCTTCTGTACGGGAAGTACTATTTATCATTAGGTGTATATGACTTCTGATCATCATGTAACGTGAGGATAGTCGCATAAAACGCACCCAGGACAAGTCAAGGCATCCAATCCGATTACATGACATTTTAATTTGAAATACTTAAGCATTACATAATAAATTATATCATTTTATTTTGACATTTTCCTTTGTCATTCGGTTCTATTCCTTCCTAGGAATCCCTGGGTATATTTCTCTTCTGTGTCGATAAAACTCATTGTGTGTGTCTATTACTTGATATTGTATGTATTGTCTCTGGCGCAGCATGGCCAAATATGGCCCTTGCGCCATAAAACCCCGAAACCCAACCCTTTCTGGGTGTACTTCTCTCTTCAGTGTCAAAATAGCTCGTTGTGTTGCTCCATAGCGACATTAATTAAAATACCAACTTGCTTACCTCTTCAGTGTCGGAAAAACTTTCCATATGTGTATGTCCATTTACATGACGTGTTTTGTGTTAGGCGCAGTTTGCCCAAATAAGGCATAATAAATACGCTATAAAAACCCAACCAACGAACATCCTTTTATAATTCGTCATTTTTCTCGTTATAATACACATTACGGAATTCGCCTTTTTGATAAAATGTCAACTCTGGTCTCAAACATGGTAACCAGCAAGGGTTTTATTCATGCTATTTCAAGTTCATATTCCCATTATTAGACAGCTCAATTAGGTTATAAACGTGTGAATATCGATCAATTCGAGTCACTTCTAGGAGAGACGATTTAATACTTCGTCTCCAATTTTGTCATACTTGTAAGGTCACCCTCCGCATTCATTACTTTTTACCTTACACAAACACATCTTTAGGTGTGTATGGGCAACACAATCCCGAGTGATCTGTCCTCCCTTCTGTTTTACTCTGGCCTTCACTTCTACGTTTAGCTATATTTTCCTACCTCGATGTTGTCTTGTGTTTGGCTCAGCTTGGCTAAATATGGCCCTTGCGCCATAAAACGCAAAACCAACCCAACCTTCACTAGAGGATTGGCTATTGTAAGTAAAGATTCCTCACACCCTATTACACTAAGAATTACAGTGGTGTGCCCCTCAACTATAAATTGAGGTTTGTTGGTTAGTTTGAGGGTTTTATGGCGCAAAGGCCATATTTGGCCATGCTGCGCCAGTCACCAGACATACAATACCACGTAATAGACAAACACACAATGAAAGTTTTACTGACACAAGAGAGGAATACACCCAGGTTGGAATTGCAAATTGAGGATGTAAATCGATCCCTGAAGTAAAAGAATAAACAAATCTTAAAATAAATCTAAATTAATAAATATAGCCAAGAAAACCGCTTATATTTCTAGTTTTCTAAACCCTATTGCAGACAAATTGGAACAAAATTAGTGACTTATTTTCCAGGTTTCCTCAGTTCTGTTTGTCCCTTGGTGAAACATATTCCTGATAATCTGAGGGATGAATTCGAGGACGATCTTCTGAAGGACAACTTAGAACGCTGTGGTAGATCTCCCGATGGCCGACCAAATATTCAGGCTACTTACCTGAGTGTTCTACTTCGAAAGCCATCTGAAAAGGCATCTTCATGAGTACTTCAAGTTTTTCCACTGGATGTGCAAGTTATCAAGTTTTAAGGAATGTGTAATGAGTATTTAAAATTTAAAAGTAATACATGTCAACAAATTTTTGTGTATTTATTTATTTCGTCGAGTATCCATTGGTAGTTGAATATACATAACTTTATACAGATAGCAAAACACAGATCGGATTACATTCAATTCAAAAATTGGTAAGCAGAAAAACATGTTCTGATGTACTTTTTCAATGGGACATTTTAGATTTGTGTAGGGTAACATGTATAATCATAGAGGAAATATAAGAGTTGAGTGAGCAATGGTAACCTTTTTATGTGCCCAGGATCTTGGGAAAACTAGTAGTAACGTGACTATTAGACGGCTTTCGTTTGCCGGATGGAAATGAACATTCGTCATCTACTTGGTACATAGGACGTTAGAAGACGCCCATCCATTGATTCATCATCTGATTGGTTCACGCGACATAGTCTTTGACTAGTTTGACTAGTCACGCGACAATAGGCTTTGGCGATTTCACCATTCTTGTCGCCACTTTATAGAAATGCCGCATTCACACAACTGTAAAGAGATACTATATCGCAAAAGGAAGCGATAAGATGCCAAATCGGCCAACCAAATCAATTTTTAATAGAGTAGCACGGGGAGCAATTTTTCATGAGCAGTCTATTTATTGGCTACTATTCTATGTTGGTCACATGTTTTGAGGCTTCTCTCAATAGCAATGCTCAATCTACTTATAGTTCACGTCTATGCGTATAAAGTGAACTTGACCCTGAATATGAGAGGCTTTTCTGTTAAGATAACTAGGTGGCAGTAGTGTTCCTGGGGCGGATCGTGTTCTCTGCAAGACGTCACTTGGTTTGCTTTTCGAATACGATTTCAGCACTACGTCAATAAAAATTCCAAAGAATGAATTCCGAATTGGTGTAGATAGTTGATTGGTCTCAACACCAATTAGATTAAATGCTAAACTTCACCAAAATGGCGATAAACTACACCTTAAGGTAACCCCGATATGTATTGTGCGAGGGCATTATGGAAACAGGAAATAAATTCCGTCTTCTGTCGGGTTTGTTTACACTGAAAATTCCCTATAGCCGTAGTGGTCTGCAATAAGAAAACTTCAAAGGAAACAAATATCTGGTTTTAACCCTCCTGGTGGTTTATCTTCGCGTCAGAAATCGTTCTTTAGTTACCAGTTCTACTCTGGTGCAAAAATATGCTCCAAACTGTCACCAGTTCTGGGCTTAGGACAGTTTGTTTTTCCTTCATAGATCTTCATTCCCTTGTAGTAATAAGGCAGTTTTTGTCTCGAAGTATCTATAGCAAAACTAACCAGATCTAGATGGACGAGATACCTTGTCGAAATACTTGGAGGGTTAAGTACCCTTAAATGTTAAAAGTCGAGCAAAAATTTAATTATTTTAAAATGCAAGCTTAAGTGGTGCATTTTTCTTACTTCAACCGAATCTTTATCTTCAGGATTGATCCCGGACCGTCAATAGTCCGTTGTGTTGCACCAGAAAAAAGTTCTGAAATCCCTTATTTAGATCTTTTTTTTTGTCCTAACAGGTGGGTGAGTGGAGTAAGCATCTCGGAGTTAAAATTAAGTTTGCTTACAAACGTACAAATTACGAGAAAACATTTAGTAAGACATTGACCACAGCGCAGTCGCGCGCCTGGAAGGTACCGACAGAACTCCTCTTATAAGGAAGAAAAGGGTTAATAATTGGCAATTGGCTGACGCAATTGGCAACGTGCCAAGAAAAGTTGAAAGTTTGGCGTAGTCGGTTGTCAATACACCAAAAGTTTAGTAAGCTTTCAACTCGATTTTTGGGTATTTTTAATTAACGTCGCACTGGATCAACACAACGGGCTATTGGCCAGGACCCGGCATCAAACCCGAAGGGAAAGATTCTAGGATAACACCACGTAATTTTGAACCACCGTCAGATGACGAGGTCACACCTGAGCTGGCACCCCTCTCCAAACTTCAACACCACGCCAACGTGAGGACGTTTGAGGACACGACAGATTCAACGTGCACCAGCTCCCGTGTACAAGACGGTCTTTCTTTGGATCGAGTTTCAAAGTTGCAACCCTCCTGTTGCTAATCCGTTGCTCTTCCACTCTACTTTGGACCGTCCCCAATAGCCCGCTGTGTTGCTCATGTGACTAATTAAATACCTACTTCCAACCGGGTTACCGCGGCACTGTTCAACGCGCAAATAGTTCGGTTTGCTATAAGTATATTTTTAATATTCCTCACGTATAGCGGATCTGGGGTCTAGCCAGGACCGTCTCGAAAGGTCACGCAGCGTTGGCTGCGTGACCTTTCGAGACGGTCCTGGTTTAATGAGCAAGGTTCCTAGAGGCGATTTTTGTAACGAGTTTAGGGTCATTTATGCATGACCAAATCGGCTGACTGATATATCACCCATTTTAATGAAAATCAGTTTTTTAAATAAGTCATACATAAATGAGCAACTGCAAAATATTCGATTTTCAGAAATGTATGTTATTTATTGACATTAACCCTCCTGGTGATTTTCTCGACGAGGTATCTCGTCATTAACAAAACTGACAAGATCTTGATGGACGAGATCTCATTAGAAAACTCACCAGATATTGGTCTGAAAAAAAATCGGAAATCAAAATCTTGATGACGAGATATCTCGTTATCGGTAAAATTGATCATATCTTGTCCAAACCACTTGGAGGGTTAAAAGTTCAAGGCCACAAATAAATTTTTTGGCATTAAAAGTAGCCTGTTTACCACTACTTCAATAAGTTATTGACAAATTTAACATCTTTATTGTTATTCTTCAGAATAAGATCCGAGGGAAAGTTGTAATATAACTTAGTGTTGAGATCTACGAAAATAGAAATTTTGTCAGTTTGTCAGAAAATTTCAAATTGCTCTGGTATCTAGAAATGGAGGCAATATTAAAATTATTCTTAATGAATCTTTTTATAAACAATATCGTGGTGCAATTTAATGGTTTCTATATTCTTCATATTTAACATTCTAAAAGAAAAATTTTCGAAAACAGATTTTTCAATTTTAAAATACATTTTAACTTTGAAGAAAAACTCTGAAAACATCAAAACTTTCCAACATTAGACCAAAACGTTACATTTCCTGAAATCGTTATTACCACTCGCCTGGTTTTGCCCCAGAAACTTTAGAGGGAAATTGACTTTCTTTTATCCCAGTTGATAATGAACATCATAAGGCTCGATAGTATGTCCATGATACACAAGTTCAAATGTTTAATCTTTTTTAATTTAATGTATTCTGCTTTTATAACACTTTAATTTAAAATAATTTGGTTTAGTCGCAAGTCCAAAATGTCTAAAACTTTCAAAATAATTAATTTGTATGTGAACGATATGTTGGATATATCGTTAAAATATAAACTAAACCCTATACCAAATTCCATGGAAATCCGTCAGCATACGACCAGGTTTTCTTTGTTTGCTCATTTCACATGGAACGGCCCCTTAGGTGTGTTCTTACCTCTGACAGTAAAACTTTCCTAGTGTGCCGCCTTAATGGCTTTACAGTGGGCTAGCAATCTGCAAATTGTAGGCGGTGCAGGTTCAATTTTTGTAACTTGCCCAACATATACGAGTGACATGATGAGTTGCGTGGTGCCCAACTCGTCATGTCACCATGTGTGAGTGTTCATTACTTTACATTGTCTATTGTACTTGCGCAGCTTGGCCAAAATATAGCCCAAACGCCATAGAACCTAACCATCTTTATGTGTGCATGTCCATTCAGTTAAATAAAATATTGCCTGGTACAGCTTTGTGGCCAGATCTGGCCTACCACCACAAAAAAATTCTCAAACAACCTAGTATGGTAGTCAAACGATCCAAGAAAGGAGGCAAGTCATGTTTCTTCATATTCTAAGAAACCAGAAAGATTTCAAAGTATAACTGTCCATTGTCTGATATCAGAAAGGATAGTTTGAAAGTTTTAGCAATTAAGGCTCAATAAGCTTAAACTCAGGCTAAGCTTAAGGCTCTTCAATACCAAATTTCTAATAACGGTAAATGAAAATTCTGGTTTTCTGAATAGAGGATCACAATTGTTGATAACATGTGTAAAGAATACTATAAATTTTCATCATAATAATTCTGCTTCAATACTTTGAATTTTATTCAAAAGATTACAAATATATGTATTACAAGATTTCAAAGATTAAAATTAGATATTTAAAAAAATTAGTATTAAATATTTTTAACAATTACATCCTGTATATAACAACGTAAGGATACACAAGTATCTACATATAACGCAAAAATACACAAGTCTAATATTTAATTATACTGAATAACAATATGATCACTCAACTTCTCTGGCATGCAAAAACTTAAGAAACAGTATTATTTGTAAAGTTATAACCTCAAAATTAAACTCAACAGCCTGTGGCGATTTACATAACCGAGAATATTCAGAAGAAAGGAGTTGGTCTTGCCAGGCTACAATCTGGCCATTTGTAAAAGATGACATTCATTGATGTGACCGAAATCCTTTCCCGCCTGTATAAAGTGCGGCTTATTACCAGCCTCTGCCCGCACATCCTGAATTGCGTTGGATCCATATATGAAGACGTTTTTATGGACCCATCTGTATTGCCCGAAAACTTTTTTTGCAGACTCAATGACTTAATTTTTTAGTGTAATTTTTTTCATTGGGATAAGAGACCTTTTGTAAAGTAACTTCACTGCAAAGTAACAGCCGAAAATCTTATTTTGCATTTAAGTTTTACACGCCAATGTAGCCATTGATAAAATGCTCCGTTTTCTAGAGTTGTGGTTGGCTCGGATGGTATTTATGCCACTAGATCATTCAGGGACACAGGAAAGCACAAGATAAAATATCAGACATTTAATTTGAAAAAAGTTAATGTTTTAGTCATCAACCTTGTAGACAAAACTTTTAGATTCTGCCCTAAATAATACGGCATAACTCAGACTTCATAACGTTGCCAATCATGATTTATAATTTACTTTCTGAAATGGTTAGCGTTTCACTTGACCTTGCTTCAAGCGGTTTCTTAATCAAGATACTGAAATGATTTATTAGGATATTTGGAAGACCGTGAAGCGAACGTCCACAGCGAACTAGCAACCCCTCAAATAGGCTGTCCACGAATTCGCTTCTCAAGTTTTCCGGAATGTCTTTCAACATGGAACAAATGGAAGCAAGATGACCTAGAAATATAACGCATTCATTATTCACTTTTATTCATTGAGTAGATGAAATTAATGGAAAGGAAATGACCAGCCTTAGCAAAGTTCAGTTAAAAAATAATTATTTTACACGTATCAAAACACAATTTGAAGTTATGGTTGGGTGAGGTTATGGGCACACGAGCATATTCAGACAAGGGCCGTGGTAGCCCAGTAGGCAGTATTGCAGATTAGCAACCGCACAATTGGGAGTTCGAAACTAGATTCAACGACCGTCTTATACTCGAGGGCTGGTGCACGTTAAATCTATCGTGGCCTCAAATGTCCTCAATTTGGCTTGGTGTGAATGGTTGGTTGATTAGGGTTTAATGGCGCAAAGTCCAAAGGTGGACAAGCTGCGCCAAACACAAGACAGAATATAGACCAATAAAAGCGCAGAACATTTAAAAATGAAGTCCAAGACAAAGATAAAAGGTAAATTTAAAAGACAGCTTTTTCTCGCAAGACATCCGCAGCTGCTCGACGTGGGGAAGCAGGTAAATTTTCGGTCGAAAACGATTTTAAAAGCTGAAGCCGTTATCGACACTCCACTGCGTCAATCGAGAAACGGCCGTCTGGAGTTCTCGTTCGATGTATCGCATGTCTTTTCCCTGACAGAAGATGTAAGGTCATCCACATAAAGGTTTCCTTGCACTGAGGGTTGTAGTTGATGTAAGATGCAATTAATTTTGATTGTAAATAGAGTTACACTCAGAATGCTACCCTGAGGTACACCTTCCTCCAGGATGAGTCTGAGAAGGTAGAACCAATTCGTACCTAACTGTCGTAGCTCTAAAAATTTCTGGATAAGTATGGGTCGATTCCCCAATGGTGTAAAGATCCCGAAGTGTACCATGTCGCCAAGTGTGGTCATACGACTTTTCAATGTCAAAAAACATTGAAACCAGATGGTTTCGGCGTAGAAAAGCACGGCGAATTTGCTTTTCGAGATTTAAGATGTTATTCATTGTGGAGCGTCCAGTTCTAAAGCCATTTTAATGGTGAAAGAGACTGTCGTCTCTAAGATGAGGACGAGACGAAAATTCACCATTCTTTCAAGGATTTCGCACATGCAGTGCTATAGGCCGATAGTTGTATGGGGGGGTAGAGTCCTTTCCAGATTTGGGAAAAGGTACAACGTCTCCAAGCCAAAGGGAAAGCATGTTCTTCCCATGCGATTATGAAGTCTCAAGAGGTTAGACAGTGATGGGATAGATTTTGTAGCATAATGTAAGTGATGCCATCAGAACCAGGTGCGCCGGTTGGAGTGATAAGGGTTGAAAGCTGTTATGGGTAGAAGGTAGGTATTTTAATTAACGTCACACTGGAGCAACACAACGGGCTATTGGTGACGGTCCGGGATTAATCCCAAAGTATGGGTAGGATTTTCAGTGTTAACAAACTTAGACGGTCAGCGAAAATTTTACTTTTGCTGTATAAATGCTCTCGCATGATGCGTGTCAAAGCTTCCTTAAAATGACTAAATCCCTTAAAAGGACAGGCACAAAGACTTATGGTAGTTATCTAGTTATCAAGGCTACCTTGCAATGTAGTTTATCGCTGGTTTGGCAATGTTTCGCGTTTAATTTAATGATGCATTATAGTTGATTGGTGTTGACCAATCAACTATCGTACATCAATTCGAAATTAATTCTTGAATTTTTATTGGCGAAATGCTGAAATAATGTCCGAAAAGCAAGCCAACTATTATCACGTTCAGTAACCACGTTTCGCCGCAGAAACATTACACACCTATATTTAGCTTGAAAGAAAAAATGCCTCCCATGCTTTCATTTATTTTGAGTTTTGGGCGTAGACATTATCCTCTATTAGTATAATCTCTTAAGTTGAAGTATTGTAACTAAAGATTTAGTTATTTTGGATGGTTGGGTTCTATGGCGAAAGGGCCATATTTGGCCGAGCTGCTACAAACACAACGTCAAGTAATGCAAGAAAAGTTTTACTGATACAGAAGTAAGAAATGCATCTAAGTTACAGGAAATGAATCTGCCGCATTCAACTCGTAGGTTGCTAGTGCATTATGTAAACCAACTCATCCATGGCGGCCCACATACTCGTTACGGATATTTCAATGAAAAGGTTTAAAGGATGTCTGAAAGTGTCAGTTACCTTTGCATTCTTCATCGCTGGGAAACGTGAAAGTCACCGGCTGCGTTTTACACATGACGACATCAAAACCAATCTCTGTCAAAATGCGCCGGTAATAAGATTCGTCCAAGTTCTGAGATTGGGAGATTGGAATGCCACATGGCAAGTCCTGAAATAAACGCAATCGTGATATTTAGTGCAAAACATTTTTGACGTGAAATGTCTTTCCTACGGGGTCCCGAAGAAGCGGGCGAAAAGTGAAACATTTGAAATCGCTGTAGCTCCGAAAGTACAAATCGGGTGTGACCTCGTCATCTGACGGTGGTTCAAAATTGCGTGTTGTCCTCGAATCATTCCATTCGGGGATGATACCGGACGGTCGCCAATGGCCCGTTGTATTACTCCAGTGCAACGTTAATTATTTCCCAACTACCGAAAGTATAAAGTCAACGCAAAAATACTTAATCTACCATTAAATAGTAGACGTATCAAAGTACATAACGGAACCGGTCGGACTTCTGCCGCGCATCGACATTCTAATGAAATAGACGGATCATGTGGGCGGAGTCGTTGTCATAAGATCTCTGAAGGGTTAATCACAAATCGACTTAGCCGATTGGCTATGGAAGCAGACTAGTGTTTTGGATCACTGGATAATCTAACCAATCAATAATTTAGGATTCATGCTTTTACCCACAACTACAGATCTTCAAACCGAGCAAATGGTTGGTAGGTATTAATTGACGTCGCACTGGAGTGGGCTATTGTCGACGGTCCGGGATCAATCCCGAAGGGAAATATTGGAGGACAACACGTAATTTTGAACCACGGTCAGATGACGAGGTCACCTGATATGGTTGCCCACTCTCCAAAACCGAGTAACTGGACGAAATAGCATGAAGCTCCGACAATTTCATTTTAAGGTCGATGCTGCCGCGTGCATGACATCAGCGCAACGGAGGCGCGCAAATCAGTGCCGTTTCTAGCGGTCGAAAGTCAGTTACCACCCCTCTCTACTTGTGTAAAGACTTCAAGAAGTGACAAATGAAAGACCATTTGATTTGTATCGACAAACACTAACGTTTAATACCATAAAATGAGAGATCGAGTGCAAGATGCAAAAGTTAGACCAGTGATTCTCAACCACTGTGCCGCGGCAATTTAGTGTGCCGCGAGATTCTTGAAGTGTGCCGCCACTGCGAACATTCAGAAGAATAAATTAATTCGTTCTGGATTAATCTTAGATACGATTATCCCACAATCTCAAAAAGCCTTAAGTGTGTTATTACAATTTTCCACATCTTATTTGTGCGAATTCGGATTTTCGGCTTTGACCAACAAAAAAACGAAAAAAAGACCCATACTTTTAAATCTGGATCACGAAATGAGAATATTATTATTATTTTTACGCCCAAATATACGCAAATAAAGTTATCAAAAAACACCAAGCTCAAATTTCGTATTAAATGTAATTTGTAATTTATCATTAAATAAACATTTTGTTTACTTTGTAATGGAATTTCATTTTATATTTCATTGAAAATTATTATCGTATGCTATTTATACAAAATATATTTTAGGTACATCAATCAATTAACCAAGTAAAATTCCTTTAAATTTATCTTATTGTTAGTGTGCCGCTAAATTATTAAAAGTGTACCGTGACAAAAAAAGGTTGAGAATCACTGAGTTAGACGATTTGGTGCGTGAGAAACTGCGAAAACTTGCGAAAACTTGCAAGAATGTCGAAATGCGTGGCAAGTAAGTTTCTTAAAGCCTATAGAGAACGTGTCCGAAATGAAAGACGACTTCAAGAGGATCGGTCAAGCCCAAAACTACTTCGACCGAGCGCGATTGACGGCCGCCGCGCGTAAATGGGCGAGCGTCGACGTAGCCGTACCGAGCACACTTCGAGTGGAATTGCACATTCTGTGCCGATGCAGATCGCCGATTCTAGTACGGAAGAAAGCAGTCATGAAACTTCCGTAAATTCTACAGGCTGGCTGGTTTGGGCGTTTTATGGCGCGAGGCTATATTTGGCCATTAAATTCTACAGGAGTTGATGGACGACGAAATCTTCAACGAGTGCGAGAGTTAACCAGTGTATAAGCGGTCTTTGGACGGAGTTCAAAATCGCAACCCTCCGATTGCTGATCCGCTACTCTTCCTACTGGACTGTAGCGACCCATCCCAAAATAGGGAGACTGCTTTCTTCATTAGCATAGTAGCTCAGGTGTTGATCTTGTCATCTGGACCGCGATTCAAAATTACAAATTTTAGTCCTCCGATTTTCCCTTCGGGATTGATCCCAGACCGTCACCAATGGCCCGTTCCAGTGCGACGTTAATCTAACCACCGGTCTAGTCCACGATCATCCTGTAACGCGGCTTTACATGCCTAAATCCGTCGCATGAAATGAATAAAAACCTAAATGTATTCGGGTTGTTCCTTCAGAATTCCAAGGTATACAATAATCTGATATACCCGTAACGAAAGGACAGGAAAATTTCGGCAGTTTAACTAAAGGGTTAAATAAATGGAATATTCTGAAGGGGCAGCATTGTTAACTTTGCATTGTTAACTTTGCATAAGCGTAAATCAACTTCTATAATTATAGGAGTAATAGTTTACATATCACTTATTAATTCAGAATAAATTTCAATCCTACTTTGGTCATCTCCTTCCATTTTGGATGCTCCCTCATGTCTTCGAACACCGCAAAACTAGCCCCATTCAAACAGAAATGCACAGCTGCTTCCCCTCCAGGTGTCAGTAGTTCGAAAATATTTCGAAATGCTTGGGCTTGGTCCTTCGCCCAATGTATGCAAAACAAGGAAAGGAGTTTCGAAGAACATCCACGCCATGTTTGAAGGATGGATCTAAATTAAAAAAAATATTTTCAAATGTAGTTTTACGAGGGATTTTCAGTGTCAATAAACCAGACGGAACGAAGCTTTTACTCCAGATAACCGAATTCTCTCGCTTGATACATATCGGGGGTTGCCTTAAAGTTTTCGCACGAGTTCAAAATTAAAATTTGAAATAATCCAATGTTGCGAATTCCTTCCAATCGTGTACTAGAGAAAAATTCGGGGTTTATCCTTATTACAAAGGGGAAAGAGACTAAAACGGCTTTATCTAGATTCCGAAGTGGACACCTTAAGAGTCCACTTCGGAATCTTGAATAGCCACTTCGGAAGTCTTGAATAGTCAAATCATTCAAGAATTTCCTAGTTTTCCCAAGTACAAGGGAGAAACAGGTGAAATATAAGTAGACTGAGCTTTGCAACAGCAATATCTTGTTCTTGAATTAATCTTAACTGACTTAGTTGACCGATTTGGCTTCTTTATCGCATCTTTTGGCGATAATTTTTTTAACAGGGTAGATACGCGAATGAGCATTTCTGTAGTAGTGACAAAAATGGTGAAATCACCAAAGTCTACGACTGTCACTCGGACCAATCAGGTGATGAATCAATGGATGACGAATCTTGCCGTCTCGTGGGCCAATCATGAATATTCTTAACCCGGCAGACAAAAGTACTCCAAGGGTCACGCTACTACTAGATTTGGTCACCTGGGCACAAAAATGGTTATCATTGCTCACTATACTTTTATATTTCCTCTATTGGGAACGCGCCTCTACTATCACATGCTTCCCTGTATCGGAATGAGCCCTTCAGACTTATTTCAGAATCCTGATGACATGATTTGAGGATTTGTTAGTTGGACTTGACCACAAGGCGGCTAAACCTGGAGAAATAAACCTTAAAATGCAGCTTATCACCATTTTATCGACGTTTGGGGTTTAATCTAATTGGCTTTGGCCAATTAACTATCAAATTGCTGGTCTGGAAGAACAATGACGCAAGTGCAAAATATTGGTATTTTGAATTTAATGCTTCATTTGTCTTCAACATGTTTCATGTCGCGTTTTTTGTAGAAACGTCAATTTTGCAAATTCGCACCTTTGACGTGGTGGTAACGATATTATTTAAAAGTAACAAATGCCATTATAAATCCCACTTTCACTACCAAAGCTTCTCACATGATGTAATATTAGTCATGAACGGGCATCCTTAGTTTTCATTTTCTAAACAAATAGATAAATTCAACTTGCGTCATTGTTCTTTCAGAACCACGATATATTGATTCGGAATTCATTCTTTGGAATTTTTACTGGTGGCGTGCGGAAATCGAATTCCAAAAACAATCCAAGTGACATCACGTTCAGAAAACACGTTCCGCCGCCTAAAATCCACCAACGTCTTGCTTAACAAATGCCTCTCGTGTATCGCTATGGGATATCCTTGCATGTGCATTTCTTTTAACTTGCCAATCAGCGAGCCTCCCTCTGTGGTTTGTCTCTTATTCGATTAGAGGTTCTACATAAGATCATTTGATGGTTGGTTGGTGTTTTTTTGTGGCGCAAGGGTCATATTTGACCATGCTGTGCCAGACACAAGACGTACAATATTAATAGACGCAAACAATAAAAGTTTTACTGACAAAGAAATACACCCAGGGTGTAATAATTGCAGCAATCGAACCTGCGCTGTTTTGCAATTTTGATTTTTGAAGAGATTTGCATATCGTCTCGGTAATGAAAGACTGCACAACTAGAGGACCATCGATTTCTTCAACCAATAGATGCGATTATTTAGTCATGCATATCGTAGGGGAAAAGCATTACTACACTTCTCTGAAATGTTGTGACGCTCAGGGTTAGAGAAAGATTCAAAATTTACTTACTCGTCTTGGATATCGGCAGTAACGTACTCAACCTTTGGATGTGGATTCTTGCTCTTAGCAAATCGAATCATGTCTTCTGACAAGTCCATTGCAATGATTTTCCCAACATTGGGAAATTGATTGATAAGCAACTGGGTAGAGTTATTTCCAGGGCCACAGCCGATATCCATGATGGTCTCACCAGATAGATCTTTCCAACCCAGCTTACTTGTGGCCAAACGGAAGAATTTACTTCCATCTTTCCGTTGCAGATGGCTGTGTTTGTTGATTAAATCTACGTCTAGTGGGATCATTTCAAACCTAAATAACAGATTCACTGGGTTACGTTTGCAGCAAGAACATGTTAACATTCATGTATATATACACTCTTGTCCAAAAGTTAAGCATAATTCGTGAAATACAAAATGTAGGAGTAAATATGGATACAATGGTTCAAAATCACTTGTGGATAATCGTGAGACGAAGGTAAAACATTGTGCATATGCAAAACAGTTCAATAGACGTCGACATGAGCAAAGCACCGGCGCACGTCGGAACGAGTATAAAACGGCTTCGAGCGGCATGGCCAGTTTAGACATTTCGCAAATGCTGTGGTACGGAGCGTTGTTAACAATTAATGAAAATGAAAGATGCCACAAAGATGCCAACTGAACATGTTTGTGAAGGGACGAATTATTGGAATGCTGTAATCCGGTCGATCCCAAACCGAAGCGTCTCGAATTCTGAACGTGCCACATATTGCAGCCCTCCGCCACCCATCAAGCTCCGTTCCTGAATTGAAAACTGCTCTCCGTGAGGCTTGGAACTCTTTGAGCACACAACTCATCCATACCTACATCGAAATCGTTGTGCAGCATACGTGGCTACCAGAGGTTCCCACACACCGTATTAAAGTTCTGCATCGCATTCTTTTAATCATTGTTTCAATAAAGTTGACACTCGTATTATGAACCTTTTATTATCCAAAGGAAAGGGTTGAAAGAAAAAAGTCCTCCTTGTTTTGCATTTTCTTGTGTAACCATGTTATACCCGCACATACCGCGTTTCCTTCCATTACGATGTAGGTTTTCTGAAATTATTCACATAAGTAGGAATCATGCTTAACTTTTGGACGCGAGTACGTATGAAACATATCCATAACTTTTAAGGCACATACTTCACAAAATATCTTTTTAAACGTAGAAATTTTTTTTTCTCATTCGGCTTCTTTTAACTCACATGGTGGTTGTCTCGACGAGGTATCTCCATTAGAAAAACCGAGCTGAGCTTGATAGACGAGATATCAAGAGGAAAATTAACCAGACCTAGTCATGATCATAAAAGAAAACATTGGCAATATCTTAAGGACGAGATATTTCGTCATTAGCGAAATCGTTCAGGTTTTGATGAAAGATAAATTTGGTCGAAACCACTTGGAGGGTTAAGCGTCTGTTAAGCCATTTAAAATAATATCAATTACAGAAAGACGAAACTTACGCTGAAAACGTTTTTCCAGAAAATTCTGGGAAACAATTAAGATTGATTGGCAGCATGGTTTTTATGACGCAAGGGTCAGACCTAATGTATACATTTAATACTCGGTATTTATTAAACAGAATCATTTATCTATAAAATCAAATATAAGATACAGCAAATTAACGAGGGAGAAAAAAAGACGAAAATCAATACAAAGACGAGAAAAGGCAAGGAAACAGTTTATTGTGAATTGAACAAACTATTCTTTTAACGCTCTGCTTGTTAAGCTGCTGCGGAGGTTTTCTTGACGAGGTATCTCGTCATTAGCGAAACCATTAGCAAAGGACGAGATATCTCGTCTTTAGAAAAGCGACCAGATCTTGATCTAGTCATCTTCAAAAATTGGCACTATTTTGATGACGAGATATCTCGTCAGTAGCAAAAGTTGTCAGATCAACGACGAGATGTCTCGACGAAACCACTTGGATCGTTAAAAGCAGTCTATAATTCGATAGGGTAAGTACTGCAATGTCTAATCATTGCAATACTTACCCTATCTTAAAAAGCGGATCGTTAAAAGCAGTCTACAGTTCGATAGGGTAAGTACTGCAATGTCTAATCATTGAAAATAAAGGTTTGAGGAGATTAAAATGCAGAAATCGTGAATAGTATAAAACTATATTGAAAATCGAACTAAGTTGGTCTAAGTCTAGCGAGAAAGTAATTCATAGACCTATAATTTATTTAAGACCTAAGCCATACACCCTACAAAAAAGGCTTAAGACCGAGGGGTGAAATGAAGCATAAAATACATCAAAAGAAAATATTCGACAAATGATATCGATCAGGCAGACAAAACTTCTTATACTAGACATAAAGCATCGGTGGAAATGAAAGCGGAAATTAGTTTTTTTACAACAGTCTAACCTCACTCATGTTCAAATCAGATTATTGCAAAAAATGTATAAAAAATTTAAGCAGACTGAAAATAAGTCATTTTAAAGGGATAAGTCCTATAAGTATCCAAAGTTTCGTTATAGAGAAGAGGTAATTAGTTTTTAGTTATCTTGCGAACTGCAAAACGTCCAGTTAGCCAAAATTGGTTCTCATATTTTTGTTCATGAACATAAAAGTTTAAATCTTAGGAGCCTTAAAGTGTGTGCGATTGCCGTTTTAAATGTAAAAATCATGCTATAAAGTTCTAAAAACCATTCTAAAGAATTCGAATTGGAGCAAGACCGTGGACTTGCTCCAGTGCGACGGCAATTGGCGATGGTCCGGGATCAATCTCTAAGGCAAAGATCCGATGATAAAACCTCGTAATTTTGAACCAAGGTCAGATGACGAGGTCAACATCCGAGCTGGCACACCTCTCCAGCACCACGTTAACGTGAGTACATTTGAGACCACGACAGATTTAGCGTGCACCATCCCAACGTACACGGTTGGTTGGATCGAGTTTCGAACTCCAAACATTTCGGTTGCTAATCCGCTACACTTCCAACTGGGCTACCGCGGCCCTACATAAAGTGCAAACTCATGTATGATAGTTGCTTAACTCCAATTAAACCCCAAACGTTGCGAAAACTACATTTTGAAGAACGGAATTTGAACAGAAGTAATCTTTACAGACCGTCTGATTTGTTGGATTTTCTGAAATTCCTTCATACATTAAAAGTATTAAATTTATAAATTAGCTAATAAATATTAAAACTTAAATTACCAAATCAAAAAATAATTCATTCAGAAATACGAGGATTTTCATTGCAAACAAGTTACCGAAGAGAAAATACATCCAGTTATGAACTAATGTTATTTATCGCCATTCGGCACTGTTTAGTGTTAATGTTTGATAAAAGCATCATGCTGAAATTGCATTAGAGTAGCATGCCAGGTTACGAAAGTGATAACAAAATACTTGCATTACTTTACAAGAAACTCATGAATTTAAAATACATCACTTCAAAATCTTCAAAACAGACAGCAGCCTACTTAAATAAGTGATCTGTAGCTTTACATTAGATTTAAAAATTATCCATACATGACATGCACTTAACAACTTTTATTCAAAAACCATAAAAATAATTAATATTGATGCTATAGTTCAATAATGAAAATGTTAGTGCTTGAAATAAAAAATTCTTACAAATTCCGAAAAATGCGTGTAAATGTCGTAGCTGTAGACCCAGAAGAGATGAAACTAAATGCGCTTACTATATTTTATACTATTAGGTATGAAAAGAATCATCCGCTAGAAGAAAATAGTGCGCGATAAAAGATGCATTTAAAAAATCAGAATATCCCTGGGATTTCAACAATGAAACGAATTCAAATGCAGCGCCACCAACAATAAAACCAGTCGTTTAATCAATTCTCCGAGACAGATTCAAATCAATAGAAAATTGAAAAATTTCCATAATAAAAACATCTCCGCCTCTCGGGAAAATAAAAAAATTTCAGTGACGTCTAGGTAGGTATTTTAATTAATGTTACACTGGAGCAACACAACGGGCTATTGGTGACGGTCCGGGATCAATCCCAAAGGGAAAGATCGAGGACAACACCACGTAAAGTGACGTCTAGTAGTAGTGACGTCAATTGAGTGTAAAAAGATCAAGGTCAAAATCAAATGTGGAAACGCATCTGTGACTAACACCCGATGAGTTCACTCTCTTCGGACATTTTCGGGCCGCGGTAGCCCGGTTGGAAGACCAACGGATTAGCAACCGGAGGGTTGCGAGTTCGAATCCATCCAGACCATCGTGTACAAAGGGGGCTGGTGCACGTTAAATATGTTGGGGCCTCAAATACCTCACGTTGGCGTGGTGTGGAAGTTTGGAGAGTGGGGTACCATCTCAGGTGTGACCTCTTCATCTGACCTTGGCTCAAAATTACGTGGTTCTGTCCTCGGAACTTTTCTTTCGGGTTTGATCCCGGACCGTCGCCAATAGCCCGTTGTGTTGCTTCAATGCGACGTTAATTGAAATACCTACCTTATAATTATTTTTTTAAGTGTTTGCTAACCAGATCTTGTTTAGTCCTAAGATATTTTATGTTGCGGGATAAAATTTACTTTAAGAAAAATCTGCATCAAGATCTGATCAGATTCTTTCTAATGAGATATCATTATCAGATGAGATCAAGATCTGGTCAGATTTTTTCTAATGGTGAAGTATCTCGTTTATCAAGATCTGGTCAGCTTTGGTAGTGACGAAATACCTCTACCTCGTCGAGACAACCACCAGGAGGGTTAATGTTGTATGTTTGAAGGTATGTTTCTCAAAACCAACTTAACGTGTAGACAAAATTATTTAATTTTGTAATCTAAAAAATTTTCTTTTTATCTATTTGAAAATAATACTTTTTAACGTCATACTTAATCTAAAACTTAGTTGCAAAAAAATGAAAAATCGTCAATTTTGACAGAATTAAAAGGTTTCATGGGTTAAAGGAATTTTAAGTCGTCGTTGAAATATATACCAGTTCCAGTGCTAAGGGTGTAATAAAATTATTGCAGAAGTTTGGAAGTTTCCTTTTATTTCCTTCATATTTAAAATAGCAAAAGAAAATTACAAAATAATGATTTTCCACTCCGAATAAGCATACAAAATCAAATGAAGGAAAGCTCTTAGAATGACGATAGTTTAGAGAAATATAGTTTAATATATCTATCACTTGTAAGAAATCAGAATTGGAGTATAAGTCCTAAAGCAACAGCAACAAATTAGTAACACTCAACAACACGGTCTATTGCTAAATTGACGACTGAAAATTTAGGCACTTTAGGACCTGCAACAGTACAATCTCTCAATATTGCACGTTTGAAGGTCTGGTTCTAAAAACTACTAAACGTAGGCAAAAAATATCTTACGTTTTGTAATCTGAAAATGCTTTCTTTTTATCTATTTGGAAATAACAATTTTAAACATTTAATTAAACAGTTTAAAAATGAAAATCGATTTTGACAGAAGTGAAACATTTCAATGGGCAATGAAATTTAAAGTCATAGTTGAAATTTATGCGTGTCAGTGCTAGGTATAAAATTACTCCTGAAGTTTGGAAGTCGTTTTTATTTCCTATACCTTTACCCTTAAAATAGCAAGGAAAATTACAAAATGACGATTTTCCACTCCGAATAAGCATACAAAATCAAATGAAGGAAAGCTCTTAGGATGACGATATTTTAGAGAAATATAGTTTAATATATCTATCACTCTTGTAAGAAATCAGAATTGGAGTATAAGTCCTAAAGCAACAGCAACAAATTAGTAACACTTAACAACACGGTACCGGTCCATTGCTAAATTGACGACTGAAAATTTCATCACCTAACGGCTCTGGATCGTCCTATGATCATTAAAACAAATTAGACGGAGCATGTGCCCTCAGTTTCATGCTATTTCTTTCAATTTCTCGGTTTGAAGATCTGTCACGTGGTTGTAGGTAAAAGCATTGTTACTAAATTATTGATTGGTTAAAGGGATTATTCACCGTCATCAAAAACACTAATCTGCGCTTCCATAGCCAATCGGCTAAGTCGATTTGTGATTTACCCTTCAGGGATCTTACGCGACAGCGATTCCGTCCACATGATCCGTCTGTCATTCAAAGGTCGATGCTTCTAGTTTTGCAATTGTTTAATCCTAATTATAAGTGTCATTTGTACTGTGGTGCATCCCAAGAAAGTGTGGGAGCTGTGTTAAAGCAAGAGCACCCTGACGGCTTATAACATTCAATTGCTTTCCATTCCCGACAACTGAGAACATACGAGAAAAACTATGCTATCACTGAGTTAGAGTATTTGGCGATTGTGTATGCTTCAGATAAATATTATCAGTCAACTTCACAATACACACTGATCATGCTGCTCTTGTTTGGGTAAAGAATGTAAAACACATTTAACTGGTAGACTTTTCAGATGGTCTTTAAAACTTTCAATGTTTAACTATGAAATTAAATATAAGGCTCTTCTAACTATGAAGCTGATATACTTTCTAGAAACCCTATTTTCCATCACACTATGCATTTCAGTCATTTACTACAAAAGAAAAATTAATTGAACTTCAAGAATTGGATAATGTGAATAATCCTAAATTCAAAAACGTTAATAATTTATGGACCTTAAGTAAAAGCTATTGTCAAATTGTCCCAATTTCCTTAAGACTGGAATTTAAAAAAAAACTCACCAAGATTTTGGTCACTCAGAAACTAAAAAGATGTTAAATTTAATTTCTACTCAATATTATTAGAAGGATATCATTAAAGATAGTAATTTTGTTAATTGTGAAATTTGCCAGTTAAACAAAGTCACATCAGAAAAAGTTTGGACACAGTTACAGGCTATGCCACCTTCGTCAGAACCTTTTGAATTGCTATCTATTGATACTGTTGGTGGATTTAATTATTATAACTCAACAAAAAAGTATCTTCATATAATCATTGACTATGCATCTCGATATATGTAGACTTTTCCTTTAAAAGTGTTACTACTGAAACTTATACTAACTGCTTAAAACAAATTTTTCAACAGCAACTACCTAAAAGTGTTTTAAGTGATAGAAATACAGCTTTTACTGTAGGAAAATTTCTTAGATCTCCTGCTTATTTCTCATAATCCTAATCCCTCTAGCGAGATCATTATAATATTATAGACCCTCTTCCTCTCTACTCACCGAAACGGTTTAGAGCAATTAATGAGAGGAGGGGTGGAGGAGACCTCCAACACCAGCACGCAGAGAGGAACAAGGGGACCCACCCTGACGAACAGGGAAAGCGAACCCTCACCCCATCCAGAGGGCACGCACGAACCCGAACACCGTCGGGCACCGCCATTTATTTTTTTTCAAAATTTAGATTTGTACATTAAAAGAGTAGGCCAACAAGGCCTAAATATAATAAACCAAAGAGTTACAATGAGATATATAAGTAACAATAAAAAGTGGTTAAAAGAGTAATATAGTAATGAGATTTACATGTTGAAAGACAATATGAGTAAAAATGTTTCATATGTAATTTACAAAGTTTAAAGTAAAATGAAATATAGTTACATTTATGTACAAAAGAACATCAATTCAGTCTTAGGTTTAATAAAAGAAGAGAGTATAATATTAGAGAAAAATAAGATAATAATAATATAGATACATTTATGTACAAGAGAATATCAATTCAGTTTTGGTTTAATGAAAGGAAAGAAAATAATGTTAAAGAAAAAACAAAAAATTTAAGTATAAGTTAAATTTCAAATTTTTTCAGTCACCCCGTTCCGTAATCAGTTTTTGCAGTCAATAAATTTTGCTGTCTTTTGAGGTTGGGGCATTTTCTGTGCAGTCATGCCCCTCATTTTGATTAGTGTTAAATTTGATGTTTGATTCGATGCAATTGATGCATCGTTTAGATGCTTTACAATTTGTGGTGTCATGGTCGGCACCACAATTGAGACATTTTTTTTATTGTTACACTTGGATTTGGAATGGCCAAATTGGCCACATCCAGTACACTGCATGATATTTTTGAACTCCTCCACTCTAATTCGTTGAAACCCAATATAAAGATATTTAGAGTTTATAATTGGGTTGTATAGTGAGGGATTAATAGTTGCTATCCAGTGATTTCCTTTTTGAGCTGGCATTTTAAAATCAATGTGGAGATCTTCTTTGTCAATTATATCATTTTTATTTTTTAAATATGAAAATATTTCTTTGGATGGAATTTCTTTGTCAACATTTAATAGTATAATTCTAGGTTTTCGTTTGGTCGGTTTTGTCAGGTTAAAGTCTTTAGAAATGATTCTTTTTATATTGAGTTCTTTTTCTAAAGCAGCCATTTGTTCTAGAGAGTCTACTTCTATGGCAATTCCTCCGTCGTTAATATTTCTAATTTTGACATTATAATTTTTTAATGCTGTTTGTATTTTTGGTTTGTTATATGATGGGTTTCCTTCATTTTTTGGTCTGAGTATGACTACGTGGTTTTGAAGAGGGTTCTTTATAGTAAGAGTATTGAATTGACCCGTAGGGTGTCTAGCAGTGATAGCAGAGTATGAAGACATTATTGGGTTGGAAATAGAAGGGGTTTCTTTTAAGTCTTTAATCAAAGTGTGGGTTTGATCTGAGATATTTTTGAAGGTTTCGGTAATCAATTTGATAGTGGTTTCTTTTTCTTCAGATTTCCCTTTGAGAAAAGCGTTATCTATTTCCAAATCTTTGTTTAAAATTTTAAAAGATTGAATATCAAGATCGTTTTCTTCAGAGGTCTTTTTGACCTTGGAAAGTTTCTCCTCTAGTGAAGTTATTTCTAGTTTAAGATGAGAGATTTTCTTTATCCTAGTATATCGGTGTCATTTTTTTGTTTAATTTTGTAGGGTTCGCATTCTTCATGTTTCCGAATCTGTGGTTAGGTCAGATTCATGGTTATTTATTGATTCATGTAGTCTTACGATATCCTGTTTCCTATTCACTAATTGAATCTTCAGCTCTTCCATTTCTTTTGCAAGATTGATACTACTTTTAATGATGGTTTGAAGATGTATTTTTAAACTCTCCTGAAAAAGAGCGGATTTAACTTGGGATTTTGATTTAGTTTTGCATAGATAAATCTGAGATTCAATAGATTGTTGGATAGTTTGGATATCTAAGTTTTTTAAATCATTTGTCGAAAAATTTTCTTTTAAATTATCAAGAATTCCCGAGGGAATCTTTTTCTTTGTCATTAGAAGTACTCATGGTACTATTTTTAGTTGGAGTCTTACATTTAAAAATAGTGACAATATTAAAGTGACAATAAAAAAGAATAAAATTAATAAAATAACTAGAATTCAAACAATAAATAAGTCAAAAACACAAGGAATCAAGGAATATAAATGAATACAGTGTAGATAGAAATCATGATAAGGAAGATACATATAGATAATGGGACTAGTAGATGAAAAAATGAAAAAGTTGTGAGACTAGTAGATGGAAACAAATTAAGACAAAGTCAAAAGATAAACATAACAAAGAGACTAGTAGGAGGAAAATAAAGATAAAAAATAATTAAAAATAGACAATTGAGGTAGAATAAGAGTATAAAATATTAAAGATGGAGCGTAAAAGTCATCAAAATGTCAGAACAAAGTTATTAGTTTTTAAAAATTTATAAAATGACTCACAGATGTAATAGGAAGTCGCAGGAGGTGTAGATGGAAAGGTCTTGAAAAGTTCTTTTAGGTGAAGGTGTTTTGGAGGCTGTGAGAGAATTCAGAGGATTCATGTGAATTTTTGAAGAAGACGACTAGTGTTCAGATTAAGTTGACGGCAATGCAGGTGAAGCGAACTTCGTGGAGTAGAAGGTCAAAAAGATGGCTGGCTGATAAATAAAAATGAAGAATTCGAATTCCAAAGATGAAATTAAAATTGAAGAATTGCTAAAATTCAGACTTGCCGTTGTTGGATTTTCACGCTTTTGGCATCATTTTCAAGATTTTTTCTAGGAGCATCTTTTGTGTAATTTTCAAAGATGGATAGGCATTTTTCGAGGTGAATTTCGTGTGGAGATGTCGAATCCGGGGCACTAGCGATTTATCGCCAAACATGGTAACCTTGGTGTTTTAATTCAGCTTTATGGCAACCCTATGCAAAAGGTTTTCGCGTAGGAAAGTCCACGTTTTTTTTAATGAACATACTGGCTTTGGACGCCATCTTGATTTGGCGACAAAAATTGCTTGGCGACAAACATGCCCCGGATTCTACATCTTTACCGAATTTCGATCAAAATCGGGAGCAAAGAAAATGCGCGGCTTCTCTCTACGTGTCAGCGCTGAAAGTCCTAGCGAGATCATTGAAAACTATTCATTCTTTCACGAGCCTCTTGGACTAAGGAGCCCTCAGAGACATTCCAAACTCCAAACCCTCAAAAACCTCCTCGCCTTATGATATTACTACTCGTCTATTCGGCTTAATCCTAGTATACGTTACACGGTGGATTTGGCGACATTGGCGATGTTTGGCGACATTTGGGAGGGCGATAAAGTTTGCAATCTGTATTTGTAGATTTGGCGAGATTCGGTGGGTTATTGCTTTTTATCCATTTTGCATTTGCATTTTGGAATTCATGGTGTGATTTTGCGGTTGAGCTTGAGATTTGTAATAGAATTTAAGAATAGAATTTTGAAATTTTTATTTGGACCCCATTTTCAGGTACGATTGTATATGTACGATTGTACAGATACGATTGTAATGGCATTATGTATTTGCCATTTTCAGGTTACGATTTTCTATGTTTTTGCCTACGCCAATTCTTGGCGACAATCATAAAAACGTTATTTCGGCGTTGGCGACATTTTTCAAAATCGCGCCAAGCGTGCAACGTATACTAGGATTTTACAATCTATTGAAATAATAAAATTGATATGGAACTTTCAGCCTCTCCATTTGCGGAATCTGTATTACACTCAATACCAATGGATCATTCTCTCCGGTTGCCTTATAATATCTTGCCACATTCGTCACGACTGCAGGCTTATGAGATCTGTTATTATGACATATACATGTTTATATGTATGTATATGCACAATTACCCGGTGTTGCTGGCGTTGAATTGGTTAAATGTTGATTGAAAAGTGATCAGACTAAATCACTTCTATTTGCAAGCATCATTTAAGTGTAAAAAATTTTTAACATCGTTTTAACTTTTTCATAGTTTCTACAATTAACTTCGGACTCAAATATGCATACATGATATATCCATCCATATAATCCATTTCAGGTTCATTGCACTCTTGCTGTAAAACAAACTACAAAAGTTTTTTTCTAAGATTACTACTACAGAAGTCGATTTTGAGTTTTCGAGTGATTACGAATTCCCCTTAAGTTCATTTTCAGTAAAAATGACGAACTTGAAGCTTAGTTTTTCTATCAATATTTATTATTTGTGGCACTCTTGCACCATGCATTCGGTGTTTTCGAATTGCATCATCATTGTGAGAGGATGGGAAATTAAATTGTATGGCATTCGTGATTAATTCATTTTGAAGCAACACATTTGTTTTTGAAAATCCTATTCTCCGTGGTTTACGCCATGGCTCAATTGGAAATCGACTGAGCCACCTACGACCTCTATAAGTTTGAAAAAAGGGGAAGGTGGTAAGGTGAGGAAGAAACTGGCAAATAGGCAATAGTCAAAAACTTCAAAAATTGACTATATAGTATGAGCTTTATTAAAACTTAAGCAGTTTCATGTTAATAAGTTGTGACATTTATTTGTTGTAATTACGACCTCATCTCCTGATCATGGGTTTGTAGGCTTTTTGGAGTTTTTGCAAGGAATTGTATCAAAACCACCTCCGAAATTTTTATGCGTGTTTCTTGAACAGCTTCGAGACGAGACCACACATTTTCAATGATATTCGTAGTAAGTATTTAATATCAGTAAGAGTAAAATAATTTTAACTCTCTACATTACAGGTACCACAATGCTCTCAAAAGTTAAGATACGAAATCGGAAGCTTTAAGAATTTTAACAAGCTTTTATTAAAGTTTTTGGCAATATAATTAGAGTATTTTAATAACGTTTAAAAAAGTAATTAATCTCAGAAATAAAAACAATGATAGCCGATCATATCTGTAGATAACCACTACAAGTGAACCGAGCCTGTCGTTTTGAGGGACGCACGAATTTGATGGGAACTCCAATGTGATTTATTAAAAAGCAAAATATAATACAATTCATAAATTATAAATAATTACAAAGTAGGGTTTTTGAAAATCCCCGTATTATTTTTCAATCCGTTTCAGAGAGTAAGTTGCTCATTGAAACTAATTTTCCATTGCAAAATTTTGAGTAACTAAAAACATATGAAAGAAAAAACCCAATGAAGGGGATTAAATTATTACTGCCATTTCATAGCCATACCCCTCAACAGAAATGGATTGATCCATAAATTTCTTTCATTGCCTCTCGCTGGCCAAATACCATTTTCTCTTCAAGCGCTGGCCCACTTTCATGACAGCGAGGCATAGTGTAGGGGTGAATTCCCTCGTACTGCACATATGCAAAGGTTTGTGTGGCTATTTGCATAACTGCCTCATTACTCCCCCACTGATCTGAACAACTTTTCCCGTTTCTTTGAATAGATTATAAGATCTAGTAGGAAAAAGGCGGGTTTCACACGATTTATTAAAACGTTAACATTGTGATCCATAACTCACTATAACTTTATCACTCCTGGAAAGAATAGGATATGGTCAGTCAAATGGCTGATGAAGGTTTCCTAACACAGTAATGTTTCACAAATACGTGGGAGGGAGTAATCTTGGACGAATACACTCTCCTTGACAGGGGAGGCGTGGTAACCCTGTTGGAAGAGTAACGTATTGGCAACCGGAAGGTTGCGAATCCAACCAAAGACCGTCGTGGGCAAAGGGGGCTGGCGCATGTTAAATTTGTTGTGGCCACAAATGTCCTCAAGTTGCCGTGGTGGGGAAGTTTGAAGAATGGGGAGCCAGTTCAGGTGTTATCATCTGGCTGTGGTTCAAAATTATATGGTGTCTTTGAATCTTTTCCTTCGGATTGTTACCTGATCATCCTAATAGCCCATTGTGTTGCTCCAGTGCGACGTTAATTAAAATACTTACCTACCATTCTTGACATGACGAGGCATCGGAGCAGGTTCCAACTGGTGCATTTGTTCTCTCAGCACACGGCGAAAACTGGAGAAGTCATTGTCTTTTGACGATGCATTCCTGAATAACTCTTCGGGAAGTCGCAATGTAGAACCATAATAGCTCAGGAAGTTGCGTTCAGTTCTTACAGGTAGGTTGTTAATTAACGTCGCACTGGAGCAACACGTCAGCTCTTACAGGGGAACGGATACCAAACAAAAGTTAACTCTTCGGTGCAAAAACGACGCGTGGTATATAGAACGATTGTATAAGTTGTGTGGCGGTTGAATTTGACTGGAACAAGGGCATAGATGCATGTTGTTCCATTGCTAATATAAGCTATCCGTTTCATGATGTAAGCAACTGAATGAATAAAAATGTCAACAAATGTTGTAAATGTTATAATTAGTGAAAAAATGTTGCATAGTGAGCGAATTTGTGTTTAGTATTTCATTCCAAAGCTTAAGAGAACTACGCAACTGCAAAATTAGGGTTGAATATTCAAAATACACCTGCGTGAGTGGAATCATTTAAACATTACCTAAATATGCTCCCACTTTCACTCTGCGTCAGTTTCTCACATGTACATAGTTATAAAGAGAATTCTTAGTTTTCATTTTCTGAATATATTGATTAATTTCTTAGGATCATTGTTCTTGCAGAAGTGATATCAGCATTGACAAATCCTTACTCCACTTGTAATGGCCACTAGTCAATATCGGACTTCCAAACAGGAATGGTTGGAGAGCAACGCTCCTTAATTCGAATTTAACCTCTGGGTTCGACATAAATAATACCACTCTCGCCTGGTATGCCACAGCACGATTTATAAGAAAGGTAAATTCAAGAAAATTGGCACTTACCAACTTAAAGGCTCCCAAGTTGACAAAGCCTACAAGTTTGGAAAGTTCGCTTTTTTCTTTAAGTAGGTCTCACCAGTGTATATCAATAATGTACATTCTAGTCCACCAGCGTGCAGTAAGAGTAAAATGAGTATAATTTTTACTTTACAGAGCAATGACTCTATCAAATATTGGGATTTGAAATCAGGGAAGCTTTAAGAATATTTTAATAAGCCTTTATTAAAATTCAAAGTAGCAAAATTAAAAATACAAACAGTAACATTTCAAACCAAAGTAATCATCTTCAGATGCAAATAAAACAGGAAGACTATATACTGTGGTGTTCATCTGTAAAAATAGACAGCTGTTTAAATACATGATCACACGTATTGCGCCTGTGTAAAGGGTTGCGACGATTTGCATAACCGTCGCATATTCTAACCTGAAAACTGGTTATGTAAATTGTTACTCGTTTGAAATAATACGAGATTGATTTGTTTGCACTGAAAATGCGACTGTCTGCGAAGATATTACTCCCTGTTAATGATACATATTCAAAAAAAGACTCACCTTAAAAAAGTAGATCATCGCCGTTTTGGTACCATTTTGCGTTTAATCTAACTGGCGTTACACATTCAATTATCGTATAATTTCAATGGTTAAATTTTATGGCGCGAGTTGTCGTATTTGGCCCATACAGGAAATATAAAAGTAGAGTGAGCAATGGTAACCTTTTTTGTGTCCAGTATCATGTGACCAAAACTAGTATCCAACGTGACCTTTAGACTATACTTTCGTCTATACTATCGAAACCTATATTTAACTTAACAAAAATGCCTCAGACAGCTTCACATTTGTGGCAGTTATATTTGGGATACTTATCGTCGAGAAGATAAAGTTGCCCCAGTTATTGGTGTTAAGGAAAAAAAAGCATCGCTAAATAGTGAGTCAAAGGTATTCACCCAATTCAAGCTTGTAACTATTTCATGTATTTTATTGAGTTATTGCAAAACCTCGTCCCGTTTTTGGCGCTAGATAACACTTCGGTTTTACGATGCAATGCTATCTACTTCATACGTGTGAAGTTTTGATGTTTGAAAGAAGGAATTTCAGCGAGTACTTGTGAAAAACAAAATTGTGTTATTTGATTGTTTTTAATTTTTGCTAAGCATTGAAAATGGCAGAAAATAAAAAAGCACAATATGTCGAAAATGCTCCGTATTTCCGAAAAGGCTAGAATGCTTCGCAGATGTAAAGATGATATGTATTGTGTATGGTTATGGTGCCGCTGACGATTCCACGTTCCGTAAGTGGTTCAGAAAGTTTCGTCACCTGGATCAGTTCATTAGCCAGAAACCTCAGAACTCCTATGAGCGCGGGATTATGCAGCTACCGGAGGTGAAGAAAGGTCATCGAACAGAACGGCATACTATATTGATTAAAAGTAATTTTTAGAAAATGAAATTTTTCTGATTTTGTAAAAAGAAACGGGACGAACTTTTGCATCAACCTAATAACGATGGATTAAAAATGCTACGATTAAAAATTTCACCAAAGCTT
The DNA here is from genome assembly GCA_933210815.1 of Meta bourneti. NCBI lineage: Eukaryota > Metazoa > Arthropoda > Arachnida > Araneae > Tetragnathidae > Meta > Meta bourneti. The sequence continues at coordinate 74,105,268 of OW119930.1, forward strand.
TCTACTTTATGACCAATTGACTAAAAAGGGGACATATCCTTCAGACCTGTCATCATGACAACTATGGGAGCTGCAGTTCGACTGATATTAATCCAGACTGTTGGTTAATCCAGAGTTACCGATTACACAAAACATAAAAAGGGGAGTCTATTTGCGACTTCCCTGCCGGCCCTCGCTAGATAGTGGTGACAACTTTTACATTATTGACAGGACACAATTACCTTGCCAAGCATTTGCAATGCTTTGACATGTATGGCAGACAGAAAAGTGCATCGCGAAAGTGATAGCTGAAATCGATTCACCATATTTAGGAAAGTACGGCATAAGGGGAAGGCGTCCAGGTTATTGGAGGCTCGAGAGCTTTTGTAGCAGGAATCTTGTTTCGGACATCTTGAATTTTATTACTACCTTTCTTTTTGTTCTATACTCTAAATTTATGTGCAATAGTGACACGCGGGAGTTAACAGATAAATCTGTCAAGGAACTTTTTACCTGAAATAATTGAATAATAAAGTTTTGCTAGGAGTATAAAAACATAACAGCGCGAGAAATCAACTCTTACGACAAAAGTTTTTGGTCGCCTTCCGTACACATAGTGCAAATGGTAAAATAAAAAAGAACACCCAGGAAAATCAGTCTAAATTGTTTGTCATACCTTAGGCTCCTTAAGTCTATCATTGTTCATATTAATATTATTCACACTAGATATTTGTTTAAACTGGAATCAATTTTATTCTATTTTTAGGGAATAGGTTTCCAATAGATTGCTGCATTTTATGACACAAGAACGTGCGATTTCTTCAGATTTCCTCATAAAAGCGATTGCATAAAAATCTTTAAGCGGAGGTCGAATATTATGTAGTTTTTATCTTCATATTCCGACCAGATTGTTGTATGCAAAGCCTCCACGCTTTGGATTATTGTCGTGGAAAACCAAAATCTGCCCTTAACTCACATTTGCAGCCAAAAAGTTGCTAATTTCCTGTAAAAGATTTCGTTCTAAATAAAATGAGATCATAATGGTGAATTCAATTTATTTCCAAGTAAGAAAACTATATATAGAGAACACTAGGCACTGGCCAGCAGAGCCATACTATTGCTCACATAAAAGACGACTCTTCTTGAAATGGGTAAAATTTTCAATCAAGATCCAACGAACTAATCCTTTCTTATGACAAGCTCCAGCATGTTGCCGATATGGATGGGCAGACCCTCGCTGCTTCGGCCACCTTCTCTAAGCAAACACCGAACGAGGTCGTCCTTGAATTCTTCTCTTCTCTCAGCTGGAACATGAGGAACCAACACGCATATGGAAGAGAAGAAACCTGAAAATAAAAACGTCTTTCAAAATACTAAATACTAAACTAATAGATTGAATGGAAGCTTATTGCCAGTCGAATTCTCTGAACAAAACTCCATTGCTGAAAGTAATGTCATCTTACGCATATCATAAAAAAGAATTGTTAACCCCACGGGTGCGTATCCTTTATCTTCACCCTCCCCGTCAATTAGTCACCCCAAGTTTAATCATCCCTAACGACAAAGTCGCTTAATTGGTCAGTGTAATTAATTTTAGGCCCCAACATTATTCTTCACTCATAAGGACATTTGTAAGGTGGCTACCGGACATCGACTTTATAATGAAAATGACGGAGCATGTGCCCACAGCTTCATGTTATTTATTTCAGTTTCTCGGTTTGAAGATGTCACGTGGTTGTGGGTAAAAGGACGAATCCGAAATTATTGATTAGTTAACCTGATTATCCACCGTGATAAAAAAACTAGTCTGAGCTTCCGTAGCCAATCGGCTAAATCGATTTGCGATTTACCCTTCAGAGATCTTACGACAGTGACTCCGCTCACATGATCCGTCTATTTCATTTAGAAGGTCGATGCTACAGAATGCATGACGTAAGCGCCCGATGTCATCTGGTGCAATGTTCCTTTTGTATGCTGTATTCACTTGGGGATCCAATAAGTAATTAAAACTTTCTAAGGGCATTAGTCTGCCACCGACTGCCCAGTATTATTCCCGTTTTCTGGAGATGTTACACGATTTTTTAATTCCATTTGGAGTATTAATGCACACGGGTAGATTTCATTCGGTATCAGTTTGATGCATTTACAACTTATCTCAGAAATTTTAGATCTTCTAATGAAATAGACGGAGTACGTGGACTGAGGTCCACGTACTCCGTCCCTGTAGTAATCTCTTAAGTGCTAGTCACGTGAGCTTGGGAATCGAAACGCAAACCAGTACTTTTCACTCCGCTCGTTAATTAGCCTTTCGCAAGGATTTATGCTCTTTAAACCTCCAAATGGATTCAACGAAACATTTCGTCCATCAAGATCCGATCAATTTTGCTACTGATGAAATGTCATTAAGATATTGCTGATTTTTTTATGACGAGATCAAGATCTAGTAACTTTCTAATGATGTGGTATCTCGTCTATCAAGATATCTTGTCAGCTTTGCTAATTACGAGATACCTCGTCGAGATGACCACCAGAAGGATTAATACCGTCTAACCTTCACACGATGATCTTCAAACCGAGCGATTAGGAGAATTAACACGAATATGGGCTCACATGTTCCGTCTATTTCATTACAAAGTCGATGGGGGTTTGTTTGGGTTGGGTTTTATGGCACAAGGTCCGTTAGAGGACAAACTGCGCCAAACGCAAGATTAATATACCCAATAAAAGCAGGTGAAACAGCCATAGTAAAACAGTCTAAAATTTCAGTTTTCGATTATAAAAAGCCTAAGTTAAAAACATTGAAGTTAAAAAATATAAATACAGGACGATTCTGTTTTCAATACAAATAGTAGATAAACGTTAAAACCTTACGATGAAAATTTATGTATTTTTAAAAGTATGACTGATGACAACAATATACATTTGAAACATGAAGATGACAGCTATATACATTTTAAAAATCCAGAACATCGTAAAAAAAGTAAGAGTGCAGTGAGGATTACCCAGCAAGGTAGACAAACTGGGCGAGGAAGTTTTAAAAAATCGAATGTAAAAATGCCATAAACCAGGACATAAAGTTAAGAAATGAGAGATCGTAAGATGTTCGTTGGCAGTGGTGGCACAAATAATTTCTCCATCCAGCAAATTATCGATGCGTAATTCTCGAATGTCCGATTCGGAGCCTAGTTAAAATCACGTCTAGAAGGCGAGAACACAAAAGCCAAAAAGAGATAGAAAAATTTCCCCATCGACCTGCTACCAGTTTAAAATTTTCAGACGGATTATAAAAGCACTACCACTTAATGAAACTTGAATAAAAGAATTTTAGTGTTGTGTATGCGTTTGCATGCTTCCTTTCAGATGAAGTTACTTTCAATTCAAGTTAGAATAAGCCAAAAAAATGCAGCCGAATATCAACGACCTCAACTGCATTCTAAGAAACGAAAAATGGAGGTAAAATAAAATCTGAATTACTTCTGAACACTTGATCATTGGGTAGTGCGTCTACTCTTATTTTTTCTTCGGCATGCACAACTGTAAAACCCAATTCTTCCGCCATTTCTTTGTAATACGTGGCATGATACCCTTTGTCGTGAGATACCGCAATAAAGTTATCAACATTCTGCAAGAAAAAATAGAAATTATATGAGAATTGATAAAAAAGACTTTATACTATTTTAAACAGGAAATTTTTTGGCGTAACTTCTTTTAGCATATCGTGTGGAAGACGGTGCAACTTTGTCTACCAAAAAGTACTTGATGGAGTTTGGTTACACTGCTATGTTACTGTGAAAGACCGATATCTGGCAAACGTCGATATTCTCCGGTGAATGTCAGCATTCACATAGTTCTTGGTGCATGTCCGAAATATTTGCTAAATATCATTATTTCTCACTTACACCGGCAAATGTCGACATTCAGCATGCACTGACGGTGCTGAAAAAAATATTTTTGTTACGTTAAGACAAAAATGCAACTTTTAAAATCATACTTTATTATTTATTAAAACATATTATGATATATGTCAAAATAGGAGAAAGCTTAAGTAACAGCACATGAAAATAAACTGTTGAACCTAAAACGAACAGTACATTCTAAATGAGAAAAGAAAACAATACCAATAATAAACTGACATAAATTTTGTGATTAACGTTATACAATCTTATTTATTGCAACTTAAACTAAAGGCGAAGAGGCCTCTGGCTGTGGCTTTCCGCCTTCTCGATTCGACCCTCATCAGAGCTCATTTGTGCTTGTCGACATACACCGGCGATGGTCCGAATGTATAAGAATATAACCAAATATTCGGTCTTTTACTGACGTATTTGGTATGTGCCGACATTCATCGGAGAATATTGACATTCTCTAATTTCGGTCTTTCACGGTAACATATACACTACTATTTTGCAAGTTAATTTTTGTAGTGGCCAGACAAGTTCACAATACTCTCACTAGAGAATTTAAAGGGGCCAGTAGCAACGGTTTGGTTGGTTGGTTCGGGAATTTTATGGCGCAAGGGCCATATTTGGTCATACTGGGCCAGAAAAGACATACAATATCAAGACAGACACAATGAAAGTTTTACTGACACAGAAGAGAAAAATAC